>JAREIS010000089.1:0-1200000 GCA_030060385.1 Muscicapa striata striata
AATCTTTGATTCCTAAGGAGTCTGCATATCTTCCCTTCTCTTCAGCTTGGTATCATTCCATGAAGATTGTTTTCTATTATTTCTTTTTCATAGGATGGTTTCTCCACTGATTTTCTCTCTGTTCAACTTAACTGCATTCTTTTATTCAGGACTGATGTTTCCATCTAGTATTTTCACTGCTGAGTTTTTGAACTATGTTTCTTTTCCAAGGGAGAAAGAACCTGGGATAGATAGACCAGGTCTGCCAGTACTGGTTTGGCACCTTTTCACACCTACAATCTTTATTATTTTATGAACCACATGACATCTCAGACTCTGCTAACCAGATGGAACATGACTGCCCAAAGCCGCAGGACACTCAAGGCTGCAAATGATTTGTGCACACCAAGGGAAGAAATTGTATCTTCAATGCCAGGGCCAGTAGCACTGGGACATTTTTAATAAAAGGTGCAATGCTAGTCTGTAAAATCCAGTCCTAACATGGTTTCTAGCACAAAGTTCTGCTTACAAGTCCACCTGTTGTTTCTGGTCTTTTCCACTCTCCATAACTAAACTCTTCAGAAGTGGAGGATATAGAGAATGTCCTTTGTGTTCAGAGAAAAGCTGCAATGATACAACCTCACTGACTATAGCAAATGATTTCTTGTATTGTATCATAAAGACAAAAGAGAAAAAGATTTTTTTTTTGTGTCTGGTTTCACATTATAATTCTTACTTGAGGCTTAGTAGGAATCTTAGTGAATACTTGCTGTAACTGTGAACAACTTCTGCATTAATTCGAGACAACTCTCTCCTTGTGTTTTTCATCCTCACTGATGAATGGACTGGTAAAATTCCCCAATTTTTCTCTTGCATTACATGTTTCAGCTAGCATGTGATGTATTTCTGTCCCACTGGGGCAGCCTGAGCATTGACAGCTTCCTAAACCATGAAGGAAGACCAAGGTTTTTACCATTCCTTTTGTAGTCCCTCAGTCCACCTTTGCCTGGCACTTGGGGCAAAAAAGTGATGCTGTTCTGAGTCTATTGATACACATAATAAAAATTTAGGAACCACATCCAAAATAAAAGGTAATGCTTTTTTGGAACATAACAGCAAAGTTGTCTTGACAGGACAGAATGAAGACAACAGAAGATGTAAGAAAATGTGCTCTAAGGTGGGGAGCAGAACATGGATTTGGTGTCTCATTTCTGTGTCCCAAGAACTAGAACAGCAGTTTACCATTTCCATCCCATAATTAGGTGACCACCTGCAGACCTCAGTGATCTCAGGACTGGCTCAGACTGTTTGCAGAGCTGTGCCAGCCATTCTGTAAAGCTGACTGCAAGCTGCAGGGCACACATAGTGCAGTGGTGGCAGGCACAGGTGCTGGCAGAATTATATTCTTATAATTATTTTATATTTTTTTATAATTATATTACCTGAAAGGTGAGTCTTTAACTGTCCCTGTTCTGTTCCAGGTTTCTCAATTATTTACTCTGCTTTTAATATTATAAGAACTAAACAGGCCACAGGAAAGTGACCTATTTTCAAGTATTGATTAAGAAGAAGAATGAATGGAAGAAGAAAACAAGGGGCATAACAAGGGTTACTTCTTGAAAACATGATGCCTGCTGGCCCATTCATCCTTTGGTCTAATGTTGTATAATTTATCCTTTGTCCCTCATCCTTTGCAAGATGATTCTTGTGCTGTGTTTACAGAGGAAAACAAGACTGCACTGCATCACTCAGTCCAGAATGAAAAATTTCCAAGCATTCAACTTCTAAACCCTTCTTATTAAATGAAAATTTGCACTGAGTAAGTACTATTTATTCCATAATGTTTGCTTAATTTCTGTTTTTATCCTATGAAGAGGAATTCTGTAGTTCTGTTTATGATATCAAATGCTCTGATTTTTCATAATTAAGAGCTTTGTTTGTCAAATTGTTGATGTTTGCACATCACAGCTATGGAGAGAGCAGTGCTGTGTACACATGGAAGATGTTCACAGAGAAAGCAACTGGAGGCTGTTGGTGTTTGTACAACCTGTAGCTCTCAGCAAAACGTAGTGCTGTGTGTTGGAACATCATCATACAACACACACTCATCCCATAATTTCTTCTCTACCTGCATTGGGGAAATCTTTCATTCAAACAACTACCTCAGAATTATAAATCCATTTCCTGCTTGACTTAACACCATGGCCTTGTTAATCTGGTGTCTAGGATTATCCAATTTGCATGCCAAGCAGGAGCATTTTCATTCTGGGACCTGGATGAAAAGTTTTGCCCATGAAGTGAAAATGACCTTTCCACTTAAAAAAAAAAAAAAAAAAAAAAACTAACAAACAAAAAAAAAAAAAAAAAAAACCAAACCCATATATTTTTTAATCTGTTACCACTCTATGATATGATCAGGAGAAAGGCTTACATACTTTACACGATTCTTAGTTTTACAAGGAAGAAGGTGGTTGATGCCTTTCTGCTCTATGCTGTTAGAAAGAGAAGTTGCTTAGCCTGATGTTTTTGTTTTAACTTCTGCTCATAGAACTCCTGAATTAACACTATTTCCCTACTTGTTTTCTAATATAGAGAGAGTTGCACATATCTATAAAGATGAGTTGGTTACAGTCAGTGAACAGCACAGGATGTTCCTGTTGGTTTTCTTGAAATGTGGCAAAAGTCTGCCTAAAACTTTTTTTAAATGTCTAATTAATGGAAATTACTGTTCCCTCCTGCTACTACAGAAGTGGTGAAAAGTATAGTTGGTGACAGTCTCCCACACGTGTGTGACTGCCTTCAGAATTGTCCATAACAAAATTCTTACTTTCTGACAAAGTTTTAAAGAATTCCTAATCTCCTCTAGATTCTGTTCTGGCAACAACCCTTTCACAAAATTAAACAGCTTTGATCATTTTCTCCAACATCTCTTTGTGATTCTTGTCAGTGCTTATTGTTATGACAGCATTCTAAAGCAGAAGTCAAAGCTGATCAATCTAATCCATCTCATATTTTTCATGCTAACAAAAACCAAACCTTTTTGTTTTTGCATATCTCTTTCATGTAGTTTTGGAACATATTGGTGCACAGATCTTTCATTGTTCATGGAAGACACATCTGTGGTCCAATACCTGAAAAAATTAGAGGGCTTGGTGATCAGCAACCATATGAAGTTCAACAAGGGAAAATGCCAGATTCTGCTCCTGGGATGGGGCAAGCCTGGATGTGTGGACAGACTGGGGAATGAGAGGCTGGAAAGCAGCACCATGGAAGGGACCTGGGGGTCCTGGTCAGTGGCAAGTTGAACATGAGCCAGCAGTGCCCCTGGAGCCAGGAGGGCCAGCCCTGTCCTGGGGACATCAGGGACAGCACCACAGCCAGGAAAGGGAGGGATTGTCCTGCCCTGCTCTGGGCTGGGGCAGCCTCACCTCGAGTGCTGGGGGCAGGTCTGGGTGCCTCAATCTAAGACATTAAACTATGAGAAAGCATCCCAAGGAGAGCAACAAAGATGCTGAAGGTCCTTGAGGGGAAGCCACATGAGGAGTGGGAAGGGCAGTGGTCACAGCACTGTTCTGACAGATCCAGAAGAGTTTGGACAGTGCTCTCAGAACATGGTGTGGCTCTTGGGGATGGTGCTGAGCAGGGCCAGGAGTTGGACTTGATGATCCTTGTGGGTCTCTTCCAACTCTGCTCACTCTATGATGTTGTGATTTTTCAATAGCTGAAATTTACTAAATTTCTGCTTTTATAGCTATGACCCAGTGATCAAGCTTTAAAGTTCCTCATCCTTCACTGGAGCATTAAAATTCTGATCCTGTACTTTATCTGATGAAAACTTCACATGATATGAATTTAATTTCTTTTGGTTAAAGTAATAATAATTGGGCTATAGATAGAACTAGCTAAGCCTACTAAGATGTTGATGTGGGAAACCTGTGCTTATTCATTGTGTTTAATTCCTTATACTATTATATGTTTGTGTTTCAGAGGGCTGACACATAACACTACTCTGTTTCACATTTGAGGACTGAAAGATGTTCACTGGGGAGAGACATTATTTGTCCTTGAGATGACACACAAAGTTTTGTGTAAAATAGAAACTCAAATGTGCTTTTACAGACTCTGGGTTTGTATTAGAAATAGTCCAGTGTTTTAATTTGGCATAAAAATTCACTTTTCACTTCTGCAACAGAGATTTCTGTTAAAAATTACTGATTACCTGAAATCATGGGCAGTAGTTTTTTACTGATTTTAACAGCAATGTTTGTCCTTCCCAAACAGTTGTCCATGGAATAATACTGCCTCAATAAAGTTTTTGGTTCTAACTTATTGTTCAGACCATAGAGTATCAGTACAAAAAGCTACAAAGTACAAAGTGCCTTTAAGTTGGAGATGTTTCCTGGGTTGCAGTTCCCACTCTCCAGTAAAAAAACCCGTTGTGTCCCTGATTGACTATACAAATATATTTGTTATGCTAAACTAGTACCGAAGTTTTATTTCTTGGAGATACCATTCTGAACTGATGTATGAATAGTGGTGCCACAGACATGGTATCACAGGTATGTTGAATTTGCAGTAAAGATTTTCTGCTACAAATACTTTAACAGTTTTTTCATAGCATTATTTTGTAATAAAATGCCTTTGCATAGATGCATTTCAAAAAAACCCACTTCATTCTTCTTATTTTGCATTCCATCCTACATATTATCTGAGATAGGGTAAGTTTTACAATAAAATTTTGAATCAATTCTTTAATTATAATTTTAATGTTAAATTGTTGTATTTTGCAAAATTATTGCATTGTAAAATGTGTATGGAGATATTAAAATGTCAGCATAGCTGTCCTGGAAAACACTCTGACTTTTTCTTCTTCAATGGACTCCCTATCTCCTTGTTTTCTGTTTCTGTCATCTACTGTTAGAACAATACTTTAAAGAGCTGGTTTATCTCTGATAATCATCACTCTGCATCAGCCTTCAGGAAATTATTGTTTAATAAGCTTGTCAGAAGGAGAAGTGTGAGGAAGTTTAATTAGTCAATATACAACATATTGATATCTAGTGGTGCAGAAATCACAGATCAGAATTTTACATTCACATACTAGAATTTAAGGTTGATAGTTCTGAAAAATATGATGCAGTTCTGTTCTGCTCTAAATGGGAAAGACAATTTTTGTAAGAATTTTTTTTTTTTTTTCAATGCTTTTCCCTTTTTCATTAGCTGATACACAAGTGAGTACTTGACTGAAACCCAGGCTATCTGAGCCTCTTCTGAAGTGGCTGGCACAGTTGTGCTACTTTGTGCATCATGAGTGATCAGAGACAGTAACAGGGAATGGGTTGTCACAGGGGAGGAATTTGCTCACTGATTGCCAGGTCTCTGGGTGTATTACACTAACTGCTGGCTTTTGCAGTCCTGTGTAAAGTGAGCCCTAATTAATCCAGCCGTGGAAGTCCTGCTTCATCTTCTGAACCTGGCTCATTATGAAAAATGTAAACAGCTCTCTCAAGGCACTCTGTGTGCATATTAATTTCTGCTCTAATGATGCTTATTGTCTGATTGAGCTAGCTTTGTCTTATTTTTTACTATAAATGCACTATTTCTAGTTTTTGTTCCATCTTCATCTGTAGCATTCAGATTGGTGTTTCCCAATAAGATGCCCTTAAAGTAAACCTTCGTTTTAGTGCTTCAACCAATTGGCATCTCTCTTTTATCCTCCAAAATGGCACTTTAGTACTGGCATGGCATGATCCTCCCAGGGGCATGCAGTACAGCAAGGATGTGGCAGCAGCTCCCAGGGGTGGGAATCAATAGCCTCAGGGAAGACTCAAGGAACAATTTACTTCTTCATTGTTATATATTCTCAGATTAAATCATTTTTCTAATAGAAATCATGTCTGGGAAGCAACTTTAATGGAGTCAATACCAAATTGTCCTTGGGGCCTCCAAACTCCTTGAGGATGTAGAAGTCATGTCACTTAGAAAAGGTGAGGCTTTTCCCTTTTTGCCTGGAAAGGGCTGAGAACACAAGGTATTTATCAGTGCAAATCAGGATACCCATCTTTTGACACATATTTGGTGGATCTCCTTTTTACCCCATGAAGTAGGTCCATTCTACTGCACAGTCATGCAAGAAACAATCCATGAATGGAGGGCATGGGAACAGGTACATCCTCTCTTTCCAAAGGAATAGGTCCAATGTTTTGACTAGTTTATTCTGTGATTATTCAGGGGGAAAAATAAATTAAAAAAAAAAAAAAAAAAAAGAAGTTAAGAGAAAGATCAAGGATGCTGGAGAAAATAAAATGCAGCTGGGAGAAGGGAGGAGGAAGCACAAGTGAAAGCATCCCCCAGCTCCAGCATGAGCACTTGCCACGCCATTCATTTTGAGCCCATCCACTTGCCTTTTACACTTTTAAGGATGGAAGCCACTTTCATCTTCCTTCTCTCTTACCCATCTTTTCTAGAGCTTGTTTGTTCCAAAAATATGAAAGATCTTGATTTAGAGTGTTGCCAAGTATATGCTGCATTATGGATCATTTTGATCTTCATTTAGCTGTACCTCATTAGAGAAGCATGTTTTGTTTAAGTAGTGATGAGGTTATTCATAAGTAATTCAGTGCCACTTAGAGAAGAATCAATTGTAGGAGCATTAAATTTTCATAAAACATGTTAAATACAACCTGACAATCAGATGGTCTCCAGTCTTGTGTGTTTTACTGTAAGTAACAGACTGAATGCAGGATTAGGTGGTAAAGAGTACTTTGCATGCTTCAAGATAAAGGATAAATTGGGGTATTTTTCCATTAGCATTCACTCTGTAGGGATCCTCAATTACTTACAGGACCATCTGCACTTCTAGAGATGCTGTGAGTTTGAAGTGAGTCGTGTGTGCAAGATGAGCAGATTGGAGCTGTCTGAGCAAAGAAAAATCAGACACACTGGTTTTTGTGGGAATATGACACATTTTGTAGCTCCTGTAGGCCTGGGAACATCACACACTGCAACTTCTTGCACTTCATTCTCTCTAATCCTCACCTTTTTCTGATGATTTTGACGTGACTTCCATGTCTTCCTGTCCCATAACATTGATCTTGTCCCCCTCAACACATAAATTTCTGTCTGTTCTATCCCAAATCTCTTTTTCATTTCACACCAGTGTTTTATCTCCCCTCTCTCATTTGCTGCTGCTCTAAATCTCTGCTAACGTATCAGTCATCTAGTGCACAGTCCATACTTCCCCCACAGCAGTTACACAGCTCAGTCCTGTGGGAGAGCCATCCCTAGCCCACATTTACCTGCATCCTGATCCCTCTCCTGCAATCTCACTGTTCCCTGTCTTGCTCTCCTCCCAGCCTCTTCCTCCCTCCCATGCAAGTGCCTGTTCTTCCCCCTTCCTTTTCCACTCCATGCATTTCTGCTTGCATTCCAGCCTTCTCCTCCCCATTTCCCTCCCCAGTCCTTTTCTTTGCCATTCTCAGTCTCCAGCTTAACCAAGTCTTTTATTTTTGCCAAAGGGCAAGCTGCAGGTAATCCCTCCTGCCAGGAGGTTATGATGAAGCTTCTGCTGGTTGCACAACCCTTGGCTGCAGCAGGGGATAGTAAAACTTGTCCCCAGACTATACCTTAGAGGGCTGTGACAAAGGGACACCAAGAGAGTCTTTCAAACAGAGCTTTATGGATGGAGCACTACCATCCTTCAGCTTGTGCTGACTGATGTTGATGACATTCTGAGAATGTCACAGCTGGCCTTCCCAAGTTTAGCATGTAACAAGAGCATGGCATGATCCTATTAATTCAAGTGCAAGGTTTACCCCAGCTCTTTCTGGTGATGTTTCATTTCTGTTTATCTATCACAACTAACAGACTGCTGCTGAGAATGGGATGTACATATGTGACACATCTTTCTCTGGTTCCTCTGATAAGTCAGTGTGTAGCAGTCAGTCGGGCACTGGTATGAGAAGAACCTGAATTTTATTTTACAGTTGCTGCCTGTCTCTTTTGTTCTGATACATCTGTCTAAGCATAGAAAATTATATTGTAGAAGTACAGAAAATCTGATTAGATATATGACTGCTTTTTCTGGTGTCACAGATAACTACAGCAATGCAGCTATACCATATGATAGCATTTTTACCTGTTCCAGCTTTTGGAAGGCATTAGCTACTGCTCTTCAGAACAATTCTATGCTGAAGTTTGCTCTTGAATTCTATAGCAGAGACAGCAAATGCATACATTTTGATGTCAATATCTTGAGAGACTTGTCTGTCTGAATAGTGTCTGGAAAAAATATTTAATCTAGATCCACCAAAATTAAAGAGAAAATCTTAATGTTATGCAAAATACCTCCACTGGCTTATACAGAGATGGGCTGTGGTAAATGCATCACTTTGTTTCACAATTCTGTGCATTTAACACCACTACCTCTTTAAAATAAAGATGGCAAAATGAAAAAACAGGTTGCATTCACAGACAAATCATCTTCAATTAACTTTGGAATATAAAAATCTGCAGCTCAACAGCAATGCAATAAGAGACATTGATCATTATATTTCCCATAAAAAATATGAAAGTAATCTTCCAAATAATGGTCTCTTGCACTGATACTTAAAACTTTTATGGAACTAAAAAATTTTATTTGTATGTGAATACTGGCATATTATCAAGATAAGTGGTCTGAGGAATTCAAACTAAATTATTGTCTTTATGATGGTGTTTACATCTGCCTACCAGGCTGTTTCTCTTTGAGAAATGTTGAGTCCTGGTGAATGATTATATGCATTTTCCTATATGTTTCTAAGGTGTTCCAAGAGTTCCTAAGAATTAACTGCTTCCACTGAGTAACTAACTTTTGAGTTTCAGAGGATCACTACAAGTTAACAAACAGCTGAAACTGAGTGTTGAGTATTGCACTTAAAAACCCTTTTCCCAATGACTTCCCAGGGATGAGGGATATTGTGGCCTCATGTCCTTTCCCTACTAAACACATTCTCAGCTGACCACTTGAGTAACACTGTTAATACACTATTGCTAAGAATGATTGCTTTTACACATTAAAAATTACTATTTTATGCAGTTAGCAGTTTGAATAGATTTTTCAATTAAAAATATGCTACTTTGGCTCCTTCCAGCCTGTTTTATTGCTGACCTCTCTGGAGAGTTTCTAAATAGTTATATGACTGGCAATTTAGGAAAGCAACAGAATTTCTGGCATTCTAGAGGCAAGGAAAATGTCACAGCAAGTTCAATCATTATTATTTCAAATAATGTTGCCAACTTCTGATGGATGACATTTCAGAGCATGGGGTCATGTCACTTTAATTTGTTTTTAAGGATAAAGAAAGGTGGGTTTGGTTTTTGTCCCCTTTGTGTTGCTGTTTAACAAGTAAGCTTCTGGTCACATGCCCTAGTTTTCAGCTTATTTCTCTTTGCCTTGGTTAAGTGATGCATAGATAAAAAGATGATTTCTTGCTTGTATTCAGAAAAATGACTTAGTGCATGCAGAGAAGAACATCTCAGGACAGAGGAGAGAACAGTACTCTTTAGTGCCCTCAAACCAGCAGAGCCTTTGTAAGGGTGTCCCTTTGTCTGCCACAATCTAGACACAGGATTAGTTTACAATAAACTGAGGCTTCTTGTTTCTGTGTGATAAGAACATAGAGGTGCATCGTATCCATCTTCTGTTAACAACATAGAACTGCTATTAGTCAACTCTTATGAATATTTTCTTTTTCAATGTGCTTGAAAAATTTTTACAGGACTCCTAATTAAGAAAATATCTTCTTGAATTTCTATGGGCAGTGAGCAAAAACTGGGTGAAGGTTGTGAGATCTGGCTTACTGTGGATAATTTACTATTCCTCTTCCAAAGATACACATAAACTTTGCATGTTTTGTAGTGCCAGAGAGGTTGTTTTGATAATAAGAATGTTGGGGGGTTTTTTTGTTAAGACTAGACAGGCATTAAGAGGGGCATTTTGGGCTGCAGCACCAAGTGAAATAACTTCATTAGGGCTGACAAAGCCATACAACAGAACAGCTGAATACAGAGTATGATTTTAGAACATACAAAATATGCTGGAGCAAATATCTTTCTGCATTGGTATGACATCAAATAACAGAATAGTAACACGTATTCAGATTTATTTATGATTTGAGTATATCCCAACCCATAAAATTGTGCATCATACCTAGATATTTTGAACTAAGCCTCTTGGCAATAGCTCTAACCTAAGTACAATTACAATGGGATTTTATTTTCTGCTTAGTAAATTCTGAACCATTTCAAGCTTTAGAGTGAGATATATGTTCAAAATAATATCTATGGTATAACTTCTCTGTTACCTTTAGTTTATATTTACCACATAATGCTTAGGACAAACTCACCAATCCTTGGAAATGCATGGCTGTGGGAGCTTGATGCTAATACTTTGTTTTAAAGACCACTCTCAAAGAAAGCAAATTATTATCACCAGGCTCATATTTGTATATAGTGAGGGTGAGGATTTTTACCAGCTTGTGTGAAGCCTGTTGTAAGATTTTGCTCCAAACTAGCAGTGCAAGCACAATGGAGCTCCATATGAATATTATCAGTAAGTAACTCAGGATAGCAGAGGCTTTGAATTTAGTCTACTACTTTGTATTTCCCTGTCATGTGGGTTTATAATTCATCCTTACCATATGTTTCAGTCAGATTCATGGCAAAGGCTTAGATTTAATTTTTATATTAAATTGCTATAAATTCCTATGGGAAAAAGTAGACTGAGCTTTAGACAGGTGATCTGTATTTAAGAGTTAGAAACTTCTTAAAACGGTCATTTAAAAATTTGATACCCTTAATTTAAAAATTCACTGTAGAAGTTAAACTTAAGACTTGCTCTAATACAGGAAAGTGCAAGAATGTTTTGTTCTTATTATATGTATTATGAATTATTATGTGTAGTTAAGAATATATCTGTCATGTCAGATCTCACACTAGTAACACTTTGTATTTTATGGTACATTTATGTAGATTTATGAGACTTTTTTTCATGTCATATTTTGTGAAGTCCTAAATGCTTTGGAATTTAAGTTCCAGTGCTCCAGAAGTGCCTTTGTAATCTTCAGAGATTTCCAAATTGCAATATGAAAAGTTGGAAGGTGGAATAAAGAGTGGAGACTTTGGGGTCTTCTAATCCCACTTACTTTCCTTTCATTATATTGTTCTGCTTAAGTTTTGATTTCATTTTGCATTTGAAGATATGTGAAAATGAAGTTGACTTCTTGGGATGAGAACTCAACAGGGTATTTTTGTGATTGTTTTTATTCTAACCATGGAAGATGGAGGGCTGGGATCTGGACCCTGTAGACTTTTAAATCAATCTCTTTCACTGCCAAGAAAACTGCCTTTACTGTTTATTCTCACCTGTCCTATTGAAGCAAAGATGGTGTGGAAAATTCAGGAAGGACCCTTAAGAGGAAAGTAAGTCTACATCCCAGCAGATAAGGAAGTTCTGAGGGTGTTATGGGCTTGATTCTTTGTGCCCAGCACTATTTTCTCTTTGGTAAAAATAAAAACCTCTGTCCTTTAAATAGATGGTGTAACTTAATCTTTGAAGTCCTGTAAATCTCCTCTCTTTTGCTGAAGAATCTTATTAGTAGGTCTTTACTTCTGTCTTCCAGCTGCCTTTTCTGCAGTTATGATGAGGTCTGACTCTGCTAGTGTGTGACAGACTGAGCCTGAATGTATGGATGTCCCTTCCCACATCCTATCTGCATCCTAACGAGGAGCAGAGACATCCAGAGCCCATCACTTGAGTGTAAGCTTGTAGATCCCAAACAAAAAAAGTAGATGTTGAGGGAACTTTGAGATCAAGAGGCCAGATGTAGTTAATATCACCTTATCAATCTATGTCACACTGCTCCTGAATATTTGGGTGGTTTTGAGATGGGGTTTATTTTTTCCTATATGTCAATTCCTGTTTAGAAGCTCAAACTAAAAAGAAACTGGATAGCCAGAAGAAAATATTTTTGAGGAGTGAAACACTGTCAAAACAATATTTTTCTTAATTGCATTAAAATATAAAGTGTAATTACTGCAAATTTCTCAGCTTACCTTATTTGCACCTCAATTTCCTTGCCTTCGGAAGCGCTGTTCTGACATTACAGGCTGGCTTTAATGCACAAAAATCCTTCTAATAAATTTCAGTCTTGTTTCAGATATTGCTACTGTGCTGGAACTGCTCTTGAGAGAGTTTGTAATGAAGATCTGTTGCTTCAAGCTAACTGAGAAGCTCCTTCTTTCATTGCCTTGATTTATCAGCAGCCTTTGATGCTGTTGATGATGGGGCCCTATTACATTGCCTTCAGCACCTCCTGGGTTTTCCAGGCTCCACACTGCCCTGTTTCACATCTTATTTAATGGAGCCCTATCTCTACAGTTATATACTACAGTTCTCTTGTCATACTGATGCCTTAAGCTGGGTTGTGCAATTGGATTTTGATGGTGCAATTTGCCATGACAGCACGGCAGTAAAATTCTCACTTCTGTTTTTTAATTTTTTATATCTAACACACACCAGGTGTGCAAGAGCGATAATCATTTGAGAAATTATGCAGCTGCTTGTTTATGAATCTGTATGATAATGGGATCTGTAACAATACTTGACACTTCCATGTAACTAACTTAGGTTCTAAGACCATATGGTGTTAAACTTGCAGATTTTGTGTTGATAAAAAGTTATTTTTAAACAATTTTAAAAGGTTGACTATATTACTACACGGGCTTTTTTCCTTCTCATTACCATGCCTTGAAAGAAAGGTGTTCTTCCTGTTAACAAGCAGTGTCTGTTACATACAGACTTTCCTATTGGCATCATTCATTGATTTTAATGTGGAGCCAGTAATTTGGCAATGGAGCTTGGACATCAGAAAGGTAAATGGGGAAAATATCACAAGGTGGAAGTTTGCTCTCTGTCCCTGCTTCTCACATTCATAGGCCAGAGTCACCTTTCTTTCTATTCTGGATTTCCTGCCATTCATCCATTTCATGCTTTCTTGTGCAACAGAGCAGATATACCTCCTCTCTGCTGCAGAGCTTTTTCCAAAATGACCAAAAAACACATGTGGACTCCTCCTCAGGCTTGATATGGAAGTTTCTCTGGTGTTTCTCCAAAACTTTCCTCCAAAGTTTCTCCAGAAGTTTCTCTGTGTGAAGAACAGCCTTCATTTGTAATTCCAGCTTCAGACCCTCTTTATATATTTTTTTCAATATGAAGTCTAATCTCTAATGGGGTATCATGCCCAGGCAGCAAGATGCCACCTTGCATCACGATAAAAATTCCTGCTGCATGGTTTTCTGATGGATTCCGACAATTTTTCCTTGCTAGTTTAAAAGCCAGTGCTTGTGGCTGTGGAGGGCTGCTTCCAGTGGACCAACAGGAATGCCTGCACTGATGAATAAAAGTGCCAGTTACAAGCCTGAGCTCTGCATCCCAGCCCACTTACTGCCTAAGTGTTAGCATTTGTGAGCTGGAGCTGGCTGTTCACCCTGAGCAGTTGGGAGGATTGCACGAGCACAGGACACTGGGCTCTGGAGGGATGGACACAGGGGCAGGAGCTGCAGACCCAGTGACAGCCAGCCTCAGGGCCAGTGCATGCCTATCATTTATGCTTTGTTCATTTAAACACAACTAATGAAGCTGCATCTTACTGGAGAAAAGCCTGAGGGCACAGTTGGTAGCTGCTACCAGAGAAAGCCAAAGGCAGTTTAGGGTTAATAACTGGAAACTTGCTGAGTCAGACCCATTAATGGGTCTCTGTTAGAAAAAGAAATTGAGCAGATTAGGGTGTATTTCTGCAGTACTGGCAATTGCATTTGGTTTTCTCTGAGCTGGAGAAGGTGTAAACAAATGACACCTACCAGCCTTCCCTGTAGTGACCTCTGCATCCCTGAGGGCAGAGCTTCCTCCCTGGTTCCTCACCTTCAGCTGGGCTAACTAAGCAAATGCTCAGCTTATTGCAAATCAGCCCAGACTTCTGTTTCTTTGGGATCCTTCTTATATCAGCCTGACCTTCAGCATGCTAGGACATTATCAACATCAGGGTTTTTTCCATATTAGAGATGCACTTACAGGATAAAATTCAGTGAGATTTGTTAAGGTATGTAGCTCCAGTGTTTTGGTTCAGCCTCATTTCTGCTGCATTATACTTTGCACTTTCCATTAGGAGAAGTGTAATTTAAAAATGTGGGAAGAAGCCCCCTTTTGAAAGCACTTGCTATCATCTTTGCATGGCCTTCACTTCCAAATGTGGCAAAGTAAGGCAATGTGGAATCCATTCATTAAATGACACATTAAGCAGCCAATGCCTTTTTTCTATATTGCCTGCAATAAAATATATTCAAAGCACTTCATATTTCATTAAAATTATCAGTGAAATGATTTTCATCTAATGTTATTTCTGCTTTTAATAAAAAGGCCCTGCAAAATGAATAACTGAACATTTTTCCTTCCTTTCTTTCTCTTTTTACAATTATGATATTGAAAATATCCCACAAGTGAGGGAATGACCCATAAATTGAGTTATGAAGGTCATATTCTATGAAGAGCAGATATTTTCCATATATCTTTAAAGGCATAATCATTGGGTATAAGCTGGTTTAGTTCACAGGGAGTCTTTAACTGTGCTCTGAACATGATATGACTGTTTACAGTAGACCATGCTGACTTTGAAGTGTGTGTTTCAAATACCTGTATGTACTCTATTGATGCTCTTTTTACATGCACTGTGGCCATTTAACATTTTAACAATAGGTTTTGCAAAAATTGTCAAGTTTAAAGCAGACTTGAAAGCTTTTTCTGAAAGTCAGAGCTGTGACAATTAGATTATTTCACTGTGATGCTGTTCATTGTTTACTGATTAGAGACTTTGAAATCAGAGAAATTATTAAATCTGAAATGGTCATATAGGAAAAAAAGACTTCACAGACAGAATAATTATATTTCTTTTGATCTTAGGCTTATTGTGAATGTAGATATATTTTCCTGCAGGTATCTCAGATGGGTGTCAGACGCCCTGGAAAGCTTGAAAGTGGGAGTATAGCTCACCCAGGAGTTACAAAGAAAAAAAAAAAATCACAGAATCACAGAATCACAGAATATTGAGGTTGGAAGAGACCTCCAAGATCATCGAGTCCAACCTATGTCCTAAACACCTCAACTCAGAGTATAGACTTAGTAGAAATAATCTGTATTCCTAGAAACAATGATAATTCATATAACTGTGTTTAAAATAACCATACAATAAAAATGAAAACAATGGTTTCCATTTAAGCAGTTAAGTGATGTTTTTATGGTTACAAAAGTAGTACTTTAGAAGTCCTTTAGCTTTCAATAAGGCAGTTAGTTGTCAATAAGGCAGTTAGTTGTCATTCTCTCTAATTTTTAATGTTAATGTAATAAGAACAGGTCATATCATAGAAAGGAAGTTATGAAAAACTGTTTGCCCTGAAGCAGATCAACAAGGATTAATATAAAACACACAGGTTTTTCATATAATAATGTGCTATTTTTTAACAGCTTTAATATGATCTGTAATTATAAGTATCCCATCTGCAGAATTAGGAAAGAATATTCAGATAAAGACAGAAAAGAAATTAAAGTTGGGTCAAGGAATTAAAAAGAAGAAGCAAAGAACAGGCAATTATTTCTTTGCACTACAATTTGGAAAGTCAGAGGTATATTCCATTCCAGACTCCTGTGAGGAAAAGCAGATAATGAAGTACAAAGCTGAAGTAGTACAGAGGAATTCATGCACTGGAGAAAATCGCACAACGAGATAAATTATTTGTTGGCTTCTTCTTTTAATGACCAGAAACTAAATCTTCTGTGTTGAATGGTCTTCCTGAGCTAAAAGATGATCTTCTCCATGTGTTAGGATTTAGAACAGCAGCACTCCAGGGTCAGAGAGGCTGATGAGCCCCACACTTAAGCTGCCTGGTTTGTTCTGTTTGAATACTGTTTATCAGATTTTTTGCAGGCCACCTTAATTCCCTTCTCTTAGATCAGCCTGCTTAGTCCCTGCTCCTCACATGGTGCAGGTGTCCCCTTAGAGATACCAGGGCTCCAGCCTCATCAGTGCCCTGCCAAGACCTTTATCAACTGTAGACAGAGAGATTTCTGATTGGATTAAAGATTGATTCTACACTAATCACAACATCTAGACAGGCAAACAGGCAGCTTGTGGTCAATGGAATCTTGTAATCAGTGCTGGGATAATAACATGCATGCAGCTGGGATTATTGAACAGCAGGTTTCAACACACAACCTCCAAACTCAGAAAAAAAGACCATTTACATCTTAGACATCTTAGAGAAGAAATAGATAGTCAATTTTTCAGTAGGAACACTAGTTAAAAGTATTTCCTAAACCATTAAACCTGCTATTCTAATAGTGTAAGTACCTTTATTTCCAAAAGCTATCTTTAAAGTTCTTTGCAAAAGGTCCACAAAAATAGCAGCAGCCCACTGGCTGCACATTTCTAACAGCCTCAGAGGTGTTCAAAATTTGCCAGCTCCCAGCTATATCAGCCAAACATTACAATGAAGTTTTACTTACCTTGGATCAACTCAATCTTCACTTTTGAGAACAGCAAATCTCCTTGAGGTGAATTTGCCTCGGCTCCTTGTGGAATGCAGCCCTTGTGTAATGTACAGGTGAGATAAACAGAACCTCAGAGCAAAACATCTCTGGGGTTGATTTAAGCAGACATGTGTTCATATGCCTCTGAAAAAGAAATCACCACACACATAAACACATCCCTCCAGAAAATAGATGGTTCTGCAGTTGACAAAGTGTGCTGGCAGCTCACTGTTTGAGCGTGGGGAGCAGTGATGGATGATTAGCCACTGGAATTGTCATTTTATGCCATTAAAATCAGAGGTCTAAACATGTTTTGACACTACTGACTGCTTCTTCTCACGCAGATGTTCTGTTTTGGAGGATAAAGGGCTCCTTGCATTTTGAAGGGGGCAGGGGTGAGAAGGAAAGAATCACTTACTTTTGTTCCTGACTGGATTTTTCACAGAACAGGTATTCAACAAATAAAAGAATTAGGAGCCACTTTTGGAAGAGTCTGCTCTGCTCACACACAAATGCACTGGTAAAAAAGCCCAAGCCAAACCAAACAAAACACTTTCTTCCCACCCACCTCTCCACCCAAAGAGTAGAAATTTTTTATCTTTTTTTAGGGATTCTGGCAGCATTAACCAATGCATAGGCTCAAACATGTGAGGTGGCTCAGGATTTTTTCAACAACCAGTTCTAGGGACATGGGCAACTGGGTGGCATTTCTAGAGAATGTTTTTTTCTTTCAACTGCTGTGTGTTAAACAGACCATGCTTCAAATTATGTGTGTTTGAAAACACCAGCTAGAACTGTAAAGATAGATACGCCTCTATTTCAAAACCAAACAGAGCTGCACTTTGAAAAATTATAACAATCCATAGCATGGCTTTTTCTTACCTGCATATTTAAGAGTATCATCTGATTTTTCAAGACATTGAACAAGAATAAGTTTGCATGGGAGGCTGTGCAGCCACTCCAAGTATTGCTGTATTACAGTGGGATAGCAAATGTGTGAGAACATTCACACTATCAGTGAGGAGTGGTAAAATATATTTCAGCATTTTCTTTAATGTGTAAACATGTTCAGATAATGATTATCTTGTGCTCTCAGTTTGCAAGTTATAATTACAATACGTGAAGAAAGGCAACAGTGAATAGAATCCTAATCACAGAGGGTGGCTGCTACCTAGCAGAAATTCAAGCAATATTTATTTAATTTTTAAAATTTAGAATTTTCTTACGAGTTTACTGTATCAATAAAATTCAGAGCTAAGGGATCCTCTATTTTCAGTTTTTCATTATGGAATAGAAAGCTTTTTAAAATTTGTCAAAAACCTAAAGAACCATTGATTTTTCTTTTATTTTACTATTCTTTTACTAGCCAGTAAATTATGAGGATTATTCTAAAATTAAAGAAAAAAGAAAACAACAAAGCAAAACAAAACAAAGCAAGAAACAAACACCAATCCATCCTGTAGGCTTAAGTAATTCTTTTGAGTAAAATTGTGGACTTCAGGCTTAACAGTAGGTTTTGTTCCAATCAGATTTTATAACTACAGGAAGACTACATGCAGTGCCAGCATAAATGTATCAATTGAAGACTTGGGATTTTACTTTTTCTAGGTAGTGACAGGTGAATTAGCCAAGATTTCCAAAACTCAAAAAAACTTAACAGTTCTAGCAGTTAGTGTCTACATGTAAACACTGTCTATGAAATATTCCATTTTCTCTTCACCTAGGGCATTAATAAACAACTACAAACTAACATCCTCTCTGCTGTGCAGAATAACTTCTGAAGTAGAATACTTTGCATTTATCTTGCAAGAGTAAATGTTACTGACCAGGTGGGACCTTCTTTCCCTATCTCAAGTGGCAACCCTGAGTAAGACAGAGTTGCTCCATCACCTGTTCCTGGGAGTGGACTGTGGCTTGGTGTTATCAAACCCAACTTCATGATCCTGATATTGAATGACAGTTGTTCTAACAGTTGAATGATAATTCTTCTAACTGTAACCAAGAGTACTTCTATATTTATTCTGTGACTGTGAGAAACCTGTAGTTTTTATTTTTATAATGTCTGTCCATTGGAAAGGCAAGATTTAGATCAGTCTTCCTTCCTTCCTTCCTTCCTTCCTTCCTTCCTTCCTTCCTTCCTTCCTTCCTTCCTTCCTTCCTTCCTTCCTTCCTTCCTTCCTTCCTTCCTTCCTTCCTTCCTTCCTTCCTTCCTTCCTTCCTTCCTTCCTTCCTTCCTTCCTTCCTTCCTTCCTTCCTTCCTCTCTCTTTCTGTTCTCACTGCAAGAGAGTTGGATTACACAACCTTTAAGGATCCCTTCCTACCCTGAACTTTCTATGATTCTTTCCAAAACGGGAGGGAGGACTGTCCCTCTGAAATGCAAAATTTCTTTCATCCAGTTTCCTGCAAGGAGCTCTGCAAGGGAGAGTACAGCTTCCATTGGGACTAAAGGCAGAGACAAGTGACATCTCCCATGTGATGTCCCAGGTACATGTGAGGACGAGGTCTTCCTTCCTCAGGACCAGGGAGACAAAGGCAGAGTGTAGAGAGGAGGTGACAGAGCACCAGGAGACTTTCTGAAGAGGATGTCACAAAAAAAAAAAAGTGTTAACCACATCCTCTACTTCATGAACGATGACATAACAGAACTGAAAATCCAGGAGTTACCAGTGACATTAAATCTCTGCTGAAATATTTAATGTCATATAGAAGGGAATATATCTTATAAGAACACCTGGAACTGCAATTGTTGTAATTTCACTTATAATTTCACTCACTATTTTATTTTTGCTTTTGGAAAAAAAAAAAAATCCTTGCCAGTTGTTACACATCTGGAAGTAATCTCCAAAGTGAAAAGAGGTATTGGTTTTGAAAATTAAAATAATTGATTTTTTCTTTTGGCATCTTGAAAAGTCTGCATAAGTTTGTTCATATTGTTATTATCTTATTCATTTTTGTCTCCCTTGAATTAGCTGTAGTCATATTATATTGTTCTATTCTCTTAAATCCCAAATCCAAGTTTGAAATTAAGTTAAAATTATTCATCTTCCTGTGATTCAAATTCAGTACAACTGTTCCAGACTCTAGTAAAATCAGTGAAAATAAACTTGTTGTCCAGTTTGCATTCTACCCAAAATGCATGACCTTCCAAACATGTCCAAATACAGACAGTTTCACTCTAAACTATGTAATAGCATACATACATCCCAAGTTTGCCCAGGTTGCTTGTACTAATATTAAGTTCTAATCAATCCCATTGAGTAATTTCAAAAAAAGTCTAATGGAATTCTATATAGAATATTTCCATTAAATCTCGTCTCCTGAACAGAAACATCTCTGATTGAAATCTACATGAAATTCCTTTACACAGGGAAGGTACTGATTTAAAACACGACCTGTCTATTTACCCTCATTTAGTTACAAATTGCCATAAAGTAATTCATATTTAGAACTTTAACTCAAGGGGAGGGAAAGTTGGAAGTTGGCATAAGATATGAATATATGCGATAAAAATTCTGTGGCAATGATCATTGCCTTCTAATAGACTCATTGAAGGTTAAGGTAAAGGTTGTCAAAAAGAGAAAAGTTCCCCATCATTTAATGTTCTGCTGATGAAATGACAAAGTAATAATTTCACTCAGTGTTGTGAAATTGGTATGAAGTTGCAGAAAGAAGGGAAGATGTTCTTCAAAAGAATAAAACACCCATTTCACTCTTAAAGATGGAAGAGGAAAGGCTTTCAACTCAGTGGATGCTGAAAGTAAAGTGGCCTCTAAGCATGAACACAGCAAGGAATGAAGTTGAAATCAATGAGGAAGTGTGCTAACAACTCCTGAGAAATCAGGGGAAATTCCTGATGTGATACTGAGGGCTGGACAGGATGAGTAAGTGAGCCAAGAGCTCTGTCAAATATAAGTGGAAAAAATCTGAGTAAGGAAAGGCATTATTTAGGAAGGAAAAAAAAGGAAGTTTCAAGGGTGAAATGAGGTTTGGATTTAGGGTGACATCCTACAAAGCAAAATCATAATATCTGCAGGTTTGGATTAGAAGTGGGCTCGCAATAAAACCCTGAATACACTTCTGTTAAAAAAAATAGATCAAACTCTGCCCTCAGATTAATATCTCTATAAAGCACAATATACTTAGAAAATACAATGGTGAATAATTTATAGTTTCATTTGTTTCTTTCATATCTGAATGCAGTTTCCCTAAGCAAATCACCAATGGTCATGGCTTTTTTAATAAAGAAATTGCTAGCTTGTATACGTGGTGAGGAGTTTTAAAATAGTTTTGGTCCTTGGGGAAAAAATAAAAAAATAAGCAAGTCCACTTGCAGGATGTTTTACATCTTATTTCAGACAGTTAGTGTTGCTTGATTATTCCTCACAGACCTGACAGCAGAATAGAATTTGGATCAAGGGAGGCAGAGCACAACTGGGAAAATATCTTTTATCATTCTTAAGGAGAATTTTCACTGGAAACAGAGTGCTTGGTGTAGGCAGTATAGAAAAAAAAAATAGCAGAATGCTGTTTCAAAACAAAATCGAAATATGTTGTAAAGTGAAGAAGTAATAATGCCATAGGGATTTTTTGCTCTCTAGAACTGCTGGGGGTGTTGCAGACAAGAGGATCTATATATGGATATGTTTCTTAGTATATTTGTTTGCTGTTTTGTTCTTAAGTTGAAAAATCTATTTACATCCCTTAAGTTTTCAAAGAAAAGCCTTCTTCCAAAATTTTTAGAGGATGTCTCAAATGGAGCTCTATCGCATAGTACAGGGATTGTAGAAGTCAAATAAATTTCTTTCCAATCTCTAAACATAAATGACATTAACTTTCTATGATTTTATTTTTCTCCTGTTTTTATTGAGTGTTGCTCTGTGTTATCTGCTGTAATAAGGCATGTGAGGTACTAGCTCACCAGTGGGGATGATCTCAGTGATGTTGAGCTGCTACACTATGAAAGCTTCTCTCAGCTAGAATACCAAACTGAAGAACTTCTTCTTGGATAAATTCCATTCCCACACTAGATGAACAACTTTAAGGAATAAGTAGTTTATTTTATATTTTAGTGATAAAATGAGGACAAACTTACTTTGTTTACTTAAAAAAAAAAAAAAAAAAAAGAAGAAGACTGTAAGTGTTCAATGTTACAATTTTCAGTATTATCTCTTGCATTTGGAAATAAGAATAGATAAACTAGGGGATTTTTAAAGATTAAGGTAGTTTCCTAGTGCAGTCTACTGTGAGAATCCACAATGTCCATCAATAAATACGTGGAACAATTAAATGCAATAGAAAAATTTCATTCTAGAGACCCAGAACATGAACTATGTAGTGCTTACTGGGTCTGGACCATGATGCTTACACAGCACACATAGCTGATGAATTAATCTAGGATTTTCTTCTTTGCTTTTTTTAAAGCAGTTATGACACTTAATTATATACCATTTCCTCTCTTCATTGCTGTCATAAATATTGTTACTTGTCCTAAGGATGGCATGGTTGTGCCTTACTAAGCAATCTCTGACATTAATGGAGGGAATCTAAATAAATATGTAGGTTGCATGGAAACAGATGTGTATATTATCATGCAGCAAATTACAGTCTTCCTTATCAACAGCATCTTGAGATTGTTGCTGTGTTTCAATGGAAGAGCCAACTTCTCCTAATTTGGCATCCCATTCTGCAGTTATTTCCTATTTGCCTGTATGCTTTGCTTCAAAAGAAACACACTGAGGTCAGAAAAAGTTTTTTATATATAAAATATATATTAAAGAACTGGGATCCTTTAATCTATATTATATAGAATATATTTTGAGGGACTGGAATCTTGCAGAACTGTTGCACCTGTTCCTGTGGAAAATGATGCCTCAGTTCCTGAAATGTAGGGACAAGTCCCTCTGCAAGGGTATCTGCTTGTGCATAAATGCAGATAGTTATTTATGTCTATAGCTGAATGTGACTCAGATGATGATCTATGTAACATGCAACAAGCTTCTGCCTGTTCAGTCCCCGTTGGGCTCAAGTGACTGCTCAATTCCCATCTGTTCTTGACAAAGCTTCCTCCCTCCCTGTCCTTCCTTACAAGTGCTCACCTGCAGGCAAAGGTGAAACCCTGACTTTACTTCTGCTTACAGGGCACAAAAGAGAGCTCCCACATTGAGCCACAAGGCTCCAGCTGATTAGCTGTGTGAATTCCCATGTCTCCTACATGAATTCCCACTTCTGTTTCCCTTAAGAAAGGAGCAATAGCCCAGCAGTAAATATGACCTTAACCTAATCAATGCTAGGGAAAGCAAGGGGCCTTCAGTGAGTGGACTGTGATTCAGGATGGTGCTTTTGTTGTAAATGAGCCATCTTGAGCTCCAGAACTGTTTTGTGTAGAAATCTCAAGATATTAAGCCTCTCACTTAGCTCCTTCCCCCTGAGACAGATCTCCAGTGCTGAAGTATTAACTGGTAGAAAAGATTCATTTACTGCTCTTCTCTCAGCCTGCTCCTTCAGTTAAAGCTTTGCCCATTGAAATGTAACTGGAAACACTTCAAACATTATATCACATCATGTGATCTAGATCTGATGCCAGATGCTTCATAGTTCTTTCTCTATATTGAATCACTGCTAAAACTTCCATTCTTTCAATGTCAGGAAATATATATTTTTGGAAATAGAACTATATGATGTGGTAATCCCATCTCCAAACAGTAAGATGACTAGAGAAGACTTAAAACCACTCATCAAGAAGTCTTTAGGGTTGCATAACCGTGAAAAAGGCAGAAAACTCAGGGGGAGCCATGAGTGGAATTTAAAAAGTGATTCCTTAGATATTCTTTGACTACTGTATTAATTGATCTTTTTTTCAACTGGGTGAATTTCCTCTCTAAAAGAAAATTGCATGGGCCATAAAAAGAACAACTTCTTTCTAGAATCCAGACATCTGTATGTCAGGACAAACACAAACCTATAATCATGCAGAATGCCAAAATCAGTTAAATTTGATTTTGGACATCTCAGATTCCAATGAATTGATTCCTAATAGCAAAGGATTTAAAAAACAACCTAATATATAGGGTTTAAAATGTTGCTTGAAAAACAAGACAATTTGCATGAATCCTTTCTTTTATAAAAATTTGGACATGCTTCCCTAAAATCAGAATCTGGCCTTTATCTTTCCTGCCCTACTATACGTGATCCCTTAAAATTGGTTGAGAAAGACACATACAGAAATAAGTCTGTAAGCAGCAGAACAAATTGTATTGGATTGGTTGCTTTAATGAAAAGGCATTTCAAAAACAAGCATTCAATATTACCATTTTCAACTGAATGCATGAATAGGCATTTAACAAGATAATCAGATTTTATTAAAGAATAAAAGTAGTGTTATAACGCAGGCATATAACTTTTTTTTAATGTGGTAATTATAAATGAAGATTCTATAACAACCACAAATAAAGACATGGAAAATTGAAATGTGATGGTGCAACTTCAATATAGGAGCCCACCGTGTGACACAGGTAATCCTTGTTGGTTTTAATGCATTGTGCAAACATCAAACGTAGCAAAAATTTTATTTCCTCTGGGTCTGTGACTCATGGTCAAAAATACACTCTGCTGTGCAATAAAGGGCTCATATTGCTGCCCTTTTGCTGCCTAGCACAGTAAGGTCTTTGAGCAGTAGTAGCCACCTTTTTCCATAAGATATGTAGGTATAGAATATCTTTGAGATCTCTGCCTGTTAACTTTTTCTCAAATTGGCCAAAGAACCCCAGAAGTGTTAAAGGTGACAGTTAGAGGAGTAAATACATACATAATTCTCAGGAAACTGGGTGGAAGAAATGACTGCCTAAAATAGACTGGGTCATACAAGAACGAGATGAAGTTTGTGCCAGTGTCAATTAGTACATAAATTTAGTGGTATGATTCACACTGACACATTTTATATTTGTACTGGTGATTTTTGCTGACATTTAACTCAAATATGTAGCTCCATAGAGGCAAAGAAAACTTGTACATGAAGAATAGTGAAATCCAGATTATTTTTTAATACTGAGTGATAAGTCTGAACTACTTATTTTACTGTTAAGGATTTGGCATGATCAAATTCTGTGTGATAAATCTATCTCCCAGACAAAATCCGTCACTGGCACAAATTCCTCTTTACTTTGAACTCATAGTTTTATTTATGGCTATAATTTGATCAATGTTTTGAATAGGAGGCTTTATTTTCTCTCTTTTACACTCAAAAAAATAGAACATGATTTTCACTGTGTGATGCATGTGAGGAGCTAATACCAAATGCTGTCATCTACTACTCACACACAGCTCTGCTCACTGAAATGCATATGTGTAAATTTAGTATGTAGTTCCATTTCACATCTGAGAAATACTGCTGCCAAAAAGGGCTGCTGATCCACTCTCTGCCAGTCACACACTCTTCTTGTCCTAGTATTGGATGCAGAAATTAGAAGACAACAGGATGGAACTGAAATATATGTGTCATGGGTTACTTTTATGTCATGTAAACCAGTCAGCCTCTGCTACAACATGCTAAATTCTGCTTTCTGGAAAAACTCCTCAATGCTTCACTGAAAGTAGCATTTAACTGGAAAATGGAAAATAAGAATAAATTATTTTTGTTCTTGTTTTCAGAAGATAAAGGAAAGGGAACTATCTTCTTAAACTGTCCAAACATGAGACAATTGTAGTTCCTGTGTCTGAGCTCTGACATATTTTCAGCTTGTCCTATCAAACTTTTTGACTTTGCAGAGTGTATCTATATTGGTGTGGCTCTGTCCATACGCAAAAAAACCTTACCATGGCAGGTCAGGAGATGTGGCTGGGTCTACAAAGCAAATATTTCTGTAATGCAGCAGACAATTTGGAGAAAAGGGATAAGTTATAGCTTCAAAGGCAGAATTTCCCAGGCATCTTTTTAATGGAATTTGATCCCCACAAGTTTTAATGTGGTCAGTAACAGAAATGGAACACTATCATGTGCTGTTGAATTTTAAAGAAATGTAGAAGTATCTACATGGTGATACATCAAAGCAGATTAAATTCACCACATGGCTGAGTTTTTGTGTTTGTTTGTTTGCTTGCTTGGGGGTTTTTCCCCTAGAATTCAAAGGCAAACTGTGTATTGTTCACTTTTGTAACTGAGATGGAAGAATTTGAAATGTAATATTGGCTCAGGATCTAACCAAGACTCAGTGTGGTGGGAGCAGCATTGAGAAGGTGTTGCTGTGTGCCTGCTCAGTTCTAATATTCTTCTTCTAAGTATCTTTATTGGAGAATATATAAAAAAATGTTGGAGGAAATCCATATTGAATAACAAAGAGCCTTTGAAAAGGCAGTGGGGGTCAGAACTAAAAATTGATACTAAAATGCACGACAACAAATGAAGAAAAGGACAGAAGGGATGTTCAAAAGAAGGAATCAACAGAATATCCCCAGCTAAACAGCACTCCCTGAGAGCATCTGAGGATCCTGTGGGTGCCACCCAACAGAGCTATGCAAAGAGCTATGATATCATTGAGGACCAGAATTAGTTGAAACCTCCCTATTAAGTTCCCTCTGCATGGCTACAGATATAAGGAGATAAAAGAGAGAAGTCCTTTGCTTTTCTGGGAGAGTCTGTGAACAAAAAGATGCAGCAATAATTTTGTCCAGAATATCAGAACATCCAAAGGAGATGAAAAGGGCTGAAGTCTCTTGCAGGGAACCTAAGTAAGTAAACTGTCCTCTTGCTACAAGTTGGAGCAGAAGAGTGCAGTGAATTTAAACTGACCCATGGGAAATTTTCCAAGACTTTAGAATTAAAACAGAATTAAAACTACCCAAAGAGGACTTTTTTGAGCCTTATTTGTGATAAGATACCTTGCTTTTTGGTGTTTAGATGGGGCAGAAAGCTGTGGAAATTGGGAGTGTGAATGATGCATTCAAAATGCAGTCTGGAGTTATAAGGCTGGACAGTGTTTTACTCTCTCTGTTAATTGCCAGTGTGACCTTATAGGATCATATTAGAGCCATCTCTTGGATTGGGAACTAGGAGCAAATGAAGGCTTCTCTTCCACAGAAGATAATCATTCACCAGTATGGTCAGAAACAGGACACAGGTGTATTTTGAAGGTGGCACACTGTGACAGTTCCCCTTCTAAGCAAGAGAAAAACTCAGAATGTATCTGTCTTGTTGCCTCCCGGGTAACTCATATCACAGCACAAACCATGGGAGCATCCAACATGCATTGGGGCTCTCTAAATGCAACTCAAGTAGGACAGTCACAGTGTTGCTACATCTCTGACTAAAAGCAAGCCTTGTTCCTAGCAAGTTCTCATTTTCTTTGATAGAAAGTGGAGTTTGTGATGATGTTTATTTCTTTTTAAGACAAATCCAGTGCAGAGACTTGAGTGGTTGAAGCCACAAATCCCCAAGGAACTAAGTCAGGAGAATGCCAAGTGTACAGAGGCAAAGCCACATGTGTAGGCTGCCATTAGCTTTACCATTAGTGTTTGAGATTTATCAGAAGTCAAAGCAATCTGAATACAAACATGGTAGTGTTAAAGTATCCAATAAAGCACAAGTACACCTGTCAGTGAAAGTACAGATTTTTCACTCTTTGAAACATTACCTGAATGTAACAAATATTTTTTTAACATCCAATGAAACACTTTCCACAAAGTCTCATGATAAAAAACTATAATTGCCTTATTGTTAAAAAGTTCCTCATTAGCTTACTTTATAATAATTTCCACAGACATTTCAACAATGGGTTATGTCCCTGTTGAACCCTGGAGTAGATGACCTTGGCATGCAAACTGTCAATAATAATGTCATGTACAATTTTTTTCCTCCCCTTCTAAACTAGAGCAATGATTTGAGAATGAGAACCATCCTGCTGAAGTGCACTGATGTTGCAGTGCTGAGGAACACCCTTGGTGAGGGTACCTTGATGTGCAGCTGCTGGGGAGCTGCAGGCTGAGCTCGGGGTGGCAGAGCCCAAGGCAAGAGGCCATGAGCTGCTGTCCCTGGCACAGCAAAGGCACAGGCACCTGTGACAGGTGAGGGACACCCAGAGATGTGGCAGGAGCTGAGGAGCCCAGACTTCCACATATTTAGACTTTAAGGGCGTAAAACTCCAGGGGTTCCTTTGTTCAAGTTCCTCCTTGGAAGCACCAACACAAGCTGTTATTCAGTTGGTACACCATGACTGAAATATTTTAAGGATCCAGACATCCAAAACTCTGCTATGGGAAACCTGGAGCTGAGCCAGTAAGAAAACCTTGTCAAACTGCAAGAGAGTGGGGGTATGGCTGCAAAGGGATCTCAGTCTTAGCTGAGAATGTGACTGTCAAAGCTGCTCCCAGATGGTCACACAGGACACTTTCCTTAACATTTACTCTTGGCCATGCATGTAAAATAAACATGTTATTCAATATTTTGATCCCAGTTTTAAAGCAACTCTTTGGTGGCACCTCTTGCAGCTTTTTTAAAATTTCCTTTTCAGTATTTCTTCTGTAACTTCTAAAGGGAGGTTACTTAGAAAATGAATTTCCCTTAAATAAAGGAAATACCTTTTGTTAGACATAGAGTGAATTTAGACCCTGTGTGCATCCACATTGCTAAGCATGTGTTGTGAAAAGAGCCCTCAGCAGTATACCAGTTTTCTGGGTCTTGTCATCTGTGATACACCATCACACTCTGGAAAAACAGTTGTATAATTTTGCTCAGAAAAAGTCTTCGGGGATATTTCATATAAAGAGATTTTATTCACTGACTATGATATGAGTCAAAATCTTTTAGACTTGTTACCATAGCTATTCTTGACTGCAACTGCTGGTATTTTCTATACATATAAAATGTACTTTCGTTCAGAATTCAGGGATGAATTCTTGTAAAAAGCTTCAATAAATGATAGAAATACATTTCCTGCCTTTACATATAATTATGCAAAATAAGGATCTTCAATTTTAAACTTACTTTTCATTCTAGCACAGAAAATATGCTCTAAGAAAGGGTAGATGATATCATCAGCTGGAGTACTGCTGTATAACTAAGGATAAAAATTGGGGTTTGAAAAGATGTCTATCATTTATTGAAAAAGCAGGGATGTACAGGGACTCAGTCTATTAAAAATTTCTGTAGATAGTGTTATTCTATGCTTGTAGCAAACTCAAGTTTTTGCTGCCACTCCCACATGTCTAAACCAGGACCAAGCAGGAATATGGAGAGATTCCACTGATTGGCTGGCAAAAGGAAGCAGAACTGCCCTGACAGTCTGCAGCTTCATGAACAGTTTGAAGGGGAAGCTGCTCCATCAGGTATTACTTATTGAGGTCTTAAGATAAATACTTGCAATATAAACAAGAGAGAAAAGCTTTAAAAATAGAGTTTAATTTAGACAAGAATGAAAGTGGATTAGAAGAGCATATATGTTGAAACAAATGCAGGGATCATTAAGTCAGTAAATGTTATCCTTCAGGTGGTCATTACTGAGACTCAGTCTGAAAGATTACAGTGCTTATTGTTCAACAACATTGGAAAGAAGCTTCTCCAGATAGTTACTATATTTAAATATGAGTATCAAGGTATGTTTTAGATTGAGTGCTGATGTTCTTCTCCTGGTCTCTGATGGGACTGGTGCTGTTTAACATCTTTGTCAGCAATATGGACAGTGGGATTAAGTTCAACCTCAGCAAGTTTGACAAGGACACCAAGCTGAGAAGTGCAGTCAGCATTCTGGATGGAAGGGATGCCATCCAATGGACCTGGACAGGCTGGAGAGGTGGGCACATGTGACCCTCTTGAAGTTCAACACAGCCAAGGTCCTGCACCTTAGGGGAATCCTGAGAGCAAATAGAGGCTGGGCAGAGAATGGACTGAGAGCAGCCTTCCCTCAGAGGAGAAGGTCCTGGAGGAATTGATGAACAGGAAGCTCAACAGGTCTCAGCCATGTGCACTTGCAGCTAGAAAGACAAATGTGTCCTGGACTACATCCAAGCACTGTGGGCAGCAGGACAAGGGAAGGAGATTCTCCCTCTACTCCACTCTGCTGAGACCCCTCCTGCAGTTCTGTACAGACCTGGAGAACACCAGCATAAGAAGAATGCTGAACTGGAGTGAGTCCAGAGAGGGCCATAAATATATCAGAAGCTGCAACATCTCTCCTATAAAGACAGGCTGGGACAGTTGGGGCTGTCCAGCCTGGAGAAGAGAAGGCTCTGGGGATAATTTTAAATCCTTCAGGTATCTAAAGGAGGCTACAAGAAAGCTGGAGAGGGACTTCTGACAAGGGCAAGTAGTAATAGGTTAAGGACAGATGTTTTTAAACTGAAAGGGTAGGTTAGAAATCTTTTCCTGTGAGGAAGTTGGGGCACTGGCACAGCTTGCCCAGAGAAGCTGTAGCTGCTCTATCCCTGGCAGTGTTCAAGGCCAGGCTGGATGGGGCTCTGAGCAGCCTGGGATACTGGAAGGTGTCCCTGCACATGGCAGGGGAGTTGGGAAGAGATGCTCTCTAGGGTCCCTTCCAACCTAAATCATTTTATGGTTCTACAATTCTAAGATTTGACTTTCATTTAATGCTACCAAAACATTTATTGTGGTTTAAATCATAGCACTTTTCTCACTCTCTAAATAAAAAAAAAAAGTGAAGAGGAAAAAAAAGAAAAAATCCATGATGGAAAATGCACTGGTACAATTGTTAGGAGAAAAGCTTTGGCAAGTGTTTCATGAAACTTCAGGAAAAGCTGATATTTTATGGTAAAGGAGGAATTATATCTTTGGTGGAGCTTCTCCTTTGACTTTTACATGCACTTAACAAAAATCTGTCCATGAGGTGACACTCTGGCTGCTGAGACTTTCACAACTCAGTTAAGTGTGCTGTTTTCTGAGTTGTTCTGAGCATCAAAATGAGCTCACCTTCCACCTTTTCCTATGTTCCTGACCTGTCCAATAATTTTTTAGCCCTCTGGCCAGTTTCAGACAACTTGGAGATAGTAGCTGAAGAAAATTAAGTTCCTAAAAGTACTGTGAAAACCAATGGCAATATGGCAGTTTTATGAAACTGCTGCCACACGTCTGAGAATGTCCTGCTTTCTAGGAAGCTTTATCTGATTTTGTACTAGACAAAATAACAGGCAAAAAATTCTAACTGTTTAAGATTCAGATTTGTAAATTGATGAAGAAAATATCTGTACACATCTCTGTGCTGCTGTACTGTCTGCTCCTCCTCATATTCTCATGTTAGAGATTGTAATCTCCCTGGATGGAGCCATGCTGCTAACATACACAGAACTGGGACCCCAACTGGCTTTGATGCAGAATGAAAAACTCCATTACACAAAGGCAAGAAAGCAGCTCAGAAACAAGACTGCTAACGCCCAGTTTAAACAACTCCAAGAAAATTATGATGAGTATCCTGCAGCCTGCTCAGTAATGTGACCATTTATTTCCAACTTCATAAAGCAAAAGAAAGCCTGTTAATATCAGCAGCTAATTACAGCTCCTCCTTCTCTCTCCAGACACATAAAAGAGGCTGTGAAGTGCAGGAGGGAGAGACTGCAGCAGTGGCAGATTGAAGCTCTTCTTGTTAAATTAAATCTGGCTGAAGATGGAATGTGTTAGAGTGGACAGCAGTGATAATGGGCACTGTTCCTCCAGTGTGTCTGTGTATAAATTAACTACCTTTCAGAGCTATCTGTATAATAAAGCTTCAGCAGTTTTCCTCCTAGTTCCATATGTGCTGCAATAATTACAAGCATAACTTTATTTACTTCTGGCAGTAAAAGTATGAATAAATGATGTCTCATTGCTGTGGTCATGTTCTCTTTGGCCTCTTCTCTCGTTCTGCTCTATCACAAATCATGTCCTCTAATCTGGTAATGCTAAGAAACACAAAGTTGTCAGATATCTTGCTGTGTGACATATTTCCCTTGTACTTAGGTCTTTAAACATTCAGTCTACCTATTTTCTGAAAGGAATGTGAAGCTGTGATAGAAAAAGAGAGTGCCTGTAGTGCTCATGCAATGCACTGCTGCTGTGTCATGGCCCATGTTATTTCCAGATGATTTAAAACATTGCTGACTATTACCTTTTTCTTACTTTATTTGGCTTCCCTTTCAAGTCATAGTATCTTGCCATCAGTGCTGAAACTAATTTGGCTGTGACCCTTATGTTTGGTGGCTAAATTGATTTTTCTCTTCCTGATTCTTGTTTTCCCTTCTATTACAAAACACCACCAGGATTCCCATATGGGAAATGTATAAGATTTTTTGGACAACTGGATAAAAAATCCAGTATTCTCATGACTTGCAAAAAAATTGAAAAATAACAATAACAAGCAGGAAAAAAACCAGCCTGGGAGTTAAATTTAAATAGATTATGCATTGCTAATTCTGCACAGGGAAATTCAGAGAACTAGTTACATTTGTGTTTTATTCCTGTAATGCCTCCAATTATGTTTTCAGTTTGTTTATAAGATTCACATTATTTAAGAAGCATGTGAGGCCAGCATTTAAATATGCAAATAAATGAATTTTGACCTGAATAGACAAAATATAGGGGGAAAAAAGATACTATAATGCCAGTAAAGTTGTAAAGCCATCTTTATCTGGAATACTTAGGTGTTATAAAAATTAGATAAAGATATTTCAATCAAGGCCAGGGTTGAGGTTCTGGGTTCTGCAGGCATTGTGTGTGTGTGTGTGTGTGTGTGTGTGCATATGTGTGTGTGTGTTGCATTTGCTGCTTTTAACTCATAAGCTCAGGGCTTTATAGAAAAGCACTGATATATTTTGACAGCAGCAAAAGCTTGATTTTCAGGCATCCTTCATATTCACAGCTTGCAGTAAATTTGTTTTTCTCAAAAAATCAAACTAAGTTTCCTAAGCATGAGGGCTCACTCCTAATTTTATACCTCGAAGCAGTAGTTAATTGGAGCTTAGTGTTGCCTTGACATTAAGTTTTACTGTACAGCATTGCTGGATCCTCCCCTCCTTGTAAACAAACTCCTGAACATCTCCCCACCTCTTATGTTAAACCACCCTTTGACACAGGTAGGTGCATTCAGGAATGTTGCAAAAGCAAGACAGACCTTGGATTTGTTTCAAGCTAGTGATTATCTAAAGAAATCTGGTTTTTTATTAAAAGCCAAAGTTTTCCTTTTTCTCTGCTTTGGAAGGCTTGGTGAAGGTGTCATTTTCACATGAAAAGGATCTCGATGCCCAGAACCTTGCAGGGGTCTCTCTGTTCCTGACTGCTGGACCTTGCCCCAGGAAAGCAGCCTGGGATTATGTCCTGTGCTGCTCCAACAGGGTGGGAGCTCTCTCCCCTGCCCCAGAGTGCTGTTAATCCATCAAGGAGTAAAAAGTGATGGTTTTGAGTTTGAATCCCATTTGGAGGTTCCCTTAGTGATGCTACAGCAGCTTTTCCTTTGTCTCCCAGGTGCTTTGTGGAGGCCAAGGACTTGTGTCTGGCCAAGGGGAAGGTTGTGGTGCTGGTCAGAGGGACCCACACCAAGAGGGTAATGTACTGTCCACCCATGCAAAGCATCAGAAAGAAGGAAAAGCCTGTCAATTCCTGACAGTGTAAAGAGGGTTCACCTCTCACATCCTGCCAGAGAATAGCATCTTCCTATAACAGCAACAGATATTTGGGTCTAAACCTCTTTGTATCTTAACTTCTTCCAAGTAAAAATAAGTTTACTGCCTTATAGCACATTCTGTAATTCTTTGATGAAAGACATTTCACAACTGTAAATGATTATTTTATTACTTTTGGCAGACAGAAAGTTTAGCAAGTCTTTTGAAATGTATGCTTCTTCAAAACCCGCTAAATGCAGTGGGAATCTTTACACAGAATCTTAATTTATCCCCTTATACTTCAGTTGTTTTTTTAATCTTTCTTTTGAACCACTGAGCAATTTTCAATCTGAAAAAAGAATCTGAGGAATGATATGCAATTGTCACACACATCAGTCTTTTAAAAAATTGGGTTTATGACTTTGATGTAGTCTAGACAAACGAACATATTTCAGAAACTTCTGAAGCTACTGACTGACTCATGGAAGTACTGTTTAATATTTTAATACTTGGCTCTTCTAGCTTTTGAGATACGAACATCTGCAAATGAGAACTTTACACAGGAAATAGAGCCAGTTTCTACATTCCCCTGCAAAGCAAGGGAGCAGATGCTGCTCACCAACCCCTGCTCTGCAGTTTGGAATATCTCAGCCAGGCACTGCAGTCCTTTGCCATTGATCAGTAAAAGTGGGAGAACCATGGGAAACTAAATGCTGTGTGAACAGAGGTCTTGATACTAAATCTCTCCTTAACATCATGAATACACTCATGCATTCTTAATAGATATTTATTTGAATGCAAATGCATTTTATATTGCAATGATCTTTTGGCAGCTAAGGATTACTTTTTATCCTTTCCTGTATCATAAGGCTAATGAAACAGTCAATTAAATTAATCCTCTGCAAATTTAAAGTGGCTGACATATGAACACAGCTATAAGCTGTAGAATTTGCAGCCATTGCAGGAAAACAGGTTAGTGTTGTTTGATAAAGAATTAGATACTTAGTCCAAATTGCAGATGCTCTGTGCATTGAGATCCTCTGCAGTCAGAGTAGTCTCACAATGGTTGCAACTCTTTACCAACCTTTATTTATCTCTTGTTTATCTTCCTATTGATTCTTGTTCTACAGAAATCACTTTTTCCTTAAATTAAAAAGGATTCTTTCTAGCCTAGAGAAAAGTAAAAGTAATGCTTTCTGTCTTCTCCACATCCACATATTTCCATTGCCAAATTTTGTTACTCTAAAATTAACCTTACCTCTAAGATATAGCTCCTTTTGGGGGAAAAAAAAACAAAAAACATTGCACTGGAACAATGATAAGCATGTGGAATTTCCAGTACAGATCTCATTAAACCTTTTAACAGAACAACCTTCATCACTGCTTTCTGAAATAGAAAATACAATGGTGCCTCCTTTATTAATTAGTTGGTGGAATTAATTAACTGCTAAATAATAACTAAATAGCCAACCCTGCAAACATTTGAGCATCTGCATATCTTTAGCCATGAGAGTAATGATAGCAGAATTGATGGGAGAACTGTATGTTTAAAATTAAACTAGATTGTGTTAGCAAAATAAAGCTTTTAATATTTTTCTACAGAAAGCCTGCATTGCTGTCTAGATTTTGCAGCAGTGGGTTTCATGTTTACCTGTAACTATATTTGCCTGTCTATTTGAAGAAAGCACTATTTTAAAGTAATAATGTACATGAAAGAAGAAAGAAAAGAACAAGAATCTTCTACATGGGGTCAGAGGGGAAAGATGTGTTTCAGTAACTTATAATTAGTGAAATAAATGAACCATGTATTGGTTAACAAATTTCTGTCTTGTTATGATAATACCCAGGTTTTAAAAACACAATGTTCTGGGAGTAATCCCAGAATCCAATGCAGAATGACAACACTATGATTTGTTGTTCATTCATATTAATATGTTACACTCAGTTTTTAAACTCCATGCCTTTCCTCATGCTCTTCCCTCAGTTTCAGATGTTATAATTGACAACAGCTGTCTGTAATTGTCATTGCTCTGTCACAGGACACTCATTGTCACTGAGTGACAGATGTGATGACCACTACCAGCAAGATGGTTAACATCCCCCACTGAGAATATTTATTTCTCTTCAAAATTTAAAAAAATATTTCTGCTGCTGTTCCATGAATGCCATGGTGAGTATTTGAGGCTTAGTATGAAGAACCAACAGCAATCAGTGACCTGCACCTATCTTGCTTTTTTTGTTTGTTTGTTTGTTTTTGTTTGTTTGTTTTTTGTGGGGTTTTTTGGGGTTTTGTTGTTGTTGTTGTTTTTTGTTTTTGTGGATTTTTTTTTTGGTGCAAGTAAAGAAAATAAGGTGGCCACTTTACTCTGAGGTCACTGATGAGAAAGAATTGTGTGGATTTTATTCAGGGAATAATAATGAAAAATGTAAACTGCATAAACCATCTTTTTCTTACTGCTGGAATGATTTGTAAAGGAGCAGTGTTCTCCAGGCTGTGGAGTAAACAGGAAGGAGGGATTTAATGAGCACTTTGTGAGTTACACATCTCTGGATATGGAAAAAGGATTGCTGCAGTTTTGCAGTTTTGTGGTGTTGGGTGGGTTGGTCTGCTCATTTTGTTTTCATTCCTGTTCCTTACATGTCATAGACAAAGTTTCCACTGATAACCTCAGATTGGCCTTATTTAAGATATCATAGAGTCATAGAATGGTTTGGGTTGGAACAGATCTCAAAAATCATTGAGGCCCAACATTCTTCCCATGGACAGGGACACCTTCCACTAGACCAGCTTGCTCAGGGCCCCATCCAGCCTGGCCTTAAAAACTGCCAGGAATGGGGTATCCACAGCTTCTCTGGGCAACCTTTTCCAGGTACTTTGATACCCCCTCAGCTGCAGACCACCTCCTCCTACTTTAAACCACAGAGCCATGGCCACTCTGTGCCATACATAGCAGCCAAGGCTCCTAGATGTTCCTGAGATGAGATCCATATTTTTCATGCAGTGCTTTTTCTTTTAAAAAGCTGCAAATGTTCAAGTTTCTTTATTTGATCAGCTGAGATATATCTTTTGCACTAACACAAAATGTACAAGACATGTCAATGCTGAAGTTTGCTTTGTGGTTAATGAGAAGAGATAGATTTGTGTAAGGTGTCAGTTGAATGGAGAACATTTGGCAAATGAACAGATACTGATGAAGTATCATTGCTGTAAACCAGTTGTTCAACATTTCATTATGAATTTACTGAAGACACCTAACATGCCTAATTTTTTCTCAGAAAATGTAGCCTTGGTGTTGAGAAGTCAAAGACAGCTGCAATGGCATTACATGTTTCTTATACACTTAATGGACTGCAAATGTATTTCAGATCCTAAAAAATTGCCTCAATAGTATCCCAAACTCAACAGATTTTATCTATAAAATATTATTTCCTTACATACACCTAGTTACCAGTGGTGTACCTTTTTCATGCTTAGGCTTAAACCTGGAAAAATTTGTTCCGTTTAATAGAAGCAAATGTGTAGTAGGTTAATATGAAGAAGTATAAACTGTCCTCTGTCATTAGGATTGTGCTAATTCTCTTTTTTTTTTTTTAATCTATCAAAAGGGATTGTAAACTAAAATGGAAAACATAACAAGCAACACTGAAACAGGCTGAAAACTGAATTTTGCAACTTTGGACTTAATATTCTTTTAATGCCCAAACAATGCTGTGTCTTAGGAACAAGATAAAAGCACTAACAGTGTATCAAATTCCTGTGAAATGATTCCCCTACTTTGCATGGTATAACATCACCTATTGAGAAATGTATTTGTTTAAGATGCTGCTACATCTGATTATGAGATTATGTTTAAGAAGATAATATATACTTTACCCAGCATTACTTTGCCACTTATTTAGTGCTGAAGTATAATCCTGTTCTATGTAAATGGCTAGAATACAAAATAGATCTGCCCTGACTTAACGAAAGACATTTTCTCCCCTCAGTTTATATGCTCCTACAGATGTGGGCTTTTCTGAGTTGCAAATACTTTTTAGAGTTCTTCTTCACACCCTGGAGGGGCAAAAAGCAGATTAGGATTTTGAGGGTTTGTTGTCTGCTTAGAAAATAAGTTTTCATGAATACCAAAACAAGAAGTGTAGCATGAAGAATAACTTAAATGGCTTTTCAGCGTTGTATAAACAAACCATGGAAACCTGAAATAAATGAAAAATATTGAACTATGGAATTGGCACTCTGGGTGAAATTAGGTGCAGTATGAATTTCATATCCAGGACAGATCTTCTATGTGGGATTACAAAAGCCATCTATTAAAAAGCCCAAATTTACCAACAGCTACACCTTGCTGTATATGTGTTTATGTGTATATTTCACATGTTCAATAATTGTTACTGCAGAAAGTTACTAATTTTTCTATGGAAAATCATTTGTATTTTGGACTATGTTCACAAACTAGCCAAATCAGTCTGGGGAGGAGGTTGATTGACTGTCTATTAAAGCACTGAAAACCCAGACTTCTAGGCTTAAAATGTACACCTTAATGAGGGAGACAGCAGTGTGGGATGGAAAGGCACATTGTGTTGATGCAGCAATATTATTTTCTTGCTTCCATCCCCATGTGAGTTCACACAGACTGACAGTCCTTCAGCCCTGATTTTCCATTCTCCTTTCAGCAGGTTGTGCCCCTCAAGGAAGTGATACTCTCATGGCTCTAGCATCCTAAAAGTTATACAGCTATTCCCTAACAGGGACTTTGCTGATGTCAAAAGATAGTTACATCTAGAAGGTATAAAACAACAAAGAGTAATTCAGAAAAGATTCTCTATATGTATAGAGCCTGTCTCACTCCTGTGGGCCAGCTGTCTCTGCCAGCCAAGCTATCCAAAATCTATGACTTCTCTTGGGGCAGAGCATCTGACAGCAGAGAAGCCAAAAGTACTTTTCCAGGTTGAAGTGGTGGTGTGATGCTTTCCACCTGGGACTGAAGGAGCATTCCAACCAATCCATGTGAAAAATCATCCAGGCAGATCCTCTCCTCCTCCTTGGCAGAAGACTGCCCTGGAAGTTCTGTGCTGCTCAGTCTGCCCTGAGCATTCTGCTGTCACTTGTGCAAATTCAGTACTTGAACTAAATTGGGGTTAGGAATGATCTGACACAAGCTTTGACAGTCACATGCTAACTGTGTTACACTTCCAAATCCTGTAGTTGTGAACTTCAGTCATATGGCCTCCATCCCTCCAGTTTCCACATGCTCGCTCTGCAATTTTATCTATCTTCACCATTTTTTCCAAGGGGCTTTTCCTTCCCAGGAAGTTACAGCTGACAAGGACAATTGCAATGTGAGTATTAGGTGCTAACAGAATTAGTTTCTCCCTATTTTGGGATTACACCCTACAGCAATGAAACAAGGTCCTGTTTAGCTCTTTTTCTATCCAGGATCAACTCAAGAAGCTGGTGGACAGTTGAACTCAGGACTTGTTGACTCTTCCCATTTTAGTAAGCATCATAGGCATACCATCATAAAACATATTTGCATGAGGGACTTTCTCAACTAAGGCAATCCATAGCAATATTTTTTCCTCAGAATGAGAAAATATTAGAAATATGTATGTGGCACATGCTCTCTACTCAGCCAGTGCTCTGTATCAGCCAGTAATTTATGTAGGTAGTGCTGAGGCAGGAACCCCTTGCAGGGGAGAAAGATTTTATTTCTTTAATTTTATGAATGTCAACAGCTTTAGTTTTACCCTCTGCATGACAATTTTATGCTTCTGAGTGATACACAGAGAAACAGAAAATCATTTAGGTTGGAAAAGACATCTAACATCATTGAGTACAACACTAACCCAGCACTGCCAAGTCCACCACTGAAACAGGTCCCCAGGTGCCACATCACATTTTTTCAACCCTTCTAGGGATGTTGACTCCACCACTTGCCTGCATCATGTTCCAGTGTCTGACCACCCTTTCAGTGAATAAATTTTTCTTAATGTCCAATCTAAACATCCCTTGTGTCTTGTGTCCTGTGGCTTTTTCCTTGGGAGAAAAGGCTGAGCCCCTCTGGGCTCCAACATCCTTCCAGGGAGATGTGGAGAGTGATAAATTCCCACTTAAGCCTCAATTTCTCCAGGCTAAACACCCTCAGCTCCCTCAGCTGCTCCTCATAAGATGTGCTCTAGTTCTTTCACCAGCTTATTCTTTTAATAAGACATTGTTTAAGGGACTAAGCACTAGCTCTGGTTCCTGCTGCTTCTATAAATATTTGAATTTAGACTTGCTAATAATGATATCTTTGTTTTATTCATTTAAATTCTTTTCCAAAGAACTGTGAATTTTTCTCTTCCTGACTTTTCCTGATAAGCTTACGTGCTAAAAAATACAATGAGACTATTGGTGCAATTTGCTGAGCAGATAATATTGTATGACATTAAGGTCAGCAATGGTGCTTGCAACAGGGAAGATGGTTAAATTTAAACAGAATATTACCTAAGTTATATTGGCCAGTTACGATGTTTAAAATTATAAATATAGTGGAAAAATCCTCTTTTAAAATAAATTAATTTGAATATTAATGGAACAGCAGAGAAATATAATCACAGGTATATATAGCTGGTAGATCTAAACCTAGTGATATTGTATGTGGGAGGAAAATGCACACAAAATATTGGTTTTCCTTGTTATGACATCAAGTAAACCCCAAGGAATTTTAGGAAGAAATCTGGGAATTATTTTATATAGGCTGGATTTTACATGTATCTATCTATCACTTTCATTTCCTTGTATATGCAGCACACAAAACAGGAAGGTTGTATATAATTTGGCACTCTCATTGGCAGCATAAGAGAGAACTACTCTGTCAAAAGCTGAAGTCTAAAATTATCTTAACTTTACCTGCAGAGGCTGTGCCTCAGGTTTTAGAGAGCTACTGGAGAAGCACCACTGTTTCTTCCCCAAAGATAATTTAGAAAATATCCACACATAACTGCAATCTCTCTAATTTGTTTTTGACCCAAGATGATAAAATTTTAACAAATCCTGCTTAAATTAAGGTAATTAGGTGAATAATGCCCACCCTGGTTCCCCAACTTTTTGCAAGACAAAATAGACTAAAAACCATTGACACTAAAGACCTACTCCTCTAGAGTATACATCTCTATCCCACTAGGTCATATTCCTTACAAGACCACATGGATGCATTGAATTCCCCAAGTTTTCAGCTATATTTATTATATTGCAGATAAGTGAAACTGAGAGTTAGTATTTTCTTTTCCAATAGTCAACTTTCCTTTTCTGTTCCCTACCACCAGCCCTAAGGGCTAGTGCAGATTGATTAATGAGCTCTACATTCTCATACTTGCAGTTTTTATCATATTAAAGCTGTAGGGGTTTTTTCCCCCCTCTGCAATAGGAACAGGTCAAGAATTATGTATGACTGGTTATAGGCTTTGCAGACAGTTTTTTTCTGTTACCAGAATACCCTCCATCAGGTACCCATTTTTTTTACTAGTTGTTTTTCGTACCAGAGCTACATGTAGAAAGAATTGCTGTACTCCACACAATGTAGGTGGTATAAATGCAATATATAAATGCAAATAATACACTTGGGGGACAGAAGAAATGCTTAATTTACGTAAGCTTTGCTTTATCATGACTTATTGCCAGAGATTCTGTTACGAAGTTTGTTTATTCTGCAAAACAGGATGTCATTTCTCTGCATTTTTTCAGTAACCCATTAAGGCTTTCTTGAAAGAGGAGATCTCTCTGTTATATAACACATTATTTTTTCATAATAGTCTGACTAGTTTGGAAGTAGAGTTTTCTCTGGCATCAGTAGCTTGCATTGCAATTCTGTGTTTCAAGTTCTGTCATGCTACTGAAGTTGAAGGAAAAATAAAACTGAACTCTTATGCTATTCTCTTTGCCTTACTATAACTAGATTTGCACAGAGCTGTGTGTTTCTAGCTGGGCTGTTACCACTTGCATTTTTGTTTAGGCACACAGCTAGGAAAAAGTAAAAAGAGAATAAGCTTTCAACAGCCTCAGAACTGTTCCCTTCTATACTTAGAGCAACGTGGTAGAATTTTGTTTTCAAATGTTTTATAGATCCAGAGTATTTTTAAATTTAATTAATGTTTAAGTTTAATAAAATAATGTACAAAATCATTATTTTGTGACATTAATGAAGTCTATTTTCTAGCACAGTTTGAATAGGCAGTACTAAAATAGCACTAAAATACATTAACATTAGGTCATCTGCTTTGCATTTATAACAATAAGCTCACATTTTCAGAAAGAATAATCTTATACAATGTTTTTTTCAGTTCAAACTGTCCATCTTTATCTTAAAATTCCAAATGTTTCAACAATAGATGATGATTAAGTACTGGACAATTACTCTTCATCTTTCAATGATTTATGGCAGAGAGAAAACCTTTTCTCCAGAGTTCGAGGTGTTAAAGAGGAAGAGTACATTTAAGTTGGCAACTCCTTGCCTTCCTCCTTATTTACTAGGCACAGAATTTACCTCATTGCTGCCATCACACTAGAAAATGAGCTTATTGACTTTATAGCATGTTTGGTCCTTGCTGTGGACATATATATGGTTGAGTTCTCCAGCATTTATATAAGCATATGCAGAAAATGAAAATAAAGTACACACATTCCTCAAGTAGCTTAAACAGGGAGACAAAATGCAATGGCAGGACTCATCTTCCCATAAGGAGCTTTAGTATTTATTTGCCTTAACCTGCACAATGTGCTGTGTGATTTCCAGGCATTGAAATAAGCATTTTTCTTGTCCCAAGGAGCTCAGTATTTAATCAGGGGAAAATAAACAGTCAGTAGGAAGAAGAAAAGCAGTAAATATTTGAGAATGTTGACAAAACCCCCTACTCTTTTTTTCATGTGTATGTAATTTGAAGTTCATTGTTCTTTAAATTTTGAACATACTTGCAATACTCTTTGGAGTCACTGGCTTCAGGATTTTAGTAAAGTTGTATTCAGCATGAATAAATAAGTGGGGAAATTGAGTGTAGCTTTGTCTCTTTCTCTTGATATTGAGGTCAGTGAACATTCATCACTTACTTGAAAAGCACTAATATATCACCTCAAAATTCTAATTGAATAAAAACCAGGAAACCAAAAAGCAAAAATCTGATAAGATTATTTAATCTACTCACCCTCTGAAATAACTACCACCAAGCTGAGAGTATTTTAAAAATTACTGTTAATATCCTGTGTATTTCCTCCATCTACTTTGGCTCCTGTTGTTTCTTTTCACATGCCATTTCTAACTCAATAATCTCCCACAGTGGTTGTCATATTGAGCAAGGTAGTTAATAATAACTAAAATCATGCCTGCAGCTCTTAGGTTCCCTGTTAATAAGTTGGTATATGAGCTGGCTAAAACACCTCAGGCCAAAACTGTCAGACCTTCATCAATTTGAATTATACAAGACATCTCTCTAGCATTTGTGAGTGGACTGGCTGTTGAAGTAGCCAGGAGAGTTCCATCCTGATTTTCTCTGACTTGGTGTTGTACTGCCTGTCACCTCTGTGTGGGAAGGCTGGGGCAGAAAATATACACATGCACCAGCCTTGAAAATTGTCATCTGTTAAACACAGTTATCTAATAAAGGATAGTTTACATATAACTGCTGAGTTTGCAGTGGTGAGTAGCAAATCAAAAGGCAGTGAATGAAGGAGATTTTACTGTGCATGATCCGTGGTGTTAACCCAGTGGTATAGGAGTGTCCTGCCCATTCTTCTTCTTTTCATCCCATGCTTAAGGAAGCTGTTAATGCCTTTTATGTGTTTCTGTTTGTTCCTTTGCCTTCTAGCCATACATGTGATGTTTTGCTTCCTTAGTTATTCCCTAAAACTACAGCTCCTACACTGATCAAGATCTGACCACTTGTGTTAACACCCTTAAGACCTCTGTTACCCTCTTGGGTTTGTGTGCTCAAGCCCCCTGTTCTCATTCTGGGCTTTCCTCTTGGGGACTTTTACAACACCTATTTTCCCCAAGGATTAGTCATATCACATGATGTTGTGTACATGAGGAACATCACCTTGCACAAACTCCCAGGTTTCTTTTTGGTTTTTTCTCTTCATGATTTATTTGTGTATCCCAGCATCTTGAAGCACTGTACCTGTCACCAGGCTTTCTGGGAAGAGCTGGGATTGAAGAACTTTTCCCGCTTTTATTCAGATTTTGGGAGTCATTAAAACAGCCTGAGGTGGACAAGAGGCCATTCAGATGTTGTGCTGTTCCCAGGGTGCTGGCAGAGCTGAAACAGCTGGCACAAGTTAACTGATGTCCATTTCTGCAGTATTCCTCTCAGAAATGAAACAACAATTCTGTGTTGTATGGGAAACTGAAGACTTAGATTTTCCACAAAATTTCCCAGCCTAAGTCACTGAAATAGATTGTTATAGATTCATACTCACAGGTGATTTGTAATTAGTATATGCCTTTTATGCATATCTGGCATCAAGGATAGAAGTATAAAAATAATATAATTCCTAAATTGTATTATATGGACTCATTATTATTACTATTATTATTATTATTACTACTACTACTACTACCAAAAAGATTTTGTACTGCTATTTTTAAACCCTCTGTAATTCTATGATGCTTCTCCATTTAATTAATGTGCCAGTACAATAAACACACAAAATCATTATTTTGTGACATTAGTGAAGTCTACTTTTCAAGCACAATTTGAATAGGCAATTGAACAACAGTGCACTAAAACACATTAAAACCAGGTCATCTGCTTTGCATTTCTAACAATAAGCCCATACTTCCATGAAGGGTAATCTTAAACCACTTTTTTTTTCAGAGCAGCCAGTACATCTTTATCTTAAAATTCCAAATGTTTCAACAATAGAAGATTGTTAAGAACTAGACAATTATTTTTCAGCACCCATTGATTAATGACTTAGTCTATGACACACAGAGAAAGTGTAGAACAAAGGAGTGCATTATAATAATGCACAGGCATTAAACCATCTTCATTAATAGGGTCTTTTTGGATTCTGCTTAGCATGAAACAAAGTATGCCATAAAGAAAGTGAAGTATTAGCTTTAAATATCTCTCTAAATGCGCTTGATAAAAATGAAGCCTACATTTGTGCCCTTAATCTTAAAAATATTTTGTTTTCTGGGATTCACACATTCTCCAAACTAGGTGAACTGCAGCAGGGTTTCTGAGCTATCAGCTGAGTTCAGTTCTTATAGGCCACGTTCTTCATATTTCATATGTTACATAAGGGCATTGCAAAAAATTTGACTGTCATCCTTCCTCTGCAAACCAGAGCTTTAAGGTACTGCTGAGAACTACTAACAGGAGCAAAATCTGAATATTTTAAATCAGTTAACCTGTTAAGATTTATTAAGGCAAAACTGTTAAATGGCCCCGATAAGAAATAGAATAAACATAGTGAAACTACAGCTTTAACTATAAAAGTATATAACTATATAACTATATAACCTTTGTTAATGCTCTGTTTCAACTAGAACTCTGTAAGTTCTTTCAGGTTTCAATCCATGAGATGTTTTGGCTTCACCTTTTATAAATATCTGACACCATCCCTTCTCCCACTGATCTTGTCAAGGCTGCTACCTGGAAAGCACATGTTTGAACGACTGGGACCTAAAACATATCCACTGTGCTCTCCACTTTTTCACAGCTATTGGCACTTAGGGCTTGTTTGTTTGTTTGTTTGTTTGTTTGTTTGTTTTCAAGCTTTTAGGTTAATTTTAAATAAAATAAGATTTTCTTTCTCCCATGCTATTGTGAGTCTGTGTTAGTAATCTACATCACACATAACTCAAAGAATGAGGCTAAAATATGAGCTAGACATAGACCATGTTCATAAAACTTGGAAAGGACAGAAGATGGATTATGAAGAGGTTGTTGGAGCTAAGTGAATAATTCACAGTGAATAATTAATTTGACAAACTTAGCCTCTTTGTGCGTACAGACAAGATAACAGTCTCTTTCATTCACTCATTATTCAGATTTATTCAGAAGTACCTTTTGAATAGGGCACAGTAGCTAAGGCATCTCATGATGGATCCAAAAGCACAAATTAAAATCTCTCCCTGGATTCATATTTTATTGAACTCCTCTGAAAAGTGGATCTCCCCACCTGAGACAAGCAGGCAGGCAGAAGAATTGCTGTGATGTTGGCCAAAAGCCCATCCATCCCAGACCATGGAAAACCCCACTTGTCTCCAAGCAGTTGATGTGAGGGCAGTGGGAAAACACCCTGACAAGAGAATTGCTGTTCAGGATGAGGCTGGCTTGAATGGAGGGAGGATCACAGTTCACCCTGGCTGTTTCAGAGTGCCAGGCTGATGGAAGAACATGGCTTTTTTTCCCAAATTTTTATAAAGTTTTTAATGTATTGACAGGCCTGAAAGGATGAAGTCCAGTTGACATGTGCTACCTCAGACATTTTTTGCTGCCCATGTTTTCTGCACACACCTACAGCATGCAAGACTTGTTAACTGGGATTCTGCTATGGAGGAAAATCCATACTCTTGAGTTCTGACATCTAATGAGAAGTGATGAATACTGGGAATCACCAGCTAAACCCAAATATTAGGTGGCTGACAATGAAAAATGTAATTGATACTGGCTATAAGTTTTTTCAGTTGCATTCATGGACCCAAAATAAAAGTTTTCTGCCCCAAAGACCTTATAAACAGACAAGATAAGATAAGATAAGTACAAGGAAAAAAAGTGAAATATATGAACCTATTATGTAGAAGTAATTGTGCCAGGCTAGCTTTAATTAATGAGGTTTTTGATCTTATTCATTTGCCTAAGAAACCTCTACACACAATTTATTTTTTTTCTGATTTGGATTCTATTTGGTGTAATGTCATATACTGCATGTTATATCTAACAATGGTAATTACTGTTGGTTTTGTTTTCTACTCAGATGTAACAATGCTTTGATGAACTGCTTTTCACTTTAATTGCATTAATTTAAACATGTGTATCTGATAAAATATTTACTGACAACTTATCTGGCAAGGACATACATGGTTCAATAAGCACAAATCACACTGTAGTTTGTACATATTTTATAACATTAATTTGTTGGTCAATGTTTAACAGCTTAACACTAGAACCATTTCATCATACATTCTATTAGTTTATCAACAAACGTTCATATCTTCTAAATGGTAAGCTGTAAAAAAGAAAGAATAATCCTCCCCATCTCTATTAGCGTGTGACTGATAAAAATAAAATTAATGTTAATTAAATGTATTGATATCACAAAGCAATCATGATTTTGAACTTGCACTTGAAAGAGAAAGTAGTTTTCTGCAAAAAATTTAGAAAACACTTTCTCTGTACTATCAGAGATACCCCAAGTAAATTAATTCAGGAGAAACCCAGGGTCATAGGCATTGCTTTTTCATCAATTGTTTTGATGAAAAAAAAAAAAAAAGCTTAAAGCAATAATTAAGGTTTTTCAGGCTTCTAGGCTTTATTTTGGTTAATTTTGTGTCACATTGATGACAAACTGAATGATTTTGAGTACTTTAAGTAGAAACTTTAGATAGTCCCATTTAGGTCATCACTAGACAGAGTGACAGCTCCCATCAGCTCTGAACACTGACCATCCTTTAAGCCTGGTCTCCTGCAAGTGCTTACTACAATTAAATCCAAACTGAACCTTTAGAATCAAGGATTTGAAGGACATTTCACTGGATTCTAGGTCAAGGATGGTGTTTCTGCTCTTCTGCCTGGTACTCTGAGCCTTATGGCAAGCAGGAGCTTGTTCTCACTGCAGCACAACATTGGGACTTGGCAACAGAACCAGATTTGGTGTTAGGAGTGAATCCCACCTGAGGCTCACAGGTAAATTTGGAGTTTGATTTCTGTCATAGCCACAATTGCATTGTTCTCATCACACAAACTATTTCTGTTAGCTCAAGTCTCCTCCTTAGTCATCTCACTGGAACTGTTTTCTTCAGTGACAATTAGAGGGAGCTTAGAGGAAATATTTTCCTTCTCATAACAGGGGATGATTTTTAAAACTGACCAAAGCAATGTATGTTTTATAAACTGTGAGTGCCATAATTTACACAGAAAGAGATCACCTGGATGACATTTGCATAGAGATGGCTTACCCAAATCCTCCTCAACTTTGGCTTATGGATTTGTTTACTTCAGAAGACAAATTAAGTTTTGATAAAGATTTTTCTCTTCTTGAACAGTTTTGCCATAATATTTCTGCACTGTACACATATTTTTGTGATTTATTTTAATGGAAAATAATTTTACTAAAGTGTTTTTCATATATATTCCTTGGGCAGGAGAAGTGTAGCTACAAACACCTTTTAGTGGTTACTTTGAAGACTGAAATCCACTCTCAGAAAGTTGAATGACTCCTACACATAAGGAAGACATGGTCCAGGGAATATTTGACTTTAACTTACGCAGCCCAGAGGAAATCTTGCTCAGCTTGTGCCTTGTCTTCCTTCCATACTGTCACCTGCTGGAAAAAAAAACATGCTTTTATATTGAACTGTAACTTTTGTCATCTCTTTGCAACATTACTGTTTGTAATCACAAGAAGAGTGATCAAATAATGAGAGGTACACCAAGTCCTGATGCAGTAATTTGGAGGTCTTGAAATTTCATGAAAAGTCATCCTGTTCTAAGATAGCTGTTTGGGTTAGATTTTTTTTCCCTTTCATAAATTTACACTAATTTCTCCTCTTTTTAAATCCTTAAAATCATAATTTATTTTAATTCACATGGTCTGCTGCTGAGCACTGCTGGTGCTCTTCTCATCCAGTAGATTCCTTGGAGTATTTGCAGGGGACTGCCTGCCACAGCACCTGCTTTACAAAGAAAGAAAATATCCACTGCTGATTTGTTCCTTTCAGCCAGCCCAGATATCTGTGTGATTTCATTCATTAATGCAGAGGTTAATCCATTCATACTGGGTGCTCTTTTCCAAAAAGTAATGGCAGTGCCTAGTAAAAATGGGTAGTGATTTGTAGTGTATTCTGTGGCAATAGAACTAGATCTTGACTTTCAATTTGCCTTGTGAGTTCTGTTCATTACAGATGAATAAATGTCCACAGCATGAAAACAACAATGAAATGGTCTGACTAAATTTCTGACATTTAGCCAAATTCTTGATATTCCTTAATGCACCCACTGATGTCTATTCTTATCCTGAATAGCACTTGAATTTACAATCTGGTAGCAGCTGTTGAGGCCATTCCCATTCTAGCCTATAGCTCCATTGCATGTCTTCCCTCACAAAAACCATCCATTTTTTCAGGCATTCCCTACATCTCTCTCTTCAATTAATCAGCTTTTTTGTCCTTGGTCCACAATTTTCCAAATGTGCAGTGCACAGAATCCCACACACTACCTGAGGACAGCAGTGCTGAGCAGGTCAGAAGGATTGCTTTCTGAGCCCAGTAGATGGTACTCCTGTTTAGATAGTTCAATTCAGTATTTGCTAGTTTTGCAGCAGAATGGTGCTGCTGACAAACACAGGCTGATTGAGCCACAAGACTGCAAACACAACCCCAGAAAATGATCCTACAGTAGGCAAAAGAGATGACCTAGACAAGCTCATTGACATTCGTCATATTTTTCCCTGTATTATGAATACACATTCATTCATACATATGAACTGTAACTATATTCAGTATTAGATCTAATCTTGTTCGTATTAAAGTTTTGCATTAAACCCTTATTGGTTTCAACATCAATGGGAATGGGTTTGTCATTTATGTTGATTATACAGAGGCACTCAGTTACACTTTTCTTTTTATAGTCCATTTGCAATGAACCATAGATGCATTCATAAAAGATAAGAAGACATCAGACTCAGTACTTTCAATGCCAAAAATACAAGTTGATACTCTTTCAACTAAGCAGAATGCTGTCAATAGAAATGAGCAATGTAAAAAAATGTTGTGCACCACAGGGAGATGCAATCAAGGCTTTCACAGACAGATATCTTGAAACACTTTTTATTTTACATACCCTTAAAAATTAAGTAAATTAACTCAAAATTACTTTTATGAATTTGTAAATATTATTTCACTGCTGTATACATGCTCCAAAGCATTTCTCTTTCTACTTGGATGTTCAGCTCTCCAGCAGGCTAGATTAAGCTTCAATGCAATCTGAATCTTCGTGATTAAAAGGCTGATTTATCATTTTCTAAAAAGAATAATCATGCTGTCATAGGAGGACAGTGGGTTGATTTGGAATTCCTGTCAACCACAAAGGAAATCCCTGCAAACAGTTAAAATAATTAGAAAAATTGCAAACCCATTTACAAATTTTGTAGCATTTTGTTTTTACACTAACACAACAATGATTTTTGACCTTAATGGCTTTCCCCAGCACAACAAGCTTTGAATTATTGTTCTTCTGCAACGTAACAATTCCATTGCTCTGACCCTTGGTGTCTTGCAAAATACAATAGAACAATAATTGTCAATCCTTCCTATACAATGTGCTAGATTTGACAGAGGTCAGCATTAGCTACAAGACCTTTGGCTGATGTTCAAAGAGGTAATATCTCTTCTCCAGTTCAGTTGATAAAATGTTAAATAGAATCAATTTTTGCCATGCTTTTGCGGAGACAGAGATAAAAACAGTTTTTACACTGCAACATGTTTTTTAATAGACAGAAAATAGATGACAGTATAGCTCAAAGTGCTTTGGTAAATATACTATTTAAATGTCAAAAGTTTTTATTCTTCTAAAGAGAAATGCCATAATTCTTCCTTCCTATTTGCAGTGTGATGAATCTAAGAAGGCTTTGCTGTGTGCAGAAAATAGAGGATTTTGTTGCAGATCTTACATGAGTAATACATGAAGGAAAAGACTGACTCATAGACATTTTGTGTCAGCATGTAATTTGTACAAAGCAAGGATATAATCTGACATGGAAATAAAATGTGTGGTAGATGCTCCTCTCTGGCACCATGGAGAAGCTGGTGGCAAGGTCAGCAGCTACAACGTCTAAACTCCTCACATTGTAAGCAGTTGTTAGTTAAAATTTTGCTTCTGTCCTAGAGCCTGAGTCTTTTGTCTGTCATCTCGGAACATTCTGATGGAAAAAGCTTAAGAGAAAGAGACATTTATGGCATGCAGCAGTACTCCATATCTGTGGGGGAAATCAGACTTTGAGACCAGAAAGAAGAACTGGCATATAAAAAGAAATGAAATATTTCTCACCATTCAATTTAATAACATTATTCCTTTTGGTATATTTCTAGACTGTGCACATAAAACTGCCTAATGTTGAAATAAACAGCAACAAAAAAATTCTCCTGTGATTACTTTAAGTGTATTCCCTAGTCTTTTACCATACAAAACATGAAAACATGAACCACACAAATCTTTTCTTCCCACTTCTGTTGTTTGATGCTGAATACACTATTTAGAATATGCTGTCAGCTCAGGTTCATAAAGATGGTGGGGAGGGGGGAGAAGAACCATTTTTCAATCAAGAAGCTGTCTGTTAGAAAACAGCTATTGCACAAGACCTTAATTTGACACTGAGCTTCAGCATCTACTGTGATCTCCATGAAAAATATAAAACCAGAATGTGCTTAAATTACAGAAATCCCAGCCTTAGCAAGTTTTTCCTGCAGTGCATTTGAGAATTTTCTCTGTGCTGGGATGCTGCTGGTCCCAAGAGTTCACTGTTACACAGTGAAGGTATGCACTTCTTCCGGGCAGCAAATGTGAGAATAAGGGCAACAAGGTGGAAAACAACCACTTGGAAGGCCTTTAATCTCTTGAGAAGCATTTGTATTACGCTTATTCACACAAACCATGCTGCCATACTGGTGACATGGCACATACAAGTGGAGTCAAGCACTAACTGTGCTGAGCCTGTGTGGCACTTCAGATCTGTTTGCTTCTTCCATCTCACCCCATGCCTGTCCCTGTCTGTCCTCATCCCCATTCTGATCCCTGTCCTTGCCCCTGCTTCCTTCATCTTTGTTTTCTGTAAACCCAACAGTGGCTGAGGCTCTGTCTGCTGATACAGGAGTGGTTCTACAGCAAGATAACAAAGGAGATAATCATCTAACTGCAACGTGATGGAGACAAAAGGTCTTTGCAATACTTACTGAAAAATGCTTGCTGGAGTTCAGACGTCTGTGTCCTTCCTTCCCTCCCTTGCCCAAAGTTGAGCTCGCCTAACTCTACGTTGCAACAAACCTCCCAGGCCTTCAGTGTGCTGTCTGTGGTGTGCTTTGTTTTTAAAGCTGGGACAGTTAAAACACTTTAATCAAAAGGTTACCGACTCCTGGTCTTGGTCAGGTGGTCCCTGGATGTGAATTTTAAAAAATATTGTGAAAATGTTAGCAATTTTGAATAGCAATTATGTTGTCCAGAAATTAAATGCTGGCGTACGAGTAATGGGATAGAAGAGCAGAAGACTGGCCTCTCTGCCCTAAGGAAGGGATTGTGTTTCAGAGGTTCCTGATTCAAACAGGAATAATCACCAGTACATTTTTCACAAGTGAGTTGGGGTGCATACAGAGTTATCCCTAAACAATTCAATTTCACTTGATAAACAAAGGGGGATGTGAGGTATCCTTTAGCAGAAGCACATTAGGGAAAAAAAAAGTCTACCTCTGGACCATTGGTTAAATATGTTGTGTGGAAAGATGTAACAATGAGCACAAACATTTATTTTCAGACAGTGTGGGAGAGAGGTTTATGAAGCAAAACAATCTGTAATCAGTCCTTTTTTTCTCCTTCCTGCATTTCCAAAAGATTAGCCCAATGCCAAACCAGCTATCTATCCAGCCTCTAAAAGAGGCACCTGGCAATTACAGCTCTGCAATGGTGCAGGGTTCCCTTTGTGGCTGTGTGTGAAAGAAGCAAAATACCCACTTTCATCTTTGCATCTGAGTGCATTTGTACTACACATGTACATGCGATTTTTCTACAAAGACAGGAAGGCAAGGTCTGTTTTTTCATCATACATTTAAAAGTGAACTCTCACTGCAGGCATGGGGTGAGCACTTGCTCTTGGCTTCACACATTTATTTCTCAAGAACCCAAATGCACTAACCAAATATGCACATTTTATTACTAATTTTACTACAGAGTGTACACTGATGGTTGTACACATATATTTGTCCATTTACCAGTACTATTGTTGGAAGGTAGGAAGGAGAAATGTGGAAGCAAAAAAAGTCTATTACCAGGAAAGGTAAAAATTTAGTGACACAATTTAGTAAAGTGTATGAAGCATGGCATTCAATGCTCAGGAAAACCCCAGATATTCAGGTCCTTATCTAAAGTATGTCCAAACTATCTGCACTTCTTGAGTCTGCAAAGCTGAACTGGAAATTGGACAAGACAGGCTTTTCTGGTATTGCCTGTTTCTGGCTTGGGCAGATAGCAGATGATAGCATCTCTCTTTACACACTTCTGCAGAGCAGCAGCAGTCCAGGGCTAGCCAGGAAGCACAGTGATGTGCAGGAGAGATAATAAAGCCCAGGATTAACTATGGCAGGCCCTTGCTTTTCCTCCCAGTGGAGGTCACGTCCCACATGCCCCTTTGTGTGAAGAGTGCAGCCAGCCTGAGCTCCCAAAATGTTTCCTTCCCACCCAGTGGTGAGGCATTGCCGGCTGCTGTGTGGTCTCTCAGTGCTGCCTCTGCACAGGATGGGCAATCCATTTGTGTCCTCAAAGATTTCTCCTACAGACACTAAATCCACCATCACTTGTGGGCTTAACTCCTGCAGCACCCTCCTGTGTCAGGAAGTGTGGTCACCTGTCAAAACTGAGATTTCTGTGGCATTTTGCTCACTGTTTGAGGATGCAAATCCCACTATGGACTCTGCAGAGTTTGGAAAATACACCCACTCTGATTTACCTGGAAGCTGTCTGGTCTTAATAAACCAGACGAAAAAAAAAGACAGGGTTTGTTCATTGTACCAGGAGGAGGTAAAGAATGAAAAAAAAAATTATCAAGAGTTTGAATTTTTTTGCCTTGAATTAATTTCATTTGTAGGTAGGTTCATTTGCAAGAACCAAACTGATTCTAGATAACGATGAAAGCAAGCAGCCATACTGAGTGATTAAAGACAAAGTTACAGAATAAATACTGATCTATGTTTGCAGTGTAGCAAGTGCTGTGTTTAGTATAGCTTATACTTCAACCATAAAAATGTAGATTTCAGGGCTAAGGTGAAGAAAAACATAAATAAAATTTCCTAGTATTATGAAGAGGGGGGAAGGGATATATGGAGTGTTCATAAATAGCTGAAAATATCGATCAGTGATGGTAAAATACCAGTGAACTGTGCAGAGCACTTTGAGTTACCTCCTTGTCTTTGATTAGGTTCAAATGTTAAACTTAATCTGTAAACCTTTAAATGGGATTCTGAGCCCAGAGTCTCGAAGACCTGAGGTTTGAGAAAACAACTGCTGAGCTTGATCCAAATGTCAGAACAAAATGCAGAGAAGGACTTAATATTGGACTTGGAAATGAAATTAAAAATCAATGAACATTTTTTAGACATTCTTCTCCCCTTGAATAATAATAAGCAGGTAAGAGGAATAGTAGCATCTGGAGAATTGTCTGTATTAGGAAACTATGTGGTCAAAAGCTTTCTTCCAAGAAAAAAAAAATCATATATTACAAGTATTTTTTGAATGTAAAAATAAGAAAATTAGAGGATTTTCTGCATTCTATGTACGATTTTTTTTTTGTTTGTTTCCTGAAAGAAAAGGCTTTTTGCTTCTGTGTTTCTTTGAGGAGAAAGCAAGTTCTTTTAAAAAAGAAAACAGAGAAGTTTCACCCTATTTCTTACAGGACACTCTCCGCTGCTCCGCGTGGTTTCAAGGACAGCCTTGTTTTAACGACAGCCTTCCTAATTCTCAAGTAAATTGAGTTTTCACTGTTTTCTTGGTCCACTTGGGAGGTGGGCACTGACACTCGGGATCAGCTGCCGGCGGAGAGGGCTGCATTGTAATGCAGAACAAATGAGGGCTGGATACGCGCCCTGCTCGCGCTCAGCCGCCACTGCTGCCACTTACAATTACAAAGGACAAGAGCAGGAGACACTCCAGCAGCGGGGAAGCGTGACCTGCGAGCCGCAGCTCATTTCGCACTGCACTTATTCAATACAGCGCTGCCCTATAATTTCCGATAGCATTGTTATCTGTTCGCCGGCTACACACTCACACCTTCATTATGTCCCCGGCTGCTTGTCACATCCATCGATTGCACTCGGGCTGCAATTTGCATGGATCGCTCGAGAGTGTCCTCAGCCGGACCGACAGCAACCTGGGACCGGTACCCAGGGAATGACACCCATCCCTGCCAGGGACTGACACCCAGGGACTGACACCCATCCCTGCCAGGGACCGGCACCCAGGGACTGACACCCATCCCTGCCTGGGACCGGCACCCAGGGACTGACACCCATCCCTGCCAGGGACCGGCACCGCGGTACTGACACCCATCCCTTCCTGGGACCGGCACCCAGGGACTGACACCCAGGGACTGACACCCAGGGACTGACACCCATCCCTGCCAGGGACCGACACCCAGGGACTGACATCCATCCCTGCCTGGGACCGGCACCGCGGTATTGACACCCAGGGACTGACCCCCATCCCTGCCTGGGACCGGCACCCAGGGACTGACACCCAGGGAGTGACACCCATCCCTTCCAGGGACCGGCACCCAGGGACTGACACCCATCCCTGCCAGGGACCGACACTCAGAGACTGACACCCATCCCTTCCTGGGACCGGCACCCAGGGACTGACACCCAGGGACTGACACCCATCCCTTCCTGGGACCGGCACCCAGGGACTGACATCCATCCCTGCCTGGGACCGGCACCCAGGGACTGACACCCATCCCTTCCTGGGACCGGCACCCAGGGACTGACCCCCATCCCTGCCAGGGACCGAGCCCGCACACAGGGACCGGCACCCCGCACAGGGGCAGGGATCGGTGTCCCTTACAGAGCGCTGCTCCTGTCCAGGCTGGCACCCCTGCTGAAGGGTGACACCTCTCGGCTGATGTTCCTGCTGGGCAGCGATGCTCCCGACAGGCACTGATGCTCCTTTTAAGCATTGATGCTTCTTAGAGGAACTGATACCCCCGCCAGGACTCTGGCAGGGAAAAATGTCCCTTTTCAGGGGACAGCAGGCAGCAAGGTCTCACTGGGGGCTCTGGGCAGCTGCACCCAGCAGCAAGGATCTCAACACCCCCATAGGAAACACGATGTGTGAGCACTGAGAGAGACAGTCCTGGCTCTGCAGCGAGCACAGTCTTGGGTTCATTGCACTGTGCTTGGGTTCATGGCACTCTGGTTGGGTTCATGGCACTGTGCTTGGGTTCATGGCACAGTGCTTGTGTTCATTGCACTGTGCCTGGGTTCATGGCACTGTGCTTGTGTTCATTGCACTGTGCTTGGGTTCATGGCACTGTGCTTGGGTTCATGGCACTGTGCCTGGGTTCATGGCACTGTGCTTGGATTCATGGCACTGTGCTTGGGTTCATGGCACTGTATCTGGGTTCATGGCACTGCAGTTGGGTTCATGGCACTGTGCCTGGGTTCATGGCACTCTGGTTGGGTTCATGGCACTGTGCTTGTGTTGTGTTCATGGCACTGCAGTTCGGTTCGTGGCACTGCAGTTGGGTTCATGGCACTGTGCTTGTGTTCATTGCACTGTGCCTGGGTTCATGGCACTGTGCTTGGGTTCATTGCACTGTGCTTGGGTTCGTGGCACTGCAGGTGGGTTCATGGCACTGTGCCTGGGTTCATGGCACTGTGCTCGGGTTCATGGCACTGTGTCTGGGTTCATGGCACTGCAGTTGGGTTCATGGCACTGTGCCTGGGTTCATGGCACTCTGGTTGGGTTCATGGCACTGTGCTTGGGTTCATGGCACTGCAGTTGGGTTCATGGCACTGCAGTTGGGTTCATGGCACTGCAGTTGGGTTCATGGCACAGTGTCTGGGTTCATGGCACTGCAGTTGGGTTCATGGCACAGTGTCTGGGTTCATGGCACTGAGTTGCCTCATGGAGAGCCACAAGGAACTGCACACACAAATCCCTCTGCCAACCGCTTGGCATTAATTTCCACAGTTATTGGGTGGGTGTTTTAGCACAGAGGTTTGAGGAAAGACTGAGATACAGGAAACAAAAGAGGGAAATTGTATTAGATGAATGTCCACATTGTCTGTACTGCACTAAGTTTTCTATTTCCCTGTCATAATGAATGAGACTATCAGAGTGTGCAAGTACGTCTGTGAGTCTGAGGGTGTCCCCCACCACTGCAAGCTGGTATGTCAGAAATCACAGCTGGCACATGGAAGGAAGAGAATATCCCACAGCTGGAGGGTTGTGAACTTGTCCTGAAATTGGGATGCTGTGCTCTGACCACGTCTGTAGATGTGCAAACCCAACTGAGATGTCAGTATTTTACTGGGCCTAATGAGATACAATACCTAATCCCATTTGTGTTTGAGCCAGTAGGACAGGTCTGATGTCTTTGGCTGGAGGTAGGACTGGATCTGATATCAGAAGTAGCTGAAGATCTCTGTCTAAAAACTGTTTAAGTGGTTGCACAAGCAAAAGACAACAAGGTGATCAGACAGGGCTAAGAAAAGCACTAATTGCCATGTTCCAGGAGGAATATAAATAGCCTCTTAAAAGGTTTGGTGAATCATTTGCCCTTTCTCTTCTGCACCTTTGTGTTTCAGGGGGAGGTTTTGTGAGATTTTGGCTGTGGAAGGAAGGAATCCAAGCTCCCTGAATGGTGGTAGCTCAGCAGGATAACAAAATCCTCACATTATTGCAGAGCAGGCAACTACGCAAACCTTTTCAAATCCTCTCCACAAGTAGAGTGCAGATAAAAGCAGGCAGCAAAATGTTTCTGAAATTATCTGTGATGGAGTAAAATCATGCATCATTTCATGAGGGATGCTGAATCAATGCTTATTACTTACAAGTAAGGTGGTTAAATCTTTCAATGGGTATGGGAAGAAAAGAAAGGGAAGGGAGTGTCTGAGATGAGCACAGTAAATTGTACCATGAATTTAAAATAAATCCATCCTAATTATCTTACTTTAAATTGTAACATATATATTCCTGATCATTCTCTATCCCTTCCTTTCTGTTTATGACATTGTTTAATGTACTGATCCATTTGCTTCATTTTGTCTTCTTTTCTCTTGCTGTCACACACAGCATTTTAAAGAAACCACACCAGTGCATATGAAAGTCACAGTTTGTAGAAAAACAATCTAATCCCACTAAAATAGTTGTAAATGAGAATTTTGTCTTTGTTTTCTGGGTGAGAAAAATCAAGTATCCATTCCTAAACAACAGGAATTATCACAGCTATTTTTGAGAATTAGTTCTGGAAAAAGGCAATCGTGCCTCAACTTGGTGTTAATGATTTAAAAGTTTCAACATTAACACATAACAGCTCTCAGTTCAGAAATTTTCATTATCTATGGTAATGCGAAGCATTATAATTTTATTTATTATTGCATCAAAATAGATAATATTAAACTACAGCTTCCTACATCTTTCTGAGTCTGGAGTTGTTATGGTTGGATTTTTTGGTGAAGTTCTGTACTTCTATTTCCAGTTGGAAGGTCGAGAGAATCATAATACACCCAGACATTTACCTTTCACCATTCGATTCTGCAGTAAAGAACACAGTGTCACTTTAAAAATTTACAGCTGAGGAGGTCAAGGCCACAGGAATCAAACAAGCCCACACATGCAGGGGGTGGTGAGGAGAGGTCACCCATGTGTCAGTGGGACTGCAAAGTGCAGGTGGAGGAGGCAGGGCAAGCTGCTCACCTCTGTCTTGAGACCCCACACTCAAGACAATGTTGTACGTCGTGGCCTGAATTTTGATAGTCACTAATATTTGCCTTTTAAAAGGAATACAAAAATAGCTAACTTGTGACACGATTGGAAAATGTGCTGTAGTGTGTGTGGGCTTCTCTGACAACAGCAGAGTTCAGTCTGATACAAATCAGGGCACCATTGCAATCCTTCTCCATGGGCAGAGTCACTTCCACTGATGAAGAGAGAAAAACTCTTCAGAGAGAAGAATCCTGCTAAAACTTCCTAAAGACCTGATGGGACATGTTTTCTATTCAAATTGTTCTCTGAGCTCAAGGAAACTACACTCCCAGCCTTCTACCTCAGTATGATTAAGGAGGCATCCTGTATGACAAACACCACTCTAAATTATGATTTTTCAATATTTTCAGTTTTTCCCAGAATTTTTATGTGACTTGTTTAAATCTAAGAACAATGGTGAAGATTAAAAAGCAAGAAAGCTTTCTTGTGCTATTTCAGTATTTGCTGAACTAATAATTCAATGTGATGATGCAGTAAGTCAGCAAACGTGAAATATCCCTAGGGAACTCTTTGTTCTGCTAGTGCTTCAGGTTGTCAACAGAAAAACATAAAATAAATTTTCAGATTCTAAATAAGGCATCTTACATTATGATCCTACTTCTTCTTTCTGGAAAAAAAAAAAAAAAAAGAAACAGTCAAGCACTGATGTATAATTTTCTTTAACTGTTTCCCCTTTGATAAAGTTGTAATGGGAATAGAGTATTTGAAAAGGATATTTATTAAACTGATTCTATAAATGGAAAAGTATATTCTAAACCCTGGGCTTCGGAAGAATACTTTGTACTTTATATAGGTGTCATTTCAATCTTACTCTCCTTTGTTCCTCTAAAAAAAAAATGGGGAGGAAAAGTCACAGCCATAAAATTTTACCTATTTTTTAAAAGAAGGTCTACTTTTCCCAATTTTGGCTAGTTTTAGGGTTCAGAGAAACACTGAAAAATCCCATATTGCCATAACTTCGCTCAGTGAAGCTATCCAATTCGCTTGCGTTTAAGTAAGAAAGCCGTTTCCAAAATAAAGTTGATGTTACCATCTGAAGGCCTGTCTATCTCCAGTTGTATGCCAAGGAGTACAGGGTGACAAGATTCCTCACTTAGGTCTTCACCTGAGTCAAATGGAAAGACTAAGTGGGAACAATCCAGGCTTAGGTCTCCAGGCTTATGGTTAAACAACAGATTTAAACTGCATTCCCACTGAATCTTTCCCTACCACTAAGCTTGGCAGAGTTCATATCTGCAAATTTTATTCCAAAACTGTCCAGCAGTAAAGAAAAGCTCATTATTTTAAAATAACTCTTGTCAGTTGGGCTAAGGTTTTATTTGATACAGCACTTGTGTTTTAAGGTTCAGTGGCTGCCTGTCATTGTCATCATGTAAAACTCATCTTTACTGGTGTGACACAGAGAAATTAATGCCTGGATGTAGATTCAGTGAGCAAACCTAAGGGAAGAAGGATTTGGACAGGGGACAGAGATAAATCTGAAGGGCTCCATAGCCACTACTAATTAACATGGTAAGTGCAGAGTCATCAAGTCACTCTGGAGGAAATTAAGTACAATGACTTTATCTATTTCTTATCTACAGGAAGGGTTCAGGATTCACCACTGAGATAGACACATTGGGCTTTAACAGGCTTACCCAAGATCTTAAAATAATGTCTTTGACTTGCATCTCTATGTTAGGCTTGGACTGAAACTTTTGGTTATATGAATCATCCAGAGATATCAGGTGGTTTTTTGGGACTTCTAGGTTAAGGGAGAAACATAGATTAATCTCTGTTCTGTCTGTGTTTCTTGGTACACCTGCTTCTCCCGATACATGTTTTGGATCTGCCATTTGTGTTTGCTGCTGCTCAAGTTTTCCTGAGCTGTGGACATCATTCTGCTCCAGGAACTCAGTTGGTGTAGAAGACCTACATGCAAGCACCTCTAAGTATCTCTCTTTTCTGCAGATAGAGTCTTCAGCACCTCTACTTTTCTGATCCCTATCTGAGGACAATGAAGAAAATCAGTTGTAGTGCAGGACAAATAAAATTAAGGGGAAATTTATGGGGGAGGTAGAAGATAAACCTGTAATAGTATTGACTTCATTGCTTTCTACCTTTCCATCTCTCATGATAATTGAAGAAGTTTATTTTTTAATTCACTAACTGCTATTGTTTCTTCAGGGGTGCTGGTGTGTACTTCTTTAGATCTGTAATGGCAATCCTAGCTCCATGAGGTTTCCTTATCCACATTAAAATATTATCTAGACATCCAAAGCAAGAGTTGAGGGTCCATATTTCTAGGAGCTGCACCCAGACACAAGACAAAGACAGTATTTACCTCAATAGTTTACTGATAGCCAAAGAAACATAACTTCCAGGGAGCAATATGGCTTGCTGTCATTCTGACCAACATAAGTTCTTAGGTAACCTACCTAAGGTCAGGCCCTTCAGTGTGAGTTAAGACCTGACATCAGACCAACAGCATCCAGACCCTGTACTTACTCCACGAGGACAGTCTGGTAGAGTAGGAGAGTCTACAAGAGCTTCAAGGGATGCCCTTCTGCATTTACCAATTACATATCATAATTCAGAACTGTCCTACAGATGGTTCTAAATTAAAAAGGACCAAGCAGCTGCAGAGTGCAACCATCAGGAGAAACAAGTCAGAACTTAGAGCTAGATTTAAACCACTCTACATCAATTAGCTATCATACAGGAAATAAAATGAAAAATAAAAACGTTTTTAAAACTGTGAGGCAGTTTTTGTGTTATCTGCTTTTCTCTACCTGCAGTATGTATCCTCTATTACTCCTGAATAGTCATACTGCACACAGCAAACAACCATCCCCAGGAAAACCAATGTATCAGATGGTTTATGAGAGGGATATACAAGGATAAATAATACTTTTTATAATCTTCACTATAGAGTTTATAAGTTAGTTCTTTCAAAAAAAATTTTCTTCATTTTCTCAATGACCTTACTTTGATGTCTGTCGTAGGGTACTCAGCAGGGGCTGTAGGGCCTTACAAATCTCAGAAATTTGTAGCTGACTGTTGCTACTGCTGGCCAGCTGTTGGAAAACATATGCCTCTACAGCAGCCTTCTTGTATTTCCATACACTTCTTTGCATTTACATTCTGAACTGTTGTGTTCAGCTTTGCAGTGATTATATATCACATAAATCTGAATGCCTTTTTGAAAAGTATGTTTAAAAATAAGTTGACAGAAAATTGCAGTGAAACTCCTTTTGTAAAGTGATTGGATATCACAGAAATTTGATGAATCTGGTAGGAGATTAACCTGTTAGCCAGAGGTTAATGCAATTCAATACACTTTTCCTTTACTGACTATTATGACACCTTATTCTCAGCCACTGTCCCTAACAAGGTCAGTGACTGCTGTTGGAGGTCTCCAGGAAAAGACTGTAACACTAAACATATGTCAGCCTGCAAATGTAAACTTTAGTCAAATTATACTTCCACAATAACTTCTTTAAACTGTAGCACATTACATTACTGAAATAATAGCAATAGCTATGCTGTAGCATTTTTCAGTGCTGCCTTAATTCTCTACAAGGCAGCTACCGCAAGATTACTCTATAAAACATTTTTAGAGTCCCAGAGAAGTTGGTTAAGGTTTCTCATGACATAGGCTTGCAGCATTCATTTTAGAAGACGGTAGCCTTTCATCAAAAATTCTGCAAGTCTTTGTAATCCACATGGCTGCTACAGGGAGAATTTATTCATCATTTAATTTTTGGAAGTTTTCCAAACTGAAAAGATTAGGGTGAAAAGTATATTGTGTGCAAGCAGCCCATGGTCATTTTAGCTTTCCTTAATCCCCTGACATAAGTATTTGCATCTGTATTTTACTGATGAAAAAGCTGTCAGCACAGAGAAATGAACTGTTTTGGGCAATTCTCAGGTGCCCGATTTCCCAGCCTGAGGCAACTGCATGATGAGGGTGATGCTGTGGTTCAAGCTCTGAGGAATTCCTTGAAGCCAAGGCATTGGGTGGGCTGGGGACCCACCAGTGACACTGCACCACTTTTCCAGCAAGGGCTGATGAGGTGCCCCTCTCCTCTGTCCCAGGGTGTTCTGCACAGCCACACTGCAGCATGGGAGGCCTCCCCCCCAGCAGACTCTTTATTTTAAAGGTTTTATTCAAAAGATGTAGAAGACACAAATACATTTTTACTATTTCAGTATCAGAGAATTACTATTTTAAAAAAACAACAGTAATAAGAATTATAATAAATCAATAATAATAAATTACTGGTAATAAAAATTATTAATAATCTGTTAAACTTGATGCTTTTCCCAGTGGTTGAAGAAAGTGCACAAAAAGGGCACAAAAAGAAACCTGTACAATGGGGACCTTACAGAAGGTCTGTGAACAAATTAATCTCGTATGAACAAACTGTCTACGACCAGTCTGGGCTGGAATTGAAACATCTGATGACAGAAGGAGGTTCCAGACATTTCTGCTTTTTGAACCACATTTTGGTTCAGTTTATTACAAACACAATAAATACTATTAAAATCAAAACTGTTTCTGGTGATGAGCTATACCTCTACTCCCCTCAAGAGTCAGAGCTGCTGAATTATGTTCAATATGCCCATACAAACATCTTTCACAAAGTTTTGTTTTATCTCCAGTGACTGCTGCTGGTTTGTGTGGCATCTACAGGCTTACTAATTACAATGATTTGCAGTCTTTGGCATCTAGGTATTTTCCCCATTAAAGAGACTATTGTCTAAGCAGCTCTGAAATATTTACCTCACGCTCATCAGGGAGTTGGATGTCGCTATTGTTGGCATGTTGCACTAAACTCTCATCAGACTAGACATGGGGTCTTGGAGAAATGAGGGGATAGGGGAAGCTTCTCCTGTGGGAGATGAAACTTGGCTGCTGTGGCTTTCCCACAGCAGAGAACACAGAATCCCAGATCCCTTCAGTTCTGTTGTAGTTTAGTGAGGGTGCAAATCCTTTTAGCATTGCCTTAACCTCCAGCTAAGCAATACCACAGTGTTACCCAGCCTGGGATATTTCATGTGCAAGAATATGCAAAGCAGACAGGAAGACCTGTCTGCAGTGAGGTATTTTTCTGACAAACTTCTTACACTGAATGTGGATCCCTACCCTCATTGCTTCATCACCACCCTGTGATGTTTGGCCCCAAAGCTAAAGTGGTTTTTTGCTGCAAATAGCCACAGTGACAGCTCCTTGTAAGTAGGGCAAGAGTGGATTAGTGCAGGCATTTTGCGGCAGAAGGCTCTGGAGTCTCACCTGCACAGCCACACGATTGCATTCATGTCCTGCTTTAACGCCCTTGAGCATCTTTTATCTTCCAAATTCTAAGGGCTTTTTTTTTTTTCCCTCTACCTACACAGACAAGAGGAAGCAAAATCAAACAAAAATAGGATGGAGAGGGGGGAAGAAAAATAGATGGTGGCTATTGCATCCCTGTCCCCTCTCAGGAGCCTACGGGGTGTGTCTGCTCCCAAGCAGTAAATTGCAAAAATCTTTACCATGGCCTGCTGCTCACAGTATCCATAGCTCCTTAGGAAAGGGACAGCGCAGCTGCAAACTGTGGAACAAGGCAGCCAGATGGCCTCTTCTGAAAGAGTTTGTGCATACTCTGGAAGTGCAGAGTCTGGAGCTTGCCTCTCTCACTTGCTGTTCAGCAGGACCCTTTTGCTCTGAGAGGAGCACCCCCTACAAAGACTGCAACAATTGTGCAGGGCACTCCCTGAGACACCTTAGATGCTCAACATCATTTTGCATATTTTAATTTCTGTATGTTCAATATAGCATTTAAATTGTTTCCCCTGAAATTTTTGTACTATCATGTCACTGAAAATCAAGCCACTCTAAATTTTAAAAAACAGAGAGATAACCAAAAAAGTTGATCTCATATTTATTCTACTTCATCTAAATATGTTTGCACAGAAATAGTATTGGCCACCCATAATGCACACGGACCTTGTATTCAGATGTGTTTAACTTTCTCAAAGATTTTTTTCTCTAAAGTGGCTCATCAGAAGTCCTTAACTGAAATAAGGATGGATTGCTTTTCCCTTCATCCATTTTATTTTTTTTTCCTTTTCTGTTGATTACTAACTTTACACTATATTGCTTAGGCACAGAAATTTAAATGGCAATGCATAATTAAGGTGCACAACCTGGCATCCAGTTTCACATACTCTTTCCCCGTCATACTCTCATAGTCACCATCAGTCTTCCAGTTAATAAACTATTTGGACTGCCCTTCAGCTCTCCTCTTTTGAGAGAACCTGAGTGAAGTGAATTGTCACAAATCTTGCAAAGCTTGGACTTCTTGCTTGGGTTCCTCAAGCACTGAGAGAGACCTGTCTATCTCACAAGAACAGGACAGAGGTTTTTGATGTACTGGCTGGGATCAGTAGTTGCAGTGGGCTCACAAGAGGGGTCACAGCTCCCAGACAGCACAGGGAAGAGGCATCCACATCAGGACTTACACCTTATACTCTTCTACCTGGCTGACTCATCCAGGCCTGAATAGGTGACTGTGCATTGGTATGATGTCCATTTCTTCGCAGGCTGTAAGTCAAGGTGTGTGAAGTTATGCCTTTAAAGCAGTCTGAATTATTTCAGCTTGAAGGTAATAAAGAACGGTCTGAATTACTTCTGTTTGAAGGTAATAATCATAACCTCCACAGGTTGCTGGCCTATGGAGATGTAAAAATCCTAAGATGCTTTACTCAATAAAAAGGAGCAGGGAACACCACTCACAATCGCTACTGGGGCACTGAAGATCAGCCATAACTTCTGTGGATGATAAAACTGCCAAGTGCATTGGATAAAGGTAGACATAAGCACATAACTGAGACAGATGGTGTTATTTTGTAATTTAGCTTTTTCCCACCTCGTTGATACTGGTTTTGCATTTCCTAGTTTGAGTTTATGTCACTTTACCAAAGTGCTTGAAAACATGTACCAGTTTTTCTGAGCAGAGACAGACCCAGTGGAGTGAGACTGGTAATCTTGCATTCAAGTTTAAAAAGGCTGCTGAAACAGGGCACTTCACTGGGTGGAGAAGTCAACTCCTTCCACTGCCAGAAACAAGAGGAATAAGCACATTTAAGGAATTTTACTCACTTTGTAGCTGGATAGTATAAAAAAAACGACTGAGGCCAAAGGGAAACCTTTCACCAGCATGACTTCAGCTGTCTTCATGCCTTCTCCAGTCCTAAAACCAGCCTAGGAGGGAGCTACACCACCAGTATAGATCCATCATTGCTAATGTTGCCTTGCTGATACTTTCTTAGAACTGTGTCTAGAAATGAAAAGCAGTTCATGAATCTACTAGCACTGAATAATAGTTTCTGAGAATTGGTGGCTTTTCAGGTTGGTTTGGTAGCATGATTGCTCTAGGGTCTGGCAATGTCAGTCTGTCTTCTTAACATGTTACATTCCAGTCATTTTGAGAATATGTTAACAAAATATTATCAGAAATAAAGCCTTCAGAAAATTTAATGAGCTGAGCTTGAAGCCACTCCTAAAAATGAATTAATGTCCCAGGATGCTCATTTTCCTTTTAATTGGATCTGGCTTCTCTTTGAGATCCATAATGGAGAGAACACAGATTGGTACTGAAATACAGAGGATGCTTTTCTAAATCTGGCTTCTAAACTAAGTGACTTAAATTCCAGACTGGTCAGAACTTTGATGCACAGTTGAACATGGTGTTGTGTTTTGCTGCAGCAGTTACTACTTCACATACAACTACAAGTTCTTGCCACATTAATAGATGAGAGTCAACTGTGGTCAGAACAACAGAAATCAGAAGGAAAAGGGGAGAAAGGTTAAAGGCTCAAGCTGAAAATAAAAAATACTGATTGCCTCTCTGTTTTCCTGCAGACAAGTTTTTATCCCTGAAATAGACAGAAGCACTTTAAAAAGACATTTACTTAAGCTATGTAGCAGGTGGGTGCTGTGTATATTGTAAAAAAACTCTGCCAGTAACCGGTAAAAACTAGGCAAGCAAGAACCTACTTTCATGCAGAGCTTCCTGAACTGTATCTGACACTCAAGCAGTGCAGGTCTGGACTCTCAGGCTCTCTTACTTTAGCTGTAGAGATGGAGGGCAGTTTCCCCCTGAGCTTTGTGCTGTGCCAAACAGCTGAAAGTGAGGGTACATAGGGCCTCCTTACCATATGTGACCTGCTTCATGCAGCACAGAGGGTCCAAGAGGTGACATCATCTCAGCACACCTGAGCTGTCCATATCCTGGTTTAATGAGCACCTTTAGAGACTTTTATGGAAGTGGTTTTCTTAATTTAATTTGAAAATCTGTAAAGCATAGCTCTGCCTTATCCAAAAATTACAGAGCACTATATAGCAGCCAAACACAGAGGGTTTCTAATAGCTGGGAGGGTTGCAGTGGAAGTGGTTAGCAGCAGGAGCCAGGTAACCTACATTCCAACAAGAGGAAGTTTTAGATTTAAAGGAGTTCTGATAAACAAGGGTTTGCTGTGCTCCTTCAGCCAACTGCAAATGCAGTAGGCACTAATGATGACATTCATTATTTAACATAATTTTTCTTGATATTCTTCCATTTTGCAGTCATCACTTAGGTTTCCAGATACATGTTTTTAAATGAGATAATACATAAGGACAATAGAGCACAGAAGCAGTAGGTCTCTCGTAACTTAAAGCAGTATCTTGTCTGTTGTGTACCCTGGCTTTTTGTAACGAACATGTAACGCTTTGTAGTCAAGCTTTTCAGAGGATTGCTGCTGTCATCTTTCCTCTCTGTAAAAGCCCCTCTGTTCCCGACACTTTAATTGCACAGTTGCCTAAATGAGGCACTGCAGAGTGTTAATGTGTGAGTCTGAGCGACAACACACTCATCTTTTCACAAAGCTTTTGCCCTTGATCGTGAATGTAACAGAGCACGTACCTTAAAAATAACTGGAGATTCAAGGGGAATCGCTACACTTATCCTCTTGCATAAGGTTTGTTGACACAGGGATCCTTCAACAGTAACTCATATTCTTTCACTGGGAATAATAAGCATCGCAATTAGTGAACTAGTTAATAACTGCGTGGTTGGGGAGGACAGCAGAGGCATTTCTGTATATGTGGAAGCGGAATGTTCAGTGTCCACATGGTCTAAAGCAGACCAAAAAAAAAAAAAAAAAAAAAAAAAAAAAAAAGAGAGAAAGAAAAAAAAAAAAAAAAAAAAAGAAAAGGCTTGAAATCCTCCCTGCTCCCTGCAGCCTGCCTTCTTGCGAGCTACCCCTTCGGCTTCTCCAAGACGAGGCGGCAGGATGCTTTTATTCCCCACGGGGCCATTCTCGCTCGCCTTCTCCCGGGAGCCGGGCACAGCCGGCAGCCCCGGGAGCGGAGTTTGGGGGCGAGGGCTGGCGGAGCTGATGTCAGCGCCGGGCGGCGGGAGCGATTGGGCTGCGGGAGACTTTGCAGCAGCAAATCCGCCCCCCTCGCCCCCCCCCACCCCCGCACCGTCGGCTTCAAAGCGGCCGGTGCCCAGCAACTCGCAGAGGTGCAAAAAGTGGGCGCGGGGCCGGCAGAGCCGCGGCGGCGGCCCCGGGCATCGCCCCGGCCGGGCCCGGCACGTCGGGGCTGAGGCGCGACCCCAGCGCGGCGGCAGCGCCAGCGGAGCCGGGCACGGCCCCGGCACAGCCCCGCCGGCCCGACCCACCGCCCTATAAAAGCCGCCTCCAGAGCGAGCAGAAACTCCGCGGGAGGAGAACACGTCGGCGCGGCGCTGCTCGCTGAGGTACCGGCATGACATCCGTCCTGGGCAGCGGCAGGGCGTCGGGAGGGCCGAGCGGGCAGCTGAGATGCAAGTCCAAGAGAAGGAGGAGGAGGAGATCAAAGAGGAAAGGTAAGGGAGATGTAATTTTCTTGTTGATTGCTTTTCCCGCTCTGTCCGCCTGCCATCTCCACAGCAGCGGCTGCTCGCAGCTCCACTGTCAGCACCCGGCGCTCGCCGGCACCAGCTCCGCGCTGCCCCGACGGCCGGGCCGGGCCGGGCGCTGCCGGGCTCGGGCCCGCCGGGGACGGCAGCGGCCGCCGCTGATCCGCGCGGCCGGGCACAGCTCGCTGCTCTCCCTGCGCTGTGCCGGGCCGAGGCTGAGCCCGCGGGGAGCTCGGCAGGAGCCGTCCGGGGCAGCGCGGTGCAGCGGGGCCGTCCCGGGGCTCGACAGCCGCGGCCCGGCCCGGTGCCCGCCTGGCCCCGGCGCCCGCCCGGCCCCGCGGGCGGGAGGTGCCGCTGCCCGGGCGGAGCGCGGCGCGGAGCCCCGGAGCTGTCGCGCCCTCCGAACTGATGCTCCTCTCCTTTTCCAGACGAGGTCCGCCAAGTTTGTGCGGTTCGGTACTGTTCCCCGTCCGTAAGTGAGCCCTGGGTAGGAAGGCGCCGATTGCCGTAAGCAGAAGTGAAGCTACAGGATGTCATTGCGAACAGGGAATATGCCCTAGATAACAGCTCTTCGCAAGGCTGTCTTGCTTTCTCCTGTAGAGGGGATGACACTGATTTTTGATGTTTTGCCTGAAAAGATGAAGTTAACCGGCTGTGAGCACTTTAAAGTGAAATAAACTGATACGAGGAGCAGAGTGCCAGGGATGCCCAGCTGCAAGGCATTGAACTGTAGAGATGCGAAGTCGGAGTGTTTATCCAAGCAGTAAATATAATCTAACATGTAATTATGATCTCTATGTGATACTCACACAAGTTTTAGTCAGCTAGCACTCAGGCTGATGCTCTGGATGCTCTGTTTCTCCTTCAGATTCTAGAAACCTAATTTATAGGTGCCCTTAGCTAAGTGTCTCTTAATTATTGATTATGTTGAAGTCAGTAAGTGTGGTATTTAATAACTTTTTAAAAAGGTGTCAAAGCAGTTTTTGTATAGTAGCTGGTAAAAACGGGCCAAATGCAAGGCAGTGTCGTTTGATTGTCGCTGTTTTTACTTTCATCTCTTAACTCTCTGTATTCAAAATCATAGTAACAAATAGTGACCTGCACACAAGTAGAAACAGCAGACATGCAGATATATCAAGACGTCGAGTAGGTGTGCAACTCCAGCTCGTTACTCTGGGTTTTTAGCATGTTACAACACCCAGTGAAAAAAGGCTGCCTTTTACTTGGCATTACAGCATAAATATTAAAACTCTCAGAAAGGAGCGCTTGCATACTCAGTTCCCTTCAAATTTCCCTGTAATCAAGTTGTGCTCTGCAGACTTCATGTTGATGTATTCTAGCAAAACTACTTTTCTGCGGAATTGCAAACTTAGCCTAGCTTTAGCGACCTGTACTTGGCTAGGAGAAAAGTGTAAACCACTAATCTATGCAATGGAGGAAAGGTACTTGGTTTAATTTTGTTACTAAGAGCAGATGAAAGTTAGGGTCTTTCAATCAGACTTTTCTGATGCATCCGTTTTTTGCTTTGTTTTGCCAAAACAAGGTGGAAGTTGAATGTCTGGGAAAAAAAAACCACAAAAACTTGCTCAACAATAACTTGGTAGCTGACAGCTATTTGCAGAATGCACAGCTGGAGGTGGATTGCATTCTAGAAAGTGCTTAACTGACCAACATCAACAGAGTGTGCACTTGAAGTGTTCATTTTTTATTCTTCCGAATGTGCTATTTGTAACCACTTTTCAAATAATGCAGTTGGTTAATATACTAATTACAGACTTGTGTTCATATGATTTTGTTTTTCCTTTCTTTGTAATCACAGTATACAGTCACAAAAATACACATTCCTATAAAATAGTGCTGGCCAAAAAATTCCTGTAACTTAAGGCATGCCCTCTATAAAACCTGTTGGATTTTGCTATTAGGCTGTTTTATTTAGTGCTCATGTTTTTTTCTTTTATTTATATGGTATCTCATAAGGAAATGTTGCTTAACAAACAGACTCTTCAGGAAATTAGTCAAGAAAATGTTTATTAACCTATTAAATTACTATTTTTAATGAGAATTATTGTGGGCTCCACTATTTGGCAGGTTTGATCTGTTTAATAGATTGTGAGAAAGTCTTTGCAGAGAGTTAGACCAAAGGCACTTTTTAACTATTCTCCAGCACATCTCTTGTTTATAGCAGGAATGCTTTTAGTAGCTGCTTTAAAGTATGTAACTAGACATGTGTGTTTACACATCCATACACAGGGATGAACATGAGTAGGCAAAGAAATTCACCATAATCTTAAACTTAAATTGAGTATTAGACAGAAAGTAAGGAAATGAATTTATCTGTCACACCCTCAGTTCTTAAGGAAATGGACTCAACAAATTATTTATACAGCTTACTGTATTTTGTTACACATATTACATGTGGACTGTGCTTAAAACCAGAGACATTGCTTAATAGAATATCTAGGAATGTACAGCAGTAGATTATTATTCTCTATTTAATAGTTTTGCTTCTCTCTTCTGTTTTACTTTCTAAGTTTTCAGTTGTCTTTTTGCTCTGGTTAGTGTGAATTATAAATTTGTGTGTGTGGGTATAGCACTTGACTCCATTTCTTTTATACCTGGATGCTCTGTTTTAGGAGTTTCCTGGAGGCAGAAAGCAAGTTCAAGAAAGGAAAGCAGAGAGAATTCTCTGAATAACTGAATTTCCTTGTGCATTTGGCCTAAAAAAAAAAAAAAATATATATATATAAAACACATCCAGTAAGAGTTAGAGAGAGAATATCCATACATGCAAATCATACAAGCAGTGCAAAGTGTAGGACACTGAAAATGATTCCAGTGTACAATAGCATCGTCCAGTAATTAATTTGCATGCTTCTTATTTTCATGCTTATGAAATCCAGCAACTCTTTCAGTGAGAATATCGTGCCTTAACAATAAATGTCTATGCAATGAATATCATATTGCAAATATAGACTTAGAGTGATTTTATTCAGTTTTACACTCTATGCAGAATGTGTGCTATAAAGTTAAAATGGGGGTATTTAGACCTATTTGTTAAATTAGTGTAGGTAGAAATATTTTCAGTCATTTAGAACAGTATGATAATTCCCAGTGGGAAGTAAATATCTTAATTTTTCAAAGATCTAATGAAAAATAAATATGGATGCTTGACAGATTATCTGCATACTAATTGCATGTGGCAGCAGTAATAGATATTTTATATTTTCCTTTGTTTGTTTGGTTTTGAGTTGTTGGGGTTTTTTTAATCGGTGTGTATCAAATGACCAGAGGAGAGAAAATTATGCCTATTGATTTAGAGAACTCAATTTTAAATTTTTAGGGGTTATAGGCAGTGTGTTTAAAGTTCTTGTGTTTTCTCAGAGCTCTGGAATATGGCAGAGTACTGGCAGAACTCAGCACAGCTTGTGCCCATTTCATAGCCTGTGGTATAGATTTTGAAAAGGCTTGTTTTCCCAGATAAGTCATTACAAGTAGACCAAATAAAAGTAGATTTGCCATTTACTGATAATACTAAAAAGGCCACACTTCAGCAGCCTCCAGCAACTTCTTAGGAATCAGCACACAGAAAGTAAGTATGAAATAGGGAATTGGATAGATAACCCTTCTGAGTTATTTTCCAGTGTAAGACAACAAACAAACCACCTTATTTGCAATGTCGTTTATAGGGCTAGTGAGTGAAGTTAATTGCTGGAAGCAGGGGCATCAGGTATCCCTGATGTGGTAGAAAGCCATGGCCAGAGTTGCTGCTGATACAATGGGACACAAAATAAAAGTTGACAGAATAAACTAAATAAGGGCAGCAAGGGGGTGAGAGAGGCAAAATGATTGTGAAATGAAATTCCATGCAAAATTAATGAAATAGAAAGATTGTGCTGAAGATGAAGGGAGGAAACCAGCTTGGTTCTTCATCATCCTGCAGTGCCAAAGTAATAAATGAGCGTGTTTCATCTTGGTGAGGTTCAGGGACACAACTCCTTTCCCACAAAAGGATTGTGTTGTGCTTCACGACGTGTTCCGCTTATCTCGTGCCCTGACAGCTCGAGAGGAAGGGAATGGATTTGGTGATAAAATTAAATTGATTAAACCTTTATCCATCATCTAATTTGGTAGCTTTCTTTTTTCTTTTCTTTTTTACTATTACCTCCAATTTCTAGTGATCCGTGTAATGACAGCAATTTGAGATAGCATCAAGGACATTAGCTACAATGACTGAACTTAAATTTAGAATAAAAATATGGGATTCATGAGTCCATATCTAAATAGCAGACGATTAGGTTATAGCAGCATTGTAACTTCCTAGCAACAGCATGTAATTGTGAGGACAATAGAATGGTGTATTTTACTTTAAAAGAGAGCAGCATGTAATTGTGAGGACAATAGAATGGTGTATTTTACTTTCAGAGAGAACAAAATACTTCAACTTTATCTCGAATTATTAATTATGTAAGTAGAAAAAGCACTGGTGTGAATATTGACCACGTCTTACATGAGCAATAACGTATGTGGTAATCTTTACCTTTCTGAACACAGATATTGTCAGATGTTTTGCTTTCCTCAGTGGCAATACACAGGCATATAAAGCCAGTAACAAAGAATCCTACTGTTAGAAATCACTTCATATTGCTTAAAATTCTGTAGCTTCTCCTTGGTGTCTTGTGTAGGAAAATTCTCTCATAAGGGAAGAGCTTTGCTTACAAGTTTAAACGGTAAAGTGTTTTTTTAAATACTTAAAGGCAGCCCTTTCTGAAGTGATACCATACAAATGGAAAATGCTGCACTAAAAATTAAAGGTTGGATGAAAGTGCCTTGTATAATACCAAAGTTACTAAAGATCCGTGCAAACTGCATTCTTAGGTTCCTTTAACACCTTATAGGTTAGCAAATCTAAAAAAGCGAACATGAGGGTATCTGTCTGATCTCTGTTAATTGTAGCACTTTTGAATTACTGCTGGCCAATATTGCATAGGTTTTGTGAGTAGTAATGAACCCGAATTGATTCCCTGTGTTTACAGCTAACTATCTCTACAACCTTTCAGGCAGTTTACCGTTTTTCCCATGTAAGTGATTAGTTATCCAGACAAAAAAGGCTGATATGCATGAGTAGATAGATCATTCTCAAGGCATCTGTGATGAACTTGACGTCTGCTGCAAATTATGTAAGTTCCAATAGTAAAATGAAGCACTTACCTTTCTGCTGTGGCTGACCTTTGTTCCCCGCTGTATGAATTTGAAACGAAGCAGCCAACCCGGAGGAGTTTAAACAGCATTTTGTGATATGCAACATATTAAAAAGACTGCTTTGTTAACTGGCGGAAGCAGCTTGTCAACCCATACTAATAGGCAGCCCTCCCTGAGTCATAAAATAGCCAAATTTAATGCTCTAACAGAAAGCATTAAATGGATGGAGTTATTGTCGTTCAATCAGTCTCGAATTTCTTGCTTCTTATAGCAGATTGGAAATATGAGGATGTATTTTTGAATTAACAATACAGACTCCGGACTAAGGACTGGACATTGCCATGGCTGGTTTAATGAAAATCTCTGCTAAGCAAAGCGTGGTAACAAGGGAGGCACGGAGCAGGGCAGAGTGCGTAAAGAGCAGGATGGCTAATATTGAAGATATTACCGTGACATTAATGAATGAAAGGTGTATTTTCACTGAGTATATTCTGTTTCGTTCTGGCTGTTCCAGCTCCCAAATGTATACTAGAAATAGTCAGGATTCAGAGACATATGGCAAAAGGGATTAGATGTGTAAAATTTCAGTAGAAGAAAATTGATAAGGTTTATATTGTTTACTTTGGAGATAAACGTAAGAAAGGATACAGTAAAATCATATTAAAGAAGAAATATTATAAAGGAGGTAAACAGGCTACTCTAATTTATTCCTGATTTTTTTTTTTATTTACTGAGACAGAGGCCTTTAAGGAAGGAAAATTTCAGCATGTTTAATAGAAGTGGAAGGACTTTTTCTGTTGCGAGTGTACATAGCTGGCCTGGGAAATTTGTTCATTCAAGGTATGGAAAAACAAAACTTATTTTTAGGGAGTTTGAGGTATTTGATTAGCTTGGTTGAGACTCACACTACTAAGTTTGATGCTCAATTCAGTTACTGTAGGCTTTGGCTTTGGGTAGGATACATTAAGAAGGATTTCATTTTTTAATATGAGATATGAATCCTCTTTTTCAGGAAATTATCTGACTCCTGACTCGCTTGGATTAGGTGGAAAGGTGATTTGCAGGCAGTTTAATCGCTGCTGCTCACTGCGAGGCTTTTTGCATGGTGCCGTTTCCCCAGCTGGGGCCGTGGCTCAGCGGCTCAGGAGGTGCCTTTCTGCTCGACTCCGTGGCCGTGTGCCTCCCTTAACCAGCAGCACAGCTGGCAGCAAGGCAGGCACATCTCCCTGGAATATTCCTGACAGCTTTCTAAGTCGCCTTCCTCTCCATTCCCACTCAACCATCCTTCATGGTGTGTGTTAAAATAGAGACTGATCCCTAGTCTCTCACTTTGATTCTGTAGTGAGGTTAGGATGATTACAATGAAAATTAATTCATCCCACCCATTTCTTATTCTCTTGGAAAAAATAAACAGAAGGGTGGAATAAAAGGAGGTGGAAACAAATTTTACAAACGCATGATGATTTGTTAAGCAGAAAAACCCTGCAGGTACTGTCATGACTGCCAGTGCATCGTCATCAGATGAATATTGTGTCATGGGAGATTACCCCTGCAAGCTAATCTGTGTTTTTGAAAGTGTTTCTGCTGGGTTTGGGTTTGGTCTCAATGCTAAACCAGCTACTGTGTCTGATTTTGGAGCTGTGCCACCTGTGAGTGCCGTTTCTGAAACCTGCACTATGTGCTGGTGGCATTTTTTGTGCGAGTTTGGAATGAGAAATGAGCAATAAGTAGATCTCAGCAAAATACTTAGTGCTAAAGTGTGACTTTCCCCCATTTTTTGTTCCTTGCAAGAGAAATGGCGCTCAGAATTATTAACAGAATTACTTTTCTCTAAATGCTAATAAAACAGCAGTGTGAAGAGTCAAAGCTGCTGGGAGGTGTTGGAAGAAATAAGTAGAATTTGACAGATATTTTATCTCCATCTTCTTAGGGATCTACACACAACTGATTTTGTGCGATTGCTTGCTTCTTGCCACTTCTCAGAGACTGTGAAATGGCTATTTATTTTTAAATAGTGGGATTTAACAAATGTAAAATGATGGCTTTCAAGCCAACTGTAATAATGTGTTACCTTTGTATAAGGCCTAATTCTGCTGCCCCAACTCGGAGTAAGTTTGAAATTGAAACTTCTCAGTATCAGTCAGGGTGGCAGAACTGTGTTTTTACATACATTTATGTCTGTGCCTTAATATATAGGTACATATATACAAATTTGTGTATGAAATATAGTTATGTAGCTGTATGAAGTGAATGGCTGTAATAAACTCCAGGTTATATTAAACAAAGGGTCTTAAAGCCTGAAGAGTTCAAATTATATGAAGAATTTTTATATTCCATTGAAGTATTTTGTTTAATTATGTAAAAATAAAGTACTCTTATATCATTTGTGTTTAGTCACATTAATCTGTTCAGACTGTATGAGTTTGTAATTTTAAAAATATATGTATAAAAATTCTCATAGTATTTGTGTGTAATCTTTATGCAATAACAGTCATCTTACAGACAAATCACAAAGGCTCAACTGCACAAAGATTATTTTTGGGGGTTTTTTTGAGTGAGAAATAAAGAAATGAAAGACACTTCTTAAAGCCAGATGTTTAGCATATTTCTGTGTTCCATTTGTGTAGGTATGTTTTTTGAGTGGCTAAGTAATTCAGCGTGGTGAAGACAGGTGTGTATGCAGGAACCCGTAATACTCATGTCAGGAAACCCCAAACCTTTACCAAAAAGGTGGATTTGTTCTGAAGTTTCTTTGTGTGCTGATCTTTCTCCAGCTGAATCCTACAGATGGACTTACAGAGCAGTAGCCAACTTTGAGCTCGTGCTCTGTATTGCATCCATGCCAGCAGCCCTGCTGCAAAGCACCAGACAAAATGCCCAGGGCTTCTTGAAAAAAACCTACCCAAAATTAACTTTCATTAGCTGATTTCCAGGTTTTAATTTCCCTTCTTCCTATCAATCATAAATTGCTATTTATGTGTCATGTAAATGGTGATTTTGGGAAGCAGGCTGCAGTGGTCGGCAGTGCCTCATTATTGAGCCGTGCAGACTAATTCAACTGGAGCTCAGCTCTTGCTGCTTGTGGATTTAGGAGTTTAAAAGAAACAGTACAAAAAGGGAATGTTCTTTAATACCACTGACACCAGGTTTCTTCCACTTGCAACTGCTTCAAAGATTATTGATTGACCTGTGTTTACCATTTATTTATGCTAAAGCATCTGATGCGTGTCTGTTGTAAAATCTGTCTTTTCTAAAATCAAGATACTTGACGTGTTTGCAATTCATGTTTATAATGATCAGTTTTTACAGTTGTGTAACAGAGAATTGCTTTAACTGGTGCTGTTCCCACAAAGAGGACTTTTTGTGCCTTCAGCTGGAATCCATAAGCACAAGACATTTGATGCTGTGATTTTTGGTGAGTTTTTGTTGGGATTTTTTCACTGTGCAAATCTTTTAAATTTCCTACACAAGAAGAGGGAATATACAAGAGTGTTCCAGGATAAATGTGAAACATTTCAGTTCTGCCAGAACAAGTCAAAAGCTAGTCTTTGTAGGTTAACTTGTACCCTCTTCAATTCTTTTAAAAGGAGACTTTATCTCTGCATTCATTTTGTTTAAAAAAAAAAAAAAATTTCATGTTACAGCACAAGGTGTAAACTGCAAGGTGAAAATGGGCAATAAGTTACTAACAGGACCAGTTACCAGATGATTGTTATTAGGTGTCAAAAAAACCTGGGAATTTAAAAACATACACAGTTTTCAAATACTCAGAAATTAAGTAGTCTTTTGCAGTTAGAAGTCTGGTTTGTAACAAAATAGCTTAACAGAACACTGCTTTATATATTCTTTAACCCAGGCACATTTTTAAGCAAGTGATATATTCTGCTTAAATGGGGTAAGAAGCTATAGACAAAGGTGTTTTGTCAGATTTTCCTGAAGGCTAACACTGAATCTCTTATTAAATTTGTGCTTTTATGATGTAAGGCACATTGGATTGTCATTTTTCCCTGACAATGGTAAGCTCATCCTTCTCTTCAGATACTTCCAGCTCATCCCAGACAGGAAGGATTCTTATTGCCCAGAGTTAATAAAAATGTATCAGTGTAATCATGCCAGGTACATGCTGAAACTACTTACAGAAGGTTATTAACTCACAGGCAGACAGGCCATATTCACCCAGTTTATGAGAGGGAAATTGAGTCAGACCAGTTAATCCATTGCAGAATTAATTAGTGAGAGGTAGGAGGAGTGCAGGAGTGTGTCGCTCCAGTTTCAGGTGTCCAGCAAATGTGGCTCTGGTGTGTAACAGTCCCTGCTCCAGCTGTGTCACAGCTGCAGCTGGATCTCATCCCTTGGCTCTGTCACTGCCTGTGCCTGGTGATGCAGCAGTCCCTGGGAGCTGCTCCTTCCAGCTGCACAGGCAGAGCAGGTAATCCCTGCCTGCAAGGGCATGGCAAGGCACTTCTGCCTGCTGGTGTTGGAAGGAACAGGGCTTTGTGTTTACTCTTCTATTTTGTATGTAAACAAAGGCGTGGGATCTGGTTCTTCTGTGCTGTTAAATCACATTTTCTCTTCAGCTTCTGGAGGGCTTTTGATTTCTCCCAGAATGGCTTAAAGGTGCTAAGGTGTAGCAAAGTTTACATTTAAAAGGCAACTCCTTCTTCAGCATTAAGCAACACCTTGCAGACAGTTCTGCAGAATAACCACAATAACTCCAGTTTTGTAATATACATTACTTCCTTCAGATGCTGCAAGAATTTTCTTATTGAATTCATTGAAACTGTTACAGATTACTTTTTTTTTTTAATGAGATTTACCCTTTTAAATGAATCACTTTATTTCGCAAGGATTAATTACTAATTTCTAAATTTCATCACTTTATTTTCCATTAGAAATCATAGTAACAGTCCCTACATTTGTACCTTGCCTGTAGTTCATCAATTTTTTAATGTACAAGCTCTTCAGAAGACCAAAAGACTATTCTATTTTAGCTAAAACCACTCTAAATTCACTCTAGTCTTTAACAATAATTCTTTGACTAAAGTGTGTCAGATACGTCTAAAGATGAAAAAAGAACCAAGCACTCATTTCTGAGTCCAGGAAAGTAATTTTTAAATTTTTTTTAAAAATTTAAAAATCTATTCCTCATGCATTATCTTAATATTGCCTCAAAACAATTGTTTCTGAAATTAACTGAAGCCAAGCCACAACAAATTACTGGTTTGGATCTTGCAGAGTTCTGCTTTAACAGGAGAATGAATTAAACACTACAGAAGCAATCTCAGTAAAGATAATCACAAATGTTCCAAAAAATCACTCCAAAAATAAAAATGTATTTAACCCTGAAAATCCACATATTTGCACTTCTTCGATTTCTTTCTTATTTACCAAAACACCTACCTCCTTTGTCTGGTTCTTTTTTCTTACTTCCCTTCTTTGTATCCTTACCTACTGAAGCAGCTGCTATTCATACAAATTATGAAAAGGAAAGTATATATGGGTTTGGTACCTGGAGAGGACCAATATATCATCAAAGGTCTTTGGGGTAACATATGGCCTTGGTTCAGCAAAATCACTTCTTCAGTCATTCCATTGGTGTTCAGAAAAGCAGTAAATAATAAGTAACAAGATCTGCATACAAATGCGCTCGTGCTTAGGTTTTTTCATGGAATCAGAAACTGGATAAGAAGTTACTAATATTTTCCTAAAGATTTTTTACATACAAAAAAAATTCTTAATGCACCTTCTTACAGCATATATTTCTTAGGGCTTGTTCTGTTTTAGCATATCTAATCTGATCTTGCTAACAGTTCTTGAGCTGAGTAGATCTTTCTCTGATGCTGGCCCATAAGGTTGGTTCCTGTGCTCTTAAAGCAGAAAAGAGAGACAGTGACAAGTCATGATAAGAGGCTGAGATTATTATTTTAATGGCAATTATAGCAAAAGCAACGTGCGCATCATAGACAGGCAGTTGATTGGGAAGAGTGGCTTGTTAGTCTTGGTTAATTTTACAAATCTTGGTTCCCAGTACCTTTCCTGTTGTTGGTTTGCCCCATCCCATTCTGTTGCAGCTGCTGGTGTCAGACACACACCTGCCTGCAGGTGCAGTCACACACAGCCTTGTGCAGGCAGTCAGCTGAACTTCCATCATTTCCCCGTGCTCCAACAGATGTCAGTGAGTTTGCACGTTGTAGAAGAGATGATGAGTCACAGAAACCCACATGGCAAGAAGAGGCTTCTCAGTCATGGTCAGCTCAAGCTTTGCAGGGAGGTGCACTACAGGTGGGCAGGCATGCTGAAGGCACCAGGGGATGTGATGCTCTCAGCACATCTCAGCCAAAAGCATGGTTTAAGGGTAGTACCAAAACATCTCCCTGACCAAACGTAGAAAACTGTTTCCATCAGCCCTTTCTAGCAGACAGCTTGTCTTTGCTGAATGTTGACAACATGTTATATAAATTTCTCTGCAACAGCTTGTTTCAGAAACTTTCCCCAGTAATATAGATTAAGATAGAATTTGTTTTGACTGCTGTAATGCATATTCATTAGATAAAAGCCCAGACAATTACTATGATAGTTTCACTAACAGGTGGAGCATGTTTTAGGATTTGTTGGGCATGGGATTTGCTGGAATAATCTCAGACAAATTTGGGGGATTATTTATGTGATGAAAATAATTTTGTATGAAAAGTGAGAACGTAAGCAGATTTGAAGGTGATTTCATTATGTTTTTACATTAGTTTGCTCTTGCAGTTTTAAATCTAGAATAAGTTCATACTTTGAACAAATGCAGGTCTCTCAGGGCAAGCAATAAACCATACAAATGGTACCTTCATAATATAGCTTAAAATAGCATAAATGGTAAGCAAAGGTATTTCCAACAGGATATCACTTTGTTGTGTTCATTTTCCAAAACTAAAAAAAAAATCTAGAAATTGTTCTTTTTCTATCTTCATTTTTGTCATATCCACTTGCATCCATTAAAGCTATAGATTAATTTCAGTTGCATAGATAATTCTACAGCAAATATGCATGCATCAACATCGTTGAGAAGTTGCGAACTAAAGCACAATTCCCTTTTTTGTTTCCACTAAAAACAGAAAGATTGAGAGCAGAATCAAGATGAAGAGTATAGGAGCCTAATCCTACCCTATTACTTGGGAATCTGTTATTTTGAGGAGCACCAGGCCCTACAGTTTATGGGACTCACATCCCATAGGACATTTTCATACAGGCAGTCACACTGTCTGCAGCACAGATTGATCCTGGTGAAAATTTTTTATAGGGATTGGGGTCATGCTAAGTGGCACTATCAGGAGTGGATCACTGCCAAATTACTTTCATAGAGTAAACAAGGAAGTTGAAACTGCACACTCAGGAAAGCACCTTAGTTTGTCTCTACAGGACAGCATCAGAATTTAATGTTAAAGGAGGTTTAAAAATACACTTGCCTAGCACAGAAGTTATCAGTCTAGACTCCCCATCTGTTGAATGCCTTGTAGGTATCAGCAGAACTTCAGTATCTGACTTAGGCAGAAATCATCATGTAAAAATGCTAATAATTTCTCTACACTGTTTTGTTACGAATGGAACTACAAAGCTATGAATGTATGCGTTTATATTTAATTTCTATTTATATACTTAATCAACGACTCCCTCGTACTATGCATATTAATGTGCCAATATGTGCTCCAGCAACGCCTGTATCAATGTATATACATATTTATATAAAGGGCTGGACTCAATCGAAGTTTTGTCCTGGCTTCATAAGGAGCTTGGATCCAACCATGTATTTTTTTTAAATAAACACTGGAACAAATTTCCAGGAATTTGTTCAGTTCATAACATTGTCTTCTTGTAGTTGGATTTTAATTCTTAAACACAAGTTTTTTATGAGCTGCATAATTTTCAGCTGCTTGTGTAGAGATGTTTCTCTGTTGACAGAGCTGCTTCCATTCTCCCTTTGCCCTACTGCTTAGTCTTTCTTGTTTTCAGTGTGTTTTAATCGTGCTCTGTAATCCCCTATACCATTATAACTGATTAATTAGCAAACTTTCACTTTCAGACTCTGAATTTTTCTCTTAGGCTAAGACCATTTATAATCTCAGCTGAAAAGACAAGATTGAACATCTGCCTTGTATTTAATCTCTCTGCATCTTGTACCCATCATGATTATTGTTTGTTCTTTATTATAACTGGGGGATTTAAAGGTGAAATGCTATGTTCTGCATTATCTGGCCTCTTACCCTGAAATTAAACCCATGCAGATGGGCCATGGGGAAATACAGAAATCAAGGAGTCCACAACTTAATGTTTTTTTGTAGAATTTTGGACCTCAGATGTCCATTTTTTTCAAGAATCAGCTTAAAGAAGCTGTGGGTGGAAAAAGACAATTTTAGATGAATTGTTTGTTTTGCAGAGCTTTCATCTGTATATATTTTCAAAATTTTCTTTGCAAAGATGTGAGATAGAAATATACACATATTTGTATACTTGCAGTAAGTAAACAAATCCAACATTCTCATTCAATTGTTAGATGCCAAGATCTGTGCTTTTCAGAAAATCCCATTAAGGGACATGCAACTGTACCAGCTGCTGGTGACAGGGAAAGACCATCCTCCTCAAGAAGCTCAGGTCTGAGCTTCCCTCAACTCCTTGTTAAGATTTCCATGTGAAGCCTGTTTGCTCATAGCTTCTGCAGGGGGCAATTTTCCCTGCTGCCCTTGCTTGCATTGTTTTTTGTATAATTGGGGTTAAGATTTTGAGGGATTGAAGGGAGATCAAGTACCTGTTTGTCATTACCTATTTCCAGCTGGAAACCTTGGGATGGCAAGCTTTCTCTTCCCCCTCACTGACTCACAGCATGAAGAGATAGTGGAAATTTTCCCAACACATTGTACATTTGTCAGCACAGGTAGAAGAGTGGTGAATAAAATAATTTCTTTGCTCATCCCTCCTACTGTCCTAGTCACAATCTCAAACACCAGGTAGCATCACACAGAGGGTTTTGTTTTTCTCCAAAAGGAGCTATCTGTCTCCAAGTGTCATATAATTCATGCAAAATTGAGTTTGCTTCTCTTTGCTGCTGCAGCTGATACCCACGTGTCATGTCCATCCAAAGGACCATGTTGTCTTTGGCCTGAACTGAACCATGGGGTGTATTTAGGCTCTTCCATACATAATTTCTTATATTAATTAGATGGTGCCACCCAGCTGCTGATGTCTCTTGCAAATACACTTTTCTGTTACTCATGCTATCTAAGCCTTCCAAAATCTGCAGCAGCTCCAAACAGTTTGCAATAGAGTTAGTGCATGTTTTGGAATGATGCTGTAATATGATAATAGTTATAAGTATGTTCATTCTGGAATTATAGGAGGAAAGAAAACAGCTCATGTCAGTTACTTTTTGAACTGATTTTTTTATTTCTTTCAGAACTCTCTGTGATCTTTGCAGATATTAGATGAAAAAGTAATTTCAAACATGAATAAGAAATAAAATGTGCAGAAAGCTGCATTTTGGCTAGAATTAGAAATGTGGAGCACCTTTCTGGGGTTGTGACTTCAGTCTGCCAGTTTCCCATGGAGCAGAAAGCAAGTGTGGCTGAGACCAACAGGGCCCTGTTGCATTTTAAAATAGTCTCCAGCACTCATTTCTTTCCCCATGAAGAACTAATTTTAAATACTTCAGGAGGCCTTTCGGGAGAAATGGCATGTTCCTCTTCTGATTGCCTCTGTTTTTACACATCTGATTTCTTTTGCAGATGTTTTTTTCACTTAAAACTTTCCATTGCCCAGATGCATTGCTCTCTTCTCACACAGGTGGACTCTGGCTGTTGCTCTTAGCTGATGTATTTGGACAGCAGTGTATCAGCAAGGAGCAGATGGCTCTATTGTGACTTGGTGAGGCTGAATTTTGGGTCAAGTGTTACCTCAGAAGATGGTAACAGCAGGAGAGCTGATGGGATACTTGCATCTGAGACCCATACCTGTGTCACCTCCTGCAAAAGCTTTCCATGGCCAGAAATCTCTGTTTTATGAAGAGGTCCATGAAATGCATGTGTGTCTGTCCAGGTGAAAGTCAGGCCATTCATTTTGGTGTGTGCTAGAGAGCTGTTAAAGGGTTGGGATCAGGTTGGTCTGAGCAGCAGCCACTTCTGCTGGGTGTGCTCACACAGACCTGTGAGAGCTGCAGTTATAGGAAAGGTCAGTATGTGGTGGGCTGTTGGTCCCCCACCTATCAGCAATGGAGACTTATGTCTTACCTGATGATTTTCTGGGCTTTGGGGGCAGGTTCCCACACTCGCAAGATGGATTTCCTCTAAATGAAGCTCTGTTCTGAAACTAGCAATGTTGAAAGTTAAAATTAGCTTCTCCTTTATTACTAGGACGTATTTTTAGGCCCTAATTCATGTCTCATGTGAATGCAGTCCTCCCACTCCCACACTGGGAGTACTGAACTGGAGTCTGAGGGCTGTGCATTACATTTTCTAGAAATAGGTGCAACCCAAGATTTTGAATATTTACATTCTCTGCCTTTTAAAAAATGTACCTATTGGTTTTAGGTGAATATATGGGTTTAAAATAGTGAAAAACTAAAGTAGAAGCTACTATCCTTCGGTTTTTTGGTCTATTTTTATTTTGGTTACGTGACAGGTAACTTACCTTAGTTTGCATCTAGATGCTGTAAAATGCAAAAAAACCCACAGAATATAAGTTCAATTCCTATGAAAATATTTTGGATGTCTCATGTTTTCTGCCCTCTTCTTTGGAGCTCCAGATTCTCTAAGCCCAGCTGCTGGTGTGAGCCCTGGTCCAGCAGCACAGCGACATTGCCTTCCTGTCAGAGCATCTGCAGCTGGTGTTCACTGAGGTCATCTCTACTAAAAATGTTCTCCTGGGAGCCATGAAATGCAGCAGGGGCACGGCCTGGCCTTTAGAGGAGGTTCCAGCTGGTGCCATCAGGCGGCAATGAGGGGATTTTGGAGAAATGTGACCTGACCACAGCCAGGATGGCAGAGATGGCTGAGCAGGCTGGCAAGGCATGGGAAGAACTGCAGCTGCTGTGATGCTGGAGCCCCTGCCCTGCTGTGTCCCCTGCCCTGCAAGGCCAGAGCTGCTGTCCTGCTGTATGACTCCCCACAGCATCGCTGGGGACACAGGCAAGGAGAGCTGGGTCAGTGCCAGTGGCTGTGAACAGGGAGTTCAGAGGAGCCCTGCTCATTTAAAACCCTGCTAAGCCACTTAGAAAACTGCCCAGCAGGATGATGGACTCCAGTGAGGAATGGAGTTTATTTATGGTGGAAGCACATCCCCAGTTCCCATAAGGGCTGGTTAAAAGGGAGGGGACAGCCTTCACCTGCTGCTGGTGCCCTGCTCTGCCCTCTCCAGTGTGGTGTATTTTGTGTCTGCTTCCAGGTGTGGATGACCTGTTCTGAGTGTTCCTGGGGTTCATGGTGTGCTGGCAGACACAGAGTGACCTTGCAGCCTGTACCAGGAGCTGCCCTAGGTGTGCATGCCTCCCATCCAAAGGGGTGTCTGAGCCCAGGTATTGCAGGGATGGGCCTCAAGGACACATCAGAGCAGCCACATCTCTTGACGGAGAGTGCCCTGATCACATTGTGACCATGTGTTCTTACCTGGGAGATCCATTCTGAGGAGCAGAGAAACAGGATTTTTGCAGCCCCTCCCGAGGGCTGTCCCAGCAGCTCTGCCCTGGGAAGGCAGCCAAGTCAAGAAGACTCTGATTACTGCCCAGTCACAAATTATAAAAAGTGTCAAATATCTATGTATTGCCACCAAACAGAGATGGAATTATACATCACATAAAACCTGAAGTAATTATTTCCTTTAAAGAAATAAAAAAGTCTCTTATTCTGTCAGCATTCTCTGCAGACTAATGTAATCAATCCGATAAACACTGTCTTGAAAAAGAAAAGAAAAAAAGTATATAGAGTTTGGAAAAGATCTGTTTCACACTATTACATAAATAAGGCAAAAATAAATGAGACATTTTAGGAAATGCAAATCAAATCTCGTCTTTGTTTTTATCTGTTATTATGGGAGCTTGCAATAGGTAGGATTAGAAAATGATCACTGAGAAATATTGTTGGCGTACTGAGTATTTCAAGTCACTGAGGACTCAGCTGAAAATAAAACCATCAGCTATATCAATATATGAATGGAGAGGAATCAGATATTTCTGCAACTGCAAAAAATTAATAATGTAAGTCATTAGCATTAGTGCAACTTGCTTCTCTTTCTAATTTACAGGCACATATCTAGATTAACCATAAAATATTCCTGGGTTTAGGACACACTGTCCTCCATTGAATGCCTAGCCTGGAAAGGTTATTAACATTGTATGGGGACTGTTCTCTCAGGAGAGCTTCAGATAAAATGACCAGGGAAAGAAATAGCACAACTTCTCAAATTAGCATAATTAGTAATTATCTCTTAATAGCCCCACTTGGCTTTGGAGACTTGGCACTTGAAATTCCGCTTAAAGTTCAGTGAGGAAAAACAAATTTCACGCTGAAATGTCTCAATAACACAGCTGAGTTGCTGAGGTAATCGTCTGGTTTAGGTAAAGGAAAGGAGATGAACATATGGATAGGAAAGATCTTTGCTGTAAGCACTGTGTTTGTGTTTGCATATGTAAAGCACTCCAGGCTTAATGGTACAATTGCCACTTTCTCTGGGGGTGAGGGGAGGGCAGGGGGATGAGTGGGACTTTTCTCTCTTCTTTAGTGGAGAGAAACAGATGAAGATAATAAACTAAAATGAGCAAATCCCATTCATTTTACACTAGAATAGTGTAATTTCTTTTGCAATTCTAGCTGAAATAAAAAACCCATAGACAGACAAGCCAAGCTGTGAATAGAAAAGCAGCCTTTATCATAGCCAGTGGCAGAACTAAAACCTTTTAAATGGGGACAGTTTTCCAACATTTAACTCAAGGTAAAACTGGATGAATAAACACAGGCAGCCTAGTAACCCTAATTTTTTTTTTTTTCCTTTCTGTGGCAGTGAAACAGATGGCTCTCTTAAGATGCTTTTGGCTGGAAAAGAACAAAAGCAGAAGAGAGGTATTTACCATTTTTACACACCTAAAGCCCAGTCCTCTTTATCCTCAGGCAGAAAGCAATTTATCCGTCCATCTTGATGGAAACAAGCCTTTGTTATTAAGTAGGCACATTTTGATTTACATGTTGCACAGCTGGTTGGAAGCTTTCCACTGGGAAACACATACACAATTGATAAGTCTTCCTCAACTAGTTTGAAATAGAAAAAGAAGTTGTTTCACTCTGCCCTCCTTGGCAATTCGTGTTGGGTGCCAGCGCTTCAGCAGTGGATTTATTGTGGTGGTGTTTTGGGAACCTTTGTTTTTAGTGTAGGTTCATGTTTTGGTCTGGTTTTTAGAGGTTCAATTTTTTGGGGGAGATTTTGGGGTTTTTTTTAATGTTGGATTGTTTTTTGGGGGATGGGGTGGGTGCACATATACATATTATATCTATAGACATATAAAAGCATGTATATTTTGAAGTGCCAGATTTCCATATCCTGAAGGTGCTGGGTGTCAAGGCTTGCAGTGGTTCAAGGCTCACGTGGCCCCTCCTGGGGTAGAGTCAGGTGCCCTCTAGAAGAAGCACTTTTTGTTCTTTCTGCAGAGTGAAGGACCCCTTGGCTGCAGGGAAATTGCTCTTTTGGTGCTGTGTCAACACATAAAATAGGAAAGATGAAGACAAAATAGTCAGAGAAGGTTGACAGCTGTTATAAAACTGATAGGCTGACACACTCATGGTCAGAGGAGGGAAAGGTTTGGCTTAGAAACTCTAATTAAGGCTGGCCAGGGTCCATTAGCTCATCTTCACTAGTAGCTTTGCAACCTCACACCCTGCATATCACCGTTTTTATACAGGCTCTAGGTGAGAAATGTGATTAAGCAAGCTGCTATACTATGTTTCCAAGGCACAGTCTCTGAAAGCAATTCAAATGCCTCTATCAACCAACAAAATCCATTTCAAAATTCAGAAAGAGCATGAAAGCAAAGAGGGAGAAGAGAAAAAAGAAATGGAAGCAGATCAAAAGAGATGAAATGACATTTGAAAAGTATGGAAATGAGGAGAATATTGAGACTGAATTAATTGCAAAAAAAAAAAAAAAAAAAAAATCCTATAAGATGCATAAATCCAGTAGGTCTGATGTAAATATTTGCAGGCTGACAGAAAGAAGGGAGATGGGCCAGTATCATGATGAAACGAACACATTTCTCCCTGTTCCTCCCAACCAGTCCTACTCCCAAATGAGCACTTGACAAATAAATTAAGCTCAAGCACCAGCAGTGGAGAGAATGCAGAAGAATATTCTGATGGACACCTGAGATGTCTCTTGATAGACTGTACGTGGGCAGCTGCTGAGAAGAAAATGCTACAAAAGAAATATACCCACTCCTTGACAAGCCTCTTTCTTGAGTGATTGATATGTTTCTCCTTTCCTCCTTCCCTATAATATTGGGAATGTGAGCTGCTGCTTTGAGGACAGAGCTATTAAAAAATAATCATCTGTGAACACTAGCTTGACTTCCCCCCCCAAAGCATATAGCTGTAGGTAGTGAGTGCTGATTTTTCTTGATACTTCAGAGTGAATTTTTTAGGTCAGATTTTTCAGAACAGGTCTTTTGTCATTTTGCTCTTAAATTTCATCTTAAGAAATACAGTAAAACCAGTTGGGTAGTTGCACATGTGTCTTGTTTGCTTGCAAAGCTCATTAGAAAGATGATCTTGTTAAATTCAAGATCCCTGAGCTTCATTTCTGGCTCTGCTGCTGTTGTTTTTGTGACTGTGGCAATCTGCTTGCCTCCCCTCTGCACTGGGTCTGCCAGGACAGACAGAGTAGCTGTCATCACTATAATTTCTAATCAATTAGTGCTGTGAGCCCTTTAGGGATCATAAAGTTATGCCTGGGATGGTGTGATCCTGATCTGATTTGGGATCTCCTGGTAGCTGTTGTAAAAGAAAAAGCAATATTCCTATGGCATTAAGTGTTTAGGTTTTGCAGCAGCTGAGCATGCAACCTGCAGGTGAACTTCAAAGGCTTCTTCTGTGACATTAGGTCTTGTCAGACAGGCATTAATTATTTGGCCTAACTCTGTGATTCTTGGCAAATCTTGGTAAAGTGGTTAAAAGGCATTTCTATTCTGCTAAAACCAATGCTAGAGAGGAATGCTCAGCAGTTCAGTCAGGATTGGACCTTTAAAATTGGACAGCGTAAAGAAGAGAAACATGCAAAAATTACCTGAGCAGAAAAATGCCTGAGGGTAATTCATTCTCTTAAAAATGCCATTGGGTTATACTGACTTCATAGGCAGCATTTAATTGTGTCAAGCTGGTGATCTGCTGCCTTGTTTCATTTTTTTCTTTCTCTTTCCAATTTTTGGAACCAATTTTGGCTATTTCTTGAATTGCTGGTAATTCAGAACAGAGAATGAATAAGAACATATTGTGTATTATATTTGTGTTGCTTTTGAACAGAGTTAAACATAACCTGTATATATAGATCATGGCAAGGAAATACCAGTAATTTCCAGTGGAACAGTAGAATGGACAATCTATCAGGCCTATTCTCCTTCATTTAATAAAAATAGGTCAATGTAGGTTTTATGCTGTTCACATTAGTGTCATTCATTTTAGCTTTACTAATAAAAGTGAATGGCTGGTTGAGCATTACTGGAAGAGGATATCAGAAAAGAAACTAGAAAAAGAAAAATGAGTAAAGAAACACTACAGAAAGTAAAATCTTCCATCGTGGGGATATTCCTATAAAATTTGTTAAATAATGTCAATTCACACCCTGGTTTTGAAACTCCCATTTCTAAATGTCTAAAGTACAAATGAACTGGAACATGAGTATAAGTATATTTTGTGTATTGTTTAGCTTCAGATCAACTATTAAACACTCAGGACATGCTGGCAATGGGCATCATGCAATCCTGTCATGATTCCCATTTAACTCTTGGAGTGTTTATCAGATAGTTAAGAATGCCATGATCTTCTCTGGCCTCTGCAGTTCCACTTTAGCTGTGACTTGCTGGTTTGGTTCCTGTTAATTTCCATGGCCAGTTGCCTGCCTGAAGGGATTGTTAGTGGCACAAGGAATGCTGGGTGGTGATTATAAGATAAAGACAGGGAGAATGTTATTTTTTCTGCTGCTACCAGCATAAGGCTGTTTATTGAAGCAGATCAAAGAAATATGTAAACATAAATTCACATGTGCACACGCATAAATCCCATTGCATTTCTTTAATTTGCCTTTTACAGTTTTTAATAATACTGCAATTTTTCATGTAGTTAAGAAACAATCACTTTAATATTTCTCATACAGGGCCTTGGAAAGTGGTGAATGAGAAGAGAAGGAATCAGGATTCTTTTTATTTGCTTTTCAGCTTTTATTTAAGGTATAGACTATGCTTTCATATCTTTCCTGAAAGAGTAAAAAGCTTTCAAAACCCTTCAGAAAGGGTGAAAAAGTTGTTCAGCTTCACACAAAAAAAAGCACACAGATTTCCTTCATATCCTGAACTTTAAGTCACTCATTTTTTCATAGCCATTTCCTAATAATACTTGAAAGAGACCATTTTAATGTGTGCCTCCAACTAGTTCATGTTAAAATTCTGTGTCTATCGTTACAGCATTTGAGGAGCCATTACTTTTTTGTGCATTTGTTTGAGACTCTTTCCAGGGTATTGTGAATGGTCCCAGTTTCAGATCACAAGTTCTGTTTGGGTTATAGTCTGGAATTGCTGCCGGATATGGGAAGCCTTTTGGTGTTTTCCTCATCCCTTCAATGCCCTCCTTTCATAAACCACCCTAGGCTTCAAAAAAAAAAGCACATCAGCAGTAACCAAATCAACTAACAAAACAGGTTAGCATAAGAAGATTTAAGGTATTTTAAATACTTGACCTCTAAAAGGTCAAGACCTTCTTGTCTTGAAACAGACATGCCTTAAATTCAGTTTAAGCCCATACAGTCATGGCATAGCTTAGGCTTTGCTATTTTTTAACTAAACTAAAGAGGAAAACAATTGCTATTCTTCTATATTTAACCAAGTTAAATTCCCCATTGCATGCTGAGCTAAGGATATCTCTTCCCTGTTCCCAAGCAAAATACTGTAGTAGCAACTGGAAGCCTTATAATTAACATAAAGTGGGAGAAATGAGTTGTTTCAGGAGGTCATACTCTAGTAAAATTACAAGACCCTCTGTGCAATCTCACACAGTGCTAAATTCAGTTCAGGTGCTCCAGGCTGTGAGTGGTCAGCAATGAGAACACTTCTCTTAGTCTGTCATTTGCTATGAAACACAGAAAGCCACGGGCAGATGTCAAAGAGAACGAGTGCCATAATTTCCTACAGGGCAGCTTTGTTGTAGAATAAGACCAGTCCCTAGGTAGAAGTCATCAGTAGTTGACCTTAGACCTGGTTCAAGGTAGTACATGTACTTTATGTGAGGTACCATGGAAAGCAGAAATTATGTTTCACATGTTGGGAGATGGCAAAATTACGGATGAACTAGAAGCTGACTAGATTATTTTGTAAAATGGGGAAAGGCAGTCTCTGGAGGAGTACAAGTAGTATTAGACCCTGTTACTGGTACTGTGGAAGGTGTTTGGATTTGACAATCAGTGAAATAAATTATTTTAATTTTACCCCTCAATATGACATTATGTTCTAAAAATTCTTTTAATTCAGTTTTGAAGGGAAATCCCAGGCTTTTGCTCTCACTTCTGAAGGAATTGCTTTATTTTGCACCTACATAGAGTGTATTTTCAGTTAGGGAGCTTTTGTTTGTCAAAAGAAACAGAGAATTCAGTAGAGTTCTCTTCGTCCAGTCTCTCGGTTGATTAAGTGAGACATTCCTAAAATAACAGTATTTATGCATGATTTCAAGGAGGTGCCCAACCACAAAGAAGCATGGCCAGCAGGTCAAGGAAAGTGATTCTGCCCTTCTACTCTGCTTTCATGCGATCCCACCCACCAGTAGTAGTATGTTCAGCTCTGGAACCCCAGCAAAAGATGTGGACCTGCTCAAGCAAATCCAGAAGAGGGTCACGAACATGATCAGGGAGCTGGAGCAGCTCCTGTGTGAGTTCAGGCTGAGAGAGTTGGGAGTTTTCAGCCTGGAGAAGAGAAGGCTCTGAAGAGACCTTATAGCACCTTCCAGTACTTAGAGGGAGCCTTCAGAAAAGACAGGTAGGGATTCTTTATCAGGGAGCATAGTGATAGGATGAGGGATAACAGTTTTAAACTGAGAGTAGATTCCATTTAAATAAGAAGAAATTCTTCACTGTGAGAGTGGTGAGGCAGTGGAACAGGTTGCCCAGAGAAGCTGTGGATGCCCCATTCCTCAAGTGTTCAAGGCCAGGTTGGATGGGTCTTTGAGCAACCTGGGACAGTGGAAGGTGTCCCCACCCATAGCAGGGGGATTGGAATGAGATGATCATTCATGTCCCTTCCAACCCAAAGCATCCTGTGATTCTATGATTCATTCTTTGATTCTGCCAGTCAGTGTATCTCTCACATATTATGAAGGATGCACAAGGCTGTACACCAGCATTGCAATTTGCTCCAGGCTGGCATCTCACTGATGAATTCTCTGTAGCCTGAAGGCCATGTGTGGCTTGGTTTCTGCAGCACTGTCTGAGCCTGATGCACTTGTGCCTACACAGCATAACTCTCAAATTGCACCTACCTAAGGTCAGTCAACAGTATTTTAAATGTGTATTTATCCTGATCTCTTTAAAAATTTTGATAATGAGATCTATTTCTTCAGCAGTCAGTCCTTTGCTTGTCCCTGCCTTTCCCCAGACATCTGTGGTCATGCAAAGGATCTGGTGTCATGACAGAGATGAATTGTCCTTGCATACTTAACTTTTAAACATAGCATTTCTCTTTAACTCCCACTGACCCCAGATGGATTTGTGTGAGACCTTACGTGTTTTGAACTTCTAGATTTGTTGTATCCTCTCCAAAGAACAGGGGATAATAAAGCCTCAGTTTTAGAAATAACATTTTTAAAAATCTTGGGAGAGAGGATCAATACCCAAAATATGTCAGCCTAGATAATTACATTGAGGTTTTATAACCCAACAGGTTGATGCAGTCACAGTGAAATGAATCAGAACAAATAGTAGTTCAGCTTGCTGTGGCATGAGCTGCCAGTTTTCCTTCTGTCTCCCAGAGAAGAAAGAGCTGCGATCTGCTTTAAATTCTGACATCTGGTAAAGTGTAGTGATGTATGATTCGGCACACAAGCTCGTACATTGCACAGCAAAGCATGCCATTTATGAGGCTCTCTAAATATAGGGAAGCAGTTTATTTAAGTAATGCAGTAAATAACAGTGTAGATATTTTAGTTCAAGGGAATGTATAAGCCTTGAGGCTGAATTCGAGCATGGACATTTTTATGTGGATACAGATCTTAGATTATTGAGACTATGTGCCTACTTGTCTATAGTTTCTTTATTACCCAGTGATCATTACTGCCTGGCACCTTGCAAGAAATGTTCATAATTGGCTATAGATGATGCAAGAAACAAATAAAACTCATTTAATTTTGCCTCAAAATTGTGAGCTTTCAATATGAGAACTTTCTTATGCAAATGTCACCGTGAGTCTCTGTTGTTCTAATTGGTGGGATTGAGGACACTTTTCCCTGTGAAATCTCAGTTAATTTTTTTTTCTTCTTCCTTGACCATTGGTCTTAGGATTCAGATTTAGATTCTTCAGTCCAGAGTAATACTTGCTGTGTTAGCTCAGATCTGGGATCCAAACAGTTTAAACAGTGTACAGGGTATGCAGGAAATCTTCCCTTCTTGTATGTTAAAAGCAAGAAGGTTATGGGAATGCCAGAACCAGAAGTTAAACTGAACAGCTGTGTTCAGTTCAGTGACCACTGGTGGGCATGAATCAGTTCAATCCTTTGGAACATGTATATTTTAATATATACACAGTCTTGCTTAAGTACTCACTGAAAGGTAGGTACTGGCAATTATAATTTTCCTATAAGTTACCTTTGATAAAGGTATAATGATAATTAACATCTATAATTAACTGTTTAATTCTTTATTTACCAGCAAAACATTTGTCCAGCACACCCCAAATTCTGCATGTGTGGCACAGACAAAGGAAGGTAATAGAGATCACATTCTGAACCCCTCTCCTTTTGCCTGCAGGCTGAAGCCAGCATGTGGGGGCTGTTCAGGTTTGGTCTGAGATATCCACTCTCCTTGACCTTCCATCATGGCCCTGCTGGGGAGCATCCTTATTACCCCCTGTGAGACCCCAGATGCCAGCACAGAAACCCAGGTGGAGGGTGAGGGATGTCCCTGTGCACCAGCATCCTCTGGGAATTGCAGGATGCCCCACACCAATGCAGCTCTGTCCTTCTGCCACTATGACAGCCCCAGGCTTGGATGGGTTCCATGGGCTGGGAGGACACCTGCTTCTCTTCCACTTTTCCTGGGGCCACGAGGATTTAGGTGAGGAATCGATGGGATCACAGAGGAAAAGTAGCCCCTGTGGGGGGGGTCAGTGGATTGTATTGATTTATGTCAGTGCTACAGTTACCCAAAATCCCATAATTTTTAAAAAGAAGCTCTAACTCTAGTTTTACCATTAAGAGATTTCAAGATTTCAAGTTGTTTTTTGGTTTTTTTTTAACTTTACTATTTTACCACATTTTGCTATTATTTACTGTTATGCTACCATGTAGTAGGTTTGCATATATTCATAGGCACAATCCTATTTACTCTGGAAGTTACTGCTCTCATGATTTCTGTTATTTAATACCACAATATAGTGAGTGAGGAAAAATAATACATCTATTTCTCTTTTTTATATCAGCCCCAGAGTTTTACAATTCATCCAGCTGACAAGTCCCTACAGAAGTCTTTTTCCCATAGAGCAGGAGGAGCTCAGTGTCTGCAGCTCACAGACCTGGTTTCCTGTACATGACCCTGTATCCAGTTATCCTCATAACCTGGCTGATCAGCATTTCCGTTGAAGATTACAAGTTCTTCTTAGCTTGAAATTATTTTTAAAAATATGTTGGACTGGAATAAATGTTTTGTTATTGCCAAAAATCTTAGATCAGATGCAGAGGGTTGACTATGACCAGCTATTCATGCATCCATAGGTGCCGTAATGTACTTCATTCTTACTTGACTACCTGTTAAAATAAATGGTGCTCTGTGAATCTAAAATATGTACATCTCTAACAAGCTGTGTTGGACTGAGGTTTATGGACACAAACATTGTTAACTCAGAGAGCCCATATGCATCTAAGGAAATATTTTTTTAACCTTTTCTTTTTAAAAGTCTCTATAGTATTTGAAAGGTGAGAACTGAATTTATTGAGTAATAGTGATAAATCGTGGCTTGAAATCACTTTTACTCCATTTATGCTTTCAAATTTTTGGGGAAAATGTCTTTTCAAAGAAAAACACATTATGACATTTATGGCAAATTGAAAAACTGGAAAAATATATTTCTGTCAAGAAACAGTGATCTTGTAACTGAAACAAAACATGGTATGGAGAATAAAATTATTTTTTGCCATTCATAAGACTAGTGCAAAATGTAAAAGTTTTAAACTGAACACTTACAGGTATTTCCATATTTGTAAAAAGAGTTGCTTTTGTCAAATCTGTATGTTCTCAGCTGAGAAAACCAGCTCTTCATTCTGCTCCATCTAAGCTAAGGTTATGTCTGCGTGCTTGTTTCCCATGACACCTACAGCTTATTCAGATGTATCCAAGAGTAGTCTTTGGGTGTTTCTTGAGTATTCCTACAGCATGGTCCTGGTAACACAATGCTTTAACACATGAACACAGGCTGATTTAGCCTTCATTTGGTTGGTTGGTTGGTTGGTTGGGTTTTTGTGTCTGAGCTCTGTTCTGCTCCAAAGACTTGGGCTGCCACCTGTGATAACTAGTTTAAAAATAAATTGAGCCCATCTGTGACTGCAGTGACAGCTGTGGCACTGGATTAACATCCACCACATTGAATGTGGGATGCAGCACATGCATGGGGTGAATGCAAACACTCCTAATGGCCACAGGAGATAAAAACACAGACTGTTTCCTGAGCACCTAGCTGACCTCTGTGCTGCCTGTAGTGCTGCATGAAGCCCTGGAAAAGCAGTATCAACTAAACTAAAGCAAGTGATGGCATCTTTCAATGCCTTGCTGAGTTTACTCAGCTATTCCTGCATCCCAGGGGCAGCCTGGCTGCCCCAGGTGATGGAGGAAAGTGAGAGAGGTCTAGGACAGAGGTTTAACACAGTGTTGTATCCCCACCTCCTGCTCTTTCCAAAGAAGCTGCTGGAAAAGCACAAGGCTGGAGAAAGGAGATGCAGCCCTTGAGCTTTGCATTACCTTGCCTTTGTGGCCACAGAGTGCTCTGCCAAAACCATCATTAATAGCTGTGAGAAGTTCTGGTGTTGCAGTAAAGCAATGGAGGTGCTTTGTGCATTAGTTCCAGACTCCATCATAACCCAAACAACATTAACTTGCTTTCAGTTTCATACAAATGAGCTGCTCATCAGCTCTGTTATTACACAAACATGTAGCAGCTGCACTGCAGAAACAGATTGCTGAGAAAGTGCTTCAATTCAACTGTCTTATGCAACCTTCCTATCATTTTACTCGATTGATTAACTCCAATTTTACTATTAATTTAATTTCGCTGTTGTCAAAGTCCTCATATATTTTTTTCACATGTTTGCATCTTTTGTTCCTGGCTGTGTCTAATACACCCTTAAATTGATTATTTAAAAGACTCTTTTAGGCTTCAATAATTTAAAATATCATCACAGGCAGCAAGTATCCAGTAAAAAATATTTTTATAGGTATAAAACCTGCAAAGTGTAATGACATGACAACATGCCATTGCTTTTTCACTGATGCAAAATTTTATTTTCTACCTCTTCTTGCTATAGTCAATAAATATTTTAGCTAGCTTGTGAAAAGCTCGGAGAGCAGTAAATAAATAAATAAAAAATAAGGCTTGAAGAACTTAGAGCTGGCATCTGTGACTACAGAAATTGTTAGTTAAAGTTTGTCTCTTAGGTCTGATGTGTTCTGGATGCATGCACTCAGCAGATGAAAAATCTTGTCTTCTTCATTTGGGAATGAAATGTGAGTCAGTTCTCTGCATTCTTAATTCAAATTAATTCAGGCTTACAAAACCTGCCATACTGGTCATCACTAACTAGTTTATGGCTGAAAGAACACTTTTGCACCTTTCCTACTTACTTTTTTTCTGTTCCTATTGCCCATCAACCACACAAACAGTTTTACATAAGACTACACCTTCTGGAATGATTCTTGTCCAGGTTCACCAGCTTGAGTATTGCACCTCCATCATCCATCAAACCTGTTGGTACCTGACTGTTCCCTAAAAAGCACAGTGTTTTCTACCTATTTCTTTTATCCTACCAACAGATCTCAGTCTCAGAGCAACTTGACCTCCAATATATATGGGGGAGCATTAGGATCCTCATCTGAGATGCTGAAGAAGAGTCACTCCCAAGAGGCAGAATCCTGTGCATTCAATGGAAGGATTGAGTTTCCTGTGATGGGGGCACTGGGAATGGGGGAGCTGGGTGATCAGAAGCTGATTTGTTATATATGTTATATATGTAAAATAAATATGCCATTGTGCTGCTTGTATAGGCCAACAGAGCTTTGTCTGCCTAAAGGAAATGCTGAGAGTCTTCTGGAAGTCACCGCAGGCCAACAATGGTGTAATAGCCCATGTCACAGAGTCATAGAATCAGGTTGGAAAACTGAAACATCACTGAGTTCAGCTGTTAACCTGACACTGCCAACCTAACTTGTGGAGTGATTGTGCCAACACCTTTTTGACATCTCCATTTGTATTTGTCATGTGGTATAAGGCTAAAAAAAGAACTTTTAGCTAAATGTTCTGTTTGTTCTGCATCAGAGTAAATGTGTCTGTTTCACTTTTGCTTTTTCTGTTACAGCCAGAGACTTGCACTTAATTGCAGCAGTCCCTCTGATTTTATCTCATCCAGAGGCTCTTTATTAAGCAATATGAAGGAAGTTCTTATATTCAATCTGTCCTGTTGAACATAATTAATGGACAGATAAGTTTGAAAGTAAGAGATTTTTGCGCTCTTGTTTTCTGGTGGGATATGCAGCAAAATTGTCTTGCACTTAGGAGTTAATCTTGTTCTTACACCCTTTTTACCTCCTCTGAGGAAGAAGTTTTCCAGGTTTGAGTTTCCTAGTTCTCTAACAAGCCTGTGAGCATGACTTCCATGGTCTGACTGCACAAGACCTCAGACACAGCTTTTCTGTTTTGTGTTATTTAATGCCTATCATGACAAATTTCTTGCATTGTAATGCAATATAAATGATAATAATAAAGTTTGAAGATTATTTCCTAAGTAAATCAGCAAGCAGTCAGTTCTAATACTATACTGCTATTTGTTTTACTTGTTCTGTGTAGATAAAACCACAGGTGCTCTTTTTTTTTCATATGAAAGGTGACTTATCTATAAAACAAATAAGATGGGCACCAGCTGCCCAAATTGCTCTCTAATGCTGTTCAAACAGTGAGCTTTGTGTTTCTAGGAGAGAATCCTTCCTTTTTAAGTCTATAAATGGCAGCATAAGTTCACTTAGAGGCACAATAAATGTTCTGCTTAGGAAAAAAATCGTTCAAATTACTGAATGGGATAAACACAATTTTTTTTATCCAACACCACTAACATAGGTCCTGCCATTAGGAAAATGCTCATTTGGGGTTTCAAGGTGTAGATAAAACAGGAGACTCTAAAGGGCCCAGGAATTTATCTGAATATTACTCACATTTTGTATAAGACATAAGCCCCTAATGTCCTCTTTTCCTGTCCTGTGACCTGTATAAGAGTTCTGGAAAGCCTTTCTAGCTTCGTGGAGAACACAGTGGCCCAGGCGAGTGCAAAAGGAGAAATTTCACAATAGGACTTTTAAAATGTTGGGACTTCCTCAAGACATACAGGGATATCTTGGGAAGTTCACTCTCAGTTACTATACTGTGCTACTTTAGGCTATGGGCCATGCAGACAGATACCAAATTTTAGGTTTTTCTCAATCAAAAACCTGTTTCTTTTCCTTTCTAGGCTACTGAATCTTGCTTTTTCTTGCCGCTTTCTTGCTCTTTCTTGCCCCCTCCCCAAGCTAAGGGATAGGAGCAGATGAAATGCTGACAGAATGTCCATTGCAGAGGGCAATTTCCACTGATGGATGATATGTCTATAACAGGTGGATCATCATTCTCACTTCTGTCTTTGAAATACATTAGTAACTATTAGTCAGTGTTATCACTAGACTTGCCTTTGCAGCAGCTGCACTGCTCTGACTGCTCCACTTTGTCACTGTCTTTGCCCCTTTGCTTGCCCAGTATTTGACTTTATGGACATTGACCTGCCTTGGCCTCCCTCTTATTGGTATAAATTATGCTATTCTAATCCTCTGGCTTCTTTTCTTACTTCTGCCACTTTTGTTCTTGTTTAATTTAACATATTTCAATTTACCCAGGCACTTTTGGGTAGCCTGGATCCACTCTGTGTATATATCCAGACTGTCAGGGAGTTGTACCCAAATTCTGAATCTTCTAGCTCTTCATATTAGATGCTGAGTATCTCTTCACAGCCCCTGAAGTGGTTGCTGTTCCTTCCTAGAGGCCTCTTTGCTACCATACGAAATGATAATCAATAAGGAAGGAAAAGGAGATAAACAGACACAGTAAAAAAGTGATTTTCCAAATACCTGAAATGAGAGCATTCAAAATCATCAGCTGTCTTCACTGCTTTCATAGTCTTATATAAAATGCATACAATATATAATATGCTAGGCTCTCATAAGGTAGGAATGACTGGGATCAGGTATTTAGTAATGTCAAGTTCATTAAAGTTTAGTACTTAGAACTTGAAGTGTACATGAAGATCTGTTTCCCACCTCAATAATAATAAAGCTATAATAAGCATATGACAATTTATAGATAAAATGAAATTGCATTTCAAAGAAGGTGAGGATGGTAAAAAAATGGTTCTTAGAAAGCTCAGGGCATAAAACTCAACATGAAACAGGATCCTCTTCTCCCCTCCTTGTCCTTGAGGATTTTGTGTTCCAGGAACTGTGGAATAGAAGCAATAGAAGTTGTACCAAAAGGATGCAACGTACTTGAAGCTCCTTCTCTCTTTGGGTTTGTCTGTTGCATGCACTCCTAAGTAAATAGCCAGGCCACAAAGAATTAATCTTGGAGAGGTCACAAGTTCCCAAGCGTTTGCCAACCAGCCTTTCAGTGTGGAGCAGAGATTAAGCAGCCACAATAGAGAGGCAGCCTGGTGAAAGTGATCCTTCAGCTTGGGAGAAATCATAATTAGCTTTGCTGTAAAGCAGCTCCAGAGGAATGCAGCTTCTGAGACTCCCTGAGACTCTGAGAGATCCCTTGGAATCTGATTTACTTATTCCTTTTGAGATTCAGCTCTTGTCTACTGCGTTATGAGCATGAGATCTGCAGGTCCAGGGTGCTGACAGGCAGGGTCTGAAGGGTCACATTCCTGTGCAGTTACCATGCAAAGGCTCAGCCCAGTTTCCTTTTCCCAGGGGTAGCCCCATACTTGCAGTGAACAGCGAGGCAGGAAACCACCACAGGAACCAACACAGAGCCCCTTTTTAGCTTCTCACCTCCTCAGATCATTCCTGGTTGTTGTACACTGCTGCACTGTTCCTGAGCATGTATTTGTAAGTGTACTGGCTGCAGTAAGAAAATACACTGACTCTCATTCCTGCACCACTTACTGCCTTTGGTCCTGCTGGAATAAAAAATTATTTCCTGCAAAGTCGCTTACACTTGCTGCTAACTTTATTGTAATAAACACTGACCTTTTAAACCACTAAGCCTATAGAAGGCTAAATTATAGAGTTTACCTCCCTAGATGCTCCTTAGCTGTCATAATGAAGGAAGTTTACAGTGGGAAAGTGAATGAAGCAAGCATGTTTTTAACCATATGGTAATTATCTGCTATCTGTGCAAAAGACATAAAGTGTTGTTTACTTGATGTGAAAAGAGCATCTGAGAAAGGATTCCCTGGAGAGGGAGTAAGGGAGATTTGGCACAGTGGCTGCTCTTCAGATGGCTTGTAATAGACCCTATAAATTTGGAATATGCTATTGTTAATCAGTGGAGATTGGAGCTGCTTGGCACATAATGTTTTAGTTTAAAGGGGCAGGTAAGTGTCTTGCCGAGCAGATGGGGGTTTTTTTAAAACTGTAATTGAATTATGCAAATGTATAATTGTTTGTTGAGCTTTAAAAGTAAGAATAAAGAAAAAAAAGTGTAAAATTACATCCTTAGCTCTTTGCTGTCAGTAACACATTAAATAAGAGGGAAAAGTTACTCTGGCGGTAGAGACCAGTGAGATATAGGCTGTGTTCACTCTCCTAAAAAGTATAATTTAGTTTGAGTTTTCCTTTCCTGTTTCCAGTACCAAAGTAATATATTTGAATATATTTGATTATTAAAAGAAAAGGGGGGAGGGGGCAGAGAGGAGAAAGGAGAATCTGTCCTAACTACAACCACACATGATTGCAAATCATTTAATTTTCAGTACATTAAGTTACCCAGAATGACTGCCAAGGCTCATTTACACAAATGTACTTAAACTGCTTTAGCATTTTAATACTAAAAAAAGTAGTTGTGAAAATCCAGCCAAATCATTTGCACTATAGTGGCTGAGTTTGATGCACACTTAGAATCCCTTATATCTGTCCTGAAGTGCACAGATTCAGCCTCAGACATGTGAAAACTTTTTTTTTTTTTTAATGATGTGCTAAGTGCCAGAAAAGGAACTTTAATTTCATTATTTTATTTTTTGCTTTAGTATTCAGCTTTAGTCATAAAACCAAGCTCTTTCTTTCTGTGCAGTGTGGCAAAAAATATTCACTACATTTTTTAGTGCTTATTTTTTTATGAAATTTTCTTTGTATTCAGAAGATTTCAGAAGACTTCCTGGCTAAGCATGCCAAATTTGAACAGTGAGACTTTCACAGAGAGGTAAAATGAGAAGCTGAGTTGTGTAGATGGATGAGCTCAGAAATAAAGACATAGGAAATATAAAGAAACAGAATAAATCATAAAAGAAAATCCAGAAAATGGTATGATTCTTGGAGAAGAAATGAATGAGCTGGACAAGAAGAGTTTAAGAGCAGAAATCTGGGAAAGCTATGGGAAGGCAGGATCTCATGTGACCTGCAGGTCCAAAGGCAGCAGCAAGGAAAAAGCCAAAATAAAAAAACCTTTTCCATTCCATACTGTCCTTCAGCAACTCCTGAAGATGTAGGATGTTTGCCTTAAAGTCCTTACTTTTATGAGAAGTCCTTTGATAGCTGTCAGACTTCCAGTTGTGTTAGTCACTTGAGTAGGTATTTCAAGGAGCAAGTCCTTAAGGTATAAATTTTTCATGGCAATTTTTCAAACCAGGCTCTAAAGCCCAGTGCACATTTATGGTACCATTTAAATGAAAAACAATAATACACTATATAGCCTGAATATTATACTTAATGAGCTATATTTTCTTTTAAAATAAGGTTACAGACTATAACCAGAACATTATGCTGCCATAAATTTCATGAGACTTTTTTCTAAACACCTCAGTCTATAAAAGTCAATGACTCACAGAGTAGACATAATCTAAGGGAAACTTTGACCTTTTGCATAATAAGAAGCCTTCCAGCCTGTGGTGTCAATGCTCTGATTCCTCTGAGTGCACTCTGAAAGCATCAGTAAAATAATGGTTACTGCAATTTCCATCTGGAACTTGCATTTTAATAATTCTGTAATTATATTTAAGCAGTAATCTCTTTTTTTGCATTGTTACTCAATGGCCCACATGATTCTTCACCCCTTAACCCACAGCAGTTCACCTCATAGGATTTGAGGAAGCAGGTCTCAAGCCATATGATTAGAAGCTGTTGTTTCTTATGACAGTCAGAACAAACAGGATGTCTTTACCTAGATGTGGAAAGTGTGAGTATTTCACTAACACACATGGCTATAGCTTATTTAAAGCTCACAATATTCAAAATCACCTGGTTCTCCCTGAACAGCAAACTCCTTTGGTTTTACACAGCTTCTATTCACAGCATTTTCCGTCAGGTACATGAAGACTCAGCTCAGATAACATCTTTTTACTTGGAGAGAGACATGAGATGTATTTGAGTCTATGAATTATCCCTCATCACTTTCCTCATGTCTGAGTTTTTCTTGATGCTTGCAAGAACACGATTCCTGTCCTTACTTCTCAAGTTGTTGATTTTTATTCTACATTTCCCATACTGTAGAGTTTGTTTTGCTCTCAGGTGAAAAAAATGTATGTAGACTTCACAGAAACAGCTTTGGGGGATTTGATGTCTCTGGATATGTTTATGTGATGGAAAAAGCAACCCTTGATTTCACTGGCAGTAATGGTGGCAGAGGATCTGAGCTGATTTGCCAAATAATTTTGCCCTTTACCTTTCCTAATCTCAACAGTCATAAGCCAAGACTCCTCTAATATACAGTAAACACTGGTAAAATCAACTTTCAGTTAGCAATATGGCATTCCACAGGAGCTGAAAATGAATTTTTGTGAGTATTTTTGTTGAAGTCCTTGGGTTTTTTGAAAGTGCTTTGTGAGACGAGATTGAATGCCCCTCTGGAAGGTCAGGCAAGCAGCTTCCTATGTCCTTCATGATGGAGAGCATCCTGCTTTGATAAACATTTTTCTTATCAGAGACCTGCCAAAGATCTGATCAAAAGGTTATTAAATAAATAAGTAATGCACAAATAACTTTTTTGTTATTTTGGGTTGAGCGCTCAAAATACTTAGCAATCAATGATGATTCTATTAATTAGGTGGGGAGAAAAGGTAAAGGATGAACAAAGAAGGAGAAAGAAAGGAATTTAAACTTAGCTAAGTGGATTATTTTGAACAATTACTCCCTGGGGAAAAAAAAAAATCAGTATATTCTTTTGGCTGCATTTCCTTATTTTTCAGAAGAACCTATATTTTTACTAAACTTTTATTCTTATACTGGGTTACATATTTTACTGTATTATGGTTGTGTCCTTCCTTCAGCAAACAAAATTTTTTAAAAGCAATAATGTTCTTTTCTGTAGAAAGGACACACAAAAAAAACATTCTGAATATTTCTTTCTTCTGACTTATCTACTAAACCCATCATGGAGCTGAGCACAGTTCTACACAGAATCTTGTGAGTTCCAGCATGTCAGATCTTTTGTATTTGGGTGAAAAAGAAGACATGACCTAAAAGCTCCACAAGGAGGAATGGAGATCTCAGGTAGCCTTTCTAACTGTAATATACTCAAAAATCTGCATTTAGTTCACTGTAGACAAGCTGTGAGCTCCAACCAGAAAACATCTGTGTGGTGCATCAGCCTTCAGGGTCTTGGCAGCACTTGAAGTGACTTGAGATTGGGTTCAGTACTGTCCTGTGACTTGTGGTGATTTGAGGTTGATAGAATAAAGTGGACAACTAAGAGCAAGGTTTATTACATGGCCTGATTCTGAGATGCTGACCCTGAAACCCTGGGAAAGCCCTTGTCAGGTGTGTTGTGGAACAGCAGGAGACTCAGGCTGTGTAACACTGCTGGTGTGACCTGCAGCAGCACATACAGACTGCTCTCCTTTTGCCTCTCTAGGCAAGAAGTGACTCAGCTGTACTTTAAACTTCACTTATCTGTATTCTGCTTGTTACTCTCCTGTGTTCTTTATTCATATTTTCTAATTTATTTGGTATTTTATGTTTACTAAGCCTCACTGTTTCACTAGGAGCCTTTTTCTTAGCTTTTGATTTCAGTCTATTATTTGATTTTTATCCCCAGTCCAAAATTCAAGACAGTATTTTACTTCTTGGATGCATACAATCAAAAACAAATGCCTGATTTCATGCATATTTTCAGTCCCTTTAAATTCACTGCTACTTTCACTTCAATTTCAGTGAAACTGATGTGCTAAGTACCTGCTTAAAGTTAAGCATACAATTGATTGCAAAAAGAGGAAATTTATCAGTATGACTATTCAGTTATGTAAGAATTACTGTAATGTCTGCTCTTTCTATTTTATAATGTTCTCAAAGAAATCACTTCTTTTTCTTGTCATTAACAACATAACATAACAACATAACATTCTTGTCATAACAACAGAAAGATTATATCTTTCCCCATATGCTTCTTCTTCTTCTTTTTTCCAGTTTATTCTTTAACATTATTTTGACCTCTAAATGATGATGAACACAGGTTAGTAACATTTATCTTTTAAAGTTCTAACCTTCAGGTTTTGTACAGAACATCAAATAGGAAGGTGAAGAATGAATACCAAAATGTTTAATTCTGCATTCCATTCAGAGGATTCAGGAAACTGGCAAAAAGTAATTGCAGGGGGTTTTATTTTATGCTTCAAGTGAATAAGCCTGACTTTGTGATGTTTGTACTCTTCTTTTCCTGTATAAAGACCAAGTGACTGAAAATACTGGATGGATTGATGGGGATTTATTTTGCAGTAGTACAAGTCTAGTGTGTTTTTTGAATGTGAATGTGATCTCATTGGCAGGGTTTGCACACAGATGTGTGGCATTAACACAGGGGATAATTGGATATTGCAAATGAATTATCTAAATGTGGTGACTAACAGGATAATGTTCCTAGCTGATGTATTCAACACTTCTTTAACATTAAGATGAAAAAAAAAAAAGTTACAAGAATAAATGTGCCTCTCTACATTTGATTTTTTGATCAATAACAGACTAAATTTTCATGATGCAATTAACTGCATTTTTGTGTGCACATATATTCTTATACAGGGAATATATCCTCACAGCAATATGTGTATGTGTATAGACAGACATATGTTTATTGTATCTATATGCTGCTTTAGTTTATATATGACATATTTGTTGAAATAAAAGATTCTACCAGAGGGCCTTGGCACATTAAGAAAAAGTTGATTGTATGTCACAATGACAAAGAAACTCTTGTTACATCTTTAAGACTTCTGAGGACAATGTTTAGATAAATAAATAAAAAAGCCAAAAAAGAGATGCAGCTATTAGGGACATTATGCGTTATCAGAGATACAGATCAGTCAGGAAAGATGCACTGATCTTACCAGTTAAAAATCTAAACATGATCTTTTTCTTCCAGTTTTTAAATATTTAATATTTTTGTTCAATCATATTATGTAGTGGTCTGCCTTCAATACTATCCCTTGTTTCATACAAAACTACATTTTCAATTTTTCAGTAAAATACTGATGTCTGCTGTACTTGGTATTTTTCCAAGCTTTCTTTTCTTCCCAGTTAAATTAAAATATTGCAGTGATTTATCCTTTTAGGTCCTACTGAAAACTAAATCACTTCTCTCTCTGAATCTTTATTGGTAAAGTATTATTTATTTTATTTCCTAAATGAGCCAAAGTTTGTGAAATCATTATTACCATCTGCAAAAATGGTTGAAACATACCATAGCATTATTCATATAGTGTGACCTGCATCCTATTTCTTGTTTGTCTAATGTGCCTGCAATGATTATTTCTTATTATTACTCTGAGGAATGATAAAGTTGTCAGATACCCTACAATACTTGTAATATTTTCCTTGAAATTTAGCTCTGGAACCAATTTACTGTTTATCACTGTAGGTAAAAAAATTCCTTGGTCTTCATTGTACAAATGAAAAATTACTTTTCTTGTTACTATTATTGTCAACTGAATTAATTTGTTTCCTAAAGTATTTGATTGTGATGCTGCTACCTTAAAATACAGACATTCTGGGTAAAACTTAAGATACATTTCCGTATAATATTTTTTTTTTTAGGTAGCAGCACAACACGTTTAGTGATTTCATTTCAAGCATCAGAGTTTGGTTTATTTAAGCCAGGAAATAAATTATATATTACCTTGGTCTTCTCTTGTTTGTGCTTTTAATGTAATTTTGGGGGGCTATTTAGTGTGGAATTTTAGACCATAACAGTGTCATCTGTGGCATCAAATTAAATTCTCCTTCACTTTAATGGATTAAAAATGTATTTTACAAAAATGCTTTTCAAGTTTGCTTGCTAGACTATGCTTCAAACATAAATTCAGAAAAATAGATAAGTTGCTTTTCTATCATCTTGAAAATTATGCACAATACTGGGGATAAAGGTCACAACATTTTTAACTATTTGAATTCATAAGATGTTCAAAGCAGACTAAAACCATCAAAGGACTTGCTTCTGGCTGACTTATGTACACCAGATGGATGTACATACTGCTAAATTAATTTTAATGGGTTTGCCTTAAAAGGTGTGTGCTTAGGTGTGCCAAAGACCTGACATTTATGTGCAATGGGGAGAGAATAATATTTTACTTCTGGAGTGTTGTGGTTTAACCCCAGTGATCAACCCAGCCCCACAGAGCCGCTCGCTCACTCCCACACCAGTGGGATCGGGACAGAATCGGGAGGGTAAAGGCTGAAAAGCTCTTGGATTGAGATAAGGACAGTTTAGTAGGGAAAGCAAAAGCTGCACACACAAGCAAAGTGAAACAAGGAATTAATTCAGTGCTTCCCATGTGCAGGCAGGTGTTCAGCCATTCCCAGGAGGGCAGAGCATCACTCTAACAGTGACTGAGGCAGACAAACCCCATCACTCAAAACTTACCCTCTTTCCTCCTTTTTCCCCCTGTTTATACAGTGGCACGATGTCTCATGGTCTGGAATATCCCTTTGGTCACTTGGGGTCACCTGTCCTGGCTGTGTCTCCTCCAGGCACCCCCAGCCTCCTGCCCACTGTGGCTGTAAGGAAAGCAGAGAAGGCCTTGGCTCAGTGTGAGCCCTGCTCAGCAATAACAAAAACATCTCTGTGTTATCAGCCCATGTTCAGCACCAATCCAAAACACAGCCCAATACCAGTTCCTGTAAGAAGATTAACTCTACCCTGGCCAAAGCTTCTCCTCTTAACCCCCAACAGCAGAGGAATGGGGTGAGTGTGTTAGAAAGGGTAAGAGGAGAAGACAGAAAGAGTAATGAAAAGCTGCCCAGCACAAGAAGGGGATTTTTAAGGCATTTGGGGCTGTAAAAAAAAATCGTGTTATTATGGGAACCATCTTTTGTAAAAAGAATCTTCCAAAACAACTTTCCTTAGAGATTCTGGACACTAAGTTAGTTAATAACTGACTTAAGACAACGGCTGCATCCGTAAAGTTAATGAAGGAAGTTTCTGACCCTACATGTCAATATATGGTGCATGATTTAAATGGAAATTTAAGACATGACATAAAAATGGTTTTGCTTGTTCCAGAGTGGATAAGGTTATTATTACACATATATGTTTATTGCTTGCACTGTTAGCAATTACTGATTCCATAAATAACCATATTTTGTACTTCACTTTAACATGAAAGTTAAATTACTTCCTGTACAAAACTAAAATAAAAATTATAGCTGAACTCTAACCACAAAAAATATAGAATAGAGGCCAATAGTGCTTCCTATTTACAATGGGGTTACAGGTAGAGCACACTGAACATTTAAAACAATGTCTGGACACCTTTGTGCAGCCTGAGATTCATCTCAACGAGCTCTGAATGTGTGTGTGAGTTACAAAGCAGCAGTGTCTGTGGGCATCCTGCTTCTGCTGTACAGACTCTCCCCACCTCTGTACTGTAAAGCCTTTGCATTTCATTTTGTAAGGTGGAGTCTCTTTTTGAGGAAAAGCACAACTACCAGAATCATTGCCATAATATAATACTTGTGAAAATATGCTGAGTTTTGAAATGGACAGCATAATTTGATATATAAACATTTAAGTCAGGATCTGATTTACACTCATTTCTGGTTTGGTTGTAGAATTTGGTTTTGGATGTTTGTTTCTTTTTTTCCTTTTGCCCCTCTCTCCTTGAGTCTATCTTGATTTCACCATAACCTGCATGGGTAAGGCTGGATTCCTTATTTTGGTCTTTGTGCTTGTCCTAACACTGTCAGAAGCTCATACATGAAGCCATAATTGTAAAAAGATAAAAAAGATGCCTCAAAAAACTTAATGGGAAATGCAAACATATTTTAAACTTGGAGTGGAAAGGGGAATAAGAATTTCAGGATGCAAAACCTGATCAGAGTGATGGAATTTTATCTTCAGTTATACCTGACCCTTTCATCACAACCAGTAATTTAAAAGCTGTCTTAAATATTAACTTAGCTGCAACTTGATGACATGCTGTGAGAGCTTTGCAGTCTCAGAAACAAGTAATTGACCTACTGATGAATTTTCTCACATAATACAGAAGCTGCTCAATCCCTCAAAACGTGCTTAAACGAGAAAGGGAAGCAGTGTTGCATGCTGAAAATGTCACCAGAAATGAGAACCATTAGCAGAACGTCATGACACGTTTGGGGGGAGAGATGGCAACTGCAGCCACGCTGCCAAGGATGATGGTTTAAAGGGAGTTCCTGAGTTAGGAAAGGCACAGAGGTACGAAGCGTGTCTTTGTGGAGATGAACAGGAGAGAGCATTACAGCTAGCCAAGAGGCAGCAATTTATGCTGTGTGCCTGAGGACCCTGCCAGCAGCAGCATGATCCTCAGGGGATGCATTTCTCAAAGTCTGGAAAAGCTGAGTTCTTTCCTGACATGTGTGTCTTCTCCATCCAAATTTTGTCAAGAGCAATCCAGGTTTTCACAGAGGAAATTACAACGATCTAACTAAATTTCCCTGCTTAATCCCAAAAAGAATGAGCTGTTGTTAGCTATTAGAAGTAGTCTGCAGTTCCCTGTAAAATATACAAATGTAAAACCCCAACCTTTAATGCCATCTGACTTTGAGGAATTGAGCAGCCACTCTCTAAAGCTTTGCAGTTCTTTGAGCTAAATGGTGTTCTGGAAGACAGTAGTTCGGAAACACTGATGTTTGTTAGTAATATTTACTAGCCTGTAAACTACAGAAGCTCATCAACGTAAATATTTAAGGAAAAAATACAAAAGAACTGACTTTCAGCTCTATAGCTCTTACTAAAGGAAATCAGTAGATGGGAATAATTGGACCTGGTCCTGGATTTTTTTTCTAGTTGAATCAGTGCATTTAAGTCTGTCTAGAATAACCTTAGAAGGATGAGGCAGATTTGTTCTTTAAGGCGTGAGAAAATCCAGGAAATTTTTAAACAAAAAATTTCTGTAATGACTATTCATTTTAATCATCGTAAAGAAGGGAGGAGATATTATATACATCTTAACATGGTTCAATCAATTTCTTGTCTGATGCTAGTAAAGGCAGGATTCTAAGTCTGATTGGCAGAAAAAGCCCTAAGGCTAGCCACTAAAGATGGCCATTATCATTTATTAAACAGGTGTTGAAATGAATTGGTCTTTTATCGTAATGCAGATTTACAGTGCATTAGGCAATCCATTTTTCAATTTAGTGTACTGCCTCTGATAAATTAACAGATGTCGATTGATTTTTTTTTCCTTCAGTCCCCCTATTTACACCTGACAGCCAATGCTTTATAGCTGAGCAGTTATTTGAAGTTATAAACATTATAATTAGCAATTTTTTAATTAGGCTGACAATTAACAAGAGATTTGCAAAGCTGCTAATTTGACATGTCATACTCTCCACAGTGTTTATGTTAACCACTACTTGAGTGAATTCAATTGAACAGAACTACAGTGTCTGAAAAATCAATCTCAGAAGAACCCTTTTCCCCACTTGGGTAACATTATGGCACTTCAGGCAGAGAAGTGGGACTTCACTGAAATTTTACAATATGACAATTCCAATACTTGAAGTTTAAACAACGTGCCCATGTTAGCTCAGGGATGCAATTAAATGTGATGTGCCAAACACATGCATGGTCTGGGCTCTTTCACTATTGTTAGGCTTTAAGGATTTTATTTTTTAAGGAATAGGACCAAAAGAAAACCAACAACTATACAGCTCCAGTCAAGAGTCTCAGCCCAGAACATACCCTTACCTCTTTGAGGTGAACAAAGAAAAAAGAAAATATGTCACTCTAATGTCTGTGTGGTCACTGATGAAATCTGTGTAGCTTTTCCAGTGGCATTCTGCATATCCCATACAAACTGGGGTAGCATGTGAATAGAAGTGTTACAGAGGTCCTGCTGAAGCAGGTGGGAGTTTCCAGGCTCTTTCCAGTAATCTGAAGTTGCTCAGAGGTTGTACAAAATGGACTTTTTTCTGATTGAATTTCCTGTGTGAGCCTTACCCATGGAATGTCACTGCCACTCTTGGCATAGAGAGGGCTGGGTGGATGCAAGGCAGTGATGGGGTTGGAGTGCTCAGCAAGAGAGAAAGGGGCTTGGGTATGGAAAGACACAGCTGCTGAGAAGTTGTCTGCTAAGACCAGGGTGCAGATAAATCAGTGGGGCAGCCTGAGAAAACATGTTTCTGGTTGATTTGTTTTGAAAGGATGTGTTCTTAAATAATTTCTGTGAAGATATTTAATCACATGCACTTTGTAAAAGAAACAAGGCCAGCTTTTAAATGCAAATGGATCTGATTTTGACTGAGAAAGCTCTCTGCCTCAAAGAACATGAGTATTTCCTTCTCTAACATGGGCATTTTCTTGGTTTTATTTCACAGGGGCTTTTTGCATCCAGTCATGCACTTTCATCAGATACTTCCTTCCTTTATATTCTGTATCTGAATTGCCTCATTCTTTCCACTTATGGCTTGTCTGGTGGAAGAACCAGGAGTCCTTTACAACACAATAACAATAAAAAGAAAGAAAAAAAAATGCAAGTTCTCGGATACCTTTTTAAAAATCTCCCTTCTTTAATCCTCTGCAGCCATCCAAACACACCCCTTTCCATGTGAGCCTTTCTCCTCTGAGGTCCTCAGTTACAATGGAGGCAAGACACATCCCTAACTTGGTGAAGTACCAGGAGGAAACAGAATGTGCAGAAAGCACCCCTCTCCAAAATTCCCCACCCTCCTAAGTTCCCGCAGGAGCTCAAAAGAAAATCTAGACACAAAGTTATTGAAATTTTTCATTCTAGTGATATCTTTACTTCCACATATCTGTGATTTTAATCACTTTGTGAACTCATCTGCTTTCCTAAAAGGTGCAAGAGAATGAATGAGGGAGGGGACATATCACTCCACTGCAAAAGTAATGTAAAGGAAATGGCCAGTTTAAGGGGTGATCTCAATAAAAGTTTCAGGAGTTGATGGTGACATGGTGTTGCAGTAATTTCATTTGAATAGTGAAGAGTTTTACTACCTAGGAGTTTTGCATGAAGTGACCAAAGAACAGGTCCTTGGCTGGTACAGGTTGTTATATGACCTGCCTCTGAAATATCCTGTTTTCTCACACAGAGTTAATGACTAAATTTTTCATTTCATTTCAGTGACTAAATAATTTGGGTTCACAACCCAATATGCTTTAAAACTTTTAAGTGTAAATACAGGTTTCTTTCTGGAGCAATTAGACAGTGTCTTAACCAAACGAGTTATAATTAAATACATGAACCTGTGGTGCTAGCATCTTACTATTTTTGAGCTTAAACAGTCCTAATTAGTAACATGAATAATATGATGCTTGAGATGAAATATATTGAAGAGTGTGTCTAATACTTGTTTGATGTAAAATCCTGGTTGCTCATTTCAAACAAACACTGCTGCCAAGGAGTGCTATTAGTGGGTGAAATATCCAGTTTGTTTCCTGTGGTACCAACACCCACCCACAAAGCAGCAATTCTCCTCTGAGAATGAGTGGAAAAAAAAGTATTTAATCACGACTAGCATTCACTGTGGAGCTCCTCTTCCTTACACTGATGGGGCAGGAAGGAGAGAAAGTTCTGGAATGGGAAGATCTCCTTGGGAAAGTAAGACTCAAGAAGAATTCAAAGAATGAATAGGCAGGGCCTTTCACAGGGAGATTTTTTAAATGGAAGAAGAGAGGGGAAGAGGTAGTTTAAAACCTCAAGTAAAGATTTCTAGATAAGATAGATCAAATCACAAGTAAGTCAAAAGGACAAAAAGTAATTTCAGGAAAACATAGAAAGGGGGAAGGTAAAGGCAAAGGGGACTTCCTAAGGTGGGAGAAATAAGTTGTAGGAATTCAGAAAAGAAAGAGAAGAGGTTGTCTCTCTATGCCAGCACTGGATGTGAGATCAGTGTATGAGGAGTCTGGAGGCAGTGCAGGGGTGGCACTGAGCAGTGACAGGCTCCAGCCCATCAGGGCAGCAAACTCTGCAGTCAGGGCAAAGCTCCACATCCAGGGAGAGCAAATCTCCACTGTAAAGTTCAGTAAAATGATGCTTTGGGAGATGTGTGGGAAGGGGTTTAACTCCTCAAAGCAAACTGGCTGATGCCATTATAACCTTTTAAAACTCCTGCTAAATGTCAAGAGGACCCTCTCCCATTAGGAAAAAGTAGACAAAGGAGGCACCCTGTTAATGGATATGCCAGAAACAGACGTGATAAAAACCGTAATTGAGAAAACTATTTATTTTGAGCTGTTTGTTTAAGCACAGGAGGATTCCTAATGGAGTCATCAGACCTCACTCATTGGCTAATAGTTTAATTAGGCCCATCTGGTGGAGGCTGTGGAGAGAACTGTCCCAGCTCTCATATTGGCAGAGAGGTAATTTGTCATCCTGTGGCCCAGTGACTGGCACGCGAACATCTCTAAAGCCAAACAGAAGCTCAGCAATCTGTCTCACATGAGAATAGCTGAGAGCTATTGGAGGCATTTGTGTGGTTCACCTTGGCACACAGAGGAGAAATGAGACTGTTGCACAGTCCTTCAGATAACCTCGGCAGAGAAATTCAGGCAGAGCCCCTGAAAGCCAAGTCAATCTTGCCATTGTCACATCCCAAATATTAAGAACAAATTTTTAATTTCTTTAAAACAATAGGGTAAGAATGTTTTCTATTAGTTTCTGTTTAGGAGCTCGTATATATACTTCAGATATAAATTTCACTCCTACTATGTCAAGAAACAAAAGAATTTCGCTTTTGGATTGGAGGAACTTGCTATTTTTAAGAAATCCTAGTTCTACAAAATGCTATCCAGTGATGGAAATGCAATGGACTTTATACAACTGTAACCAGTCTGTAAGGTAAGTTGATAAAACTGTGGGTTAATTCAGCTAGAGAAGGAAAAGAATTCAGAATACTAACAGTAACTGCCTTAAAAGCTGAAATCAATATGTTCTTCTCAGTGTGGTATTACTGTTGGTATTAGTGTTATAAGATGTTAAAACCACCACTTTAAGAGTAATATTTGAGAAAGCATGGGACAAGATGCCAACAGAAGTTGTATCTCCCTGTGCCTATCCACTAGTATTTATGTAGCACTTATTCTTAATCCAGTACAACCCATTGCCTATTCCAAAACCCCACAAGCAGTTAATATGTCAAATGTTTTACTAGCTCTTTTTTCACAAGCTCGTATCAGGTGCTCTCCTGCTGACCTGTGATCCCTCTCCAAGCTCTGGGTATCCATGGCTGATCCTGCCATCAGACTGGTAGGAGTGGGATAGACTGAGGTTCCCCTCCCCCCTTTCAACTTTAGTTTCAAGCTCTGTTCACCACCTGGGCATGCCCATGAGCTGAGATGCTTTTCCCATCAGCCCTGCTTGGACCAGGTTTCTCAAAGCAAGTCCCATGGTCTCAGGAGCCAAACCCCTGGCTGTGGCACCAGTCCTGTGACCATTTGCTGAATCACCAGATTTGACTGGCCCTTTCAAACCCTTTTCCTTTGGCTAGGAGGACTGATGAAAAATTACCAGTGCTCCAGAATCCCTTACTATGCTCCATGGGCTCTGAAATCCTTCTTGATCTTCCCCAGGCTGCTGCTCTGTCAGCCCCCATGAAGCAGCTGCAGTGGGTAACAGTGCATGGTGTGAGGCTTGGCAGTCTCAGGGTGGCACTCCTGGTATAAGCCCCAGGTAAGGAATGTACCTCTCTAGAGACTCTGTCAGGGCAGCAGGTGGGTGCCTCTGTACCACCCATCACCAACTGCCTTTTCTTAGTTGTGCTAATTGTTATACAGGGAGTAGATCCAGCTTAGTTACTCAGCTCCAGCATCTCTCCTGATGGGACAGGTCTTGATACTCACAGAGCCATTAACACTTGAAGAGCCTGAGTGGCCTCAGAAGGGGCATCATAGCTTAAAAAAATTTGTATGTCAGGAAATCACTAAGTTTTGTATATGTCAGGTATCTATCTATACCTTAAGCAAAAATTGAGACAATAGTAGAGATTGAAAGGAGCTACTGTTTAAGAACTGAAAGCAGCTGAAGTGATTGTTTGTTTAATCTCATGGGCAAACTGTCCATTGTGATCTCTTAAAATTAAAAACTATTAGTATCTTTAAAATACTTTTCTGTGTCTGGTGGTATACATCATTATTTTCTCAGTGTGGTTTTTTTTTTTTTTTATGGTATGATTTTTAATGGGCTAGATTTTGCAGAGCCAAAGTTCTGTTTGAATACCATAAATTGAGCTTGGGTAACCTGATCTAGTGAAAGGTGTCCCTGCCCACGATAAGAGATTGGACTAGATGATCTTTGAAGGTCCCTTCCTACCCAAACCATTCTATAGCTCTGTGAAATTTTACTGCTCTTCTCACCTTCTCTGGGTATGCATGCCATTTCAGATGCACAGACATGCCTTCAGTAGTTCATGGATGTTTATTTCTGTGTATAATTTTTACAATGGATAGACACACGATTTAAAATTCACACATGTGAGTTCAGGGTCTCAGTCTGCAGTTTCAAACCTAGGAATTAATGCAGTTCCAAAAAAATCTGCCAGTCTAGTTGCCCCTTTATTTAATTTTGCTTTGTATGCAAGTACAAGCATCATTAGTTTGTATCATTTTTAGCAACATCCCAAAAGAATCAGCGAGTCAGTTTTGTGCTCAGCCTGATAAACTGTCAAGACAATTTTGCCAGCAAAGCTAACTCACACAGTGCAAATATTTACTGAGAGTTTATCTATTCTTAAAACAAAGTCACTAATCCAGGTTGTCTCTTCCAGACATAATTCTGAACATGCATATTGAGCAAGCTAAAAGCATAGTAACAAAAATGTTTTGCAATGTAAGAGCTTTGTGATCATCTGTTGCCTTCAGCCAAATCTTTTCTGAAAACTCGTTGTGTTTCTGGCTGCATTGTGAATGCTGCTATGTTTACAAAAGTGGAGGAGGCAGTGGGTAGAGTAGAAATATTTTTCAGGTTTTATCTGCACTTGACTAGTATTAAGTGATATTTTTGACTCCTGCTGATCAGATTTCTCCTCACTCGTCTGTCTCACTTGTCAGTGCCATGTGGAACAAGTGACAGTCTTGTTCCTTGTATTTGAGCTCAAGTGTCTAGATTTGAATTTATCTTAGTACTTCTATGATACAAATACTTCATAATAAATAAAATGCTACTGAAACTGCTCAGCCTTTTTGATACTGAAAAATCACAGGAGTGCCTCATGTAGTTTGCAAAACTTGGAACAGAATTGATCTGCCATCATTTTTGTGCTGGTAAAGATGACACAAGGAAAGGAGGCCGGGACAGAGAGAGCAGCCTGGAGCTATGGCATGGAGCTCCACGAGCCACAACAGCCACATCCAGCTTGGATGGTGCAAGAGTGGCTTTCCAAGGAGGGGTTTTCCAAGGGAACTGCACCCCTGTGTGAAAGAAGAGGCAAGCAGGGCAGACAGCCAAGACACAGAATGGCCTGGCTGCCCAGAAAAGTGGGGAATAAAGCTACTGCCCAAACCAGGCAATGAAAAGCAAAAATGGCAGCAGGACAATAGACTGCTTTACTGTGACCCAGAGCAAAGAACTGGATTACTTCAGGGAGCCCCAAAGTAGATTAAAAGGATATTTTTCTTATGAAGAATGAGAATAAAGGTATCAAAGGTTTCTTCACTCTTTTATGTTAGAAAAAGGCAATCTAACTGGAAAAGGCTCAAGCTATCAATTTATCTTTGTGGGAGACTGTATGGTTATTTATCTTTTTTAATTATGCTTCAAAAGAAAGATGGTGCTGCAGTAAATAACATTAGGCAACAATAAAGGGAACAGCCCAGAGAGCTGCTTGTAACGTGTTCCCCTCACCTTCTTGGTTTTAACCTCCATAAAAGTGTGGGGTTTTCCATGTTGCTTGAGGTATTCAAGACGGTGATATTTCTGGAAGCAAGTGAAACACAGCTGCTTGCTGATTAAGGGGATACAGGAGATGGCAGGATTACATTAGTGTGATGCATGTGCTGCTACTCAGGGACCAGCAAGCTCCCAAACTTAGTGCCAGATACACGCACACAGTTGCACACCTGAGCACATCTAAAAATGTGGCACTTCCACCAAAGCCTGAGCAGAGTTTATTAGTGTGCATGTACTAGTGAAGAAAAAGAGAAAAACAAACAAAACAAATAAAAAATCAGCAACCGAAAAGAAACACCCAACAAAAAAACCAAAACCACAAAACATTAAATTCCTGCATGAAGATTGGGAAAGCTCTGATATTTCTTTTAAGAGAATTCAGGCAACTCTGAAGGATCTTTTTCACTTTTAATTCTAAAGATGCCATTTAGGAAGGGCAGGTGACCTTCAGCATTTGTGTTGTTCCAGATTTTCTGCACGTGAAAAAATTTTCAGAAATAATAACTTTTACAGAGTTTCCTTTGAGAGGTTTCCACTTAAGACCCCTGTGAAGAGATTTCCTTTCCAGAAGGTCGAGTGAATGGCATCTATCAGAAGTTTGCATCTTTCTTAATGTTTGTCACAGCTTGGGCAGTCAAATTCACTGCTCTTTAGTGTTGTTTAGTATTTGAAAGCAAATTAAAGGGAATTAGTTAAGATTTTTTCTTGTACAACTTGGGCCCTAAAGCTTTTTGTAATCATGCTGGCAGTAATGTAACAATTTATCTTACAGACAAGTCTAGCAGCAATGTCATAATTTCAAAAACCGAACAGTCTCTCATATTTCTTTCAGCAGGAGAGAACTGTTGGGATTTTCATGTATGTTTTGCCTTTGTAAAAATAGAAGTTGGAGTGTGAAACATAGATCATTCTTCACACTCATTAGCATTTTAATGGCTTCTCAATTGTTAACAGATTTGATGTAGCTACTAGAAAGATAAGACTGGTTTGTGATTTACGTCTACACTTTCCACTCCAGTAGTAGACAGTTATAATACATTTTACTAAGTGTAATGTCAGGTCGCTGAAATAAATTTTCAATCCTTTTAAAAAAATTAAAAAGATAATGATTAAGAAAAATGCAAATATGCCCCTCCAATGTCTTTGCAATAGCCATAGTTCTCATTTGTTATTTTTGAAGAGCACAAAAAAATTTCCCAACAGAAATAATAATTAGTTGTATAAACTGAAAATTAGAGATGGTGTATTCTGCACAATGTAACCTTATAATAATAGCATAAAGCAGCATAAGCATTCACAGCAAAATGATTTGCAGAACTTCTAATACAGAGAAGTTGTTTGAGGGTTCATTTTTCGATGTATTTTCAATGCATGACTCTATTTTTTTATCAAGAACATTATGGCTTATTGAATCACAAACTCCCTTCTGCACACATAGGATGTAGCTATTAAAATTTGCACACATTTTAACTTCTCAGAAGCTATCAGCTCCAAAAAAGAGCTGTCAAACCCAAGGGCACCATGGCATTATATTTAGAAATATTCTTAGTGTCACGAACGATTTGAACTATCCAAATTAAACTACAGAGCACAAATACACAGAGCCTGGCTGGCTGACTGACTCTTACCAGCTGAACACAGTCTGCTGTAGCCCCATGAGTCATTCATGGCATGTCCCTCTTCCTTCCCCTCCCTAAAGACAGGGCTGAACCAAACCCTGAATTTAATACAGATTTTTAGGATCTAAACACTGTCAGTGTGTATTTGACATGCCTCTGGGGTTTGAATCCTTTGGAATCCAGCACTCCTTGCCCAGTAGTTACATGTCCTTTGCATCAGAGGAAGCCAGAATGCAGAACATGACCAGGATCACCAGGTTCAACAGGAAGTGTTTTGTTGGCAGGAGCATAGTTTCTGACGTAGCTGAAGAGGAGTGAGGACCTCTGAATAACCAAATGACTCGGTTCAGAGGAGTCATTATATCAACCAAATATATCCACTAACATTTTGGATTGGGGTTTTTTTCCATTTAGGATTTTCCATTTTCTCTGCCATCTCTTTCTAGGTTACTGTCCATAGAGAGTATAGGTGGGGAATTAGACATCACTGGCATTTCTCCATAGGATATTAATGTACTAACAATTCTGTTACCTAGGATTTTATCTGTACTGGCTGTGTTATGGCCTAGAAAGCCTCCAGCAGAAGTTGAACAAAACTCTGACATACATGGTTCATTTATTTCAGCAGTGGACTTGTAATACAGCACATAGAAACTTTCAGTATTATTGTCTCTGCTGGGCTTTCTGCACTGAGGTAGAGTACTTGAATTTTCAGGTGTGCTACTTCAGTTTATTGTGGCTTTTGGTGGACTGGAGGGAAAACTGCAGGTTTTGATTGCTATTTTTAAAAGCAAGAAAGTAATCTGAAAGGTTCCCTTTCGTGACCTGTCCAGTAAGTTTGATGATCTAAAGGCTCTTTTGGATGTAAAGATCTGCTAATCTTCCTCCAACTAAGAGAGTGACCTGAATGCACTTGATTAGATATTTCAATATTGACTGCAACTATCTGAGGACACCTTTTATGTACTCACAAATCTTTCTAGACTTGAAAATCATCAGGCTGGCAAAGGAGAAGGGGAGTTGGGGGTACTGGGGCAGTGGAGAATTGGGGAAGGAGGTAAGAAATGAGCCAGGCAGTTCTTCTCAGGGCATAGCTTGAGATATTTGCACAGTGCTGTTAGTAAGGGTCTTGAATGCACTTTTCATCATATGGCATATTAGATCTCTTCCTGTCAGAAATTTAGACTCTAAAAATGTAAAATGTCTATGGCAGAGATTTCCAGCTGCCAACAAAAGGCTCACTTTAATGAGGAAAATAATTTAAAATGCTTCTGAGTCATTGTGAAAAATAGAGGCCATGACTGTGTCTGCAAAATCCCATTGAGTCGAGACACCAAAGACAAGAAAAATTGCATTCATACCACTGTGATCATCATCTGTCCATTCAGCACAGGGCTCTCCAGGAAAAGACAAAGCTGGAGTGACAGCACCAGGAGCATCCTGCGCCTTTCTGTGTCACTGCTGGTGCTGACCTGTGGCACTGCACGGGAGTGGGCAGGCACAGCTAGCTGTGTGAGAAAGGAAAAGGGGTTTCTTTTTCCCCCCTCTCTTTCCCTCATCCCTGAAGTGTTGATGTAAACTTGCTGTGATAGATGCAGGTGGCTAAAAATAGTGTGGGTTTTCTGTACCATACTAGCAAGTGAATAATTTTCTGCTGTAAGCAGGATGCCAAGGATAGCAAAAGCCTGATGGTAATGGCAGGTGAGGTACAATGATGGAGTGCAGCTTCCAGCCCACTAAATCAGTGGCAGGCTACTTGGCACATTTGCCAATGCTGCTGCAGACAGAGAAAAGCCCTGGGGAAACTCTCCCTGCATTTAAAAATTATACTTGAGATACACTTGTTTTATCCTAGGAGTTTGATAATTTATCCTCACAGCATGGGAACCCTGCAGTAACAAGTGATAGTTCTTGTTATATTACTTGTTGCAGTTTTTGCTCCCTGGATTTTCAGATTCTCTGCTTCTAGCTTAGAAAATATCACATGTGCACAAGTGTAATTGTCTTCAGGCATGAGAGTTTAAAAATTACAGTGAGTGCTGCACAGAATCTAGGAAGAAGCTGTCATGATCTGTTCAGGTTTTATCTGTTCATATCTCTCATACCACCAGCACATACATCTGGAAGTTATTTTGTACAATAACAGCAGATGGGACAGTTCTTTTGGTCAAGTGATTTTTGGTCAAGTAGGAAATCTTCTATAAGGTTTACATTTTGAGACTGGTGAATATAAGTCCCATTATTATTTATACTGACTATTGCTAGGAGGAGTTTTCATCATCTGAATTTAAATCCTGATCTTTTGAAGTCAAATGGAAAAATTCCTGTTGACTTCAGTAGGACAGATCTAACTCAAGAGCAGTGCAAGAACTTAAGTGATCTGCCTGATACTTCAGCAGTGGGTATTTTTATCAAGTCAACCTCATCATGGAGGTGCCTCAGAAAGTCTGCTTAGATTCCAGGAAGATGTGACTGAAATAAAGCAGGTGCCTTCCTAATTGGAAAGAGGGGGAGGCTGAGTTTTAAAAGAAGTATTTAGTGCTAAATAAGGAATAGAATTGTTTCCCTGGGGAGCTTGAAATACTTTTAAAACTTCTGTAGCTTCCCATTTCTTTGCCTCTCATTCCCACTCCCAGATGGAGTATTTCACGTTCCATTTCATGTATCCTCACCAGGCTTGCCATACTGGGGACCATGGAGGGAGCAGCTGAGAAGCTCCTGCTATTTGAGGGGTGATGGCAGCAATGCTGCTCAGGGGGAGCAAAGAGGCACCACACAACTGGTGTCTTGTCTCTCCTGTGCTCAGTGTTACTAATTGTAATAGTAATGGGCTGTGAATTGCATCCCTACTTCACCAATATTATCTAAGAGAGAAAATTTTCGACTCTGCATGTTTTTTTGTCCCACCATTGCAAGAAAACCCGATTTTGGAGGATGCTTAGATCCTTTCCTCTGGATCATGAATGCAGTCTATAGCCACACTCTCCTCATTATGCAAATTGTTCAGACAAATCTCCCTTCCCTCCATCTCTCTGTTTAAATGTGCTTTAGTGAACAAAAGACCTGGTGGCACTGCAAGGACTCGTATTAGACTGTTCACATCATTAGTTGAGATGAAATTGCTATCATACCATCTGCATTTGGTTGCACTTCATTCAAACCTTGTCATTGCCTTTGCCAAACTCAGTGTCTTCTGGGGTGTTTCTTTGAACACCATTTATCTGCGTTTCCAGCCTATTCAAAGATGCCTCACTGCCTGTAATGACTGCATTTAATTTCCTTTACTTACACATTGCTGATTTGCTGGGTCTTCATGTCAGATTTCCCGTTCCACATTATTAGTATTTAAACTTGCACCTTTTTAAAATCAGATGATAAATTAACCTCACATTGCTCTTTTTCCAAGCATTAGTCACTTGCCAGAAACCCTGGAAATTAGCTAATTTCCTCCCATGCCTGACACTGGCAACCAGATATGGAAACCAACTTAATCAGCTGGCAGAGTTCACCATCCAGTGGCTGGCCCTGCTGAGCACACTCAGTGGGACTCAAAGCAGAAGCCCTGTGATCCCCTGGCAGCAGATGAGTGATGGGGATAGCTCTCTGATAGCTGTTAAAGGGAGCCATGTCCTGTGCTAGTGAGCTGAGCTGCTGGGAGCTGGGAGCAGCTCTTCCCACCTCTGCCTTCATGGAATGTGGTGCCTCTCATGCTGATGGTCCCAGGGATGGGTGCTTGCCCTCCAGTGGGCTGAAGTCTCATGTGCTCTTTAGTTCTTAACAGCAAAGTCCTGCCAGTCTGACAGATATCCCTCCAACAGCCTGCTTTGTCTACAGTGGGACATTTCCAGCCATGCCTCCAGTTTTCATGTTAATGTTCCCGTTTGGTGACATTCTCCTGTTAAGGGAGTCACTCTCCCTGCCCCAGCTGCATTTAGCAGCTGTGCTGGTGGCAGTTCCCCACTGCCATGTCCTTCCTCAAATCCCTTCTCAGGATAGGTGAAGGTTGCCAAGCACACCTGCCAGCCTCTCCTGCTCTGTGCCCTGTCTCAATTCCCACTCGTCTGGCGGAGCTGAGGACAGGTCACTGTGATCATCTTTTGGCTGCTGGAGGCAGCTCTGGTGCCCTGGGATGGAGCAGCTGGGTCACCCTCTCCTCCTGCTCATCTCTCTCATTCTGATGCCCTTGCAGGGAAAACTAAGAGGCTCAGGGAGAGGATGCTGAGGTGCTGCTATAGGGAGAAAGAGGCACAGAACCAACCCTTTGCTTTTTATTTAAAGAGGCTGCATCCACAAGAGCTATCTGCATCTTTACCCCATCTTCCAGAATAATTTGAGGGCAGCCTGTGACATGTTCTGCATCATTTCTGTCATCAGAAGTGGAACTTTTGATTGTTCCTGCATCCAGGGTAAGGTTATGGCCATGGCAGATTACTAATAATGTGTAACACAGATCATTAAATTTGCATAAAATTGCACAGGGAGGACAACACAAAGTGGCTGCTTCAAACAAGATACATTAGAGAGAACAAAAGTAGTCCAATTTATGTACATACAGGAATTAGTTCCTCTGATTTTCTAAGTCTTTCATTTGTTTCCTTATTAAAGCACTATCCATTCAGTGTAAGGGTTTTATTTTCTTATATTTTAAGGCTCTATGTGTTGTGGAGGCTTAAGGAATAGCAATAACCATACAACAACACAAAGTTACTACATATCATGTGCACAGTGTACAACACAAATCTTTTATTAAAGGGAAATGAAAGATGGCCAGAGTTAAATTACTGATCTGGATCTCAGGAAAACTGAAAAATTCCCTGAAGTTTATGTCATTCCTTCTCAGCATTTTCGGTTTCCCTAAAATATTGTCCTAAATAATTAAACTGTAAGCTTTGTGTACTGTCTTATGGCATATATATTCTCAGTGCTTAGTTTGGCCAGCTGCAATCTTTTACAGAGCCCCTAGATGCTACTAAAATTTAAATTACAAATCAGTAACCTTGCAATATTTCTTGTCAAATTCACTGAATCTCATCCTACTGAGGTTTGGAATGCCACATATTGATTAGACAGAGCTTTTATTGTCTGCTTAAAGTGTCACCAACAAAACTCACCAATTCACATGGTTTTAATAAAATACATGCATTTTATTCAATAAAATTACAGATATTTGTAATTAAGAAATAAAAATAAAATCAAATTTTAAAAAGGTAGCTGTTATCTGTCTGCATTTTGATTTTAAGTGCAAGATCAGTTAGATGAGTACAGGACCCTGAGCTGCAGTTTACTGCAGCTTTTGTGTAGACCACTATTAAATTTGCTGGTTAATTTGGATAGATCTAAGGTTTTACATTAATGCTTTTCCAACATGAATACTTAGAAAATGACAATATTTTCCAAAATGTTTGACTTTTTTGTTATTTTCTAAGAGTGAAATCCATATTTTAAGCTGCTTTGTTCAGTTACAATAGAGTGCATCATTCTTGCCATTAAAATTTTTGAAATCTGTTCATTTTTGTATGTTTAATTTCAAGTTGAACATAGTCCTTTGAGGATGGTAATGCCAGCTAATGAGACTTGTGAAGAGAGTTTTCTGGTGTCTCAAAGTGCCCGTGTAGCAAGGAGTGGAAAGCTAAGATTCCTTTATTCTGTTTATAACCTGACTCCAAATGATCCACACTGTTGGAGAGAAGGTAATTTAATGGCCATTATTGCTATACAATCCTACATCTTCTTTGAAGCTGTCAGCTTGAAAACCAGCTCCAGTTGTGTGTGTTCATTTGAAACCTTTGCTGAGCTTTTTATCAAAGCATGACACAGAGATGATTCCTAAACAGCTTTCCCTTTCTCACACACCCAAATTAACCATTTTCTCCTCATCTCCTCACCAAAGGCAGAGATCCTTTGAGGTCCAGCCATATGAAGAAAATGTTGAAACATAGCATAAAGAAAAGGAACATACTAATTAGATTACTGATGCATTTTTGAAAGGATTTGCTCCCCTTATAAAGTGTGCAACATGGAAGGCAAATTAATTCAGTTGTAAAATAAATTATTTAAACTAATAAATCATTAACTTCACATTTTAGTGAAGTGTCTCATTAAGAAGCAGAAACATGGAAATTTGATGTATTTATGGAAGCACAAGACAGTGCTCAGGGTGTTTGTGAGGTGGCAGGCGTGGCTCCTCCTGTGCTGAAGTCAGAAGAGCAGATTCTCAGCTGTGGGGTCAATATGCTCTACAGGTGTCCTCCAGCCCAGTTCCTTCATCTGCTGACCTTGGTACCTGATATATGGGCACATCACTCACAGCTTGGCTGCAGGGGGGTTGGACTACTTGTAAAGCTTTTACAAGCTGCAAGGGAATTTGGAATCTGAAATAATTTCTTTGTGGAAGGACACAGGGGAATATTTTATGACCCTGTTCTTTTTTTATAAACTGAGCCTCCCCTGTGAGTTTAATCTGTCTGCCCTTCCCTGCTTCTCAGTTACAATGGCACAATGCTAGTTCTGTCTGCTTGCAGCTGTTTCTCTCTGATAATGTTGTGTGTTTGGCTGTGGTTTCCCTTGCTTCTTTAGGTCAGCAGTGGCCAGGTACACCTAGAGCATGGTTCTTGATGGCTTGGTGTCAGGAAACACAGGAATTTTTCATCAGTAGGAAAAAAAAATGGGAAAGACTGTGGCATAGATTAGCCGTGTATTTTGCAAGGAACATGTGCAATCCTAACATCACCCCAACCAAATCTATCCAGTGCCTGAGGGAGTCAGAAAGTCACCAATGCCCAGGGATGAACCAGCTGGCAGGGAGGCTAGAAAAGATGACAACAGCTTGGGTACAATAAGAGGGAAGTAAAGACTTTGCCAGTTTCTGGATTTCTGATTTAATCTGTAAATCAAAAGGGCAGAAGAAACTTAAACAAAACAATGTGAAAATCAAGGAAGGGATCCTCACAGATTCTGTTACTGTTCTCCTGGACTTCTCTTTTACCTGAACGAAGGCACACAGGCTTTTATACAGGTGGAATCCATACAGAAATCACCTTCCAGATAATGCAGCAAAATGAGTGTATACCTTTGGCTCATTTCTTGATGGCTCCAGAGAGTAAATAAGTGTCAGGAAGTCAGGGAACTTTCTGTCATTGTGAAAGTCGGAGGAACAAGGCACCTCTATGGATTTGAACTTCAATTTCAAATCACCTTGAGCGTTAGCAAAGCTCTACTGGATGTGCTCTTTCTTTATCATACTGAAGTTAACTATTAATAGCAGCTGTACATACACTTCAAGGAAGATTGTTTCTTCTATGAAATCCTAGAAGAGATGGGGCTGATTTCCAAATTACAGAACAGAAGGAGGGGACATTGTTAATAAATCCCAAAAATGTTACTAAATGCCTTGTGCTGCAAGCAGAAAAATCTTATAACTGATCCATGGAAGTGAAGTGAATTCTGAAATCCTTGATAACCAGTTTCAAATATTTGGCAGAAAACTTCATTAAATTATATATTCCTGCTTTGCAAAGAGATTATAAAGCTAATTTCAGTAGAAACATCACAGAACAGTAGCCACTTTTGTGTATGTGGCATTGGTATGCAACTTTTGGTAATAAAGCAATGTTAAAAAGCAGTCAGAGATGGCCAGGTAAAACCAAAATAAAAAGAATGCACTTAGGATGCTTTGAAAAGAAACTAGGATATCAGGACAGTGATATCCTGCCTTGACTACACACCAAACTCTGCATGAAAACCTGTGCCTCACTTGGAAATCATACACAGGAGACTCCTCCAGTCAGCTTTTAAGTACAGTTACCAGTAACTTATGAGAAGTTGCTTTCATAGAAAGCCCAAATATTGGCTGCAATATTGGATCACATCAGTGGGACACCTGAGCTGTCCTGAACAGACAGTTTGGCACTCAAAAATACTGCACCCAAAACTGCACCATTCAGATCAGGGCAGCAGTGCATGCTGTAACAGATTGTTGTGTTCAATTCAGATTTTCAAGACAGTTTTATAATTCTTTGGGTTATAAAGCAAACATTTCTTATCTAAGCATTGCTTTTTAGTCCTTGTGTAGGAGCACAGGGTGTATACTGTGATGATCTGTTATCTCCTAGGAAAGTGGCTCCATCCTTGACTTCAGTCCTGCATTCCTGAAATTGTTGTCCTGTTGGTACTATAAATCAAAAAAGTGTTGCTGGATGTGTCAAGTAAGCATTCATAGAATTGCTGTCTACATCCACATCATCACTGTGAATTATTTTGGTGGTCCCTGAGCTCTGGCTCTGTTGTATTGGAGATTCCTGGACCAATGGGGTCCTCAAGCATCAGAGAAAGAGAAGAACCAGCTTGATGAAAATGTGAGGGAGTGTATGTGGAGGTTTAAGTTTGCATATAAACCTTAAGCCAATCTGTCCTGTTTCAAAAATTGGTCTGCTTAAATTACTGGGAGAAATAGAAAAATGAGAATACCATTAAAATAAGATCCTGTAGTAGTATCAATAAGTCTCCTGCATTTCAGAAATGTGTTCGTTTCAGTTAATGAGCAGTGGGTGCTAAAGAAATGTTTAAACTATCTTTCAAGGATTTAAATGAAAATTGGCTCCTGTAAATGCCAATTGATTTACTTAAATGCATCCAACTGTGACAAAGAAATGGTAAATAGAAAGAGAAATAAATCGGAAGGAATTAAAATGCATTTGTTTTGAAAAGTGACTACTGATTTCAGTGAAAAGCCATATCAGGTTGAATAAAAGTGGTGAATACTTGCTCATTTATTTAAACCATATTCTTTATGTGTATCAGTATCAGTTCCACTGTTAATGAAACAAATTCAATTAAATGGGTTCAGCAAAACCGTATCAATTAGAAAAATTAAACTGGCAACAGTAATGGTAACACCTAAGTCTTTGATGCAAAAAGAATAATCCCATTGAAATTGATAAAATAAGCACAGAATTAATCCCAGGTACAGGATTGAATAAAAATGAATTGAGGATAAATCTTGGATGCACAGTTTCTGTGTGTTTCTACTATATAATATAGAATTGTGAGCAGCAATTAAACATGGTAGTTGAACATGGCTGTAACTGTTAATAGATGTGTAACTGTTCTTTAACAAATCCAGCTAGAAGGTGCAAGAGTTTAGAAGTCTGGGATCAAAAAAAAAAAAAAAAAAAAAAAAAAAAAAAAAAAAAAAAAAAGAAAATCAAGACATTAAGGAAGGTCAGAATTATACAGCAAGGCATATTTGTGTAATATTTTGTCATATAATTGTCTTGTTTCTTTTGTGTAGTTTTAAACCTGTGCATAGCTTTCAGTGCAATAGGAAGTGGATTTGTGTGTGACAATAGAGACATAACTGAATTATATTACAGAGTCAAAGATTTAATAAAGAGAGGAGCTGAATTTCTGTGAGACCTTCCTGCTCTTTGTCTTCTTCCAGGCTGGAGCAGCCCCAGCTGTGGCTGAGGCAAGGCCACACTGAGGAGTGTCTGAGCAAACTGCTGCCATCCTGTCACTGCCTGAACCTGGCTTGCTCCACTCACATTTCCTTGGGCACATGAAGAGCTCAAAGGAAAGTCCAGGCAGTACACAAACATGTGGGAATTGTGCTCTCAAATTCAGGAAACCCCACATCCACCAGTTTATGTAGGTAGCTCAAAAAACTGGTGGGAAATGTGATTAAATACATTTGTTCTTGTCCTCCAAACTTCAACTCCATAATTCTAGAGCACTCCACTAATCAGAAGTTTCCAGTCCCAATTGTCCCTTTGATGGAGTTTTTGCAATGAGATTTGTAATTAGCAAAGGAAATTGAAGGGAATGCATTTTTCTCAAGCTGAGGAATATTCCTGTTTTGTTTTGATTTCTATGTGTAGGATCATTTCCTCAGGATCAATATATTCTTACTTTGAGAGGTCTCTGTCTTGTCTTAGTGGAGTTCTAAAGTGCATTTTCTTGTGTTTGAAACCATTTCCTCCACCCCTCTGCAAACAAAAGACAAGCAAACACACAAACAAAAACAAACAAACTAAAACCAAAGCCAAAATCTAGTTTATCTACTCATATTTTTTAGCATACTTCCTATGCTGGGATTTTACCCATTGAGACAAGTATATTTATTCATCAGGAGATGAAACTGTCAGAGATGCAAAGAAAGTTAGGAGCAATAGTTGCCTCTAGTGCACCAGTATGGATTAAGTCTACAATTTTAGCCTAGGTGAGGAGTAGGTCATAGGTTGTGCTTTGTAATAAACATTCTTCTGCTGCCACATCCCTTTTCCATAGCTTAGCAGCTCCTTGCTTTCACAGTAGTAAAGTAACTGAGCAGATATCAGTGAAGTGCAAGTGCATTTGAACTGGGGTGCCTTTGCAAACTCTGTTCTGTAGCATCTTTTCCAGATGGCTACACAGAATGTGCTGCTGGTTTTGTTCACTAATGATTTTATAATGTATTTTAATCTGACACAACAATTGCCTAGATCATTCTTACAGAAATATTTCTTAAAACCTGAATAAATACATCTAGGAGTACCACATCATTGAAATGTAATTGGAGGAAGCCACAGGCTTCCTACCTTCATTAATCAACTGTTGATGAGCTTAATTAATCTCTCAGATCTAAATGGAGGAAGAGAAATGAGAGCTATTTGCTTGAAAGACAGTATAGCAGGCTTTGAAAACATAAGAGCTGTCTTGTTTACAGGTAGAGATGTGTAATGATTGGTGTCTTGCTTAAAACTGTTCATCTCTGTGAAAGAAAAACACTCAAACCCTAGGGAATTGGTTTAGTTCCAAAACATAGTTTCTCTCACAAGACAGACTGCTTTAAGCTCTGTGTTATATACTGTGTTATATCATAGAAACATAGAATCATAAAATTACTTGGGTTAGGAGGGACCTTAAAGATGATCTTGTTCCAACTCACCTGCTGTGAACAGGGGCACTTTTCTCTGCACCAGAGCTCCCCTGCTCCAACCTGGCCTTGAACACTTCCAGGGATGGGGCATCCATAATTTCTCTGGGCAACCTGTGCCAGTGCTCACTACCCTCTCAGTCATGAATTTTTTCCTATATTTAATCTAAACCTACTCTCAGTCTGAGACCATTCCCCCTTGTCCTGTCACTACATTCTCTTGTAAAAAGTCCCTCTCCAGCTTTTTCATAGACTTCCTTCAGGTACTGGAAGGTCACAGTGAGGTCACCCCAAAGCCTCCTCTCCTCCAGGCTGGACAATCCCAATTCTCTCAGCCTCTCCTAGCAGGAGAGGTGCTCCATCCATCCTACCATCAGTGGTCCCCTCCAGATTCATGCCCAGAGGTGGCTGTCCTTGCTGTGCTGGGCACCCAGGGCTGGATGCAGAGCTCCAGCTGGATGTCACCAGGGCACAGCAGGAGGACAGGATCATCTCCTTTGATCTGCTGGCCACGCTGCTTTTGCTGCAGCTCAGGATGTGGTTGAAGGTCTGTCACTAATACCTCACACTACTTAGTTTCTTCACTAACTCTTCATTATTTCCTAGGAGAGTAAAAGTGAATGTCTGCTTTTTATTAATATTTTATCAAATTTTTGTGGGCTAAAAGAGCTGAAATATTAACAGGCTGCCCAACTACAACCTCCTTTTAGGCTGCTACATTTTCCAATATATCTAATAGATTGCTAACAGGAATTTATGCTTTAGATGTAAGGCAAAAGTGCCCCTTTTCATAACTTTTTACATTTCTCTCATATTTATGTGTAAATCTCTCAAACACTGTTACACAGTTGCAGTCTCAAATCTAGGAAGGGAGCTTTGTCTTCTTCAAATTCTTCTCTTCCTACAGAGTTGGTGGCTTCCTCATGCTAGCAGGTATATGAAAATTAATTACAGGGGGAGAATTGCTCTGTCCTGTCTGACCAGTCTACTACTGTTAGATCCCATTGACTCTGTTGAGCTCTGTAATGTGTGCTCAGCCAATACATGCTTTCCAGCAAGGCCTCTACAGATGTTTGGAAGTGACACATAGACAGAAACCCTACCACTTCCTTTAATAATTTTTTTCCAGTGGTTAGTCAGCCTCACTGTTGCAAATTTGTGCTTTTTTCCTAATTAGAACTTGTCTAGCATCAATTTCCAGCCAGTGGTGATGCTTAGCACAGAGGTGGATGCCACTTTAGGTCTCTCAGTCTTTCTGTCACATAATTGATTTTTCATTAATATCATAAAGTAAGGCTGAAATTAGCCCAGCAAAGCAATAAGAGACATGTTAGATCAAGAAGTCTTCCTGCATGATATGAAGGTAATTTTTTATCCTATTTATTCTAATATTCTATTGAGCTTTGCATCAAGTTAGTGGATACTCTTTAACTGTGACTTCCTCTGAGGCAGCACATTGTTGATGCTAATACTGAGAAAATCTATTAATGATTTGGCCTCTGGCACACTCTGCTTTCGGTCTCTCCCAAGCTCATTCTCCCATTTCTCAACAGGATGGTAATTGACATGCAATTTCTCTGTATCACTGATGGCTCAGACATGCATAATCCAGATCTCTGCTCCACAGATGTGGGCTTGTAAAACTGGTGCCTCTGGATTGCTTTGGGCTCCTCTGCATGTAGGTACACATCTCTTGTGTGTGTAATCTCATTGTGCAGGCACAGGGATGCAGATGCTCTCAGGCACTACATCTCTTAGATAATAGCATTAGCTGATAGCAGTTGATTTACAAGGTCTCTTGATGTTTTCATTAAGTGGATCATTTATGCATTTTATTTATTTTTAAATGTTTGCGGTTTAGGTCTGGTTGCAGCTCTTCCCATATGGAGCTGACTGAAGTTTTATAGTTCAGAATCCAAGAAATAAAAACAAAACACAAGGTTCATCAGTTTGGACATTAATTTGGTAATTGATGGTACTCAGTGCCTTCCCATACACCTGCAAAATCCAAACTGACTGGAAGTCTCTAAAGTCTTTTTCTGGAGCGAGGCCAGTGGGGCTGTAAATTTGATCATGACAGATTTCCTGCTCCAGGATGCAGTTTGTAGTCAGAAGGATCTATTGATAGCATACCAGAATAAGCAAGCACCAGAAAGTCAGATTTTGTGCATCCTTCATATTCCAGCATTGGTTCTTCCTGCTCTCCCACACCTAGTGTATGTATTTCAGCAATCTCAGTGTGGAGTCTATTTCTTTCAGCTACTGGATCTGTTCCACTTGGTTTAAATAAAGGTCCTAACTCTGGAAATGTTGGCATGTCAGAAATTTCTTTAATTCTAAATCAGAAGAGAGCATATTTCAATATTTGTGCAGATCAAAATCAAAGAAAAATCCTGTTTTGGAAAATTCCAGGAGAAGAAGATTTAAAAGTATTTAAAAATAGATTTTTCTCTTTTTTAGATTATTTCTATTATTAGCACTGTTACCTAAATTTAATCTTGCATTTAATTATCAGAGATAATTACTGATACAGATTACTGCAGGGCATAGCAGCCTATTACTGTTGTTGCACATAATACTACAATCCTGCCTGTTTTCCCCTTGAATGTACCATGGATAAAACTTTAAACCTCAACCATTACCAACATAAGAACATCAGCAGAAAAATAAATATATTGTGTGGGTTTTTATAATGTTAACTTTGAAGTAATAACATAATACAGAGAGAGTGGCACACCTTATATCAGCTTTTTTTCTAGTTTGGTACCATATTATTTTCTGTCCCATAAAAAGATGATGAGTTCCATGTCCATCACCATAATAATAATAAAAAATAATGTAGAGTGGGGTGGATTGTAGTTTTTTTTCCAAGTCACAAGGGATATGCTAGCAAAAAATTGATTAAAATACCCATTGCAAGAAACTGGGAATGCAAGTGCAATTCTTTTATTCTTCTCACTTTCTTGTGTGCCAGAAGGTACTGCTCTATGTGTGGGTTGATGAAAAATAAAAAAAAATTTAGTGAAGTCTAGATAGGATGCCAAATGCCAGTGCTGTCTTGGAAGCACAGTTGTGATCAGTGATAACTTATCCAGTCTCAAATAAAGCAAAACTATTCAAAACACTAAGAGAAGTATCTGTGTCTCCTCTGCTAAAAAGCTACTTATTGATTTCTTTCCTGTGCTATTACAGTAGCAAAATCTGAAATGTTTTGAAAACATCCCTTAGAGCCACACAACAGTAATTAACAGCATAGCAAGTGCTGAGCAGCAAGTAGCTAATAATGACAGTCTAATGTCGACTGAATGCAATTAATCATTGATACTACCCATAGAGCTTTGGATTTATACTCAGCTATTACCGAGCACTGATGAGGTCCCCTCTTGATCTTTCACAATGTATGTATTAGTAGTAAATTCACCATCAGCAGAAGAAAGCAGAAGGAATGCTCTGAGACTTGCATTTCTCAGTATGTTTGCTGTCACTCTGTTATGCAGTTAGTGGCTGCTATTCTCTGAGGAAGGCAGTATCATAGAGGAGCAGGAGCAGTTCATCCCTCTAATCTTTGCAGCAGGCAAGACAATGTGCAACATATATGTGGTCCCAAACTGGCAAGAAAGTGCCAGTGTGAGATACAGGATACCTTTACACAACTTAAAAATGACCTTTCATTGTAGAGTTTTGCTTAGGTTAAGCAATGAAGCTGTATGCATAGCAGTGACTTTATAATTAGTATAAAATTATTCTTCTTTAGTATAAAAATTCTTTTTCTCTGCGTTTTCTGCCATCATGCTACACTTGATCAGTCCATACTCTAATGGCTGTTTGGCTCTTGACAAGTGCCTAGTCTCTTAACCCTGAAGTGAGTTCAGAGCAAGTGAAAGGACACATTAGTTTGTCATGTTGCAGCACACTTTCAGTCCAAAACTCTTCATGGATGACTAAAGAGGATCTCAATATTTAGAACTGTATCTCTTCAAAATCAATTCAAACACAACTCACAGTCTTTCTCCCCAAGAAAGGTAGCAAAGGAAATAGTGACTTATAAACTGAAGGATTCTAGGCATGAATTCTTAGACTACCCGTATCTCCTGTATACAAAAGTCTGCTTTAACTTAAAAATTGAATGCAAAAAATGTAATAGGTCAAAAAGATGAGTCATGATTATTGATCTGGATGGAAGGATTTTACAACATTGACTTTGAAGCTGGGCTCTCAAAACTCCTTTGGTGATGTAGACACAGCTACAGAGTCAGAACCCCTTCTTATTGCTGCCTCTACTTCTTTTTTAGAGTTCACAGTGAGCCCGTGGATCACAAACATGAAAAGCTGCCTAAGGTGGAGGCTTAATTGGATTCCATACCTGACCTGATACTGCAGCAAAAAGTGAAAACCTGCACTGAAGTGTGGAGGGTTTTATTTATTAATTTATTAATTTTGGAGCATGTGAAATGAGTGTACTTAAACTGGAAAGGATGTAAATTTCTGGGGTTAAGGCAAAAAACAGTATTAAACTGAGGGAATGGAAAGGAAGACTCCTGTGTGGCCAGAATTCCTCAGCTGAATTTCCTCAGAACTGGAGCATATGATATGAACAGTTGTTTTCAGTAGGATATTATATAATATATGCATTTTTTGTCTAACTTTCTGAGGTAACTCCTACATCCTGAAGCAATTTCATAAGAAGAGTTGAGAAAACAAAGCAAGAAATAAGATTTATAATATTTCCTTCTAAAGAATGCTTGGGGTTTTTGGGTTTTTTGTTCTCATTTCTCTTTCAAGCCATTCCTCCATAGTGCTTTGGAGAGTGATAGATAACCATTGCTCTCCTAATGCCTTGCTTTAAGTGAAATGTGATTCCCTTGTGCCTGATTTTCACAGCTAAATAGAAAAATGCAACTCACTGGAAATTCAATTTTCAGACAGGACATAAAACTTCAGAGCATGGGTGGTAATTACTGAGTCTACATAACTTTCCACACAAGTAGAAAGTCCTTATTCCAATTTCTTAATCATCTCATATTCATGATTTTTCAGTAGTCCTGCATATTCCAGTGAGTTTCTTTTAATAAAATCTTTCTGAATAGAATGGTCTTTTTTTCCAAACATGAAACAAAGGAAATAATTTGTTGGGAAAGTACCATATGACAATAAACAAGCAGAATAAAAAACAACCAGTAGAGAAGACTGAAATTTCAGTCTATTGAAATACTGTTTTCACAGAAAAATAATGTTTGGAAAATCCCCTATGCCCTCCTAAATAATAAGCAGCAAAACCAGTAGAAGTCAGCCAGGTGTTTTGCATGTTTGGTTTTTTTCAAGGCATTTTCCTTCCTATCACCTATCATTTTCTGTCTTCTTTTGATTTTTTCTTTTCAATGCAATTCAGCACTCCTGAAAACAGGAGGGCTGTCCAAATGTTTTTTCTTCTATGCATATCTTGATTTTCCTCTTTACTGGACTAAAATCTCTCCGTTTTGACATTGCTATTAGCGGAAGCACTAACAAGAGGTTTTGTCAGATCAAATGTCCATCTATCTAACATGAGCATAAGATTCATATTTTCCCTTTGTTTGCATATCAAAAACCATAAAAATAGAACTGCTTGTTCAAGACAAGGAGTTGTGAAGTATCAGTGCCATACAAGTTATACAACCTGTGGTTTTTTTTCTGTCTTATCACTTATTATCAGCACTTATTTCACTTGTCCCCATCAGAGAGCGAATGCCAGACAAGCATTAGAATTTTGTATCTTTTTCTGCTATACCTAAAACCATTCTCCTTTCACTTCTCTGAGAGTGGCTGCCATGAGTCTGAATTAATGACTCCATATGTGTGTTATGTTCATGATGGACATTTAGTCTTCCAGGTATAATTTCCTGTAAAGAAAAAGTAATTTTATTTCCAGCTGAATAGGCACTCTATCATACTACCCAAATCAAACAAAGTTATTATTTGGCTTTTTGCCAAGTCGTACAGTATAAAAGGTCATATTTTTAATAGCTTTGTGCTCCATGGTAATCAAATTTGTAAGCCTGGAGAAATAAACAACTTGAATATTTCAGAGTTCTCTTTGCACATTTAACCATTGCTGTTCTGTTCATATGGCTCCCTCCTATATTAGCTTTGTATGGTAAGGTATAATCTCCTGTTCATACAAGAGCAGGACTAGCTGATTTGAACTATTTGTTGTTAAACTGCAATTTTGGGGACTAAACCAACTACTCTTCATCAGTAATCTGCTGACAGGCAAGCAGGGTTTTATTAGTGTAAACCTGGGTGCATGTAAGTGTTAATAACTTAGTCAAATCAACAATAATTAGAAAGAACACCTGCTTTTAAAAGTCATTTTTCTTCCAGTTGACTGGGCATTGCATTTGTGGGGAAATGGATACTGATTACATGCAAAGGAAATGTTTAAAGTTTCCTTGTATTTCAGTTTTAAGAATAATCATGCCCTGTTGTGCATCTAGAATAATCCAGCTCAGTTATTGTTCAGCAACACCTGTATGTCAAAAAAAAGAGCTGCAAGAGCTGTGAATCCTTGAAAAGTCCAGAGGAAGAGAGAAAATTTTGCATGAGTACTCAGTTATCTATCTTCTTAAACATTAGATTAACCTGAGGGTTTTGTGATTTTATAATAGCATTTGTTATGAATTGGCTTAGAGTCAAGGTACAATCTGACTGGTGAGAGGAGATGAATTATTAACCTGTAACACAAGGGCTGGGAATTGAAGCTGCCAGGCAGGACTGTTAGTGCCATGTGTATTGATGGCTTCTTGTGGTGGGCTTTCTGTGTGTCAGGATAGCTGAGGCTAGCTGCAATAGCCACTCTGCTTTGGTGATACCTCTCTTGGTCAATGCCTTCACTGCCCTTTTCCAGTTTCTTGGTTGAATTTTACCTTGCCTCCAGTTTGGCAGTCAGAAGTTGAAGTTTGCAACCTTCAGCCACATTTCTTGACCTCTACAATAAGGCAAGACTCCAGTCTTAACCACTACTTTGAATAGTATCTCTTGCATTGAATTGCTAAAAATAATGCTAAATACCACTTAGGATTTATTCAGAAAACCTAAGCAATATTGTCATGGAGACAGAAATCTTGCTCACCTGTTAGAGATTTCATTGCTACAGTGCACTGCTAAAACTGCAACTTGTGTTTTGCCTATACAGCATTCACTACAAAATTCGAATTCAAATTGCCTAAAAGTGTTAACTTAAACTGCATTGTTAAACCACATTATATAACTCCCTTATTCAAAGTGAAAGAGGTCTTCACTGGATTTAATTCACTTTGGGAATGTCCATGTAGAATTTCAATGTGTTTTAATTGGTCACTTTTCAGAGCTCCTCCAGCGTGATTTACCTGAGTATTGCTCAGACTGTTCTCTGTCTGGACCAGGTTCTCTGATGAAAAGCCTGCTGTGCCAAACCTGTTCTTTCATGGGCACTAGGGAAGCAGCTGTGTGATTTACCTCTCTTGAGCAGTGCTTACCTTGGGACCGAGTTTCATGGTAAAATATTGTGGTGCCACCTCAGGATGGCAGACATTGCTTTCTGCTCCAGCATGGTCCAGTCTCTCTCCAGACTGGCTCTGCTTTGCATTTTGAGTAAGTAGGTCACAGAAGAAGGGGCTTTTGTGAGGGGAGCCTGAATAACTTAGAAAATCACCATTTGCAGAGAATTAAATGGATGCTCCAATCTTTGACAAAGGTTCTTCAGAAGTAGGGTCTTCAGTTGTGCATTGAGAAATGAAGGAAAAGTGCATTTTGATTTTTACTCCTTTTTCTTAGCTCTCCAGTTATTAGCTATCTGGTTTTTTCCAATCAACATTTTTTCTTGTCTGCTGAAGCTTTGTAAAAACAATGCCTTTGGTTCAGAGGTGCTTTTTCCCTTTCTTTGAAATTAAATAAATTCTTCCTGTGTCAGCTTATCCTAATCTACATTTTAGTTTCAGCTAATTATGCAAGTAACTTGCATCATCACATGGAGAATAGGATTTAACTGCATATCAGTTAATATCAGCAGATTCTTGATATTTGAAATAAGGCATCACAAAAACTAACACATGAAATGGAGTCATGAACATAGTTTTGTGTTGCCATGTTCATAATAAGATCACATGTTCATAATAAGATCACCATGTTCATAAGATCATTTTGGTGCTGACTAGGCACTGAGCTTCAAAATTCATCCTCCTAAGATGCAGTTACAAATATTTACAAGACAAGATTTTTTTTGCCTGTAGATAAATTTAAACTTGCACAACTTTGTTCCAACAAGAGATACTAGATTGAAATCTTTGAAGAGGTAAGTAATATTTCCATTAAGGATAAGTTGCCTTCAATGCTTTTAACAGAATGAATTAAATCTCTGAGTGAAGATTTTAATTGACAAAATGCTGATTTTAAATACTTCCTGTGGTTTGTGGGGAAGGCTCCCAGCTGTGACCGCTCTGCAGGCACCGTGGTTGTGTACAGCCAAACAAACAGCCCATGACACTGACACATCACTTGTGTGGCAACTCCATTCTGGATGAGGTGATTGATTGCAGTCCCCTTTCAAGGGATGCTGTGGATAGACACAGTGTGGCTGCAGCCAAGCAATTTAAAAAAAAAAAAAAAAAAAAAAAAAATATGTCTTCAAAAATCTCCCCTTTTAAGAAGTGTAGACTGTGACTTACTGGTTAAACTCTGACAAAATGATCAACATTTGATACACCCGTCCTTGGGAGCAAATTTTGTGAAGACAGTGGTGGGATAACCTTACATTTTCATATGTTTTGCTGTTTCTCTCCAGAGATGTCTGTGTATCTGTTCTTTAGTGGCTGGCACATGTACCAAAATATTACACAATGTCACTGCCTTTCTCCCTTTGGCTGCTATTTCTCTTCTCCTTGGACTGGAGATACATAAACATTAAACATTGAGGATAAATCCATTTCTTATGTATGTCACACAGTTCCATTAACAGTATTTCTGAACAGAAAGAGGTGGTGCTGTCAAGGGTCAGGCCAACCTGCTCCTGCTCCCCCAAGCACTGGAGGCAGAGGTTACAGCACCAAGCAGCTGTGCAGTTGATTGTTTGCCTGTAAAAGTCTGATGGACTGCATGATATTGTAAGTGATATGTATCTAAACCAAAAGAGAAATCAAAATCACTTAGTGTTACCTTAATTGCAATCATTTGTTTGGCTAAGGAAATAAGTTGTTCCCTTAAAGACTTCAGGCTGCAGTGTGTAACTTAGGGCAGCCCGTGTAGGCATTTTATAAAGACAGAGGATCCAGACCAGTCAAAAAAATAAGTGTGATGAGGGTGAAGGAACTGTCATACTCTGAATTAAAACATTCAGCAAACAAAGGAAAATATTAATTGTGCTCTCATCCAAAACCAAAGTCTAATGTTGCTGTGAATGTGCTTCTAATTGTTTGGATCTCAAGGCGTTGCTGGTACCACAGCTATCTGGAATGAAATATTGGTGCTTAAAGGCATCTGAGAAACACAGAGAGTCACAAAATGGAAAGGTGGAACAAAAGGATGGGTGGGGAGCAAGGGACAAGGTTTCTTTTGCTTGGTTTCCCATCCTTTTCTACTTAAACATTTGTTTTGCAACAGGGAGACAGGAAATGGTTAACAGCCAAAGACAAAACCCACTGTGACCGTCAGGTCTCTGTGCAATCATCAGCAGAACTAGCTATTCTAGCCAATTTAATAGCTTGAAAATGAACTCATTAGTGGTCTTTTATCAGTGGAAAAAAGTCTATTAAATCCGGATGTGTGAAGAAGCAGTACGGAGGCTCATTTCCATCCCACTTGTGACCTGAACAAATCAGAGAAATGCTTTTCAAGGAACAGGGTCAGGCTTGACTGCAATAAGATATTTTCTACGCACAGCACCCAACTTGTATCTTTCCTTCAAGTTTCTGATGCAGTTAATTTTAATTTACAGTCTATTTGTCACTCCCCACATCTCTCCCTCTAGCCTCCTTCCCAGTATCACTGTCATCCATAAACATGTGGGCTGTTTATACTTTATAAAGAGAAAATGTACTACAGTCTGTTGGATTTTTTGATAAACCTGCCCAGTGGTGGCCCTCTGACTGCTCTGGACTTCACTTCTCACTGCCTGAGGGAGTAAGTAAAGATTCAGATCCTCATCTGGAAGGTAAAGAGTGCAACAGAATGATGCTGATTTAAATCAGTTTGTGATCTAGCCAGACCTGTGGGCAGAGGCAAGATACAGTCCAACCTTCTTTGTGTCCCTTTAGAGAGCAGAAAACCAAGTGTGAAGTGTATGAGATGTACTTCCACCAAAAGCACTGTTTCTGTCAGGATATTGACATTATTCTGGAATTGTCTCGAAATTATCTGTGACAAGTTTTTCTACAGTTTTTGCTTCTAGTGTGAAACACAATGTTAAGTAGCCTAAGGAACCTGAGACTAAAGTACACATTGCCCTCAAAATGTGATGTATCTGTGGGATAATGATAACAGTCCACAGTGAGTTTTAAACCTTTAGCTTCTTGCTAAGCATTTAAGGACTGTCATTGACAGAAATATTCAAAAGCCATCTCATGTCTTGTCATGAACAAATTAACTGTCTTTGTAAGACTAAATCTAAAAACAAGTGTTTTAAATGCTTCTAGATGATTTCCACAAGGAGTGATACTATTGTTACCTGGAGCATGTAGCTTTCTCTGCATGCATAGTGGAATAGCACTGTCTTCAACATTCAGTGGGAAAGGCTTTTATTTCACTTTTTACTTGCAACTATTTGGTCAAAAGTTAAACTCATAATGGAATTAATTTATTTTTTTTATTTAATTCCAGACATTTTATGCACATGTATTTAAACTTGCATTACTTAATAATATACTAGGATTACTTAATGGCCTCTCATTCTGCCCTGAAACATAACCCTATTATTCCAGTCTTAGCTCTCTTATGAATAGAAAATCCCAGCTATGATAAATTCCTTTAAAATGATGCTGGGATTTTACAGTGAGTCTGTGGGCTAGTTTGAGACCACCAAACTCATTTGCTGCTGTCTGTTAAGCCAAGCATGAATCACAGATCTCTGGGGTGGAAATTCGCTTTATTAACCCCCTGGGTCACCCAGCTACCAAGGCAACGGCTTTCTGCAATGAGTAACTCCATAACTAAAGCATCAGCCACATGAAACCCAAATCCCCTGATTAGAACAGGGGCTGCTAAACCTCAAACTGGGCACATAAATACTTTCCAGAAGTTTGTTTAGCTCTTAGCAGAAGCTGTTCTCCTTCGCTTGGTTTGAAAGGAACAAAATTGAAAATTGTTTCCCAGCCTGCTTTGCCAGCCCAGAGCCTGCCTGATAACTTGATTCACATCTCAGCCTCACAGCACTGTGCAACAATTCTCCTGTCATTGCCTTGTGTGCTCCTTCTTGCATGCCCTGGTCCTGGGGGATGCCCATCAGTCCAGGATATCTGGCCATGTTATTATCTTGTCTTATAGATGCTGAGAGAGAGCCTATAATGCATTTTATTGTGTATCAGAAGATGAGACACAGGAGATGCTTTATCCCATGCAGCCCAAACTTAAATAAATTTGGAATTAAGACTAAGTATTTATTTAATGTTCTAAGGTAAGCAGAAATCTCCTTTACCTAGGAAAAATTTTCACCCTGTTAGGACCTGTTAACTCTGGTTTAATTGCTGGATCTCCTCAAAGGTATAAAAAAGGTCATAGAATTACAAGAATATGGTAGCCAGGAAAATTTTGTTGAACAGATAACTTTCTGTCTGATTTAAGGTGTTAAGAATTGTGTCCTTGTGCAGCAGTAGATGTCCTGCAACACAGGCAGAGCACCCTTGGACAGGTATTATTATTACAGAGCATTGCTCAATCTGCTTTCTCACTGAAGCTTTTGACATGCTGTAAATTTGTTTGCAAAATTCCACTGTGCTTTACTTAGCACATCTATAGACTGGCATTTGTTGCTGAGAAGTAATTTTATGTTATCTGTACCCCCATTTTTATGTTTCAGAGTCTTTTTCCACACATCACTGGGAATGTTAAACTCTCACAAAGCAAAGGGAGAGAGCCATTTAAATAACATCCCTACAGATAACATGCTGGCTTTTAGTCTTTGTTCTCACAAAGTATGTGCTGTACAAGAAAGGAACATGGTCACCTATCCCCTTACTGGAGAAACTGTCATTTCTAATTCATTTACACAGGGTGCTTAAATGCCTTGAGCAAACTAAAATAGCTTTAAAGGAAAATTAATCTAGTTTGACTGGAGAAAACTAGTAATTTTTCTGGAAGTGTAACACATTTGTTAAAGAAAGAGGTTGTGCTGCTTTGTGCAGGAATCTTAACAAAATCTTTTTCCATGCTTTTCCCTCCCCATGATGCATAATTGGCAGCACAGGCAGCACCAACACCAACCATCCCAGCCACAGTGACAGGCTGGATGCTCTTGATGCTCATTTTGGGTCTGGACTGGATCTGTCACCGTGCAAGGTGACAGGGGATGTCCTTGCAGAGACACCTGCAAGGTGAGGTGAGCCACCCACCCAGTGGTGGCAGGGCAGAGCTTTGGATGCCTCCCAGTGATCAGACTGGGAGAAATGAAGGAGCAAGACCTCTGCTCCCAAGAGGGAGGGCTGGTCTGGCAGGGTGGCCACTGTGGAGAGGCAGAGCTGCTCCAGAGTGAGCTTCCCATGCTGATTCCACAGGACATCACCATCAGCCTGAGCTGAGCATGTTGGACCTCGAAGGCAGAGAAACTTCTCTGCTGTAGAGTTGTGGAAGAATGGGTGTTGGGTGAGAAAAACTTCTCAGCTCTGGCTGCTTTTCTTCTCACATCTCAGGGAGCCCCATTTCTGTGTTGAAGGATTTTGACTTTGCTGCTCTGTGAATAGGGACCCAAAGCAGTGATTTTTCTTAGGGCACTAGCAGAAGTACTTTGAAGAAATTAACACACTATTTTCCATTAAACTCACCAATTTACTCTTTTTTTGAAAGAGAGAAACACAATACTGACATGTTCTTCTTCAAAGTACTGCTCTTTGTCAGTGTGGCAGCGTTTGTGTCCCATTCCTCAAAAAAAACAGTTTAGATTAATTACTGGCTAATGTGTCAAAGTAGCAGCCCTTCTTTATGTGGATAAATACTTTCAAGAATACTACAACTATCTTTCTGATGGCTGTGTAATGGTATTTAATGATGTTGTGTAATGGCAATGTCACTATCTGTCGAGTATTTTTATCATAGAATCATAGAATGGTTTGGGTTGGAAGGGACCTTAAAGATCATCCAGTTCCAAGCCCCTTGCCATGGGCAAGGACACATTCCACTGGAGTGGGATAATTTTTAAAAGCACAAAGTGTTTTTAAGGGCTGATTTCTGTCCTTTGTATTCATGGACTTGATGATCTTAAAGGTCTTTTCCAACCTTAATGAATTTGTGTTTCTATGGAAAATATTTGGACTTCTCTCCTGAAAATGTATTCCAGAGACAAGTTAGGGGCACAGTCAATTTGGAATTGCAAATGTGCCTAAAAAAACCATCCAACCAACCAAATCCTAAGATGTATGATTGGGGTTGTTTGATGTTTTTTTTTTTTAATAGAATTACAAGCTCACATGATTTCTCATGGAAAAACCTTGAGATGTTACACTGGTTGTAAATAAAGCTTTTTAGAAACAAGGTGAACAGACTTCAGTTTTTTATTAATGAACTAGAAAAATATTCCAAAATCTTGTCCTGGATCAATAAAGAAATATTATTTAGAAAACATTAAGGTAAAAGCAGTTTGGGAAAAAAACAACAAAAAACAAACAAAAAAATGAACAACAAGAATTTATCCATATACATATTTTTTTTAAAAAAATCTGTACTTTGTGCATGTAGCATCTCTTAATTTTCTTTATAGCTCTTCAAATCACCCTGCCGTACAACATGCTATGGATATTCAGAGCTAGGTATTGCTGCATAGCTAAGATACTTATTCTGGTACCTCACACTGAAAATACATTAAGTGAACCCTCACAAATGTTAGTACTTATCCCTGTAATGTTGTCTTCTTTGCAAACATAAGTGGTCTGTGTGTTATATATATTTTATGTATTTTATATAAAAGAGCTGCACTGTTACACTATTGAGTAGCACCTGTTGTGCAGGTTAGTATGTGTTACATAGCAGCAACACTAAAATGGATATATATGTTACATAGCAGCAACACTAAAATGGATATTTTCTAGGCAAGAGTCTTTCTGGGTTCTGATTTGAATTCTCTAAGATAACCATGTTTATCATCAAGAGCATGAGACTCTTAAAGAAACACATAGGTCATAGTCTGGCATGGTCATCCAGAAGGTCACATCCTTACATTTAGATTACTGATGTTGTGTGCAACCTAGCACTGTTTTAAAGTGGTCATTATTAGATATGTTTATATTTTATTGTTATATTAGAATATCCTTATTACAGTAGTGCATTAGATTCAAATACCTTTTCTCTGTTCCCTTCTCTGCTGACCAACTGCACCTGAACTGCAGTTCAGGACATGCTTAAAAAAATCTACCTTTTGTTCTGCTTTGATGGGTAGTGAGGAAAATGAATTAGTCTGTCTGATGAGATGGGACTGAACTGTTGCAAAAATCTCCACACAGTGGTGAATTCTACCTCCTTAAAAAAAAAAAAAAAAAAAAAAAAAAAAAAAGTGCATCTCATTAGTCCTCTGCTGTCATTTCCTGCAGGTTATCAGCTTTAGAGAACTCCTTTGAAGTGTCATATAGCTGGTTTTAAAATAGGAATAAATTATGCTGGAACTTTTGAAGAATATTGACATTTTTCCTTTAACAAATTAGAAGCTGAAAGAAGACAATAGAAAAAAAAAAGTGTCTTGTCTCGCCTCCCTGCTCCATCAGAACGCTGTCCTTTAGGCAAGATCTTTCAGGGATACACTGTCTCCTGACTGCTATGGCTTATACCATAGAGAAACACCTATGAAAAGCTGAGAAAAGCAATGTTGTTCCACCAGTCTGCAGACTACTGTAAGTATTTATATGGTCATGTAAAAATTCCTAAATAAATTACAATGCTACTGAAAAGATGACAGTAGTATCTGATAATGACTTATATTTCTGAGACCCCAATGTCAAAATTTGCTTGTTCAGACAGATGAATTTCATGCAACTGTTAGAGACAGACAGAAAAAATACAGTAGCTGTAACTCTTGTGTTGCTCCTGTCTAATAAGACTGAGCTTTGGCAAAGTGATTGCATGATTATTTTGATTTAAAGGAGAGAAAGGTCATATTTTTTCCTGAATAGAATTGCGTCTATGGAGGGACATATTATGTAATGCTACCTGCATTTAAGGACCAAAAAGGTCTTAAGATAGTACTGATGTAATCTGATGAGTAGGTTTTCTGTTGCAGCCATTATTAATTGGAGTGATCACTACAGCACTAAATGTTCTCCTTGTTCCTGAAAATTATTCTGGCATAATTGGTTCACTCTGACCTCAGCCTACCTTTTTATAGCCACTGTGAGTCCTGGGCAGCAGTTTGAGAGGTGAGAGGTGAGATAGGCTCTCAGACATGTATCACTGTACCAGAGGAATGCACAAAGCACAAACATTAAAACGTGTGAGTGACAGGAAACTGCTCAGCTGTTTGAGCTGCATCTTTCAGCATTGGAGTCCAGCTGGTAAAAAGCACATCAGGGAGGAGGAGGAGGACCCATCTCAGAGCTGCTGCTGCTTCTGCTGCTGCTGTTGGCCACGAACAGGGGCAAGCACAGCCCAGCTTTGGGGGAACTCAGCAACCCCTGGAACAGTACTGTAACTGAGGCTCCAAGGTTGCTGTCTCCAAAATTGTTTTTCCCATACTAGAGAGGGACACTTCAGCTTTCAGCTGACTAAAAATCACTCAGCTACCTCACCTGTTCATTCCTGTTGTGCTTTACATTTCCATTCTGTGTTTCCCACCAGACAATGTAATGGAATCTCTCTAGAGGACTAATATTAGATAAGTTTTACCCCATGATTGGAATCCCACCACCAGTTTGTAAGGTGCAAGGATAGATGGAGTGTGCTTCACTTTTTATCAGGCCTTTGTTCCATTTATTCTCTTTGCTTTCCTTCTCAGTTAACTTTTAACAAGAGTGAACTCTTTTGAACAAGGCCCTGTTCATTCATTTTAGTACCTTCATTTATCTCCTGGTGCTCACTGTGGACAGGAAGCCGAAAGATATTTCATTAATGAAGCATGTGAAAATGAACCAAGTGGACAGAGAAAGTTATTAATTAATTTTCGTGTTTCTTGGGTGTCATGGTTGTGCAAATGAGTTTGGCAGATTAAGAGCTCATTTTAAACTCATACCAAATGTTAACTGAATGAACCTGGAAGTCAAAGTATTTAACAGCCTTTGTAGCACACACAAATCACATCTGTTGGCTGGGAGTTTAGAGAAACAAAAGAAACTGGGTTTTGGCTTACCAAGCACAAATCACAAATGCTCATCTTAATGGGGAACACTCACAATAAAAGAAGAGTATCTGTAACCTCAGATATGCAACTGTTAGCTTGTCATAGTAACATTTGAACTGATCTTTTGATGTACACAGCACAGAGGAAAACTCCAGTGATACTCCTTTGTAGTGTAAAAGGCGATGTATGTATGAGAAATATTGGTCTTGTAAATGAAAAGAGACTGAGATTTGTGAGTACTGATTTTACTGTGAAAAACCAGGAGTGGCCACATGGCTCCCAGCAGAGATGTGTGGAGCTCAGTCCTGTGTCTCTGACAGTGGGCATGAGGGCAGAGCACTGCTGCTCTGAACAGTCTCTCATCAGCCACTCACCAGCAGCTGAAGCATTTCTTGAGCTCCACATGGTGGTTTCCACTGCAGGAATAACAGGGGGAAAAAGAGGCGTTGGGTAAATGATTTGATTAGTGTACAGAAATTGTCCAGCTGAAGATTTTGTATGATAGCATAAAACCAGAGCCATTGATTTCAGAGCACTTTTGAGTTTACTGTATGTGAGCTATTCTTTCTAGAGCTGCCTTGGTGTGGTTTTCTCAGGTTTTACCTGATTTATGTGCCCATTCCTGTAAGTGCTAAATGTCCTTCAGTCATTGTTAATTGAGTCTGAGTCAAAGTCACCCACCACCAGAAGTATTTAGCTACTAATCTCAGTCCCTGTAATCACTGATTTTTTATTATTCACTCTATGTTTCATCCCTTTGCCTGGATTCAGTTTCAGGAAAACTTCCTGTTCTGCTCTTCCCATCCTACCTCCTGAGAGACACAAAGTGTCTCAGCATCTCATTCCTCTACATTACACATTACTTTTAGAGTGCTGGTCAGAGCTGCAGATCATCCCTTACCCAGAAAGCTGTTCCTTTTAAAAATATTTCTGGATTCTGTTTTCTACTTCTTAAATGTAGGTAATATTTCATTTTCAGTTGGTATCTACTAGTATATTTTATTTTCCTTAAACAAGTGCTTCAGTACAGGTCTCTATTCCCCTCTTACTTTGGGTGCCCATTTATTGAGCTTAAATAAGCTTAGATGTTGAGATAGATAGATAGATAGATAGATAGATAGATAGATAGATAGATAGATAGATAGATAGATAGATTCTGCTTCCTACATTTAATATAATGTGTTGCCATGGAGATAAGTTCTTCTCTATCTGACAAGTGAAACGTAAGCCAAAGAAGGTATTGCCAAAGTAGTTCAAAGATTGGAAATGTGATATTAAAAATTTTTTTGCCACTGAGCTAAATTATTTATTTTGCTACTCTTTTTGCTGTTCTATTTTATGTCTTCTCTCCTGAACCAGCTTTAACATCACCATTCCTACTGACAGACTGACAGGCATGTCCTATTGACGTCTTCCCCAGTTTTGCTCCATGAGCTGGATTACATGTTACAGAGCAATGGAACTGGCACTTGTCTCCCATGTCTTGCTCTCTGCTTCCCCATCATCAAAGTTGGAAAGACTTTACTACTTTAAAGATCCATCAGTTAAGGGTTTTTTTTGATCCTACATCTATCATTTCACTGCAGATATTGCAGCACTGTGGGAAATGTACCAGTTGGGATAACTGACAAGCTCCTCTCCTTCTGGGGTTTACAGATTCATCATTTTCGTTTGTCCTTGGTACTTCTCCAGAACTCCTTGCCATTGTGAGTAACTCTACAGGATTAGCAATTTAGGATTTTGTTCTTGGGGTTTTCTGATTTAATTGGTTAGTTGCATTGAATAATCCATTTAAAATACCCACTTCTCAGGGTAGAGCTAGACAATTTCTACCCTCTGTGTGTTCAGACACACACTGAAACACCAGAATAAAAATGTATCTCTTACCTTATTGACACCTTCATGAGCCCTGCCACTTAACCCCAAACAGGACAGTGAGGGCTGGGCACTCAGAAAGAGCAGAACAAGGTTGTCTATGCAGTGGAAATGGCACAAAGAGCAGGCGTAGTGCTTGGAGCTTTCCCAGAGAAAGAAGAGAAAAACTGTGCTGACCCTGAAAGCTTTCCACTGAACCTCATACTGAAAGAGACATTTTCTGACATTATCATTCATTCATTTTTATTTTGCAAAAGGCTCCTGTACAGAGGGCTGTGCCTTACTAACCAGTCACTCCCTTCCATCTTTGGTGTGTGCATATCAGCACAATTTGTTTCCAAAATGAACTGACTTTCATGTCTGTGATGTAAATAACAATGGTCTTAAGAAAAAATTTGACAGGAAAGGGACATGGAAGAGTTTTCATAGCAAATCATATGAACCACTAATTTGGGACACCTGAAATCACCTCCTGCTCTGCTAGTAAACTCATTGCTTTCTGTATTGTATATTAATTTAAATTTGGCAATTTAAAAAGGCAAACAGTTATGAGTTACATTGAAATGGTACTCCTTTAGGTATAAAGGCATATTTTTCAAATTCATCAGAAATGTTGTGCTATCAGCATTTGAATTTATAGAAAATTTGCAGACTTCATTTTTGGGGTCATTTGCTTGAAGATTGAGTACTTCCCAATCATATTCTTTTAATTAGCAGAATAATTTTTCATGTCACAAAATGTTATCTTTTTTCCTTGCATGATGGTCTAAGAAACACTGGAAAGTCATAGCCAAATTGGTTCCCCTATTATTTTGGTCTCCAACCAAAATTACTCTAATTTAACCAATTTTTTTTTTTATTTTCATTATTAAAAACTCCTTTGAAATGTGTCCAATTTAAAAAAAAAAAAAATCTAGGTGTGTCCCAGGAAATCCAAATTCAAAGTAGGAAAAGTGCAGCTAAGTAGTTAGTGGAGTTCTGAATTTCATGTAAATAACAGCAAAAGCATTTTTGGTGTACTCCATAGCTGAGAATTTAGGAGCAAGGAGGCAAGAACAATAGGATGAGTGTATGTCATGTAAGTGAGAAAGAACATTTCTGATATTTACATTTAATAGTTCTGCATATTTTTTAAAATTAATTAGGCATATGAAAACCTTGTGATACACACTAACAGCTATTCTTGTAAACCTTCCTTTAGTTTTTAATGTTCACATTTGGCTTCACACTAGAACTATTAAAATTCCTGTCATTATCTTTCTTTGCCATAATTTGGAAGAGATTTGGGGAATATCCAGTGCAACTAAACTTAGCTTTTAAAAAGAATTCTATTACTTCAGGATTTTTTGATAATGTTTCACATAATAATTTTTAAAGTAATGGCCTAGCATATGTATGGAAAATATTCTCAAATTTCTTCATTGATCAATGTTAATATGCCAGAATAAATCATGCTTAACCATTCCCAAATAAAAAAGTCAAATTAGTCAACTAAAGGAACTACCTTAATGATGAAGCTACATCTGACTGTGATAGAGTGTTCTCACTTTACCATTCTTCTGCATATATTAGAAAATTATTATATTAGGGTATTGTATTAGGAGAATTCTAAAAAATGTGGTTGAAACAAGCCCCATGAGACCTTCAGTCCAACCCACAGCTAAAACAAGCTTGTGGCCAGCACAGGACTAGGTCAGCATGGATGTGTAGCCAAGGATGTCATCATCACAGCCTTGTCCTGTCTTACTTTCCTATCATGGAGAATTTGGCTCTGTCACTTTGTAAATCCCCTTCAGGGAGTGATAGGATGCTTGGAGATCATCCCTGAGCCTTCCCTTCCCCAGCCCAAGCAGCCCCAGGTGTCTGTCCCAGCTCTGGCTCCTGCAGCTCTGTGCAGCCCTGAGCTGGGCTCTCCCCAGGTCACCCCTGAGCAGGGGCAGGAACCTGGGGCAGTGTCCCACTGTTAACCTCACCAGCACCCAGCAGAGGTGGGCAGGAACAACTGACCCTGGCCTAACACCCCAATGCCCCAAATCCCTCTTCTGACAGCCTTGAGTACATTTTGCTTTGTTTGCAAATTAATTGGAACTCAATATCCATCACTGTCCTAGGTCCTCTCCAGCAGGGCTGTTGCTCAGCCAGTCACCTCCCAGTGGTTAATCCTGCCTTGTACAGAGCATTTCACCAACTGAACCCTGGGACATTCTCCAGCTTTCCCAAGGTCTGGTTTCTTCAGCCTTTATCTGCTGGAGGACAAGTCAGTCACCCTAATCTAGAATCATTTGTATGGCTGCAATTCTGTCTGAATTCTAGAGGAAAATATCAGGCAATCTAAGCCCCACAGCAGTCCCTGGTATATTTTTGATAAAGAAGTTGCTGTCATACAGTCTTCATGATGTATCACATAGCTTGATTTCTTTTTGCAGAAAGCATAATGAAAAAACATATAAATGACACATTCCTTGTAACCTCTTACAGTAGGGCAGAATTGTTCTTTGTGTAACTCTTCTGAATTTGGACATTATTTTCCTTCTTATTTGCATGAGTAGATAATCTGTTCTTTCACAGTTTAACAACAGCAATCAATATTATTTTAAAGGTTTCATTTTTTGTATCAAGAAGTCATGACTTTGAAAGAGCAGGATTGATTTTTTAGAGCATTGCTAGCTAATAAGTATAATAATTTTCTTCTATTTTAAAGAAATTCCAGTCCATCTAGGTACCAAAAAGCTTCAGTGAAACATTGTTAGTGCTTAAGAGGAAGTGCTGGGCATTTGTCAAGAGCTTTACTGCTAGCAAGCTGCAGGGTTTTACTTCAAATTTCTGCAGACTGTGTATTTTAGTATTCACCCTGTGCTAAGAAAATGATCTGGCAACTAATTATCTGAATAACTTCATGTCAACTCCAGTGCATATTCAGTGAATATTCAGTTTATCTGTTCTGAAGTGCCATAATTCAGAAAGGGATGTACACAGACCAGACTGGAGCAAACACAAGGCTGGAGGAAGGCTCCATGCATGTGCTTACAGTCAGCAGACTTCAGTCATGGCAAGATTCAGGCTCATATTTTCTTTGTACTTTATAAAGAAACAAAGGGCTTGTATAATCAGAGTTCCCCTTAGGGATGCAGATGGAATTCAGCTTCTCTTCAGGGCATGGATATGCAGATCTGGGCTTACTTGGACAAGAAGTGGCATCTTGGCCAGGTGCCTGCTGTTACTCTCAGGAGAACTGAGATGTTCTTGCTGCCTCTGAGGTTACCATTTTGCCAGTAACATCCCAGGGGAGACTGCATCTTCCTCAGTTAATGAGAACAAATGAAGTTGCCTAATCTTTTCTGGATCTCTCTCTCTCACACACACACACACACACACATACAGAGTCATGCTCATCACTTTCTGGGAGCAGGCATGCTTGACATTTTACCAGTAGGAAAGAGGGCAAAAATCACCTTTGACTAAAATAATTTTTTAGGTAAGTTCTTAATGTGAAGTGTTGAGTGCTTACATGTCAGATGATTGTCTTTTCCTAAGGGTTTTGGAGAGCAAGAACACAATCCTGAAGGGCCTGCACAGTCATGTAGCATTTCTTCTTTGGTGTCTTATTGTTTGCTATAACAGCAAAGGGATGAACTGACTTGGTGCTTTCACCAATACCATAGCCACAAGTCAGGTTTATTTTAGATTGTTAAATCTGCTGGCAGGTTGCATATGTAGAGGGAGTCTCTTGGAGAGTGAGCAGGTGGACTTATCCATCGTTGTTTAAAGTTGGCTCAAGTCCTTTTGCAGAACCATTGCCATGATGTTATCCTGGGTAACTTGGTAGCTTCAGGGCTGGACAGTGAGTGCATGTGATCTCTCCCAGAACTTATTTTCAGACTCTCATATCCACCTGCTTCCTTTTGGAAGTGTGGTTAGACTGTAGGACTAGAGCTGTCACCACTGTGTCAGTGATGAATTACCAGCGTGCTTGTCATTCTCCCTGATCGTGCCATGAATGCTTTATGCTGCCTCTAGCAGATGTTCTTTGATGCAAAACTTAAAAACTAGTTAGGATAAAACTCTCATCTGAGACAGTTTAGTAAACATCTCTAGTCCCAGCCTCAGGACTCAATCAAAGTGTGGATTCTTCCATTTTTAACAAACAGTGCTAGAAAGCCTGGAACACTTCCCTCCCACTAAGTCTGAATGTTCTTCATTAAATATCAAAATATCAGGAGAGACAAGTTACTGTGAAAAGGTTTTAATCAGTAATGTTTCTCCTTGAGCTGTACAAAGTAAGGCTGAGGTGTCCAATGAGCTTCCAAAGGCTTTTATTTGAGTCCTTGGCTGGGTTTCGGGCAGCCCCCCTGCCTGCTGCTGGCATTATTGTAGATTTTCAGAATTATTGTAGAAATTACTAGCAAACAATCAACACTAGCAGAGAGCACCACCATAATTTTGCTTTACATTCTTAGTGCCTCAGTGTCCTTCATGCTCTCATAAACCACTTTATCCAAATACCCCATCTTTGTCAAGAGTCTGCAGGAAAATAGGAGAATGTTATATATCCCTCACCATATCTTCAAAACATTTTCCTTCCTCAGTAGAAAAGAAATCTTTTTGTGCATTTGAATCAGAAATAAAGATCTCTTAGCCACCTTTCCTTCTATTTATGTAGGTTTTATTTTAACATATTTTAACATAGCATGAACTGTGCTAAAATATGTTAACATATAATAAGCTATCCTTATTTACAGTAGACTAATATAGTGAATTAATATTCTGCTTAATTTTATTTACCCTCTTTTATCTAATAGGGTTTTTTCATTTCTGTCTGTTTAAAAATAATGATGATAAGCATTTCCTCTGCTGTCTCAGGAGCACTTTCAAGAAAGGTTTTCACACATATCACAGAATCACAGTTTGGTTTGGATGGAGCCTTGAAGATCATCTAGTTCCAACTCCCCTGCAATGAACAGAGGCATCTTGTACAAGATCAGGTTGCTCAGTGCCCCATCCAGCCTGACTGTGGACACCTCCAGGGATGAGGCACCACCACCTCTCATGGTAACCTGTTTCAGTTTCACCACTCTCATAATAATTTTTTTTCCTTATATCATGTCTCAATTGACATTCTTTTAGTTTGAAAACAGTAGCCCTTGTCCTGTCATCTTCCTCATGAAGTCTGGCAAGGCAATTGCAATTCCTATATAAATGTTTGAGGAATTTTATATGTTTGGTAAACATATTTTAAAAAAATAAGTAAATGTTAGCTCTGATGAAAGGACCAGTAAAGAGTTCTGGAAGTGGGCAGTGTTGGCCAAACAGAGCAGGTAGATTCACCTCCCTGCAGATCTGCAGGGATCACTCCTGTGGGGGTGGTCACAGGCAGCTTCCCGTGGTTCCTGTGTCAAACTGCCAGCTCATGTTGCTCGTGGCACTGCTTTGTTAAGAGAGAATTTTTTTAAATGGTGATTTGAACTCAAAAAGGTCTCCTGAATTTTAGGGTAGTTGGGTACCAGGAGAGTGTAGCTCCTTTGGAAACTGTGAGGCTTGGCTCTTGTGTGCAGGAGGAGGAACAGAAGTGAGGTTATCAGTGCTCTCTTTGCCATCTGCAGCCATCCATACTGTAATTTCAGCTACCAAGAGGCAAGCAAGCCTGGTCTCTCTCATACTGCTTTCAGGTCATTGTGGTTCTGTTGACTTTCCTTTCAAGTAGTGTGAAAGAAAAACTGCTGTTTTAATAAGGAAATACGTTATTCTCTGTAATCACACAAAGAATAATAATATTTTAGAGTGACAGAGTAAGACAAAGAGGAGTAGTGTAGCTGAAAGTCAGACTAGAACATTTAGTAGGAAAATGAGTTTTGGGATGCATAGAATTTCTGTTTAGGCAAGTTCAAACTAATTTTATGAATCGCTCACCCAGCTCAACTTTCTTTTTCTATCTCATTTTCCTTTTACAAGCTAAAAACAAATATAGAAAACATCAGTAGACCTTGAAAAACACATTAAGATTGAGCACAGGGTTCTTATTTTTTTATATATCTCAGCTAAATTGAAACACCACTATATTTTTAAGATGACAGCTTTCAAGAAAATATGATATCAAGTTTAACTTTAAAAAAAGACTGTTTTTTAGTTCAGGAATTACATTAGGAATTAAATTAGGAATTTATGTAATGATATGCTCTAGAATATGTTGCAAAGATCTATTAAAAGACGTCTACAAAAATGAAGTGCAGCATACCAAATTATTTAAAGCTCTTCATGTGTGTTGCTTTGTCTTTACGAAGTCAGTTGATTTTCAAGTTATAAACCAAAAAGAACCTACAGCCAAAGGCATTCATAATGATGTTAGATTGATATATATGCTATTGGATTTGTGAGCACTTACTTCCATTTTTTTAAATTAATTTTTTGGGTAGGAACTGATATTCCCATCTCCAAGAACAGAAGTTTCAAACGAATTTCTTAGTCCATAACAGTTGCCAAGCAGCTCTGTGCCAGCACCTCAGATATGACATGGCCTTTTGTGTAGGATGATCTGAGTTAGAAAAGCAGATATATTTAATTGGCCCCAAAATTCAGAGGTGGGGGTAGCTGGCAGTTTGGTCAGACCCACTGATACCTCACCACATGATTGTGGTACCTGCTGAACCTCTGTGGTGCTGAGAAATGAAGACAAACTTCACCTTCTTAAATGAGAAACGTGTACCTTCCTTCCCCTAAGGTTTTCCAGCTTCTGGGCAGGGTCTAAGCTGCCTGTCCTGCCTAAGGCACGAGGCAGTGTGTTTTTATCAACTGTCAGCACAAAACCCTCATCTTTATGTCTTTTGTGTCCCTCCTTATCCTGGCTGCAGGACACAGGAAAAACAGATTTTCCAAAACTCACCTCGTACAATGTTTCTGTTTAGTTCTGATCTTCACATGAAAATCCCTCTTTTTGCTGAACTCCATAAAACTTGAAGAATTGCTTAGGTTGATTTTCTTCTTTCCAAAAAAGGCTGAAATCTAGCCTTTCTTCCTTTCTGAATGAGGGCTTAGGAAATTCACTCTAACTGAAAATTGTTTGCTACTTACTGTTTTAACCAGATAGAAACATAAATTTCAGCCATAAATTCTTGCAGAATGTTGCTAGAAGTTACTGTCTAAGCATAAGCCATCACAATTTCATTTCACTTCCAGGAACTTTTACATTTGCTCTTTGCAAAGCAATTCAGTGAAAAATGTGACAGTATCATAAGTACTGAGAGGCAGAGATCTGATAATTCAAGATGCAAATTGTTTCTGCTAAAATTTACTAAAGTATGGCTTTGATTGATGTCATGGCTGAAAACTGCCATGACTGATGGCATTTTGATGGTGTCTGTGAAATGGAACGACCTAAGGCTTTAGATCATCCATCATGTGCAGATGCTTGCTTTACTGCCAAGGCTCCCCCTCCTGAAAAGTGGCTTGCCTGGGTGGGTTAGAGTTGGAGCACCAGCATTCTCCATGCCATTCTGACTCAGCTAATTGAAGAAACTCAGCACTGTCAGGTCTGATGCTCTGAACAAGTTTTAAGTTTATTTTAGAACTTACCAAGAGAAACAAAATGTTGACACACAGGCCTTGCACACAGGTGCCCTCTTTTCTCAAAAACCTGCACCAGGGAAGATCATTCTGGCATTTAGAATTTACACATGGTTTAGTCATGGCAGGATTGTTTTCTGGACTCGGTGTTGATATTGGGTTTTAGACCTAAAAGTTGGAAGTTTCTTTTCTCCAATTGAAGTTCTCCTGTAATTAGAGTATTTCTTTTACTGAGGAATAAGGTGCTGTTAAGGAAACATCAGTGATGCTCCACTAGGGACTTTGCTCATATTGATACACATGTAAGGGCTTAGATGACTATGATGATAGCCACAAGATAAGCAGGTAATATGAGAGTGCATAGATAAGATAGTGTATTTTGCACTGTTATTCTGCTATATAGTGTGTGATAAGTTGTGCAGTGCTATTTAATTCATACTTTATATGCACAAGATTGATAGATTCTGTTAATAAATAGCCAAGTACACTGACACAGCCAGTCTTAGATGAAGGAAAAAGAAGCCAAGGGACTGTCTGCAGGCCTTTGCAGTCCATTGGGAACATTTTCCTGAGCAGATTATTGTGTGGTGCCTGACCATTTACCCAGTTTACCTGGTCATACCCCTAGGAGGGGAAAACTCCTCTGAAGGTGCAAAGGGTGACCAAAGAGGCACAGCTGCAGAGTGAAGGGGTTATTCTTGTTTTAAAGTAGAGACTAAGCTAAGACCTTTGCCCTTAGTTTGGGAAATGTGGTGGCAGCTGTGAGAGGCAGGAACTTGGGGATAAATGTGATGAGTGTGTGATGAGGGGTGGGAGAGGGAAGAAACAGGGAGCCAAGTCTTAGTGAGAACTCAAGCACATTCAAAATGTATATAGGTTGGGATGGAGGAGAGGAGCCTTGAGAGCATGAAAGGAGAAGACAAATTTACATTTTTAGGACCCATCTAGGTCTAAAATGTCTAAAGCCTAGCCTAAAAGCAATTTTCAAATGTTAGCTTATTTTTTAAAGTACATGTGTGATATTCCAGTTCAGTAATGCTAGAAGTCACCTGGGGGAAAGTTAAGATCACATGTTAAATTTTCATGCTGTCATAACTTGACTGTTATTCAAGAAATGTTTTTACCAAGGGGATTTCTATTTGCCTGAGTGACTCAACATGCCAGGTGACTTAAGGTACTTCAGTCACATTCTTTTCTCTAACACTGACTAGATGCAAGTTGCTCACTCTTTTATATACCATGTATACTTAAGAAAAAAATACTTCTCCTTAATAAAAATAAGTTAAAAATATTTTTTAAGAAAACAGTGTTGTATAAACTCAACAAGCACATCTCATTTGATCAGCACGTTTCTTCTTCATGCTCTCAAAGCAAACATCTCATCAGGGTCCATCCCTCATAATCTCCCTGTGATGTTGTCCCATTCTCCATTCAGAGCCATCTTTTACCTAGCACAGTTTGATGACACTATCCATGTACAGGACACAGGCTCTATATTGAGTTTTTAAGGCTTGATAGGTTTACTCCATCTGAACTTCTACTGATCTGCCTGCAGCTTTTATTTCCTTGTTTTATCTGTGACAGAAAATTTTTTAATTGAACAGGTACATTCAGCTATTTTTTTTGTTTGTTTGTTTCTCTTTGTGTGGTACAATCTACAGCCTTATACAGATATCAGTAACAAGCAGTTTAGTAGAAGCATAGAATAAGAAGTAGCAGTTGTATAGCAGTGTAGAATAAGATATCTAGATACCTGTGTTCTAACACAGCAATGTCATATAGAAAAATGCAGACTTGGAATGACAGCAGATGCCTTGATAGATGGAAACAGGACGGGCACAGATACATGCAGGCCTGGGGTGCTAAGAGACAGGGCAAAGGTGAGCCCCCATGGCTTTAGACAGCTCAGAAGTGGGCAGTTAAAGAAATGCAGACATGGAGATGGAAAAAAGTGGGTTTGAGGGTAACTCAGACAGCTACTCAGAAGTAGTATCTAACATATGCAAAAGTCATCTTGTAAGAAAACTTGGATGCGTGGAGCTGCAGACCTGTGAAAAATGAGCAATGATTCAAAAACATGTTACCAGGCATTTAAAAATAACCTGAGTGCATTCTGGAGTGAAGAAGAAGAAACTACATGGATATCACGCTAGTCCTAGTGCATGATGTCTCACAAAAATTGTGTGTCACAGCAAGGTGGAAATGTATTACTTTGTTTTGCTTGTAGTCCTTCCTTTTTTTTGAGCAATCCTGCCCTATTCTGCCTTTAACATTAACAACATAAATATTAAGAAGCTGGTTTGACTGAAGGTGATCTAGGGTTCTGTTCTGCTTGAGTGTTGGACTAGCTGGGAATAAAGTCAGGTGAAACAAATGTTTGTTCAGTATTAATGAACAAAAATGTACCCTACCTTGGCATAAGACAACTAAACCTTAATGACAAATAGTTGAGTATTTTTGTTCCTGGCACACCATCATATATCCACCTCAGCTTTAAATTCCTGTGTTAGTCTTCGTTTTGCATGAAATGACACAGTTCTGTTGATAAAAGTCTCTTACCTTTAATAAAGCAACAGAAATGAGAAATCTGGTGTAATTGCATAATTTTAAGTCAGAATGGGATTTCTAGCATCTAAGCTGTGTTTGTCAAGATATCTCAGGATCTGAAAGCAGAAGAGGCTATTAGTTTTTGTTCTGGGCACTAAATTGGTTCAGGTGTGAGATAGTCTGGTGCAGTTCAGTGTCTGCTGTCTCTGGCCTGTCTCTGAAATCCCCCCACACACGGGTGTGCACACAGCTGGGCAGGCAATGAGCCTTCAGCTGAACCCTGCACTAATCAGGCTTTCAAATGAAGATGGAGCATAATTAAAGGCAGTGTAAAATAACCCACAAGGCAGTAACACATTTCAAACAGGCCATAGCTCTTTTGACATTTATGTAATAAAAAACCATATTTTCTCCTCGGGGGTGCAAACCCCAAAGGTGTTTGGTCTGACCTAGCTGGGGAGGCTCATGACCTCCAAAGAGATGTGCCATGCCTTGCAGTGTTCTGCTATAAGCCATGAAAACATGTTCATGTTTCTTTCTGTTTCCCTGCCACAGACAGCAGTCTGGCTCGGGGCCTCAACTCACATGCAGAGAACAGCAGCAGAAAATAATAATTCTGTTCTGCAGAGGCAGCAGTGCTTTGAATGTCACCTCACACATCAGCTACTTTTTTGCCTCTCATGCATGGAAGTACTTATGTTTCCCAGAGTATTAGAAAGTTTTTGCCAGCTCTGTGAACTCATCTGTTTGAACCAAATGAGCTTTCAGGTGGTAAAGATGTCTAAACAGTAGACAATAAAGGCCACACAGGAGTTTTCAGGTCTCAGGTAGGACATTTCTCCAACTTGGGCACACACAGAACAAAAATTATGGCCAATTCAGGGCAACTTCTCTTTCCTCCATGAATGCATAGTAATGGGATTCCTGCTGTCCTGGAGGAACAAGGCTGGTTTGGGATAATTAGTGAACTGGTGTGTAGGTGTTTCAAAGGGTTACATCATGCTCCTCTGCTGCACCAGGACTGTGTGGTCACTGTGACTGAGAGAGTAAAAGGAAAAAAATCAAAGATATGTGCCGTGCCTCAGTGGCTGCTGAGGCATAACTGACACTACTGTGTGCATAAATTCACTCACTATTATTTCTCCAAAATGAGAGTAATATAGTGTGTCTATAAAAATATTTGTGGTCAGGATGAAACAAGAAGGTGTCCTGCACTAATACAGATTCCTGGCATTGGTCTGGTTGGTTTGGAGGATAAGTGAGATTTCATGGGTAAAACCCCTTCTGGGAGTGATAGTCCCATCTGCCAAGGTCTGTATGAACCTTTGTGGGGTGCAAACTATGAGTGGGGTGGAGGTGGGCTGTTCAAGAGAAGCCCCCAAATAGACAGGAGAGGCACTGGGTCAATCCCTTTGCACCTGAAGTGTTCAGGGTGTCTGGAGGCTCCATCATTTTCTCACTGTCCCAAAGTGATCAGCCACTACTTAATCCATTTTCTCATCTCATCGTGTAAGTGAATATGGCACCTTTCTCTGAGAGGCTACTGCTAAGGCAAGTATTTATGGCTTGACTAGAATAAGTAAATATGCATGAATTTCAGATTCCAAACATACTTCCCATTTTATTTACAGAAGAGACATAGGAAAAAACTGATGGACTGTAATCAGGAATGAATCAGAATGAATGAGAAGCCTATTAAAATATAAAGCAGCATGTTCACCAGGGTTGATATAAAAAGGTAAATAACTTGGTAATAATGCTACTCTGACAGTATTTCTATACACTTTTCTTCTCAGGCGTTAATAAATCTCTTGATGAAAAAGCAATTGTCTCAGAGTGAAGGAACAGTGGACAAAATTTGATGTAAAATTATTTAAGCACTGGTTTTAATTTGAAATCTTTCTGGTGTTTTCCACCATTGCTTTGTTCATCTTCAAAAAAAAAAAAAAAAAAAAAGAATAGTTTTATAAAGCAACTCCAAGGAGGTAAAAATCTCTCATTTCAGCTCAGCTGTTCAAATTTAGACTCCTCTGAGCTGTGCATTTTGCCTGCCCCTGTCGTGCTGGGAGGCAGCAGGAGGGAAGGCTGGAAGGAAGGGTCTCTTGGAAGGAAGGGCTGTCGTGGCTGCCCCTGCTGCTGGCAGCCGTGCACGTGGGTCAGAGCCCTTGGCTCCTACCGGCCCCTGAGTGCCTGGGTTCTGCTCTCAACATCTGTGTGTCTGCTAATGGGCATCTGTGAGACTGCAGGGTCCTGGGGAGGGTGTGCTGTTCCACAGCCAGGCTGAACTGCAGCCCTCCAGGTGGGAATTATCCTGCCTGAGCTGCTGGCAGGACACATCTGGGCAGTTGGGGCCATCCCTACATGAGCCCACGGAAGACTTGTACAGCTTGTGCAAAAACATAAAATAGCAGTTGAAGCAAAGGAAGAGGAAGAAGGATGGAAGTGGTGCATTAGGGCTTTAGTTTCAAAGCATAATGCTGTTACAGGGTACAACAGGATTATGGGATATAATATAATATAGGGTACTAAAGAGACTGATGGCACAGACATGTTTTCAGAACTGCGTGTTCAACATATCCTGAACTACAAGGGCATAACTGAACAAGACACGGCTCAGTGGTGTGCACCTTTAGACACCAAAATGCCTTTTAAAAATCTGGACTTCAATATTTTACATCCATATCTTAAAGCTTCGGCACCTCTAAACTTGTAAGAATTTCAGCCTTCATATTCTTTGCCTACCTAGGCACTCCTGATATTTTATCATTGGTATAATTGAACAACAGGAAAACGGCAGGTAATTCTCTAATTGGATTACTATGATTTGATATTTTCTCATGTAATTTTTAAGAATTATAAAACTGCTCTGGACTTCATGGTATGTAGTTCATCATGAGCATTATTAACAGATAATGTTAATAAATTAAATCAAGTGCTTATTACTGTGTTTTACAGGTAGTTTAAATGGGTTTTTATTAAAATAAAAATGGATGTTTTTAGTTGTGACATAAGAAAGTACAATAAATTAATGGTTTTGTTTCTTGCCTCATTGAAGAGGTAGCAACTTGATATTGCATTGTTACTGCTGATTATTTCTGCAGTGAGAACATGTATCACTGTTCATTTGAAGGAGTAATGATAGATAAGAATTGATTCTAAAGATACCACCAGAAAACCCTAGCCAATGGAGGGAGTGAAACAGTTTCAGAATGAACAAAAGAAATAGATAATTCAATATAAATTGCTGTGTGTTTTAAAATTACTTCTGATAGCTCAATAACTGCTCAATACCACAAACAGATGCTTAGAAAGTTTTTCAATATTTAACCAAAAGTCAACATTTTCACCTGATGTATAACTGCATCTGACAATAATGTTCAGACACTATGCAAAAAATCTATTGTTGTCTTGCAAGCATATTAACACTAATAAGAACAAGATTCAGTGGAACATTGACACTGTCCAAAATGGACAGTGAATAATTCAGCAGAAATTAAGAGAAATGCCACCAGAAAGAAAATTTCTACTTCAAGCCTAACTATATTTGCTTGCTTTTTCTGTGATCAAGTTTAATCCAATATAAGAAAGGTATGGTAGTTGTGGAGGTGTCTTTGGAAAATTGTAGTTCTTTTTCTTATGGAAAACAAGTTTTGTTTTACACTGGGCTATTTCTGGATATTGCTTTATTAATTGAATTTTACTTTGTGCACTATATTAGTTCTGTAAGTTTATCATTCTTCCCTGCACATCTATGTTGCTGTGGAAGCTTTGAGAAAATGTGTGGAAAAGGATTGTCATGTGGGGCTATAGTGGGACAGTGCTTGGGTTTAAAAAAAAAGGGAAATAATTCCAGAGATTCTTAGAGAATACTTCAGGGTTCATACCTCATGAGCTAAATAACATAAAAATAATCAGACAAAGCAATTTTGCTGTGGAATAAGAGAATCCCAAGGGTTGTTACACAGGTTTAACCAGTGTATCTGTAATTATATCACTGAGTTGGTTGATTAGGCTTAACAGCAGTTCTGAACCAAAAGACAGTCTGTGGTAGCTGTCCCAGGATCCTTTCAGTGTTGGTGTGAGAACAGAAGTGTGGAGGTTGCATATTCTGTGACCTTTGAAAGCCCTGAATGGGTGTGCCCAGCAGGGTGAGAGGGGAAGGTGTCACCCCATGGATCCTGTGGGAAGTGCATCCCTTCCAAAGCCATAGCCCCAGGCACATTTGTGTGCTCCCCTAGTCACACTCCCTCTAGTCTGGGTTTCAAGGGCCTTAATTTGGCTGTAAAGGAAGGATTGCAGTGTTCTCCACTTGGCAGCAGATGGTCACAGTGTTGTGTGACCATGCCTGTCGTGGTGAGGATACCAGTGCCTGCTCTGGCAAAGGGGTTGGGAACCTCTTCAGAGGATGGGAGTGAACAGCTTTCTTAAATTACAGGTAATTCAGCAAAAAATTCACCATCAGGGCCCTGAATACACAGCAGTGGCAGTGGTCAGGTTTGACACCTAAAGGCATCTAAATATGCAGAGCTGTTTCAGATTCAGCCTTCTGAAAAGAAAACATCCTTTGCTGCATCAGCTCTCAAATTTATTTTTCATTGAAGTCCCTCTTAATGCCCAGATTTTCAAATTCTTGTACATTAATTTGAGATCCTCAGGCTTCAAAACATGTGAGCAGTTTTGGATGTGCCCTGAATACCATCAGCTCCAGTTAGAGCCAAAGTCACTTATTTTGCAGGCAGTGTTTAGTTTTATGTGTCAGGATGTTGTATCTAGGTTTTGAAAGTAATTTCTGGATGAACAGTGTCAGGTTCACCTGCTTTTATTTTCCCCTTCCAACACAGGCTCCTTGGATATTTATTTTGTCATGATTACAGGAAGTAGAGCAAAATGTTTTCTATCTTGGGAATTCTTGACACTTGTAATGGGAAATTAGTTGGGAAAATAATGGCCATTTAAAATCCTGATAAACTACAAAATGTCAGAGATACTTTAATTTCTTCCTGTTTTTTTAATATAGATCTACAGTGAAAATACTTAAATCACTACAATTTCATTGTTTTGGAGCATAGTATGTCATCAGTAGCCAGAAATATCTTGATGTCCAAGTGCAACAGATAAAATATCTAACAAGACCATTTTCTAGAACTGATGTGTAAAAACTTCATTAAGAACTTCCTACAGATACATAACAAAGTATCTTTGTTACAGGCTAAAAGAATTGCATGCAAAGGGATAACTCTCACACCTTCACAATACTTTTGTCTCTCATCTTTACCAATTACAGTGCAGTAGTGGGCATAATCCTGGCAATTTAAAGGAAGGAGAAGTTTTGCTGAAATCGTGGCTTTCACAGCATAATTGCAAACTCTAGTTGCATAAATGCAGCCTGTCTTTTTGCACTGATCACCTAGGCAAGTAGACCAACTAAAGCATTTAGTTCCTATTCACACAGCTGACATTTTCCAAGACATTTTTGGTGAAAGTGTCTCTTTCCACAATAGTTTTTGACACAATGGGATCTTGATTACAGCTGTGATTACTGGCTGCTGTTGTAATGCAGAGTAGTAATGACCTCACCTCCAGGAAAGGACAAATGAAAAACTATCAGATAAAATAAATTAAAGGTGAAGAAGAGGTCTGAATTTGCTTGAAGACTCATCATCTTTGGAGGGATATTTTCTTTCTTTTCTTCATTGTCAGTGTCTCTTGGTTTTGCCTGTACTACATGCACAGTCTCATGTGACTTGGTGTTTTCCTTTTGGAATCAATAATCAGTCAAATTATGTGACACTTATCCAACCCAATACATTTTTATTCTCTGTTCAGAATCAGTAAATATTGCTGAAAACAATTTCCCCTTTTTCCTTGGCACATAACTTACTGAAAATTATTCATATATATGCATCTCTGTGCATGACGAAACAAACATATTTACATGTTCTTGAGTTGCTTTACCACATAAGTTACAGTGTCATATATACACAAGAGGAAAAAAAATGAAATATTAGCTTTGAATTTAGCAAAAGATCAAGGATTCTGTAATGACTGTTTTTTGGAAATGGAGCTTGTCAGATTCATAGTCATGATAATTACTCTAATGTTCAGTGTTCTAACTAATATTAGGTCAAAATTGTGACATTCAGGGGGATTGCTTATGTTAATAAACTGTCAGCATCAATATTTCCATGCTGCAGCACTTAAAATTTAAATTCTCCAGATAGAGAATAATTCATAAATTTAAAAGAAAAATAATAAAAAGCCTTAAAATTGAATATTTAGCCTGTTCTGCCTGCAGAGGTGTCTTGCTGAGTAGCTCATTTGAAATATAGCATATTATAGCACCCAGTCACAGCTTTTTACTTCTGCAACATCTTCCTCGAGGAGGTTTCACAGTATTTTGCAAACGTAAGGAAAGTTCTCCTCGTTACCAGAGGCAGACAAGTGTCAAATCTGTGGTACTAATTATGAAATCAATGTTTCATTTACATTTTTAGTCCCATTAGAAAGCAGAGTTGAAAGACACTTTCAAGCATTATACCTGCCTGTTGGTGACACTGACAAATAGAGGTTTTACAGTTGAATCATAATCTTTAAAAATGTTTTCCCATCTTCACTGTTCCTCAGGGAAGAGCTTACGTGAACAAGAGAAATACTAATACCAGAAGAGAGCAAGGGAATACAGGCTACATGCAAACTGCTGTCTAATACACTATTAAATAATCTGAAAAGATGGGTGGGGAAAAAACATGTTTTCTGTAATTTTTCTCATTACAAGTTTTAAGGAATTCTTTAGTAGGGAGACACAAATTTCTCATTCAGGGTAACATGATTTTTCTTTCCTCTCTGAACCATCTCTTGGGTGGTTTGGTAGATATTTCCCTTGCACTCTCTGAACCACCTCTTGGGTGGTTTGGTAGATATTTCCCTTGCACTCTGTGAACCACCTTTTGGGTGGTTTGGTAGATATTTCCCTTGCACTCTCTGAACCACCTCTTGGGTGGTTTGATAGATATTTCCGACGTGGTCCAGAACAGGATCTGAACCTCTGAGCTGGCAGAAGCTGTCCCTTCGTTTAAAAGGCTCTGAGTTGTCCAAGGACAGCAAAGCAAGGTCTCTGTCCTTCTGCCTCCCTGCAGAGCCACGTGCTCATGTCCCTGGGAGCCCAAGGCTCGTTTGAAGCTGGCCTTGTGCAGTGTGAGTGGAGCAGGCACTGCGTGCCAGCGCAGCGTCCTTAATGGATGCGCCACGGAGAGAGAGTGACTCCATCAAACCCAAGTGCAGCCTTTTAATTCCCTTTGGTCCTGAGCACTCACTTATCGCTATCTCCCAGCATCCTACATCCAAATCAAACCTGCCAGCTGCTCCCAGCTCCAGTTGTATTTAATTTAGTTAGTTAAAGCAGCACCTCCACTCTTCCCTCCCCACCGCAGACAGGTTCCTTTCAAGCTATGCTGAGTGGGCGTTTTCGCGCCTGACATGAAAGGGCAGCCAATTTGTAAGGGGGTAAATTAAATTTAGGACACTTAGTTCGTGTGAGAGGAAGGAAAATCAAGCAGGCAAGTGAGACAGGGGTATAGCATTTATAATGTAGGTTCAACACACTTGCAGAAGCAGTAAAGAAATTAAATTAAAAAGAGGTGGAAAATTTTGAATAAATGATAATGCTGAGACTCTCCACAATAGGTAATTCTGTATCTATTGCTAAGACTACATGAGTTTTATAAATTCTTTTTTTTCCCCAGGGAGAAAGACAAATCAGGTTTTCTTTTACCCCTGGAAATCGACCAAAGCCCTGAACCAAAATACTCTACCATTAGTGTGAGTGGTCTGAATTCAAATTTTTATTTGCTCAAGAGTTCCTTTATGATTTTGAGCAAGTCAGTCAGCAGTTACTACTCACAGTGTTCCACTCCTTCATCTCTGAAACAGGACTAGGTTATTTTTCTTTTAGGTCTCCATTTATTGTCATCACTCAGGAGCACTCTGAAGCATGGATAGATCATGGATATGTGCAGAACCTATCAAAATTAACTTTAAGGTCTATCTCTTTTTCAGTCTGCCTGCTTGAATCCCCTTAATACCAGTCTCTGTAGAGCTGTGACCCTGAAGCAGGAGGTTGTAAGAGAGGATTTAACTGTGGGAAAAAATAAGAGTGAATATGTAGATGTTAGAAGATAGTGAGTGATTGTTCAGCAGGAGGGCAGGCATATGCTGCATCCCTTAGGAAAGGCAGCCAAGAGTCCTGCTGAAGTTTTACCATCTAAGATCTGTTCCCTTGAGAATGACACATTTGCAGAGAGTAGATGAGTGCAGCTTCTACTTACGCAGTAGAGCAAGCCTGTCTTGGCACACAAACTTTCTGCATGATGGAGAGACCACTGTTGTGGAGGCTTTTGCATCACTAAGTTTTCTGGAAGCCCTGAAGTGAGCTCCAGTGTATCAGATTCACACAGACATTCTTCATATAGGTGTTCCTCACAAACAGGAAATGTGTTTGCCTTGGTCAATTCAGACTGAATACTTGGTTTTTATCCTTTTGAAGACAACAAGTTCATTCATATCCTTTCTCCCATCCCATGCCTTCCTGCCCTGGAGCACTGGCAGCCTCTAAAAGCAAAAAGGCAAGGGATTCATCCTGGACAATTTCTCCTTGTCCTGTTAGCTGAGACTGACAATAAGGTAAAAATATCTCTTCCAAAAGGGAAGAGCAGATAGGCTGCTCATTTTTTTTTTCCTAAAGTAAGCAAAGATGACCCTGAGATTAGCTCAGCTGGTCAGAGCATGGTGCAAATAACACCAAGCATGTGGGTTTGAACCCTGTGTGGGCCATTCACTTCAAAGCTGGACTCGATGATCCTTGTGGATCCAACTGCAACTATTCTGTGAACAAAAGATCTCTTGGCAAAGCTCTGATGACAAATCCTCAAGACCACTGCTGGAGTATGAGTAACCAGGTCCTCTTGCATATGGAGTCATCCATACAACCTTAGCAGATGATTCTTGTGTTAAAACCTCACTCACTCTGCAGACTAAGTTAAATGGCAAACAGATTTTGTAACTTTTACTGTTAGGTCTGTTCTCTTTGTTCCTGCAGCTGTGTCCTGAATTTAACTGATTAAGTTAGAGCTTCCCCACAGGACTTTGGGATAAACAGCTTTGTATTACTTAAAGTTCATGGAATTCAATCTGCTGCTTTGATATACGAGGTCAGGAAATATTAAAAAGATTATGCACACAAATACAGTGTTTGATGTAGATTGTTCTTTTCCCTGCGATTGATTTGCCATGGTGTCTTGTAATTTATTCATGCAAGGGAGCTTGATGGATGATGTAAATTATTTTACTTTTCCCTTTTGACTTAAATAATAATTGCCAATATCATTGTGGAATGTGGAAATACGGGGAGAAGACATGGAAAAGTGTTGAAAAGTTAATTTTTTTTCTTTAAGGTTACACCAATTATAAACATAAGTTCATTATTCAGAAATAATGTGTTTCTAAAATGGAGTGAAAATGTCACAGTTTAAGAACATCACCTAAATGCTGAGATGAGATGCTGTCAGACATTGAAATAAAAGATGATCAAATGGAGATACCTTTGCTAGGTTTTTTTTGAGCCAGTGGTCCTTTTTTTCAATCTTAACTCATTGAAACAGATACAAAATTAATAGGTTCTGAAGATGAAAAACCAGATTCTGGCATATAAGTAAGCATTTTGTAAAGCTGTTTCTCATCCATCTCTCTAGGGATAGAAGCCTATAAATACAATTTGGAATTGGAAAATGGAATGTAAGACAGCTGGAGACAACTGAGCTGGACCTTGCAGAGCTGCTCCCATTCCCAATACAAATCCCTGCATTTTTGTGAACCTAATCTTATCTTCACTTTCACCTTGATTTTACAGAATTGATTTCTAGCAGAGTCCTGTTTGTTGTGTAAATTGTCCATAAAGTTTACCAGAAAGATCACAGGAGCGCCCACTCAGGCAGGAGTCTCTCATCCAGAACTTGTCATCCAGGTCAGGGATGACCAGCCTCACTGCCCTTATGGCAGGAGGTGGGACAAGGGAAGCAGAAGGCCCTGAAGTGGCTCAAGTGACCTCAGTAAACAGCAGCAAATCTGAATCCTCATCCCCTGATGCAGTATCCCATGCTGCAGGTAGAAACCACACTGCTGGCTTGCTTTCTTTCTTCACTGTACCCTGGAATTTGAGCCTTCCCAAAGCTCACCTTCCTTTTGCTGCTTCAGACACTGTTTCATGGAAGATAACCAATTTAAAGGCCACACACCTAATTTCAAGCTTTTATGTTGAGATTTGCTTCATGAGACATGAGTCTCTCAAGGCCATGAAATTGTCACCCTTGATGCTCAGTGGATTCCCCCCTGCAGACAGCCCTCTGTGTAGCATGATGGAGTGGCTCAGTTCCTGGTCATGCAGAGTCACAGGTGTGATGAGATGCTCTTGGTGATGTGCCTCCCCAGAGCCCATTCCCATGTCTCCTGTTTCCTGCTGTGACTGCCAGGTACCACTGGGGGAGGAAGGACCTTTAACAGCATCATGCTTTTGTTGTTGTGGCCCCGAGATGAAAGGGGCTGGTGCTGGGTCACTGCAGGAAATAACTTTCTCTGTTGGGATATTGTGTTTGGAGCGAGGGCTTTAGACTGACCCAGAGGGTGGAATTCAAATAGGCTCTTTTTCCTGGAGAAGGTGATGCTTCAAGTGCACAAAAGGCAGCAGTGTATCTGTATCAGAAGCAGTTGTCTGCCAGCAGTACAAAAGGTATTGTTCCTGCTGTTCCCCATGGAACAAAAGCACACGTATGGGAATCACAGGATGTGATAAAAAAAGGGGGAGATAGCTAATGGGAAGTGGCAAAACCCTTCATATACTTTCTCTTCCTGTAAAACCGAAATTCATTGCCTCAGATGCAGAAAGTGCTCCTTTGGCCAAGTCAAGGATCATAAGATCAAATTCAAGTATGAAAAATAAAAAATCATTTATTTGATGTCTGATTCTGCTGTGCAGTGAAAACGTGAGACTTTCAAATAAAAATCCACCAAAAACATGTGAGCTAACAATGCATTAGAAAGTGTGAAACCACATATTATTCGGGTAAACCTGTTCTTACACTGCTTTTGCAGATAATGTGCACGTGCTTTTACAGTAATAAGCATATCCCATGGATTTCTGTATTACCTGCAAAGCACTCAGGCTGATTAGGACCAAGTTTAATTTGGTCCTAATCAGCTCCAGGCAAGTGGACCGCGAAATTAGCTTGACACATTAATTTTATGTTTTATAGTAGGGAGACCTGCCCAATTTGCCTGACTATGCTAGACCAATTTTATGTCTCTCTATATACACATGGATTTATATATATATTACATGTATTTTATATATATATAAAGCATTTCATTTTCTCAAACACAAGTGCCCTGATACAAAATATCCCATTTTTTCTTCGGACCACAGGCAATTCCTCTTGGGCCTCACATTTAAAGCATCACACTTTCTTTTAGTTCCAGTCTGCTGATGGTGCTAATGTTTAGTGACAGTTACTCAGTACTAATGATCACCTTTGGGGATTTTCAGAGTGCTTGCCTTTTGCTGGTCACTGGTGAAATGTAATCAATAAATCTGCCAGCCAGGTTTTCCTCTTGCCTTTCCTATTTGAATTAAATGAACATCTCAGTAACAGATTCATGATGGAGTCCCTTTGCTATCCAGAGCCTTCCATGTGCAAGTAGTGCTGGTTTAAATGATCTATGAAGTGTACCTTAACATTATAAATACAGATAAGTAATGCTCATACTAAGATTGTTCTTGGGTATAATTCATGCTTGGAAAAAAGGAGGAAAGTTAAAAATTGTTTAAAGATTTGTTCTATTTTGTTCTCACTTCTTTTGTGATGGAGTGTTCCCATCAACTATTCTCTTTCTAACTCACATCTGTATTGGCATGAAGGACTACTCCTTATTTTTCTTCTCTGACAAGTTGCTCCAAACGTTTTCAGTTTAAAGTGGTGCATTACTTATTTACTGTATTTTACATTCAGTAACTGCCTTTAAACTTTTTGCATCTTTTTCACCACACAAAAGCTACTTGTGTGTGCTTTGTAGGGAACAGAGGATGTCATTATGCAATTTATTATTAATTAAGGGTTAATAATATTTCATCTGAAAAAGTACACTGTTTATTTTAAACCACCTTCCTTAGTACAGTGACATTGTTTTCTCCTTATAAGAGTAATTTCTCTTGTCTTTCCATCTAATATAGCATTCAAACACATGCTAAATATTTTCCATGGAGTCGAGAGTACTGGACCTTTGACCAGAAGTAGAGCAAGATCCTGCAAAACACCATGATAAAATTCCATGGAGGATTAAAGTTTTCCTCAAATTTTAATGCTAGACAAACAACTTCTGGAAGACAGAGGTCTGTCTTCATGTGCTAAGAAATAGTGTAATTGCAGAGATGCTCAAATCATTGATTTGTCTACCTTCTGCTTTGCTTCACCAGTGGAAAAGCACAAAGTTTATGTCCTTCTGCAGCTCATTATCTTTTCTGAGGGCTGACAATTTAAAAACTGAAATCTGTAACTAAATGGATACAATAATTACAGTCTAAATGTGGTCGAAAATAGCTACATCTGAGGAAGATGTGAATTAAAAAATGTGTTCTCTCCTGGCAGTCGCCCGCTTATCTTGGCTGATTGCCTGCAACTTTCTGGGTAATACTGTGAGCATCCAGGAGACAGTTGGCTCAAGCACTTGCTCTTCCTGTCAAAACTTTTCCCATGCCAGCCCTTGGAAGGCCTTTTTGTCTAAGACCAGCAGCAGGGGAGTGGGGGAGTCACTGCCCTGGCTGAGCATCCCCAGGGAGTCACAAACCCTGGTCAGCATCACCTGAGGCTGGGGATCTGCTCTGGGGCAGCTCCATGGCCAGGACACCTCTGTTCACTGTGGGCTGTCATTTCACTCCTGCTTCAGCACCCTCATCCCCTACATTCCCTGAGATTGTTATAAGTGTATCAGGAGTTTCTGGAAGTCTCAGTTACATCATATAAATGATGCACACTCTGCTTCAGTCCTGCTAGGATGAGGGTCAATTTTTTTGCCAATTAAGAAAAGTGAATGCTATCAACTTGCAGATGAGCTGCAGTTTCCTGGAATTCCTGAGTTGTGATCACCAGGGAAAGGAAATGAGAGATGAAAGAGGATGAGCTTGTGCTGTTTTATGGTGTTCCAATCAGGTGATGCCCCAAATCATATAAAGATTAATTAAATAATCTTGATTATTTATTCCTACTTTGACAGAATCTTCTTATAAAAGCAACTGTCCTTAATTCTGCCAGTAAAAGAAGTTTTAGATTCCACATCTTTTTGAACAAGTCAATCATAAACTTAATGCATTTTTCTGAAGCCAGAGGTAACCAAGTACTGAACCTGAAAATGGTGTACATGTAATGAAGCATTTCAGAAACTGAATTTGGGAACAGGCTAGGAACATATGCACATATGAAATGTGCAACACCTACGTTTGTGCTCTTTATCACTCCTCATATATGAGTTCTGTCATACGCATGTGAATAAGTAGCATATGGCTTTCAAAAAATACTCCTGGGGATGCTCTTAAAATACAAGAAGTGATACCCCTCTCCTATGGAAAACTTCCATAGTTCTTATTCCCAAGCGCGCTCACATTTTAATCTTTTTCCATCAGCATGTTTGCTGTCCAAACAGGTTAGTGTGGGGAGGGTACTCAGCCCCCAAAACTAGGAGAAAAGCCCACATGAACCCAGGACAGTGCTGCAATTTACAGTGGGGAGGAGCTGCAGTATCCACCAGGGCAAAAGGATCCTGCAGGGATCAAACACCAAGGGCAGTGGGGTTACATATTCTCAGCACCTCCTTCTTCTTCTCATAACATGGAGGAATTTTCCTACTCCATAAGACTAGAAGAAAAAAGAGATTTTAAAAGCCTAATGAGAAAAACATTACTGAATCCCATTGATTCGTCCTGTTGTGAAAGCTTTAAGGAAACCATGATTGCATCACTCTGAGATGACAAAACATGGCCAACCCTGCCTGCTCCTTTCTGCTCCCACCACAGCTTCACCCTGCTTTGGCCATGCCAGACTTTTGGCAGAGTGGCTCTGCTGAGATCTGAATCACTAACATAGTCCAGGTTGGAAACACACCTCCAAGGGATGGAGAGAGGTTGTATTTAACTCAGAGCTGTGATTAGAGCAGACTGCTGTGGGACCAGCAGCATGAGGAGCTGTGCATCAGGGAGAGGTGAGCAAGGGAGCATCCCTGGGAAGGGCTGCACTGGGCCTGTCCCTGACACTCTCACTTTGAAAAGTTGCTAAAAGAAACGGTAAGCACCAAGTGATGTCTGCTTTGACATAAAAGTGCTTCTGTTTAACAACTGCAATAAATGACATGAACAGCAAGGCTTCCAAGCAGACCAGAATCCTTTGAGCAATGCAACAGTGCTGTGCACCAGGGAAGAGCTTTAGGTGGGACAGTGCAGTGCTGCTGCCCCACAAGCATCCCTCTGCAGCAGGGACACCAGCTCCAAGGGAAATGTGATGGGCAAACCCAGGTGTGTGCTCAGCACACTGTCAGGAGGGAGATGCTGCTGGGCTGCAGCTGTGGGGTGTGACACCAGGGCTGCTCAGGCTGCTTCCTCTGGGCTGTCACCTTTGGGTTTGTAAAGTGCAGAGCTGTGTCACCAGCACTTCCAAACTCAGCTGCTCACAGGAGTAAGCAGCATGTCCAGTAGAGAATACTGACAGGATCAGGCCCAGGGACTAAAAAATTCTCATTAAAAGGTTTTCATTTTTTATCACTTCCATTCAGCCCTGTCAGCCCAGTTTGATAACTAATACCATTGACTTCAGCTGGGCAAAGATTACATGTGAATCCAGTGACTGATGGATTAGGCCATGACATGTGAGATGTATTTTCTATTTCCAGAACACTTTGCTTTGGTCTTTTTTCAGATGACAATTAGAGCATTTGTGCAGGCTGATAACACTACAGTACTACAAATACTAAATTAAATATTTGCTCTGGGTTTTCTCCCCATTTTCAGTAGTTGCATGCATGCCAACACGTTTTGAATCCAGTCCAGCATTTTTTGCACTGTATTACTTGCAGATATGTAGCAATTATAAGCCATTAAAATGAAATGATTTATGAAATGCAGATGCCAATTTATAACATAAATCAGTGCTTCAGTTATATTACTGAATTGACACTTATTATGTAATGAATAATTAGAACAGGCATTCCTTCAAGCCAGGCACCATTACATAGGGTATATTATGTCCCTAAAAGGTTACTGTAGGTTAAGATACTGTAAAGGTGCCTACCTTGGGGAACACCCCTGGGAGGCTGGGAATTTCAGGTGGGGTTTTTCCTGTGTGGAAAATTCTTTCTGCAGAAAATGAAATCTGGCCATGAGTGCAAATGCTTGAAGCAAGCTGGAACATTTTTCTGTAGAAAAGGACATAGAGGTCTTGTCCTCAAGGACATACAGGTGCTAACTGCTGTGGTTATCTGGTTAGGGACAGGACATGGCTGGGACATGACACAGAAAATATGCCTGAGAAAATAATTTTCTCTGAGGTATTGCTGTTTCAACATGAATGTTGCCTATTTCTATGTCAACATGTAGAGCATATTTCCATATGCTCTACAATTCATTCACACACATCCTGAGGCCATCTGCCCAGACCTTAAAGGATAGATATAGAAGCTAAGAATGATTTGTCCTGTTGTGAGAGAGTATTCTGCATGGGACCTGACTTCATATAAACATGCCTGTGTTATTAACAGGAAAGCCACTCTAATTTGACAGCCACAGAGAGAAAACCTGTTATCTGCCCATCCTGGGAGGGCTGATAACACCAATCTTCATAGAATCTTAAAAACTGTTCTGAGGGATAAGGAGGGAAATGAACACACTTAGGAAAGGAAAATCATTGCTGCAAGTTATTAACACATAAATTAGCTTTCATTAATGTGTTCTGCCAGGACTTTAATCTAGAACCACCTCATTCCCATTGTCTGACCACATCTCTGTGGGCCCAAAATGACATGCAGAAAGGAAGATTACTAAATCCAGCTTCCTTTTTTTTCATTTTCATGTAGAAACCCATCCCAGCCTGGAAGTGAAGGCATGTAGCAGCTTTTTGTGCATCAAATAAGCATCTAACTTTTTCTATGTTGCAAAATGAAACCAAAAGAAACTAAACCACAAAAACATGCTGTTAAAGTAAGAGTGTTTGGATGAAAGCAAGGGGTTTCAGAGTTAAGTGCCTCGTGTCCTTTAGCTCAACCCCATTGTGTCTGGAGAGATTGCATTTTGCAGCACTTCACTGTGTGATCATTTCCATCCCTGCAATCCCAGACACAATGGGGTGAATTAAGACTGCAGGAGAAGTATTAACTACTTGTTGCTGTGGGTGCTGTCAGACAATCTGGCTGTGTAATAAGTTGTTGAAATAAAGAGATTCAAACTGCTGAGAAAAGTCAGGGCTTGGTAGTCCCCAGGGGGTCCAGTGTGCTGCTTAAGACCAAAAAAATTAATATGAATAACTGACAAAATACTACAGCATTGCCCTATTTCTACTCTTTTTTTCCCCTTGAATTGCATCTCTTATATCACCATCCCTCAAGCAACAGAAGTGTGAAGTGAATATTTTATACATATCCTTATACACAAAAAATTACATACATAATACATTATAGATCCTTTTACTTCCATACATAATACCCCACATGGTGATTTCTTTTCCAGAAAAGGACTTGTGAGAAAATGGCAAGTCTATTCTGGGTGATGACTGTAGGCAACGTTACTAAACCTCTTGCCATCACAAATTGAATGTAAAAGAAGCTGTGCACCAGTTCCCCATAATAAAATGCATTGCTGGTTTTGGGGTTTTTAAGTAACTCTCACGTGTAGTTTGTTATTTCTGGAGTTGTTGACAGCAGTTGCAAGGGCTGCAAAAGCTCCATTATCAATTCTGGGCTGCTGACATAAGGAAACCAGTGTTGGATGTGGTTCATCAGAGATGACAGTGGTTCTATTGCTAACTAAAACTGGGTGCTTCCAGTCTGCAACACATGCCAGAACATTTGCCTGATTAAATATTCCTGTGGGCTCCAGAGGAGCTGAGAATGACCCTGTTGTCTCTGAAGAGCTCAGTCATGAGATTTATTTTCCACAATGATGGATATCATAAAATTGGGCATGTGGGGATTCGTGGTGGATGTGAAAGTGGTAATGTGAACTCCAAGATGTGGGGAACAAATCAAGGCTAAACAAAGCCCAGAGAAGACACCCTGTAGGCTGGTTGGAAGGGAGCACTACTGGAAACTTAACACAAAACCTTCATATTCTCAAAATGTCTCCTCAATGTGTTTTTACAACCTGAAGCAATGGCTTGAATTTCAGCATGTACCACTCACCCAGAACTCCTGCCACAGTCTCAGAAAATCAGACTGCAGGTTTGATGTCAAATTTATTATTATTTTTAGCATGAGGCATAGTTTGAGTTCCCTCTAGCCTTGAGACTCATTTGCGTGACTTTGGATACTGAGGCATGGGGAGATTAAGTGACTTTGTCAGTGACTTTCATTACTCAGGTGGGTCTTTCATTGCTTTCATTACTGTGGTAGGTCTAGGAATTAGACCTTGATGTTGGGCATTCAGAGGAGTACTTTTCTTCCCTAATAACTGAGTGGTAATACACTGCATTCTTATTTGGAAGAATCACATTTGATTTTCTTTTCTTTCATCTCCAGAGAAAGGAGTGCTCTGGAGTCTGAGCAGGCAGCCTCTGAAAGCACATGAGCCACTATTTCTGTCAATTAACAGAGGAATGGAAAATGTCCACTCTGACATACACATTTAAAGCAAGGGGTGAAATATTAGGGAATATTGCAAGCTAATTGTTCCCATGTGAACTATTTTTCCCAATGACTTTTTCTTGTGCTTCTATTACAGGTTGAATTCAACTGCTCTTTAAGCACATGTCCTATAAAAAGGGCATAATGGCTGAGCTGAGAATAAACATAAAAAATGTGAATAATTTTAAAATAAGCAGCCAGCCATCATTAATTCACTAGGTACTCATTACAGTAATATTAATAATGACTTATGCATTAGATATTAATATAGTCTTCAAATGAAAAAGCTGGATTTCTAATTTTATTTCAAGAAAAATAATTGATACTTCAAACTTTATCTATCCTGCCTAGTTTACAAATCTTTTAAAAGAAAATAAATAATCTGTAAGGTGAGCAGTGAGCTATGAAGTTTTTTAGTCTCTAGCTTACATCCCCAAATGCAAACCAGGGTAAAAGCAATGAGAACACTTTTATTCAATGTCAATTCTTTGGGGAATAAAGATGTTTAATAATGAGTACTATCATCTGTATATTGCTGAAGTTCTTAATTTGTCTCCAATTAAGCCTAAGATTTCTGAGGATGCTTTAATTGATCTTGCTTTCAGGCACAATAAACTACTAAAAGCCAAAAGCAAAACCAGAATTCTGCTTCTGGCCATGATATAAAACCAATTGGAAATTGCTTGAAAGACAATGGCTTGCATAGTCTTCACTCTTTGTCTGGTCTGACTAGCCCTCCAGGAAGTCTCTGTAGTTTTAGAAAATAGGTTTATATACTCATTAGTGTTTAATAGACTGTATTTTTCAGCAGTAGTTTTATTTTACTGTTGAGATCAGTAATATAACTCTTTAAAATTCAGCCATGGATCAGCCTAAGTAAAACCTGCTGTTGCAAAAAGGCTCATTGGACTGAAAGAACAGCTATTCCTCTTGGAAAAGGAGAATATGAAATAGTTGGGGCATTATCTTGCACCTTTTGACCTGAGAAAAGTCTCCTCATTTTTGGCCCGGGTTTCATTTTTCACGTGACTCGAGATGGGCTGGGAATCCCCTGCAGTGATGGGTGACCCCTGAAGGATGTGACCTGGGGCACTTCCATCACTGAGCTGTGCCCTGCCCCTGTTTGGGTGAGCATGTGCTGTCAGTCTGTTCCTTTCGGGATTTTGGCAGCAGGCACCCAGCAGATGCATCACCTTCATCCTGCTGTGCAAGCCCAGGCTGAGGCAGCACAAGTGGCACCAGCATCCTCCCATCACCACCCTGCAGGGACCCTGGCCATTAATTTTCCCCCTCTTTTTTCCTGATTTTTTTTTTTCTCACATGCACATTCTTCAGGCATTGCCCTGAAGTGCATAACCATTCTCCATGTTTGCACTCTGGGGGAGCAGTGTCAGATACGAGCCAGGATAACAAATAACCTGTTTTTCCCATTGTTCTTAAAAAGAAGGAGGGGGGTGGTGTTAGGGTATGTTGGGGTGGTGATGGGGGGAAAGGGAGGAACAGGACAAAAAACACACAGCTTTATTTGGTCCCTAAACAACAACAAGAAAAAATCAAAAGAAGTAGCTGTCACTGCTCAGATTAAATCCAAACTGTCTGTTAAACCTCTAATTATCAGCTTGCCTTCTGGGTAAAATGGTACCATTCAATTATTGTTTTTTGTTCGCTTGTCAGCTGAAAAAAACATATTATCACTGCTTTTCAAACCAGCAAAAAGAGCAGAAATTCTGCAAATTGCTTTCTAAACATAGTTACTTTAAACCTAATACCTCTCTGCAGCATGTCAGCAATTGTATAATGTGATGTTGCATGCAAACTGTATTTAATGTAGGTATTCCAACTATTTGTTTTACATTATGTAATTTTGGTGAAATTATTTCCTTTGTTGCCATGTTACATATGGCATGTTAGACTTAGCATGTTAAAAATAAATACACACATACAGACTTGCCTGCACACATTTTATCAAGCTGCTGTAAAAATAAGCAAAAATTGTCAGATGATAATTCTCTGCAACTATGGTGAGGTGAGAAATAAAGCCACTTTTTCAAGAATAATCTCAGGACTGATTGCATTTGACAGTTGTTTTATGTATTTATTTACTTGCTTACTTAATCTTGGAGGGTGCAAGTGTCTAGGATATCCTTGATCAATTTTATTTCCCCTTTGCTTGTGTGTGGTGCTGGCAATCACTGAACACACCCTCCCAGCCACTGCAGGAAACTCAAGGGCTCTGTTATACAGCTGGAATGACTGAAGCCCTGCTTCTCCTATGATAAAACACATGACACATTTACATCCAAGTTGGCTGCTAGATTTTGGATGTTTCAGTTCCTCAGCTTTCCATTTTTTCATCCACATCATGTGAAATCTATTTTACTGAAGCAGAGGCAGTTCAGAAAATATTTCTGATGGAGGGTGTTAAAACCTCCCCTTCCCCTCCCTGACTTTTCCCTCTGTACAGCCCTGTGAGTAATGTCTGCCATAAGCTGGATCTGTAACACCATCACTGGTGGAAAATAAATACCAATTTTTGCTGAGCTCCCAACTTGAGAGCAATTCATCTTCCCAAGGTGGGCTGAGATCTGGCTCTAGTTTAGCCTATTTGTGTCATATATTGCTTCTGCCATTCCATAGGACCCTGCAGGCAAGGATTCCTGGGAATTGCTTTCTGTGACCAAAGTGGAGACTTTCAAAATATAATGGCATTTCTTAAGATAGAGGTCTGGACCTTGCAAAAGGAAAGCAGCATCTTCCTGCTCCCAGTGGAAAACTTCCATGGGTTAATTTGCCAAAATAAAGCTACATCTATCTCACACTGCTTGAGCCAGGACTTACTCTCCCTTTCTAATGTTAGAAACAATATTATATTTATTTTGATATTAATCCAGCATTTTCCTTCAATACTGCTTTAAAAAGCTACCAAGAAAATTTTCAGTTAAGGGACATAATCTATTATTCACCTTTTTTTTTATGGGAAAAATACTTCACTGAAAAAAAAAAAATCTCAGTGCTTGACTTGCCAAAAAGAACATACTTGCCTCAGGCAAGTGGTTAAGAGAGTATTTCAAGGTTGGTTTAACCCCCAGTGGGCTTGCTTTCAGCTCTCACAGTGCTGCCACAAGATGTATTTTTCCTGGACAAAGCACAGCAGGAGTGCACACGGAGTTTCCCCAAAGTTTCCTTCTCTGGCCGTGTCCTGTCCTCACTCCAAGACAAACGATGGTTTGACTTGTATTGACTGAGAGGGGTCAGAGGCCCTGGGCTGCATGAGGCCAGCAGGCAGGGCTGCAGTCACACCTCATTACAGGCATGCAGGTAGCAGAGCTTCAGATTTGTTTCAGGCCCCTTACAAAGGTGCCTTGACAGTTTGAGTTATGCTGACAGCCTCCCCTCAAAGGGAAAGAGAGTGTCAGGCAAGAGAGATGAAACATGTTTCACTGTCACCCTCCACACTGCCTAAATGGATGGCCCAGCATCTCGCCATCAGCGACGTTCCCATCTGGGGAAAAAATGGAAGAGTGGAGTTTGATGTTATAAATCACCATAATTTGTTACAATTTCCAAAGACAAATATGACAGGGTGGAATTACTTTGCAGTGCTGAGACAGTCATTTGCAGAACCCATAAACTGCCAGTATAAATCTGAGGACGAGATATATTTAATCTGAAGAAGCAGATACCATCTCAGTATATACTGTGTTTACCAAGAACTTAGCTGCAATGATACCATGGTATTGCAGGCTGCTCAGTTTATTTTAACCTTTAAAACAAAAAACTATTTTAGAAAAACCCTAATGATGTAGAAAGATTCTTTTGTGTATTTTGTACTTCCTCTAGCAAAAAGCAGAAATACTTATTATGTCCTCAAAAAAAAAAATTATGCAGCACTCATTGTTGACAACAGAAATATTTTGTGGGGTTACAGGTGGGATTCCAGAGAGAGACAATGCATTGCTACGTGTTCAGGATGTCTCTTCACAATTGCTCCTGTTTAGCAGCTCTTATATTAACACAGCCCCCCAAGTCTAGTGTTCCTTTGGGAAGTGTCCAGAGCAGAAGCATTCCAAAGCTGCATCTCTGAACTTTTTTTCTCCCTTCATTGGTGATGGCATAGGCTGAAAAGACATTTTGAAGACAAGCTGTTGGGAAAAAACAGAGCTGAAGGTTTTGCCTGGCAATATTTACGTGGTCCCAGTCTAGGTCATTGATTTTGTCTCCTCTATAATAAACATCATTTGAGGTGACACGTGGAAAGGAATGTGACTGTTCAAAGTGTAGAAACTGAAGACAAATTTGCTAATTATTGCCTTTTGGGGGTGAGTTGCTTAACCTATCTGTACCATGATTTACTCACACATAAGAGAAGGGCATTGCCAGCCATCCTCACTCTTGCTGTAAAATTATTTCAGTGGTCCATGAGTAAAATGATCTCCAAAGAAAAGTGCAAAGTCCTTTTTAACAATATACTTTTTAATAACAATATTTTTGTTTCCCAGGTGAAAGAATGATAGCTTGGCAGGAATGTTTTTTGTTTTTTTTAACATCAGAAAAAGAGATACATAGGTCTAAATGCTGATTTAGCACTTACATAGATAACCCTTCCCAAAGCCCTGGCTTTTTGCTTCCATAAATCCCAGTGTTTTTATATCAGTGAGTAGCTGATGATATGTTCACCCATTCCACATTTGGGTGTTATCAGGAGAGAGATGAGACACATTTTGGTGTTGCAGTTGCTACTGAATAAATCAAGCCTCGGTGATGCAGTGTGATGGTATGAACATCTCCCAGCCTGTGAAGTCAGTCATTCATATGTGAGGAAACTGGATCACTCTCCTAAAACACGCTCCTAGCCGGAGCTCTCAATGTGTCAGCTCGCTGTTCTGGAAGGAGCTGGCAGGTGGTTTGAGCTTGTCAAAATGAGAGTAACTTTAGTATGCTTTAAGAAGAAAGGTTTCACTGCTGCCTTTCCCTGTTCCTGCTGTCCTTCGGATGGGTTAAACTTGTTTTAGCCCTTCATGATGTCGTAAGATCTAACGCTGCACTCTGCATTCATGAGTTGCACCTTTGTTGCTAATTTCCTGAGCTCTGCACTTGTCATGCATCTAATATATAGCTATGATAATGGGAGATTTGTTTTCATGTTTGTGCTATCATTGTGTTTTCATTTTGTTTCTTAAAAGAAGAGCTAATATGAGTGGCTGCTACCCATGAAAGGTTAGGTGTGTTTCTAAAAGGCTTGTGTGTCAGGAATGCATCCACTGGCATGTCTTTGCCAGTGTTCAGGGGCCTGTGGTGGGTTTATAATCCTGCTTTAGACAGAATGAAAATCACTTGAGCAAAGGAAAGAGTATCCTTTTTCCTGCTGAAATGATGTATAAATAGTGTGGGAAAGCTCCTTCACTCTGACTGCACAGGTAGCTTCTGCTCTGCTTCCAAAAGTGCTCTTGGATGTTTCTCATGCCTTTTATAAAGACCCACTGTCTCTGTTTAGAGGAAAATAAAGTTTAAAAATTAATGTAAAAAAATAAACCCCTGAGATACATAATGAGTTTAACATAGGAGAGGTTCAAAGCTGTTTCCTGTTGTATTTAGAATAGAAGGAAAAACCAGTTCAGCATCTCACTGATCAGCAGCAATTTACTACTTCAGTTAGTAGAACTGGAAGGAAAATTAAGAAAAGCACAGACAAAACATACTGTGAAACATCTACTCAACTAAACACCAAAGAACCAGGTGGGCAGAAGTCATACTTGTTTACTACAGCCTGGTCTAGGCTGCCTGGGTGATGGTCAAAACCCACTTAACCTGCAGCACAATGGTGTGGGGTGAGAGGAGCAGTGAAAGTGCCCCCAGCACATTCCAGACTTCACTAGCAGGGGGACACACACGAGTGGGCCACTGAAGAGCAGCTAGGGTTTGCACAGCAGATTAGTTCCTTTCAGAAAAAAAATAGAATAAAATAAAGTTTATCATGTTAAAAGAGTTATAGATGTTATGGCTGGAGCGGGGCTGTGCCTGGACCAGTGGATGTGGGCAGGGTGGGATGGAGATCTGCAGTTGTGCTGGTGGGAGCTAGGACTGAGAGAGACTCAAAGAGGAATGGAAACATAAAGAGTTTTGTGTGTTTGTCTAAATTGCCTCACTGTTTTGCCACTGCACTGACCTTCAAGTCTTACCTAAACAATGCTGAAAACCTTTCAATCCATTTTGCTGTGAGTGCTCCCCAAGGAAAGTGGCTGGACATTTCTCTGCGCGATGGGAGGGAGATGTAATCACTGGCTGGGGCACCCCGAGGTGCTGCACAGCTCTTAATGGGAGGTGATAAGGGCACCAGTGCCTTTCTCCAGCAGAAAATGCCACTTTTTCTAAGTGCCACCAGCCTGCATGCTGCTGTGCAAACTGCTCCCCTGCCATGCCCTCCTCTCTGCCCCCTCCAGGGCTCCGATAACCTTTAACTCTCCGCTTGTCTCTGAGGGTTTTTTTTGGTCTTGACGTCTCTAGTATTTTAACAACAACAACAACAACAAAGTCCTTGCAGTTGTATCACTTCCTGCAAGCTGTTGTGAGACCTTGTAAAGCTGCTTCAGGCGTGGAAATGGTTCACAGGCAATGTCAACAAGGGGAAGAGGGAGCTGCAGGAGAGGCTGGGGAGAAGTACATGAGCTGCTGCCAGCGCTTTCCGGAGCAGCCGGGCTGAGAAAGTGTTGTGAAGTGTTGCTGGTTGGTGTCTGCTGCTTTACCAGCTCCTGCTGGTCTTGCTTGCAGGGGCATTGTTTCAGTGACTCAATCACCTGCTTAGTGATCTCCTGATCTTCCTGCATTTGTGTGTTCCTGCCACCATATGTTCTACTTCTCTTATCAATCCTCACTGCAGCAAGCTGTAATATACCCCAGGTCTGATGGAGCCAGAGGCAGTGCATAATGTCATTTCTTAGGCCTTACTAATCTTAGAACATTTGTATAATTTTAAAAACAGGGGCAATCTGCAGGATTAAGCAAGGGCCTAGAATGACAGCTGGATTTTTTCTCCTTCTCCTGTTGTACCACTATATGAACATGAATAAGCACATGGTCTGTGTGTGTGCCCACATCTCCTATGGTAAGACAGCTGTGACCATCTTTATTATGCTCTGGCAGCTCTGGTTAGTGGAATGATGAGGGTAGGAAGGGACCTTAAAGATCTCATTCCAGTTTCCCCCTTAATAACAGGCAATAGGGATTATTTTTTCCCATCACCTTAAAAGCAAGAGTAGTTGTGATTTCACAGCTTGGTATGTGACAATGTGCATTTAGCCCAGAGAGGATCTGGAGTTGTTCAGGTTCACCATGACCTGTTGCAGCTTCCAGGTGTTTGGAGTTGAAGTAGTGACACACCCATCACCTCTCAATTTGTGCACACTTACAGACATTTAGGGAATTGACCACAGCCCTTTGACCTAGAACTTACCACAATGGAAATTAGAGCAAGTGATAGACATTTGCAGCCTGAAACAGATGAAAAAGTTGCTTTGTGTTTATATATCTGCCACACCTCTTTCTCATCACCTTCTTCAGAGCTCGATGTCCTTGGGTTTTCTTTTCTATTCCACCCTTCTTTCAACAGCACTACTCCACAAAATTGGAGCTCTCTTTAAGACATTTTTGAGCCAATTCCAGCCTTTGTGAAGGAAACTGAAGAGTGAAAAGGGGATATCCCAGCCTTCCAGATGCCTTTTCTTGGTTCAAAGACAGAGCCTGCAGAGTTTGTCTACTGGGAGAGCTCTCTCATCATCAGAAAGCCCCTATTCCCCAGGGGAAGGGTGGCTGCCCAGTCTGTGAAAGGGAAAAGAGGAGCAGAGGGACTATGGCTCAGTTCCCAGATCTGGTGGTGGATGTCCCATTGCTCACCTGTTCCCACCAGTCCTGACTGGGGAGAAGGCAGAGGGTAAAAGAGAGTCCTGCTCAGCTTTCCTGTGCTCTAGGGACAAACTCAATTTCACCATAATTGAATTTAATGCTAGTTCTGTACCTAGCAATTGTACAGCCATTCTGGATGTGCCCTCTCACTGGTGTGATAATAAAGAGCATATTATGCTCTGAAAATTACTGGAAACCTGAACTTCATTAGTGTTCATTTTCCTTGGGGAATCCCCTGTTTCTCTCTGTGTGCTCTGTCCACAGGAGTTCTGTAAAGACCAGAATATCTATGTTTGAGATACAAGAAATGTATTTTGGTTCTGAGGACTCTGAGTACAGAAACACAAGCACCATTTCAGACTGCTTTAGTGTATCCTTGACTTTTCACTTAGTTTTATTAGTGCAACATGTATCATAAAAATGCACCCCATACAATGAAGAGTCTCTGTGAGTCAGTGTGTCTGTTTGTCCTGCAGGGTGTAGGCTTATTGCTTACTGTTTTAGCATGTGCTTTTACTGTCGCCAAAGGTCAGACTTCAAAACTTCCCTTGGTATATCCTTCTCTAATCCAACAAATCTTCCAATTAGCGAAATGTTCATTATATGCAACTAATACAGTATGGATTTGTTCATTCACTTTCACTGCTGCTTCTTGGGACGTTCTGAATAATAAGATATTCCATCTCAGAATAATTCATAGACTCTTTGCCTGAGCACTGTATCTTTCAATAATCAATCTAAATTGCAAAATACATTAAGCTGCAGCATTGTTTGCCTGGCACTATTTAAAAACCATGAAAGCAGTGGAATGAAGGATGAAGGAGCAGATCCATTCTCTACTCAATACAGCATCATCCTTGAGAAGGGGACATTGAGAAGACATTGAAATATAAGTCGATGATAAAAAATTGGACTTTTACATATTTGGGAGGTGAGGCTGAGGTGTAAATCATGATCAGTGATACTGCTCTGGAACAGGTGTATTATTCTAGGGGAGTGTGTAAGGAAAAGGAACATGGTCTATTTCTAAAGTCAATCTAATATTCTTTAAGGTGCCATACCAAATGTAACCTGTGTTTCCATAGACTCAGAGTATAAGCAGCTGGCAGGTGAAATTGTATTTTTACATGGTTTACAACAGGCCTTTGCATCTTACACTCCTCATTTTTCTGCAGCTCCAAGTTGCATCCAAATTTCTAGATATGCTATTTTCTGTATATGCTAGAAATTGTTTCTTTTCTATCTTTTCTATGCCTAAAATCAGTTTTTTCCAGTTCCTAAGGAACTGGATCAGGGACTACAGGTGAGTTTTTACTGCTGTAGGGTCCCCAGTGCCGACCTGTGCTTGTCTTATCATCCTGTGCCTGCACTCTTATGTGCCCTGCTCGGTGTTTCCACCTCTCAAGGTCTCTGATGTCATGCTAAGACTCTACTAAGGCTCTGACACCATCATTTTAATAGTCCTGCTCTGCTGCAAAAGCTGCTGCACATCATTGTGGGAGACATAGAAACTCCTAAAACTGTTTTAACCTCTAGGAGTAAACACAACAGATGAAATGTGAATTACTCCTGTAGAAGTGTAATCACCTTGCTGCCTATCATCCTCCCAAAGTCATTATCTTAGTCCTAAGGAACCAGGTGTTCCTAAGAATTTGCAAATGGTGGGATTTTATTCCATCTGATATTAAAAATCTCTGTATCCACTTTTCAGTTAGTCATCATAGATTCTTTTTCTAGTCTGCAAAAACAAGAGACACTTTCAGTGCTACTCTGGATTTTTTGTAAATGGGAAAGGCAAATTGGTGATCTTGGTTTTATATACTGCTACAAAAGGAGGCAACTAGCTCAGATAAAGACCACAGATGTCTAATTTTGAGTGGATAAATAATTCCCAAAGCATCCACTTAAAATGTATTCCACAATTCCTTCATTGTTCTGAGTTTTGTACTGTGAAATAAAAGACACTTGCATAAAATTAATAGAGGGCAACTGAAAGTTTCAGCACTCACTGTTCTCCGTTGCTGTCCTGTTCAATCAAAGAAAATTTATTGTGTGTATTTTCAGTCCTTCCCTCTGTAGAAAAGATGTGGATGTACTACTAAAGTTGTCTATGGGTTAAATTTACAAAATCAACCTGAGCAAAAAAGTAGTCAAATATAGAAGCACAGATTCTCAACAGGAATAGTGGTGGAGGATAAATAACTTACATCTCACATTTCTGACTTCCTGAGGACCAAGCCCCCTATAATAGAAGATGCATGAAGCCAAAATGATTTAGCACAATTATATACAGAGCCAACATCCCAAGAAAAATAATCAAAGCCCAGGATAGCTGGAAAGCCTAGAGGGTTCACAGCTGCAAACCTCAGCAAGCCCAGGAACTGGCTAAATCCAGACCTCATATATCAGTGAAAGAAGGCCAGTAGGACAATGTGTCCTGTCTGTGACAGCCCTTTGTGAGAAACTTATGGCAAAGCCTCATTTTTCATAGATTTATAAAGCTCAGGCCAGAAAGGATCACCTAGTCTGATATCTTATATATCACAGGATGTTAAATTTCTTCCAGTTAGCTCTGAGTTGAGCCCAATACCTTAGGTCAGCCAAATATATTTGAGTCTTCAGGATGTTGAATTATATTGTGCCAAAGAAAGATACTCAGTAGCTTGCTAATACTTAGAATTATTTAACAATTAAATGTGAACCAAACAGCATTGTATATGATTGTAACTGAATTTGCAGATCCATGAACTCTGAAGAGTCTTGCTCTTATGATGTAGACATAAATTCAGCTTCATGGCTTTATTTCAAGGCATAAATAGCTCAGTTTCACCATACAGCTACTTCTGTCTCCTAGCAATGTATGCCCTACACTTCATCAAAATGAAAAAATATTCTCTGGGATTCCTGGGACAGATTTTCCTTGGTCGTCTGCACCTGCACAGAAGACCTGTGTAGAACAGAAATTTCACAAAAGCTTTTTCTTTTTCTTTTTTTTTTCTTTTTTTCTTTTTCTTTTTCTTTTTCTTTTCCTTTTTCTCTCCTTCTCCTTCTCCTTCTCCTTTTCTTCTCCTTCATCTGATAAGGTGTTTTAGTGCTTTTCTGTCCTCCAAAAGCATGAACAAAGCAGAAGATTTGTGTTGATTTGTAACAAACTCCCAGTGTTCTTGCAGTGTCTCATATTCTGATCCTAATTTTACAGCCTGTGATTCATTCTTTCTTCTTTAGTCTTCAAACCATTTCTGGGCTACATTTGATTGGGGAATTTTTCATCCAAATTGCAGCTACTGATGAGGGTATCAAGGATATAAAATAGAATGGACAGTACCACATCTTTAGTGTGTAGCTACCAAAATAAATTCCTTATCATGTCAAGGTGGTCTCTAAGTATGGGATTAGGTGGTGCAAGAACTGATCTTTGTGGGATGCTGAATGTAGGAGCTGTTGGCAAGAAACAAACAAAACCAGTGGAGTGTGGTTGTTGATAATGTCGTGGAAAGGCAGTGTAGAAACCTGGTGTTCATTCACTGCCAGTCTAACTGGGACTGCACATGAGGAACAAATGTGCTGGAGCTTGCTGGCACAAGGGTCATTCACCTAGACCTACCACCCCAACTTCTACTTTTCATGGAAAAACAAGGGACACGTCCCTAATTTGTAGATCTGGCTCATGCTTTGCTTTCCCCAGTTTAATGAAGCAGATGTATAAATGCTCACATTCCCCACATGTGCAACAGAGATAATGAGGTGCCCCACAGGACTCCAAAAGGAGCTGCTTTCTACCAGCTCTAGGTGAGCAGACAGGGTGTGCCCCTTAGATCCTTCAGAAGGTAAACACAATAATCTGCTTCTCTCCATTGGTTCTATTAGAAACTCACTGTATGTAGGCTGCTTCATTAGGTACCTAAAATGTAATGAAGCCTGATGTTGAAGTGAGGTGGGCAGGCTCCTATAATCAGTATGTCCTTACCTTCTGCTAATTACCTCATGTCATCTAACTCTGGTAAGAGCACCCTTGTAATGAGCCTGCACCTTGTCCACTGGTGTGTGGAAGGAAATGGTGAAGAATGCTCTTTTGTCTTGAAAATGGGCTGTGCTGTGCTAGCCAAAGGCAAATCAGAATATTGTCTGGGATCCATTACCACAGAGTACCAACAGGCTTCATAACTTCCTATCCTTTTCTGAACCACACACTGATGCTGGGATTGCAGAACTTCTGCAAAGTAAAAGGCTGCAATGGCTCCTTTTACATCTGACTCAGTATTTTTTTACATAGCCCAGCAAAGAAATGCTAATTAGTAGGTAAATTAGATGCCTCTATCTGCATTTGTCCTTGGAGAGATGTTAGATATAATTTTCTAGCAACCTTGTTAGCCTTTCCTCATTCAGTGGGCTGGATTGAAAAACAGTACAATAACCCAATGGTTATATCATATAACAGAATATCTGTTATGAGTAAAACTCAGCTTAACAGCCAACCAGTGCAGACAGTGATGCTTTACCCTGTGTAATATAACCATGAAGCTGCTTGGTGCTGTGTGTAACAAAGGATGAGGAGACACTGGAGAGCATTCATAAGTTTTCTGCTTCCACACAGCCTCCTGACAGCTAAACAATATAATCTACTTTGTGGTATATTGCCTTATTGTGAGAAGCATACCTCAGAATATTGCAATAAAAAAGAAGCATTTGAATGTCCTACATCTCCATTGCACATACCTGTCAAGTTTCAGGTGGCCATTTAGATGATGCTATTGCAGTGGGTAAGTTAATAGAGGCAGCAGCTTAGACCTTTTTTTTCAATCCAGTCCTGCAACTGCAAGCATTCAAAGGCTGGAAATGGTGTGTTCAGACTCTCTAAGGAGAGCTGCTATTGCAATACCACGAGAGTGGTTTAGTCTGACATGTTTTACTTCACGCTTGCTGTTGTCCTGGTGCCTGCCCCGGTTGGTTATGACAGCTTAGTTTATTTACAACAGCTCTCTGAACAAGAGTGTTTACTTGTATGTGTATGCAGGTGCCTGGGCATAGCTACAGTAATATCTGTCTTCTAAAGAGGGCCTAGTTTTACTAAGGAAAATACTCCCAAACCATGTCACTGTCACAGCTTTACACTGTAAGAGGACAGGCAAGGGTTCTGCCTTGTCACTGCACTACAGAGACTTCTCCATTTCTGGCAAATAAAAAATTGCTCTGGGAACCTGAAACCCAGTGGTCTGGTGACAAGGCAATGTATTTTAGGTCCAGAAGCTGCAAAAAAGTTTAGGAGGATTTAGAAAAGATTGTAAAAGTAGAAAAAACCCAAGTGATTTGTAATGGCAGGCTAAGAGTTTGTGATTGCAGTGGGAAACAGATAGGCAGAACATCAGAAACAGGTTTTGTTTTGAGGGGTTCTGACTAAAGCAAGAGAGAGGCTCATTTAAAAGGAAGTTACAGTGCTGATGAGGAAATAGATGTTAATCAAGAACCTACTGAGGGACTCCAGGCAAATCACTGATTCCCAATTCCTCATTTGTGAAATGGGTACGGTAGTACTGTGCAACACAGGAGAGATGCAAGGTTCATCCTATACACAGGCTTGATGCTTAACCACAAAAGTACCTAAAAAGGCAAGGAAGAATTCTTCTGAAAATACATTATATCCTACTGCTTTTTTAAGGTCAGGCCCTCTTAAGAATCATGAATGTAGTGTTTTGCCCACTGGTGTAACTGGCATTACCTCACAAGAAGCCGATGCGAGAGCGAGCCGAAACCGTCTCAGTACTTAGCTAAATGCTTGCCTGCAGCAAGATCAGCTGGAACTGAATGATTTCAGTACATGTTACATGGTTATGAGTCTTCAGTAAGGAATAGGATCCTCCTTCATTGAAGTTAGAAATATGCTTTATTAATCTGCCCATGTAAATTGTTATAACTGACTAGAAGGAGTATTTTTGTGTTCTGAAAAAAAAATTATGTTTTAGGATTACATTTCCAAGATATATATAGCAATATCCTGTATAACTTTTACTCCTGAATCACTAAGGTGCTCATAAAATGCAATACTTCAGCTACTTTTCTTTACAATCCTATATCATAATTTTTAAAAATGCATATTTCATAAGATTAAAAAAAAGGATAAATACTGCATTCAAGTTATGACAGTCTGTAAGATTCATTGTCATTGTATCTTTTTTGGTCAAGAATATATCAGGATTGAAAAATGTTGGTATTTATATATATTATATATATAATTTTTTCTATAATATATATATTATAGATCTATTTTAAATATAGATATATTTGGCATTTATACAGCTAAGACAACCATCCAGCAATATTAGAAGATTTTAGAATTAATACAAAACCCTGTGCACTGGGCTACAAGCCAGTGTCTAATTAATCAAGGTTAGAAAGAAATCTTAAGAAAAAATTCTCAATTGTAGGGTTTCTACAGGAAGTTTTTAGCTTGTAACTCTCAAGTATTTTATGTTGAAACAAGCACAGACTAGAAAGACAAGTGATCAGGTTCCATGTGGGATTTGCTCTTTCTGTTCCTCTGTTTCTATCTATCACATGCACATTTATAGGTCTCTCACATAATATTTCTGTGTTTTACTCCATTATCTGGTGTCACAGTCTATACAGATTCTCACTGAACAGGATATTCTCTGTGCTCTCAGGAACACATCAGTGTTTCTTCCTAACTGCATGACCCAGCTGTCTTCATTACACATCTGATCAATAAATATCGAAAAACTAAAGTGGACAAATGAAAAGCATTCACTAAACAAGGCACTTTTTTTTCTCAAGAAAGCTCTGATTTCAAGTATTAATTACTATGTATATAGAATTCATTGTTCCCATTGGCTATGGAAGAAGAGAAAATTTGCAATTAATTTGGCACTGTGCTTCCAGCACCCCATGCAACCGACTTCCACGTTTCTGAAATGCTGCAGCCATTCTGCACAAGGAGCAGTGCTACCCCAGGAGTGAGTGCCTGTGCCCTGTGCTCGGCTGGGCAGGCTGGAGGGAGGGACTGCTGCCCCCAGGTCCCAAATCACAGCTCAACAACAGGCTGTGTGCAACCTGCAGCCCTGGGCATCCCCCAGCTGCCCCTTTGTCTCCTTCCCCCACACTGCAGTCTGACAGGCAAAGCTCTTTTGAAGCATTTTCAACTAAATTATTTCCTGTGTTGTGGTTTCTTAGGTCCAGAGAGAACTTTTCCATGAAGAGGAAGGGTTATAGAACATTGATCTGGTGGTGAGAGCTGCAGCAAGAGTACTGGAGACACACATTTAGCTACTTGCTTTGCTTGATTTAGATCAGGGGCCATGACCCTGGTTCTCCCACGTTTTAGATGAGTGACCAAATCACTGAGCTATCAAGGCAATCACTTCTGCTCTCTGGCCCTATTAGTATCTCATTAGTGAATTAAACAGAGCGGCACACTGAGCCAGGGTCCCCCACTCCCCTGTGTGTGTCAGGCTGGCTGATATACAAGGGTCAGGATCCCTGGCTTCTGTGAAACAACTCCAGCACAACTTGGCTTCATCTTGCTGGTAAAGAGGAGGAGTTCTGAAATCTCTGAAAGAATGGGATAAAAAAATCTCTTCCTTAATCAGCTTCAAATCCAGTTCTCCCCCAGGCTTGCACACATGTATCAAAATCTATGTAAGACTAATGGATAAGGTATGTGTCTGTCATCCTATGTACTGTTTTTTGCAGAGCTAGAACTAATGCTACTTCATCAGTTTAAACTAATGGATGACAAAGAGATGTGTGCTATGGGGTCTGTAACCACTGCTGGGGCAATCCAGGAACATGCCAGACCCATATGAGGGCAATCAGCCAGCTCACACAGCCACAGAGGTCTGCTAATTCAGTTTGGAAGGAAAAGACTTAGACATGTAACAAAACACTTTCCTACTCTGACTTCCCAGCTGGAGCAGAAGAAAATGGCATTAAATGAATGACAAGGGTGTGGTTGGATATGTGCTGAGCTGTAGACTTTCAGGGAAATGTGCACAGGTATGTCTGACACATCCCCTCTCCAAAGACAGAAGATGAAAAAGGAAACAGAAGAGCATTTTTTTTAATCCTTCTGTGACTTAAGTAGACCTATTAACTTTCTGGAATTGCTGAAGCAAGTTGTAAATTATGTATAAAACCATCCTATGGCAGGGCTGTGCATTCCCCACTGAACGGTGCTGTTTGCTGAGCTAATCATTTCAGACAGAGCCACAAAACCCCATCAAGCTCACAAGTTTTAGTTAAAAGGAAGTAAAACGACAGAACATAAGTATTGTATTTTATGGGATGATTTAGTGATTTATGCAGCTGATGTGAAACATACAGACTCCATGAAACCACAGGTTTACATCCCAGCTGAGGTAATTTCATCATTTTATCACTCAGAAAGAGATAAATTCAGTACCCTGAAGTACCTCTGAAGGGTTTCCACAGACAAAATCTTTTTAAAACAAACAACTCAAATTCTTCAAATTTTTGATTCTTTTCCTTCCCTAAGTTTTAAAAACCATTGTGTTCATCTTGATGGCAGAATGTACATGTTATCCCCCGAATGCAGCAAAGAGTTAGGGGAATTTATGCTGATGCTTGCCACAGTGAATCCCTCTCTGGCAATTAACATGGTTAAGACACTTCAGGGTTACTCATCACACTACTATTTCATCAGACCTCAGTGGTGATCAAGGACTAATAACCACTGAACAACCTGGATGTTTCCAAAGGACCCAGCTGGGCTCTTTCAGAAATCAGGATTGCTAGAAGGAATCTTCTCTTTCGGCCTGCCAAAATTTCCCCTGCTGTAATTATTTTATCCTGTTACTAATGTATTTTCTATTATAAATTGCCCTACTGACAGAAGAGACAGTTCTGTGAACCTGTTCACTTGGGAGTTTGTGTCCCTGTTAAAAGGTGTGGCTTTCAGTCTTGTCACCCATCTCTGCAGCAGCTGGGGACTCCTCTGAACAATCAGGGCTCAATCTGCCACACCAGGTTTCCCAGGAGGGTCATGTCAGTGCAGTGAAAATAAAATGTAGAGCACTATGGCTTTTGGTTCTGAGTGTGTTACATTGATATTTGCCTCTCAGTTTCCAGCCAACACAAGCAGCTGGTATTTTTGTGTTGGGTTTTTTTTCTTTCTAATAGTTATTCTCTATCTGAAAACAGTTTTCACCTCTATTCCTGTTGACATTGATTCTGTGAAAATGACATCAGTTGCTCTGTTATTTCATGTTAAGCCCAGGTCAGAGCTGAGTGGGAACCCTTAACTCCAATTACTCAACATCCAGCATGAGGCTCGGTGCTCCATTGCCAGGCTCTGGGAAGGCTTGTTGGACCTGTCCTGGTTTCTGCCAGGGTTCATATTTTACAGTAGCTGTGAGGGGGCAGATCCTGGAGCTGTGTGGGCATGGCCAAGATATTGTGTTACTGGATACCACACACCATGGCCAGGGATGAAGGGAAGGGGTGGACTCAGACTCTCACACTCCATGGTTTCCAAGTGTGGTGGGCAGAGCAGTTGGGATGTGACTCTGCTGGCTGTGGTCACATAATGTTCTGTCAGGTCAGGCTCTTCAGTGATCAGTTTTGCATGTAAATCACTCTGTACATTTTGTTATTAGTATTTTTTCAGTTACTGCTCCTGTTCTTATCTCATTGCCAATTCCAGCATATTGTTTGTATGTCAACCCAAATCCTCTGCCTTTTGTCTCCCACTACTGGGTGGAGGCTTGTGGTTTTGCTTTGTTTTATAGTGGGGGTACTAAATTGGGGAATACCATTGCTACACCACGAGAGACACTCCAAGGTGGGAGGAAATTATCCACTCAGCACTGGCCAAAGCCCAGACAAGTTACCACAAGCCTCCCTGAAACAGGTCAATAGGAGAGCCCAGCCTGGAGCACCAGCTCCAGGAAAGCTCCTCCTTTCCTCAGTTTTGCCAGGGCCATTGCTGCTCATCTGGGTCTGGATCCTGCCATCTTCAAGGCCTTCATCCTAGATTGGTTTGGGTTGGAAAGGGACATAGAGATCATCTAGTTCCAGCCTCCAAAGCTGCAGCCCAAACACAACTACAGCTCCCAGAAAATTTTCCCCTGCTCTATCAGGACTCTGTCTGACTGGCAGGAACCCCTTTGGTCAAGAGATCATTTCTTGCTTCACTCTAAGTGTAGTAGCAGATCCTTCCCTCCATGGCATGCAGTCAGCTACCTCCAGACACAGCTCCATGGCTGACCACCACCATGGCTGACCAGCTCCATGACTGACCAGCTCCATACTTGACCAGCTCCATACTTGACCAGCTCCATGGCTGAGCAGCTCCATGGCTGACCAGCTCCATGACTGACCAGTTCCATGGCTGACCAGCTCCATACTTGACCAGCTCTGTGACTGGCCAGTTCCATGGCTGAGCAGCTCCGTGACTGACCAGCTTCGTACTTGACCACTTCATGACTCACCTCAAAGGTTTCTGCACTCACGTTCAGCGCACATATTTTCTAATTTCACCATGTTTACTGCTACACTTGAACCCTTTGCTGATTCCCTACCAAAGCAGATAGGCCAAAGATGCAAATAACACATGAAGCCATGTAGAAGCCATACCAAAGACCTGGTAACAGCAGCTGAGACCTTCCTGTGGGTTAGAAAAGCTACCTGCACTGAGGATTAAATGAAAAGTACATCCTTGTGTTTAGCACTTCAGAAGTTTTCCTTGGGTGGAACAGCTTTTGTCTCGGCCAGAAGCAGTGTCATCCCCTAGGAAACAGTCATCCTCTCGGAAATAAAGACATATTTAGATTACAGAGACTTCCAACAAAATAAAAAAAAAATTGAGGGGAAAAAAAAAGGAAAAAAGGCAAAATCGCAATACAAAGCGTTAAGGTTAGAATGTGATGTCTGCTTTGAAAAAAGAGGATCAAATACTTAACAGGGCTGAGTATTCTGTCTGAAAGAAATGCCTTTATGAGAGATATAAAAGTAGTAAAAATAGCCAGTACTCACAAGAAACAGTAAAAAATTAGACTCTTTCTGGGAGAAGATCTAGCTGTACATTAGGTTAAAAAAAAGAAAAAGAGCAGTCAAAGAGGATTTTTCCCTCCAGTGTGTATTTTTCATGGCAGTTGTGCTTACTTGTGAATAGTGTTAAAGCACTTTAGTTTCCATTCTGACTCCAAAACTCGAGTCAGAGAAAACAGAAGTGGAAGGGACCTCCAAAGGTCATCTAGTCCATCTCATTTCCTAAAGGCACATTCAGCTATGCCAACACCATCTGGACAGATGTTCTGCTCCTTAAATAGTTTTTTTGCACATCCATAAAAACTTGTTCAAAATTAAGCCACATCAAACACCAATTCTCTAAGAGACAGCATGTAGCTAAACTGTCCTAGGAGCACTTTAGAGAGGGAAGTCATTCCAGGTTTCTGTTTCCCCTTCTAATTTCCTGCTTTGGTGTGAGGAAATGGGTGCTAATTCACTGCCTGTAAGCAGGAGAGAGAGGCAGGGGTGGGAAGAGCTGTTCCCCTGGCTGCAGCCACCAAGGGTTCTCTGGTGGGAGAGCAGCCACTGCCTGAAATGACAGTGTGTTGGTGGCTGTGCAGCCACAGATCCCAAATTTACCATTTTCTACACAAGTCATGAACCCATCAGAAATCAGCTCTGAGAACAGGAAAGGATTGCAGTGGAACATCACCAGCTCAGAACTGAAACACATGAGATGATGCTGCTGGAAGACTTGGAGAGTTCTAAGACTAAGCAAAAGCAAAGGCAAAGGCACTGTCACAGTTGTTCACTCTGCTACTATTGCAATTTATCTGAGTGTCGATTCCACTGACTTAAATTGAATTTTGGGCCTTATGCAAACATGTACAGTATTTGTTCTTGTCTTTAAATATTGCACTTCCCATTGTTCTTCACAGGGTTTGTGAAATAATTGGGTGAAATCAGATGTGAGCAGACATTTTGTGGAATGAAGCAAGTAGATATGCAGGGGGCAGAAAAGGCATACAGTTATAAATCTCATCCAAGTTCAGTTTTCCTAAGTGAAATTCAGTAATATTGGTAACAAATCTGCTTTCTAGATTGAGAGTTATCCTGTGGCTTATTTTAATAATTTGGTCAGCCAAAGCTGTGAGAGGATCTCACACACACCCTATGCAACTCATTCAAACTCATAAAGTTTGAAGAGAGGAAGACTTCCTTGTCCACTTATTTTACAACCATTTAAAATTAGTAATGACTGTCTAAAACTTCAGAAAATATTCAGATGGACACTTGAAGAAGTATCTTAAAAAGGTTTCTTGAAATATGATGTTCAGGCACTATACAATGAGATTTCAGTATCAATCATGCAAAGGTGTAGCTGTGGCTCAGCTCATGCACACAGAGTGCTGCAGTCACAGCTGACAGAAGAGCAGGGCTGCAGTAGAATGTAAAAAAGACTGTGGTCTTTCCATTTCAGCAAATTATTTTATCTTAAATTCCTGAGTTTTGTCACTTGAGGGTTGGGCCTCTTAAGAGCATCTTGCCTTGGCTGTGAACATTGTGAGCTGTACAAGTACTAAGGAACTGTGTAATAGCAATTTTCAGCTGGTCACAGGTCAGTTACCATGCACTGGCTTTCACCAAATTTTCATTTCTTCAGTGAGGACTTTCTTTCAGAACCAAATTTCAGCCCTCAGGCATTTTGTTCTCTATAGAGGCATTGTAACTTTCTACAACAAAGGAAATATTTTTTTGCCTGTGTTTGGGCAGAAGGTTACAGCCACATTGAAGAAAATTTCTCCTTGTGTGATGTAAGCCCAAAATTGTATTCAGATCTTCTTTCAGCTCCAGCTCATGTGTGTCTAATGTCTGCTTTAATGAGAAAGTAGCCCACAGGATGGTATTTCCCATCTGTAACATAGATAAAGCTCTATCTTTATAACACATTTGTTGCTGCTATTGTTTTTGGTAGGACATAACCAAAGTCCTTTTAAGTCACTGTGAAGGCTTCAGATCTCTTCCCCAGAGATCAGAACTCCCCATGAGGAAAAATGCCACAGGATAATTTTGTCGTGCTTCATCTGGGTGAGGCTCATCCTTCCTAGAATTGTCATCTTTGGTAGTATCTCCACACATCTCCCTCTTTTATTTTCAAGACCTGCCTGAATAATGATCTTCCTAATACTTCCTCTTAGCAGAAAATCCCATTCTAAGTCAATTCCTCTAGCAATAAGCAGTCTTTCAAGGACAAGTTTTATTTTTGATTTGCACTTCTAGAGCATTATGGTGCTTTTTGTGTCACCACAATATGGCTCATGTTGTCAAAACCTCTGTTTAGTAAAGTATAATAAGGAGAGAGTGTTTCCAGTACATATTCCAGAGGTGGGAAGTTTGATTCAGGAGATTATCACTTCACATTATTACAGTCAAGATGAGTTAACTGAAGCATGATGTGCACAGAAATGACTTTATCAGTTAATAGAAATAAGGAAAAATGGACATAAGTGCTGTATCACCAGTGAAAGATTTATAGCACTGCTGTTTAGGATCCATGTAAATACTGGAGTAGATTGAAGATGTGGTGCTCTTGCACAGATCAGAGATCTCAGAGCTGCACAGGCTCCCTTATTTCACCCACTGTACTCAGTTTGAGGCTGTGATATATTTCCCTCTACTGAGATTACAATTTTTGTCAATACTGTGTACTAATGAATAATTTTAACATTTACTCCATGGAGTTTTCCAATACCCTTCACATTTACTGGTGAGGAGAGAATCCCTAAAGATTCAGAGTTTAATTTCTTTCAGTCAAAAGCATATCAGTACCTTTTGCATCTGCTGATGAACTAGCATTTCTTACAGTGTTTTATCTGGTTTCCTAGTGCTTCCTTCCAGAACATGGGGGTTCAGGAAAAATAACTCAAGCGACGTGATCTAAAACGAGTGTTGCTGGATTTCACACTCATTTTTCTGCCAGGTTTCACTGACTATGCACCTTCACATTTGCACAGAGAGACTGTAGTTTCTGAATACATTTTACTGAAACTGCATTTTCCAGTAAACCCTTTGCTTCCTGTTAGTCCCCATAACCAGATATGCATAGAGATATAGCCAGATATAACCACACCTTCAAGACAGCCCTACCTTTTGGGTTATATGAAAATAGAATTATGGATGCATTTTAACCTCTTTCCAAAATATTTTAACATTACATAAAGTTTCATTAAAACAGTCTTTCAGTAAAGGAATTTCTCTTTATTTTTTTTTTTATGTTCTTCCTGAGATTTTGCATGGGATTTGAGTCTCCAATGATCATATTTTCTACTGATGCAAACAGAGTCCCATTACAGCTGAACTGATTTACTACAACTAAGAGTCTGTCCATAAAGCCAAATCAACCTTTAAATTAGGCTCAAAAGAAATACTACCAATTAAATTTAGTCTGTGACCTCTAACATAGTTTAACAAGCTCAACATATTATGGATTTCAGTAGGGGGAAAAAAAATCAATTAAACTTTAAGAAAAAATAAAATCCCCAAAGTCTAAACCTTGACAAAAGTAGTTCAAAAATCCTGTAGCATCCAGCTGTTTCCATGGTTTCACATCCTGTGTTCCATTTTTTAGGGTGCTATATAGGATATGAAAGCAGCTTGGAAAAAAAAATGCCTCCATGAGAAAAATCTCTTTTTCAGTTCCCTTGTTTTGTTTCTAAGAGCTGGGGGGGGGGGTGTGGGGTTTGGCTGTTGATTTTTCTTTTTTCCTCCCTTTCTCTGAAAAAAAAAAAAAAAAAAAAAAAAAAAAACCCTGTGTTTTAATTTGGATTTGAACACTTCAAAGCCCTGAGAGATCATGGGACTGTTCCTGCTGTAGGCAACAGCAAAAATCTCATTGCCTTTGGTGGGAGCTGGTTTGGACCCTAAGAAAGAAACTGAGGGAAGAAGTATCATCTTTTCTCAAACTCCCTTTCCCCCAGAAATAAGCTAACATAACCACCCTGATGCGACAAGTTTATTAAAAGCAAATAGTCATCTTGTGCTACAAATCCTTCTGAATACAGTGTTTTGACTAAATGACATTTAACAGTGTTGTAGCTTTAATGGTAAAGAAAACACTAGCAGCTCAGTACTTAAACCTCTGTCCCACGGTGAATATCACTTTCAATATCCTATAAAAATTCTTTGAAGTGTTTGTATCCAGTCTGCCCCAATGGATTTACTCAGAATTAGTTAATAGTGAGAAAGCATTGAACTAAATTTATTGGTTACTGTCTCTCATGATCACATAAAAAATAAAATTAAAAGGAACCCTCTACAGAATACTTTATCAGGCTTTGTAATAGCATCATCTCTGACAGTGAGGCAATAAAAGCATATTAGTGACCCCCTGATGAAACATGTTTACAGGCAAAGTCAAAGAGATTGATCATTCTCTCTAGAAAGTGGCATTTCCCTTCAATGCACTGTTACTGCTACTCACAGAAGCATACTGATGGGCTAATGCATGACAAGCAGGAAATGTATGAAAGGGGATGCAATTATCCAGTCCTGCTCAGCTTTTCAAGGAAGAATCTTTCCTGCCTGCAGCCTGAGCTCCCTTGTTGTACCAGCAGTGTTACCAGCACTATGTGAGAGAGCCAAGGGTGTAGCCAAGGCTCCAGGTGTGCTGGGTTCCACACAGGTGTCATTTCTCCCAGAAGTGTTTGCAGTAGGTAAGAGTGTCAAAAAGACTGAGAATAGAAAGGGGAACAGTTAAGGAGGAGACTCTCCCAAGATCATAGCAAGGCCCAGAAAAAATCCCTCTTCTAGAGCCATGAGACCATGCTAGAAAATCTTTCTGGAGGAGTCACTGTTGGGGTTTTCAGGTATGATCTTTGGGATATATTCTGTGTGTTCATACTCTTCAAAATCCCAAGCCATGGTGACATACATTGTTTCCTGCAATTGCATCATCTTGACTCCTTCTGATTTGTTGCAGTTTTTCTCACTTTTAAGTATTTTTTAGTCACTCACTCCAGCTTCTGTATTTCTACTTCTTTCTCCAGTTTCTCCATTTATTATTTGGATGAAAATGGCAAATTTTATTTTGCATGCATGACAGTTCAAATTGCATCCTTTCTATTTTAATAACTCACCTCTCAAATGATGGACTGGTGTGCTACTTGTTCAGAAACTGCCGTGCTCTCACTCACTCCCATCTACATTTTCTGTAAAAGGAAGGAAAACCAAATTTATGCATTTCTGAACCACTTTTAGCCCTCAGCTCATCCCCCATCTAAATGCATGAGTCAAACATCACCTGGAGTGTCATGCTGCCTCTGAACACAACCCAGATCTTTTCTGCTCTCCCAGTCCCATTTCTGTCCTTCCCCCATTAATCAGCCAGCATAACTAAGGTCCAGCTGAATCATTGCTTGGCTGAAATAAATAAGACATTAAATAGGAACCACATAAATGCAGGTGAGAAGAAGCAAAAACTTTAAAGATTAAGAAAAGGATTTTCCTTACATAAGTGGCTAAGGTTTTTCCATCTCAGCCAGGTCCTATGTACTTTGCTGCCTCTGAGTGCTCAAGACATGCCTAAGGCAGAAATGCCTTGTTCTGGCTAATCCAGAGACTGCATCTTTTCCTGCCAAGAGGCAGGAAGATCAACCAACCCCGTTTGTCACCTTTGCACTAAATTACTGAACATTACTGTGAGAGGGGTTGGTGGAGAACAAGATGAAGAGGATCCAGATGGTTCAACACATGGTGACCTGTCACATCAGCAGCACAGATTTATAGGAGCTGATCACCCTTGTCTTCTTGTTCAGTACAGTGTTTTATTATTAAGATCTTTCTTTTTGTGTCTTTCTGCTGTCTGGATCTTGACTCTTTCCTTGACCCCATTTCTCTCTGTCCTGATTACCTGTGGCAATAATCATCTGTGGCAAGAATTTCTGTGCAACAACTGACAGACACCAGAATAGTGTTCAGCAAAGACCTTCTAAATGGAACTTGGACCCGAGTTAAGGCTGAACATCAAATCAGCCATGCTCCCAACAACATCTAGAATAAGGTATAGAACTGTATAAAGTATTTGTTTCAAGATGTGGCTTCCAAAACTCAGAGTCTGGAAGGACATGAGAGAAGAAAATTGAATATTATTGAAAAACAGGTATACAAAGCCAAAGTTCTTCCCAGGGGGAAAAAAAAAAGTGATTTAGAGGAACACAGGAGAATCTGCTGCCTTGTAATATTAGCAGTCTTAAAGTTCAAGAGGTGAAACCCTATGTAACAGTGTCTGTGTAGTGGAGAATTTGGTTTGCATATCTAAATAAAGATGATTAGAAAATACAGTAAACATAAAAGCATTCTTAAAGAGAAGTTTCCCAAAGACTGTCATGAGGCTTTTGCCTTAACACTATTACTGCAGCACAGTGTTGTGCTGTGAAAAAACATTCCATCATTTGCACTTGAAGAGGTTGTTGGCTCAGACAAGTGCCATTACCAAAGACAATTTTCACAATGCATTCAAGAGCTTCATTAACTGCCTGTCCGACAATAATATTGGCCTTGGTTCAGGTACTGGAACACAGCTGATCCATAGCTGGCTACAGTTTCAGGCACAGGAGATGAATATCCATCTTTGTTCTGCAGATTTCTCTGAATTCATCACATTGTCTGCAGGACAGAGGTCAGTGTGCCTAGGTCTGTGTGGTGAGAACTTCCTAGTGCTGAATGCCTTTCTGGTTAGAAGCAAAAACATACACATCATCATCAGAACTGGAAAGTAAATGGATCATTTTGATAGGACTTCTTCAATCAGAAGAAAGCAGTGGAAGACAAGATAAGGGCAAAGCTGTTTATGGCTTAATGTAACTCAATAAATCAGATCCTAAATTCTTTCCTCACCCCATACCTCAGCAAAAAGTGACCAGAAATTACAGAAAGTTACTTCCTCTATTTAACCAAAAGTGACTGTTATGTTTAGGGTTTATGAGAAATAAGAAAAAAATTAAATACTAAGAGGAGAGCAACACAAGGGGATTATATATTCAAATTCAAAATAATTTTGAGGGCCTTGGCATGCCATGGAATTTGTGACTGTGAAACAAATTAAACACTTCTCTAAATATGCATTTAGCTGTGACTGTGGCAAGTCACTTTATCTTGTGTCTCAGATGGACTGCACAGGGTAATATCAAATGGAATCATGTGGGCTGGGCTCAGCAGGGAATTAAAACATCCAGACTTGTCCTCTGGGAACTGTGAGCAGAAAAAAAAAAAAGAAACTAAAACATAGGAACAGGGGACAGGTTTGATTGAAAGGGAATGAGGATTGCTTTTGAAGGTTCATGAAAAAGAAGTCTGGTTTAAATGCTAAAAATTCAATTGATTAAGCCAAATTGGGGTCCTAATTCAAGTTCCATGAGGTAGAAATTAACTTTATTGTCCTCAATAAGACAGAGTGAACATCATGATTAATGAAGAATAGGTATTTTGTGCCATTAGGCTGAGGAGTACTGATGTGACAGTACTGAGTGGCTGAACTAGAATGAGGAGAGCTTCTGAACCCATTTGCAATCCACCTTTCCCAGAATTACAGGTCTCTGCTGGGCTTTCCTGGAAACAGTGGTGCTGTCTGTTTCAATGGTCTGCAAGCCAAGAACTCCCAGTCTCCTGGCCTGAAGGCTGGGATGTCAAAATGCAATCATGGAATCACAGATTTATTAAGATTGGAAAAGACCTTTAAGCTGATCAAGTCCAGCTGTTAACCCAGCACCACCACCACGTTCACCATTAAATCATGTCTGCAAGTGCCATATCCACACTATTTTTCAATAATTCCAGGGATCCTGGCTCTCCCACTTCCCTGGACAGTATGTTTCAATGCTTGAAAAACATTTGTATGAAGAAATTTTTCCTAACATCTAATCTAAACCTCCCCTGGCAAAACTTGAGGCCATTTCTTCTCATCCTGTCAAAAACTCTATCCCTTTTATCAGTTTGTCCTGAAACGTAGTCAAGAAAGTTCCTGAGAAGTGTATCTAAAATAAAATCTTCATCAAAATAAATGGCAGTGTTCCAGCCAAGCTCTTGTTTTCATATCATAACAGTTTGCTTGAAAAATACTCATGTAGAAAGAGTTGTCATTTCAACAAGTTTCCAAGCCCCATGTGAAATGAGATATTGCCACCTCCATTCTTCTCCCACCTCGCCTAAAGACTTGTTCTGGTAACAGCCAGCTCTCTGTTCCAGCACACTCCACAGCTGAAGGGCTGCATTCAGTCTGCAAGAGGAACTTTCTTTCTAGCCTAAGGAGAATTCCTACTCCATTTAGATTATGTATTTTGCTCAAAACTGAATTCCAATTTTTTTTTTCTTATTTTAAGGTATCATAAATATGGGTAGGGATCGTATCTCCTTCTTATCTATAATTGCCCTGAATTTTATCATGCTATAGAAATAATACTTTGCACTCATTTATTCCCAATACTCTGGGATCTTAAAAGATAGATAAGAAAGACTCTTTTGCTGATACTAGGAGAGTCAAAACACATTGGAGGAATTTCAGTTGGATAATTAGCCCTTCTGAGGGCCTGAAACTCCCCCATGAGTCATTCACATTTTTGACAATTGACTCATAAAAAACATGCCCAAGGCTGCACGAGTCCCCTGGTAGGATACAGGACATAGCTTAGAAGATATTAGTCATTTATGCCACAGAAAAATGCTTCACATTCTCCTACCTAGAAAGCATTAGACAGTTCATCACACTTGTCCTTCTTGTGGTTTCAAGAAAGCTAAATTAGTCTCATATTTGGAAACCAGGGGATACAGAATCCACTTTGTTTCCATGCAAATAAATGCATTTAGGAAAAAATGTTCTAACATTCAATATGCTTGATATCACCCAAAACCCATGAGTTTAGCAGATCAACCCATCTTTTTGTAGTTCTAATAGTAGCATTTCCCTCTTGATTTATCCAGTTCTATTTAGAACATGTCTTGCCTTTGACTCCATCTTTCACTGTGAAGTCTGCAGTGTGATGGGGGCAGAGAATGGCAGCAGCACAGTTGATGACATAGGCAGAAAGCTGTGGCAGCTGATGTGACAGTACTAATCCACTAAAATGACACCAATTTAATGCCCTGCTTTTCACAGGGTATTACCAGAATAGCTTTTGCTACCATTTGTGAGGAAAAAAAAAACCCTGCTCAAAAAAACCTTCAGGAACAGTATGTTCGTGGCCTTTGCAAATCTTTATAAGCCCAGGTTTGTTTTCTGGGCTCAGGAATAAAGGTACCAGAGCTTTAGTCAACTAAAGGTCATCTGTCAGCTAAAGGTGCTGGGCCTTAACTTTGCTGTCACACTGTCAGAAGTTAGCACTGGGGAGACTTTTTGTTGCAGGGGAGTACAGTATTTCAGCATTTTATTGCTCAGACTGGCTGAGACACTGGGATATTTCTTTCCAGACTAGATTTTCTCAGGGGATACGTTAGCAAGTGTCACCTGTACTAAACCCAGTCTAAGTCCTGGGGGACATTTCAGAAATGCTTGCTCTGCTCAGAGTTAATGAAGGTAGGTCCCAGTGGTCACTCCAAGCTGCTTTGAGATAACATTGGGTAAAAATCACTCTGGGTAGCCAGGAGAAGTCTGGGCTGTTATCCATGTGCAATTGCATAGCAATGAACACTGAGTGTCACCTAACTTTAGATATCCACCCCAGGATCTCGAGAGCTGAGATAGTGTCCCCTTAGTTCTGGGTGACAGCTCACCCACAGTTCCCTCTGTGGTCAGTGAAAAGGAATAGACACTTGTCACGGTGTGACTGGGGTTTGCCAATTTTAATATATTTAATTTCTCTTGGGGATCAAATTTAGGAGTAAAGACAAAGCACGCTTAAAACTCAAAAGGGTATAAGAAGAAATTTATTAATAACACAAAACAATTCAGAATGAGATTTCTAGATTGTTCCCTCTTCCCCCTTTCCTCATATCAGCAACTTACAGAAAAACACTTCAGTCCGTCATCTACTAAAATAATCATTTCAGTTCACTCTAGAGAGAAAAGTCCTTTTTTTAAGTTTAGGCTCAGCAGTGTCTTACTCTCGTAACTTCCATCTGCCCGGAAACTACAAATTATGATTTTTCCTCCCATTCTCACAGTCCTTCCAGAGCTGTGTTATGGGTTGCTGAAGCACACGGGGTGTCATTTTAAAGGCAGGCTGCTGAGAACACAAAAGTCTCTTTATCTCATTCTTCACCAAATGTCTCTGTTCAATATTCCAGTCCCAAAAACAGAGAGCTTTATTTCCCGAGGCAAAAAAAGTCTTTATCTCAAGCACTTAACTTCCCCAAGTATATTCCAGAGTTTAGAGGAATTTCAGTGAAGTCACAATCCCCTAAAGCCCACAAAAAAAAGGTTTTCAGCTACTTACCAGTGGCATCTTTTCAATCTCTCCTTCCATGAGGAACTTTGTCTTCATTCCGCTGACTTCTGTGATTCTTCTTGCTTTGTTCCTTTTGTTCCGGGAGCTCAGGAAAAAATCTAGAGTCTCATCCAGGCACTAAGAGTTAAACTTGTATCCAGAAAGTAAAGAGCCAGGCTGAAGCCACACTGGGAAAAACATGTGGCCACTAGGGGACCAAGTGGAGACGGCTGGACCTCCTTCTGCCGGATGCTTGGCTGGAGCCGCTCTTCTCAGAGCAGGGGAAAGGAGAGCCTCTGTTGCTTTCCATCCACTGCTCAGCCATGCTGCATGGAGAAGGAAAAACTGGCCGAGCAGGAACCGGGGAGCTGAGCCGCGGGCCGGGCTGGGCTCTGCCGAGCCGGCCACATGGGGCTGCCCCCGCCAGGGGCTGGGGCCGGGCCACGCCGGGTCGGGTCCAACCCAGGGCCACCCGGGACCGGGGCCCGCCGGGGCCAGAGCCAGGGCTGGGCCGGGTCCTCCCCAGGGCCTTCCCGGGGCCAGGCCCTCCCTCCTGCTGGGGTGAGGGCCGCAAGGGCTGGACTGGGCCCCACGCCGGGGGCCCGGAGTCCCCCCAGAGCTGCTGCTCACCTGCCTGACCGGAAGGCAAAAAACCCAACCAACCCTTGTTCCCTGTGATTTGTGAAATCGAAACAACCTTCCAATTGGTTTTCTGGGCTGTCAATCACCAACCCAGGTCTCTGATTGGTCCCCGCAGCCTCAGGGGAGGCTCCCAGAGAGGGGACTGTTCTCTTGTTTCAAGCCCTTGTGCTCTTCAAGAGGCTCCCTGGGGGCTGGGCTCCCCTCCCGCTCCCTGTTCCACGTGTCCCCAGCACAACACTTCTAATGCAGAATTCAACCTGTCTACTTTAACTGACTTCTTTGAGAGGAGACAAATCATTCCCAGCTCTGGGTTGAGTATATTGACTGGTGAATTGAGCCAGTTGAGCTCAATTCATCTGCATGAGATTATGCTGGGAATGGGGCAGGAAATCCTTCAGTGCCCACAGTGACAGTGGACACCCAAGGTTAGGACACTACATCTACCTCTGGGAGCTGGAACTACCCTCCTGGTCAAGCATCTAATCAGAGATCTGGTTTTGTTCTCACAGTAATGAGTAGGAAGTGTGGGTGCTCTCTGGTGCTGCAGTGGCCTCTCTGATGATCATGGGTTTCCAACACTGCTTTCAGACCCTAATAATTGTGACTCCATTTGTTTTTGTGAGGACTTTAAACTGAGAACATCAAACTGTAAAATTCTCCACACAACTACACATATTACAGAATATACAAAGGATAGGACCACATCTATCTGTAAACACAAATTTGTGTTTTTCTATCTCTGGTAAAAAAAAGTTCACTTTAAAAGAGAAAAAAAAAAAGGAAACATGGAGAGGCTTGAGAGGCAAGCAATGAATCGTGGATGCCCAGCATGCAGTGTTAGAGTGCTAAATTCAGGAAAACCAGCTTGCATCTCCGAAGCATATGCTGCTCTAACAACATCTACAGTACAGAGAGCTGTGCTCAGAGGCACTGTGGAGTGGCAACCCATAGGGCTCCATCTGTCCCATTTCAGGCAAGGAAAGCTTATCTTTCCACAGGAAAGGAAGCTGCAAACTGATCCAGATCATCTGGGGCTGGGGTTTCCTTGCTGGTTTATATTTTTAAGAATGAGTGGCTGGATAGCCCACTGTTTTGGATCAAATTATAAATGTTCACAGTTTGACTACAATGTTCACATTCCAGCCATCAGCATCATGCAGGTACCAAAAGTGCTGTTATGATCTCTGTGGCATTATGAGAAAATCCTACACAGGCAATGTGCTCTGGCTTTTTGGATCAGTCTTTTAAAAATAATTTGAGGAAAATAAAATTTACTCTGGAATAGTAGGTGGCAGAGAAATGCACTAGGTGACCTCTCGTGGTCCATCCCTCCTGCTCTGTGATTATACAATAGCTAGAGTTCAGAGTTAAGGCTCCTTCCGTTTTTTTCCTAGAAAAATCTCACGGGGCTCTGAATAAAAAATTATAGTGAATCAGAAAAGCAGAAGTCATGCTCAGAATATAGCTGATATGTTTTATGTTCTTGTACCAGGTCATCACCTATGATGAACCTTTGTGTGTTTTTCCTGACTCTTTTGCAGAACCTTGGTGTATTCAGCAATCATCAGTGACTTCCCAGCACCCTTGTGATTACAAATCCAGGGTCCTGATATCAAAAAACACAGAAAAATCAAAGAATCTCCTCAATTTACTCCCAAAGTAATAGGAATATGGTTAAAATAGGATTCATTTTCAGAGTTGTGGTATTGTTGCTTTAACTGCAAACACTGTCTCCCTAACCAGATCATCTGAATGTATAGAAACATGTTCTTCCTTATGGAATAGTGGGTGAAATTAAGCCACAAAGATAATAGCATACACCAGAGAAAGAGAGCTAAACTTTTGCTTCAAAAACATTCTTCACAGACAGGTCTAGAGGGATTTGAAGTTTTCTCCTGAAAGTAGGTAAAAGTTAGAGCTTTCATTTGAGTTTCACTTTATATTTCCAGTTCATTTCAATCCACAGCTCAAAGTGAAATCTTAGGATTTGGGAAAATGAGCAAAAACCTGAAGATGTGCATTAAAATGTCACATGCAGAAATATTCCAGTTGGGGCCTTAAGGCACCATCCACTTTAAAGCTACAATGAAATTGTGCAGTTTGACCTTCAAAGACTTCTTTGAAATTCCAGCCTTAAGCATCCTGTCCAGTACAGGGCTCCAGGAGGCTGCAGGACTGACTCCTTCCTTTCCTACTGCAGATCTGTCTTATGTGCATTGAAATTAGAGAAGGAAATGAGATAAATGCTAAAATACCTGTCATCCCCTCATGTCTCCCAGCAGCAACACATCCGATACATAGGCATGAAGGACGGATTTTATTTTTTTTTTTTAGTGTATCATGATGCTGTGACACTGAAACAGTGTTTGAGCATGACATCCAGCACCATGCTAAAATTCATATCACATTGAATATGAATGTAGAGATAAAAAGAAGGGGAATAAAAAGGGAAAAAAAAGTCTGTGGGGGAGTATCACAGTTCAGCAGCAAGCAAAGAATACAAAGAGATTTGAAGAATAATTTAATGTGTGTTCAGTTAAAGAACATAATGGCCTAGTTCTAAAAGCAAGAAGATCCTGTTCCAGCTCAGGATCTGGAGTAGCCACCCCCAGGAATGACTTGGGGCTGGGGAACTGCCAGGTGAGTTGCTGCTGAGGAGGACAAAGTGTCTTAAAGGCTCTTAGATCTTTGTCTTCCCACATTTGGGTTTTCTCAAGGCAGCAGACTTTTGCCTGGAAAAACAGGAAAATTCCTTAGTCTTGGGTACATTCCTGTTTCTTGAAATGTTCAGGTGTGTGACAGGTCTCTGTGCCTTTAGCAAGCTGAAATTCAAATAGAGAAGTGTTCTTTCTTACAGCTAAAAATTTCATGTGCTCTTATTGTCCCTGCGGTGAGAGGCTGATGAAACTTTATACATCAAAAAGAGGAAAGGCTTTTCCTTCTTAATTTGGAAGTCAGATGATAATTTCCATTTTAAATTTTAAAAGAAACATCCAAGATATGTCCATAAATACAAACACACCTTTTAGTTTTATTTCTAACTATTTAGAAAGTGGTAGGAGCTGGGATAATTTTTGTTTTCTCCCATCAGCTGAATTCAGAAATAGTTGGAATTTTATCTACAGGCTTGTTTTGATGCAAAAAGGTGTAACATGAGCTAAAGGTTAAAGTTTCAACCAAGCTTTCTACAGGAAGAGCTTCTGAGCTCCAAGGGGGAGGTTCTGGTCAAAACCAAGTATGACAAATGAGTACAGAAAGCAGAAGACACAAACCCTGTTGTGCTGCACTTCACAAATTTGTCCCATGTCTGAATAGAAGCACAGTCTACCCTGTGATGGCAACTGCTTCCAGCAGAGCAGTGCCAGGCTACTGGCTCCTTCACTCATCTTCCCCCACTGTACTAAAGCTCCTGGTCCCATTTTACCCTAGACCTGTGTTTCCCTGTCTTCCCTATCTGTTTTCTACTAAAAATAAAAAAATTTAAAAAAACAAAAACAAAAAAAACCAAACAAAAACAAAAACAAAACAAAACAAAAAAAAAAAAAACAGCATTGGAACCTCTTTGTCATTATTGGTTCCTTTATTCCTTCTGATTAGTTTGTTTTCCCCTCATTTTCTCCTTTTCCTCTGTTCAGACAGATAAAGTAGACCCAAGTCTACTATCAGAGGTTTGGAAAAGCAGATTGGCACACCAAGGAAGAGCCTGGTCTACACTATTCCCACTGGTAACCCCCCTCAGACTCAGCATTTCAAACTTCCTCATAATTATTCAGTGAACAAATATGAATTATTTCCCTGCTAATCAGAATCTAGTGCTGTAAATGGGAGTTGGGGTCAAAAAAGAGGGTTCAACACTTACCCTTACCAGAAATGGAAAACCAACAATGTTCTCCTGTTTAGTTTAAAGTGACTAGACCAGATTTTTCCAGGTGGAAAATCACTGCAGCCTCTACCAGAAGCCTTGATGGAGCACAGTCTTGTTCACCTGTGAGACCAGCTCCACTCTGTTTATAAACCTAAAACCTCTTGTTTGTGCAGTTACTTAATCACTGTGAAACAGCACATTACTGTTGTCACATGGTTATCCTAAAAGGAATATTTAAGAGGAAACAGAGCTTAAGGGTAAGCTAGGGTTTGGTGATCTGCCAAGCTGAAAATAGCATTTAACAGGCTTTTAATCTATTTCATAGGTTATTGTCCCCATGAGTGCTGTTACAGTCTACAGATAAGAAAAATGAGAACAAAGGGTTATTTTCACTTACAATTCAGCAGCTGCTGGTATTATTACTGTGTCATTGATAATCAAACAGAGGTACACTAATAATTGGATACTTTAGAATGCAGTATGCAGTAAATATTTGTTGTTTTGAAAATAAGCAGGCTGTAGAAATCAGACTGCTTTTTCTGTCAAAGTTAGCAGATTAAATGCTCACAGGGCCAAACACCACCACGAGAGAAATGCCTGGCATTTGTGGAAGATTTTGTTGATCTCTGCAAGATTCCTCAGGTCTGTTTGCACCAGGGAGAAAAATAGATGTTTGAAGTAAAAAGGCAATTAAAATCAAAATTAAACACATGTTTTTGCTTTTGAATCCTAATTTGTAGATGGTACATAATATACTGTTTTATACCTTAGAGATAGGCAATTACCAAAATAACCCTCTACTTGCATCCATTTGACTTGCTGTAATTACCAGAATACACGAGGTATGAGAAGAGAGTCTCTTTTATCTCTCTGCTCATCCCTCTCCTTCAGGATGGAGAGCAAGGCTTTCTTCACACACTGCAGAGGACAGGCAGATGTCCCACCAAAATGCTTTTTCTCCATATTCAGCAGCACAGAGGAGCTGCTGGAAACTTTGTTTTGCCTTGTAAGGACAAGAGAAAGGAAAAGAGAATTTCCTTTGCTTGCAATTTTGCCTCTTCCACAGAAACAGTGATGGAGTGTAGGTTGGGATGGCAAAATGCCTTGTCCTTAAGTCTGACAGGACTTGTTCATGCTGCTTTTGGGTGTTGTAGCCTGGAGAACCTGAAACAAGAGTGGAGCACACACATGGTGCAAACTTACAGGGCTGGACAGGCCTAAGCAGAGAAGAAGGGATGCTGAGAAGATGAGAAGTGTTTTATCTTTGTTGCACAGCAGGACACAAAGTGTGTGACTGCATTTAACTTAATATTAGATTTCTGCAGTGCAGAATTCAGCACTGGAGCTGTCTGGAGTCAATCAGAAGAATCTGGCACTTCTAGTGCCTATGATGATTCTTTCTCATTCAGGAGAGGATGCAAAAAACAGTCTCAGGGAACACAGATACATTGCTTTTATACTTATGCCCTGTTTCTGTCCAGTCACAGTAAAGACAGAACAGCAAGCTCAGATGAGTTCATTCATTTTTGAAATGTCACAATTTTCTAGGAGACTTTATCTCATTTTCAGATACGCATTAAGCACATATAAGCCTATTTTTTATTAGCAGTCAGTAGGATTTATGTTCTGAAATGTACTACACACTTCTAAAAATATTACCAAAGGTGACTTGCATTGGGCAAATGGCAAAACAAGCATAGCTGTGAGCCTCAGCTCATTGCTTAACAGTGGCTTTGTTTTCCAAGGGGAACCACACTGACCCTGAGGCTAGCAAAATTGGTTAGAGCATGGTGCTAATAACACCAAGGTTGTGGGTTCAGTCCCTCTATGGGCTATTCACTTCAGTATTTGCTTTTGATATGATGATCCTTGAGGGTCCCTTTCAATTCAGAATATTCTGTGATCTGTGACTTCTCTGATCTGTGACTGTCCAAACAGTGTAATGGCAGAAAAGTCCTGCAATCTTGATTTATGGGGTTTCTTTTAAAGATGGTGAAATATTTAGGGGGGTCCTTGAAATTTGATAATGATAATAGCAACAATGATAATAATAATAACAACAACAAAAACAGGCTCCAGACAGTATTTCTGCTTTGCACCAAGCTACGTGCTGTAGCCACTACAACTTTCCATAGACAGGGATTTTTTTCCCTCTTAATCACTCTTTGGTTTTGCACGTGAGGAAGGCTCAGACAGTAATAAACTGAATCTGAGCTACACATCTGCTTTTTCAAGTAGTGTTTGGTGCAGGGGCAACACTGACAGATTTCATTACAGCCGTGTTGATGTATTAACACTGTCATCTGGGATGCAGTCGGGATGAGAGAGCCCTTGAGTGAAGCTGAGAGCTTCTGATACCAGCATGGCAAATGATTCAGTGCAGATCATTATAGGCATTGGCCTGTTATCTCCTGCACGACGTGTGAGGCTGTGAGTGAGCTGTCTCCTCGGTTCATTTTTTATTTTCTCTTACTCCAGGCTCTGCCAGTCAAGCAGCCTGGAGCAGAGCTGGAGCTGTTTTGGGTACGGCTCGACACGTGGAGAGAGCAGTGAGATCACAGCACTGCCAGGGTCTCCACCCATGCTGGGACACTCACCTTCTGCCTCTGCAGTGGGAGAGACCAGGGGTGTCACAGGACTCCCCCTGGGAAGGATGGATGCCTTGCCATCTGTGTTTCTCTGCCAAGGCTTTTACTGGGGCCATTAGCAGGCCTGGAGTCCAGGGTTTTGGAGAGAAGATTGGCTGTGATGATCATGATCATCTATTGCATCTTGCATCTGAGCAAGCTTAAGCTCTTTGGCAAGGATTAGGCCTTTCCCTGCTTCCTGCAGATAAGCACAATTATCTCTGCTTTGTAGATTGGGAAACTATAACAGGGAGATGAGGCTGTTTTCTTCAGGTTATGTTTGAAGAGTGGTAGCAGAACTGGGAATAAAAAGAGAAATCCCACCTAGTGTTCATCCCACCAAACACAGCATCCCAGCCAGCCCAGGAATGAGCCCTCCACCAGACTGGAGACTCTGGGACCTACAGGTGAATATTTATTTACAGAAAGAGCTGTGAGTACAGGACATTAGAAGCATTTCATGCAAATTGCTTGGACTGGAGCTGGTGCTCAGAGTGCGCCATGCAGGACATTGAGGGCCACCCATTGTCTGGTGCCATCAGTGTCACCTCTGCCCAGCACATCCCCATGGGGACTGGAGCAGGGGTCAGCATTGGGCAGCTCAGGCCCCTCTGCTTGTGCCATGCCCTCACCTCCTGGACGTTGGCATTACCTGAAAACACATCATCATCCTCAGTCCAGAAGTCCCTTGGCTTGTGTAAGCTGATAGTGCAGTCTTATTTAAGTGGAAATAGTCTGTGTGAGTCTAGCCAGGAGTCTGGTTTGTACCTCTCACAATAGGCTTTAGCTTTAAAAAGCCAGAGTTTTTCTGCTTGTCGAAAAAAGCAGACAAAAGCTCTGTCTCTGACAAGAGCTCTCTATAAGCTTCAGCAGCTGTTTCATTTCAACTTTGCCCATGAAGAAAGCTGTATTGTAGAGCAGGGTGGGGATAACTTGTGTCAAAAGCTTTTTAAAAGTAACTTTGAAAGCATATTTCATCTTCAAAATTTAAGTGGCTTATCCAGCTTGTGGTAACTGGAATCAGCTTTCCTTATATTGACACGGGGTGTCCCTTAGCTAGTCATGAAAATTCAGCTGAGGCAGCAGTTTGGGGACAGCAGAAGAGCCAGCACTGCTGAGAATGTGAGTGTCATGGCATGTCACAGCCCTATGAGGGTGTAGGGCACTGCATGCCTTTTCCTGTTGTCTCTGGAGATCAAATCTGAGCCTGGACCTACAGCAGGACGTGAGGCTGGTGGGCTTATCTCAGCCCCTGTGCTAACAGAGCACAAACTGCCAGGAGGTTTTAGAGTTTGGTTGGGTGGGAGAAATAAGAAAATCCATATCTGGCATCATAAGGGTATTTCATCTGAGAATTCATAGTGAAACAGCCTCGAGACACTTGTACACATCCCTCTGCATCCTGCATGGCTGTACCTACTGTTACAAGCCCTTTATTGTGAGTAGGGTTATTTTGCTTCCTAAGTGCTGCCTGCAATCCCTTCCTTCCCCAGCCAAACCCACCCAGATGCCAATGTGTGCTGGGTACAGGGGATTATTCATGAAAGCTGAGCAAGACACCACATGTGGCGAGCTAATTAGAGGGATCCCAAAACAGTGAATATCCATGAGCATGGTAAAATATGGATGAATGGAGCCCGGGGGAGTCCATTCTCAAATGAGATGTGCAGCTTGCATTGGAACTGGAGGAGAAGCTGAGTAACTGAGCTCTGCACATCAAGTGCAAATCTCCTTCTGTACACATTAAGGTTGATTGTTTGCTGAAAACGCCTCACAACTCATTCGATAAAAGCAGCAAATAATCATTGTTTGTGTAGAGGAGATGGGGAAATGTACATTTAACACTTTTCAACAACTCTCCTAATGCTGTTAGGGCATTTGTCTATTTTTACACCAATTTAAAAAATGCAGTCCCTGAAGGTCACTCTTTAGGAAAGGCCTTAATTAAGATTTCTGCCTGCAGCAAATTGTATGAAGTATAATACATCACGCTGTAGCAACCCAGATACAGATCATTGGCTACCTTGATCCAGTCATGTGGTATGAGCAAATATTACCATTTTCTTATCATCAAGGATCATTTTACAATGGGAATAAAAAAAAAATTAACAGTATCCAGATTTTCTTGAAATGTCCATGAAAAGATAGAAAAATATCTGCCATTCAGGCTAAATAAAGCATTCTGTTAGGCAGTGAAGGTCAAGTGGAGACATATACTTTACTGAAAGAAAAATGCAAATCTTCTTTGCATCATAAATATTAAAAACAATACTGTTTAAAAGGTCTAATTTATTTTTATTGAATTAATTTCCTTCCATCTGTTTTTCTGCTCTTTCCCTCTGGAGCTCCAAGGGCTATCCTTCTCAAACCAAGGACAAATCCTCTCTGCCTGCCGAGCCTGCAAGTTCAGCATGGATGCATTTCCAATTCAGAACTTTTAAACTCTTCTTCTCCAAACCACCCAAAGCTCTGGCTATGTTCAAAGGCAGAAGCACCTACTCAGTACCACATTCCTGATTCCATCCCTTTAACCCCTTCCACTCTCACTGCAAACCTTCCCCCACAGTTCTTTATGAAAGAGCCCCTAAGCATTCCAGAGGTTGCACATAGACAGTAAAACACCTTCTTCAGGACAGCTGCAAGATCATTTTCTTTCTATAACTACCTGGAAGTGAGGTTGTAGTGAGGTGGAGGTTGGCTTTTTTTCCACATAACAAAGTGAGAGGAAATGGCCTCAAGTTTCATTAGGGGAGGTTTAGATTGGATATTAGAAAAAAAAAATCTTTGCAGAAAGAGTGGTTAGATATTGGAATGGGCTACCCAAGGGAAGTGGTGGAATCACCACCCTGCTAATCTTCAAAAAGAATGTGGATGTGGCATTTGGGGGAATGGTTTAGTGGTGGCATACAGCAGTGCTAAATTGACATTTGGATTTGATGATCTTAGAGGTCTTTTCCAACCTCAACAGTTCTCTGATTCCATAATCAGTGCCATAACAGACATCCCTTTCAAATTTTCAAGTTTCTGTTTATATTTAGCAAAAGATCTTCCATTTTTTGCTTCCGTCCATGCACCATTATCCAAATAAATATTTTAGCTCCTGCCCAAGATAAGCTGTCTTCATATGAAAGGAGATATTTTGGATGGCTCATACTTCCCAAGAATAAATCATTTTGTGTTCAGATATTCTCAGGAATGCTCATAAGCTGGAAAAACATAAGTATTCAACTATTGTTAAAGGTGGAGCCTGTGAAACCTCAATCCTATTGCCAGGAGTGAGGAAAACAAAGGTGCTTATTAGTGGAAAGGGTGAATAGTGTAATTAAACATGAACCAAATCCAGACATTGTTCTCAAGTGTCAAAGATTGACTTATTAGGGATGCTTAAATTGGGCAGGGGACTAGAAAAATTCATACAACCACTGATCTTCTTTCCCCCACGTAAACTGCAAGGCAGATTCAAACCAAGCCCCTGTGGCAGGTTGATCATGGGGTTTGTTTGCAGATGGAATTAGCTGTCAACAAGACAGGAGGATCTCTGTCTCCCCACTTTGAAACTGGCAGCATTCAAGGGGGAGGAGGAGTGAAATCAAAGCCTTCAGCAGCTGTGATGTTTCCCTCCACTCTCTCATGTTTGTTCTCAGCACTGCTGATGCAGCACCCCATCCCAAAGCAGAAATTACTAAGAACTAAAGAAAAAAAATGTTCTTGTGGATTTTCCTTCATAGCCAGAAATATCCCTGAATAATCTTTTTCTTTGAAATCTTCCCATGAGTAGTCCCACATTACCTCAGTAATACTTCTGCCCAAAGATTTCCTAATTATCTGTCCTTCCTCTTCCTCTACTGCATGGTTTTTGGGCTTTGTTTTCACTGTAACAGCTGCAATTACAGGGAGCTGGCTCCTGCAAGCATATTCCTGGGTCATGTCCTCAGAATGCCTCTAGAAAATGCATGGCAGTTTTGGGGATAGGCACCCATCTCTCACAGATCACACCTTTCCTTGGGAAGATCTGGGATCACAAGCTGCCAGAATTGACCTCGTATGCACCAGGAACACAATGGTCTGGAAGGTCAGCACAGGCTGAATTTGTTAGGAGGTCACCAGCACAGCTTCCAAACCATCTGAAATTCTCAAAATGAGTGGCAGAGGCAAGGAGGAAACTGCATTCATGGGGACTGTAACCTGCATGGGGCTACATCCCAAGTACAAGCTCTATCACTTAATTGCAGAGATATTACTGCTTACTCTGCATAATATAAACACTTGAAAGGAAAAGGAAAAATGGAAAAATTTCTTATTAGTCCTTAAAACTGGAACTTTTTCTAACATTTTCCTTTTTTATTTCTATTGGAGGAAAGAAAGCATTTCCCTTTAACAGCTGTCAAGTCAGTGAAGAATGATTTAGTGTTTTAGCCTTGTGCATCATAAGAGGCCAGTAATCAACCACCCCTAGAGTCCTGGTAGCATTTAATATTGCATCTTTTTAGGGCATGGCAGCATAGGTGGCCTTGAGAATGTGAGGGTGAAAAACAGAAGTGGGTATTTTAAAAAGCCCTGTCTTAAACAGACACAGACAGTATTCTTCCCTTCCTGATTTGCAAAATGCCCCTGTGATACAAAGCAGTTAGATGACAGAAGCATTTCAAAGCAGTCAGGAGTGCAGTAGCCTAACTACCTTCTTGTCTTTCTTTCATTATTTGACTTCATTGCCATGTTGAGGGAGGGTTTTAGTAAATGTCGTGCTGCCACAAACATGAATGATAGATAGATGAGTAGATAGATAAATAGATAGGAAAGGCTTCACATTAGAAAGAGGCAGTTTACCTATGACTTTCTTGCATGTCACTTCTCAAGCAGATTTTCAAGGATTTTTTCTCCCCTTTGCAGCTGAGTGAGAGAAATATAGCCTGCACATGAGAGATAATATTGTCCTGGGAAATATCGAGTGGATTAATGTATTTCTACTGAAGCTAGCAGGAAATTGTGTTTCAGTTTGTGCTTATGTGCTTATTGTGAATACGTCATATTGAGAACAATTTGTTAAACAAGAAACATAGGGTGTTAAAAAAATCAAAAGGGACAATAAACTGGAATGTCAGGCTCTATAATAGACTTGATGTGTATCTGTATTGTCAATAACCTTGATGCCAACGCTGGCTCCCTTCATTCTTGTTTTATAATGAAACAAAGAAGACTGTGGTTTTGCAAGGTATTTATGGTCCATCTCTAAGATTTCCTATACTTGTGGAACATACCATTGATGGGACCTCAGAGTTGGCTGAGATGTTTCCATAGCCACCACCTGCCTCTGTGCAGGAGCCTTCCCAGGACTCTGAAAGCTAATTCAACAGCAAGGGGGCTCAGCAGCATGCAATTAAAGCCTCTCCTACTTACAAAAGCTGACCTTGTCCTTTTGGTGTCATTTCTGTGTCTGCATATGTGTGTGTGTGTGTGTGTATATATGTATATATATATACATACATATATATACATACATATATATGTATACACACACATATAGCCAAGGAACTAAGAGTAACTAAAGGGCACAGGATGTGGTTCTCCTCTTTTTTCTGTGAAAGCTGAATATTTTGCTTCAAACCACTGACAGCAGATCCGTATTGACACTTTTATCTCTCAGAGTGTTTATGCTGGGGTGTGTGTCAGTGTTGGGTAGTAGTTTCTCTCTGTAGGTAACACCTTTAAATGAGAGTTTTTCCTGCTACTGAAGTGTCTGATCCTGTTTCCATGGAAACCAAGGTCAGATTATGGGAGAAAGGTTTAGGGGATATTTTTTCCTTAATTACTTTAAAATCTTACCTTATTTTCATCTTTCTGCTGTCCGTTTTTCACAGAAGATAAAATATATTTGTTCTGTTCCTATCTATTATTTATGTAGCATCACATCCATGTGAGTGTACACAGACACACATGCCATAGTTTACATGTCATTTAACAGAGGGAACCTTAACTGAACTTCAAGTTGAGTTTTCTCTTGCTTACATACCTGTCTTCAGCTTTAGAAGCATAATAAGAAATATGATTAAATGCAACATGAACAGCACCAAGTTACAATAGTGCTGTAGTTTTGTCTGCTCAGCAGTAGAGACAAATTACTCTGACATTGGAAGTAAAATAATTACTCCAGATCAGGGGTCATTGCACCACACAGGGCAGTTGTTAGGAACACTTCCCAGCTGGTCATCCTTCCTTCCTTCCTTCCTTCCTTCCTTCCTTCCTTCCTTCCTTCCTTCCTTCCTTCCTTCCTTCCTTCCTTCCTTCCTTCCTTCCTTCCTTCCTTCCTTCCTTCCTTCCTTCCTTCCTTCCTTCCTTCCTTCCTTCCTTCCTTCCTTCCTTCCTTCCTTCCTTCCCTCCCTCCTCCCTCCCTCCATAGAAAAAAGGGCCATTTCTAAAGGGCCAGAGAAAAATAAATTCTAGCTTATACTCAACAGTTTGAGGATATGGCATTGAGAAAGTGGCCCAAGTCACCACTGGAAAATAGACTGGAAAACTTGTCACCACAAGAAATAAATTACTAGAGCTGATAGTATATGAAATTTCATGTGTTTGTGACGGGCTCTGTCTCAGCTAATGCCAGGCATGGGGTCTGAAGAACTCATTCTGCAGTGAAATGATAAGGGAGACAGACACTTCCAGAGGGAGTCTGCCCTGTCCTGAGCCAGAGGTATTCAAGGCAATTAGCTTAAACATTGACCTTTCAGGTGGATAAGGCTAGATAAAACAGTAGGGTAGGATTTCAAAAATAGACACTGAGCAGTACAGAAAAGAAATGGATAGAGATGGCATGTACACTGAAAAATCCTCCTTGCAAATACATATGTATTGGAACCAGTACTAAATATGAGAGCTTGTCTTCATAAATGTAATGTCTCACATTAGGTGCATCTCATATTTATCCTTCTCATATCCTTTTATGACAAAAGTATTTTTACAGATATATCCGTACAAAATATTTCTCTTTCCTGAATAACACAGCAAAATGTCTTTTTTCATTTAAAAAAAAAAAAAAAAAAAACCTGATTTTTTGAGGGGGAGAAAAAAAAGCTTTGTCTCTGCTTTCATTCTGACTGGCAGGAATATTTATACCTTGGCTTTATATTTTATCCTGAAACTCATATTGCTATCAAGGGCACGCTCTATACCGCAGTCTGTGTATAAAAAAGCAATTAAATCCCTCCTGGGTGTCAAAAAGTGTCAGCACTGTATGTGCAGGCAATCCCACATCACTCAGTGATATCAGAAATGTGACCAAGAGAACAAGGTAAGAGAAATGACTGTACGAGGTTGAACCCATGTGGGTTCCTTAAATTTGTACCCAGCCAAAGGAATGGACATTTGGATAAAGTTTTTGAGGGGGAGGATAGAGAGGCTCTGGGTGTTTCCACATGCCTGGGATCTCGCTGGTGTGAGATGAGACATGAGTAGTGCTGGGCCCATCTATTCCACCAGGTAAATGGTTCCCCTCTGCAGGGCTGAGTGTGTAACCATGCAAGAGGCTTCCCTGTGCCTCTGTCCTTTGTAGATCAGGGATAAATGGAGACAGGCACAGAAAACAGGTATGGGTCAGAGTCTGTAAGTGTCCATTAGCTGGCTGCTGAGGATAAACCATCCTCAGTGTTTCTGGGTAAGTGTGATGGACTGCCAGGGTGTCTTGTCAGTCTGCCCTGGGGACCCTGCCCTGTGTTTCTGCTTCCTCCCTGAAAATGCTCTGTTGAGTCAATCTTTGATACAAGAAACTAGTTAAGGTGAGTGTCGTCAGATCACTGAGCTGGAAAAGCACAGCAAACCCTCTTGCCTGCTGAATGAGCATTAGGCTCAGCCAGAGCCAGTGCTGAGAGCTTTTGCTGAAAACTGCATCACTTGAATGTTGAGCAACTGTATTAATTAATTGGGTATGCAAGTCAGGGTTTTCCAGACACTAAATCAACTTCATAAGAGGTTATTCATGAATAATTTCGACCTGGTTTTCCATTATTAATAATTATTTGTACAATAATATGACATCAAAAGCCCTAATAAATGTAAGGTTTTATTGTGCTGGACACTCTACAAACAACATAATAAGGGACAAGCTGATAAGTCTTTTTAGTGGGCTGAATGAATTGATCAGCATTACCTGGAAAGACTCTAAACATAATAGGATTTCACTGCAGAACTGCCTGAGAGTGAAGGGTCCCAACCCTGTTTCCAGAGGGTCTTTCCAAGGCCTTTCCAAGCTGCCCAGAAATACCAAAAGAGGGTCAGGGCAACATGAGGGCAAAAGACAGCTTTTGGTAAAATGGGAGACTTGGGATCCCCAAGCTGTCAGGTGTGGGTGCAAGGCTCCACACAGACTGGAAGGTTGGAGTGCAGCATCAGGCAGGTATTTGGCAACAGAAACCTTGCAGTTACTAGTGATATCTTTTTCTTCTTCCATATACATTTTTTTCTCTCCTTGTTTATAAACTGAACCCAAGAAAACTTCCCTGAAGGAAAGTTTAGTGTTGCCTAATTTCATTTATCCCCATAGAAAGCTTTGATTTTACCCAGATGATGGTTTTGTGCACATGATGCTGTCTTACAGCCAAAGTTTAAAAAAATAAAAGTAAACATGGCTTTCTCTAGAGCCTAGAGCTAACTGCCTAACAAATGTCATCTGTAACACATATTTCATCTAGAGAGAGGAAAGGCCAGTGATCTGGGTGGCTGATGGGTGATCAGGTCAGAAAAAACAACAAACCCATCCCTGAGACTCAGATTACTGCTGTCGAAGTGTAGCCAAAGTATTATATTTGAAGAAGAGGACTTACAAAGACATTTTCAGTGAGGTGACTGGACTAACAGAATGGTGTGAAGTGCCTTGGCTTGATAGACTGACCTTGAACCCAAACCTACTGTCTTAGTTTCATTACATGTCATGGTGATTTGGTTTTTGTGGTTTGATTTGGGGGTTTTTTACATAAATATCTTATTCTGATGTTCCTTGTACCTTATTACAGAGGAAGGACCAAAACTAATCCTTTCTAATCCTGGTAAATTTCACAGGATCTTTTCTCTAAAAATACTATAATACTGTAAGCTTTAAAAATAATTTGCATTTTTCAGCCATTTTAGGGAGCCTATATTAGAAAAAAAAAGGATAGAAAAAGGATTGTTTTTGACAGCCATACCATCCTAACATATTAAAAACATATTGCCTCAGAAGTGATGGTTATAAATAGCTGGCATTGTAGCTCAATACATTAGTGTGCTACTCTTTGATTCCTCTGTAATTATAAAATGAAAGCTTCAATCCCTGCATTGGGTGAGCACTTAAAATTACAGCCGAGGTTGTAAATTGCTGGTCCTCAATGTCCTAGTCAGACAGATTGCTTTCAGTTCATAAAGAGAAATTCAGTGTTGTGTCAGAGGCAGACTTCCCAGTGAGCTTACTGTCTTCTGTTTAAAACTAGTAAGTGAACTAAAGGAAATGCTAGAGCATTTTACAATGTACTGACATAAGCAAGAATTCTTATTTTCAAAAACAAGCAGCACCTATGTTGCCTCAAAATGTTCACATTGTTGGTATTGATTTTCGTTTTACACATCCCCAGGAACAAAACATACCAGATAATAGATTGTTTTTATTAGTTTCACTGGATGCTGTATCAGTAATGGGTTTAACTCTTTTGTGAAGGTAACACATTGGGCCTTTTGAGCCTGTTGATGGACACTTGATTCATAGTGCCATTCTGTCAGTAGGAATCCTAATAAGCACAACCCCCTTGCCAGGAAACACTGCACTGAATTCTCATTCTCACAAGTCTAGTCTTCTAATAAAATACTATCTTCTTGGGATAGTTTCTGAAACAAAATAAAGTGTTAGGCCCAGAGGTTAATTTCACCATTTCAAAGCACTGCAAAGTTGTCTGAATGAAATCCTTTTGCCATTGTCTAAGGCAATGTCTGACAATAATGTAACTGCAGACTGAGAAAAGTCATATGTGTACTGTGTCCACTCAAGATTTGTCCATTGATACAGAACTCTACTGTCTTAAATCATTATGCAGGTAGCTACCTAATACATAACAGAGTAAATTCAATGGGCAGCTTCCCATTTTCCTGGATTTTCACATTAGGGTGGATATGAGATCAGCAGCATTCAAATGCCAGAGGATGTGTCTAAGGGGACCCTGTCAACTCTGGATGCTCTGTCTGTAGACCTTGGAAAGGTGATCACCAGCCCAAGCCTGTGCTCTTCTGCCTTAAGGCTACACAGAAAATTATCTCTTGAGGGTACACTTGGAATCATCATGGAAGGCAAATGTGCTCTGGATGTATTTGCTCGGGAAAAAAGTATTTTCACCTTGTTTTAATCATGATTTTGTCTCAGCAGAAAGGTAAAGAATTAACTGGGCAATGAGATGAGCTGGTTCAGGAACAACTAAGTTGGTGCTGAAATGACATTTGTGCAGCACTATGGGGAAACATATTCAAAAATTCTTAAAAGACACAGGAAAACCTAAGTGCCTGTGGAGCTTGCCTATGAAAATAGAAAGTTTCTTGGGAGTTTTTGGCCAATATACCAGGAACTAAGTAGTCAGACATCTGTTTTATGATAAAAAATTACCAGATTAGGTTAGATGGAAGCTCAGCTAACGACACATATTTTCAGAATGCCTGGTATTTTTTACTGTCTTGTAGTAATATGAAGCTTATGTGCAAGAAGCACTAGTTACTAAGGTCAGTCAATATCTTGAATCTTTCACCAGAATTACAAAAAAAAAAAAATGACTGTAGTATTAATGCAAAACATAATCTAAAAAGATTAAAAAAAATGTGAAACTGAAGAGGTTTTAGATTGAATTTTAAATTTGTGGGATGATGCCTTTTAATAGCAATGAGAGATAAACTTATTTGAGCAGGAAAACTGGAAGATGAAAATGGCCAATCTGTCATGAGATTATTTCAGCCATGAAGAAGCTGAGCATCAGTTCAGATCCTGTGGAGAATAACCTTGTAGTGTATGCTGTACACTCCTCTCCACAGCTGAGACCAGATGGGCTGCTGTGTCAGAAACATCCATGCCAATAAACACAGAAATTTTCTTCTTTAGTCTTCACATTCAGATGCTTGTGGACAAATGCCACACTGAGAGAGAATAATCAGGATATGTATGACCAAGGTCCCTGTTTTCATACAGCTTCAATGGTGAACACAGGGCTTGGTGAGTTGATTTTCAATTGCTTTGATAGAGAAGGTCTCTCTTCTTTTTATGCAAGCATTTTCTGTGGTATGTGGAAATGAAACAATATTGTTCATCTGGATAACCTTTCACATGAAAGGTCTTTTGATATTTTAATATTTATCTGTCAGAGTCAAAGGATCACAGCATTATTCTAGATGTAGGTGGCTGCTTGCAGACTGAAACACATCTTTTTACCTATAAAAAGTTAAGTCAGGAATAAACCCTAATCCTTTTAAAATAAATACATATTGGCTTTAAACGTATTAAATAGGCTTGAGAGCTTATTTCTTTTGCTCTTAGATTGAATTGTTTTTTGCAGTGTGCTCCTAACCTCATTGTTCTATTAATCTGGCTTTGTTGGAAGAAGCAGAGCTAAAGCTGCTGCCTTTCTATACAGAAAAAACTACATTTGCAGGGGGAAAAAAGCATCTTTTCTCTAGATGAGGATGTATGTAAAAATGGAAGGAAGATGGGAAACCTGTAGTTACTCCATAATATTCTGAAAGAGAAAACAATTATTTGATTAAATTCCAGGCTGTTGGAATCTCAGTATACCCGTTTTCAAGCTGGGCAAAAGAATTCTTATTGTTTAGGTAATAGGACTAATACTGTTTCTGAGGTCAGTGATTTTGAATTTGCTTTCAGTTTATAGGCAAGAGCTTGCTGGGAAAAGGAGGGAAACAGCTGAGTATTTTATTTTGTTGTTAATACAAGGAAAATATCCACTTTATTGCAGCGTGTCTTATGGAGTAGGTGAGTGAGATGAAAATAATGACATCTACCCACAAGATGAACAACATTTTATGTGTTAAAAATACCTACCTTTGATGGTAAAGAGCATGAGTTAATCACTCCATATGGCTAAGCTTGAGTTTGTATTTAAAACACACACCCCAAATTAATGGAATCTTAGCAGAGAATAGCTTTGATTCAAAGAGACTTCTGGAGGTCATCTTGTGCAAGCTCCTGCTCATGTTGCTCAGAGCCTTGTCCTGTCAAGTTCTGAAAATCTCCAGTGACAATGTTTTCACTGTGGTTCTGTTTTGTTTTTCTCTTTGTATGGGGTCAGAAATGCTGTAACTTACAACCTTTTCTAATTCCCTCTTCTCTTTACTTAACTAATACTTTTCATCCCTTAAATAATGTGTAATACAGCATTCTTTCCAGTCTTGCAATCATTTTCATTATTCTTCTCTGAACCTGCTTGAGATATCATCCATGTTACACCAGAGGTTACTGAAGTTCCCTGGCACTGGTTGTACCATATCAAATACCACACCCTGCAACCCCCCCCCATTCAGTGCTTGTGAATTATCCCTGGGAATTCTTTAACCCTTACTAGTTAGAAGCATCACCGTACTGATGGCTTACACCAAATGCTTCCTTTGGACAGAATACCCTCTCCTGATAGCAGAGTTCCTTGTTTCTCCATGTTACATTTGAGTAACTTCATCAGAACAACTGTGGCTATCAACAAATGACCTAAATTGCATTTGCAGTTGGTAGAGAGAAAGTAATAATTTCAGGGTGCAGTTCATCTCTTAATAAACCATTTGTATTAATTGGCTGAATGAATCACACACTCCAAATTTCTGTATCTCTCCATTGTGTCTTCACATGGCTAATGTGTTTCTTTTCCTGAGGAGAATAAGAAGCTGTTCATTAATTCCTGTAGAATCTTTATATTTATTAAATTTAAATGTTCACATGTGTGCAGATGCATAGGTGTGCCTACAGACAGCTTTCTAAGTATGTATGGGTTTACAAGTGTTGCTGTGCCACATTGCTGAATGCAAAGATAAATAGTTGTTGTGCTGGAGAGCTCCTGGATGCACCAGCAGCAAAATCTGATGAGATATTATCTGTTTCATACCCACACTTATTGTCTTATGAGCAGCTTGGGCTGATAAGATGCTGAAACAACTGATCCAAAAATATACTATAATCTTTCTCTGCTTTTTTTTTTTTTTTTTTTTTTTTAATGACCTTTAGCTGAGCACTTATTAGTTCACTTTTTAACTTTAGGTAAAAAAAGAGTAGGGGAAAGAATAACATTCTTTTTAATCCAGATCCTCTAATTTTTGAGAAATTAAGTTAATCTCCCATTATCATTCTTGAGTTCTGCACATCTCTTTCAGTTTGGTTAATTAGATCTCTGTAATTAAGTAGCATGCAGAATGAGCATTGGAATATTTGAATGAACATACAGAAAGGAAAAGCCTTTAATTTTTTCAGGAACCACCAAAGTTTTTCTTGCATGGTTCCAGTTCCAAACAGTGGGAAGAAATATCTTCCAGTAACGAATTTACTGTAGAGTTGATTTCACTTTTAGACCCTGTGAGGACCAGTCCTGCTTTTCCTAATGATTTGTTCTTACTAATGACTTTGGTGGTAGCAGAAACAAACCCTTTTAATGCAGAGAAGTGTTGATAATAGAAGTACATTTGAAATAAATACAAATATGGGGAAAAAAAATCTAAATTGAAATAAAATTAAGTGTAACTGCATGATCAGATGTTATGAGGAGAATGGTAGTCATTCATTCCTTCACCATTTATGTTTATCAATCAAAAATATAATGGTGCAGTTCACAGAAAATACCTGAAAACTTAAAAAACCCCAACTATTTCTCTTGAAGAAAAGTGAAATTAGAGAGACATGACACAATGTGAAGCTGTAATCTTCAGTGGAATTTTCACTTATATCCTAAACATTTTATTGCTGTTAAGTAGTTTATGCCCAGTAGCAGGTGGGTACAAAGGGCTTGATTTTTCCATGGGATTTATTTACATGAAATCTTGAGTGTAGATGCACTCTGCTGTTATGGAGAGTTGCAAAGAGTCACAGGTATCTACTGAGGACATAACAGTGAATCTCAAAAGGCATTGGTACCTTACTGTGTCTTCCAACCTAAGGCTAGCTAAGGTGTTCTGTAATGGTAGCATGTGAAGAAAAGAAAATGGAAAAAGACCTTAAAAATTCTTGTTAATCTAAACATGTTCCTAGTTGTTGCTTTAGAAATGCTCTGGGTTCTGCTTTGCCTTTCCAAGCATCTCTGTCAGTAGTGCCCAAAGGTGGCACCTCACAGACCCTGGTGTTGAGAATATCAGCCCATCCAGCAGCACTAGCTTTGGTGCTTCTTTTAATCCTCAGTTTTAAATTCGTAATTTCTTCTGTCAACAACAAGCTTTAGGCAGGCTCACAGGCAGCATGCTCTTGGCATGGGAGCTGGGAATGACCAGCTCTGATGTTTGCTGCTTTGGCAAGTGCTGGCAGGCTGGAGAGGACAGGAGGCCAAGCATCTCCTCTGCTCCATCCCTGTCACCCTTGACCAGCCCCCATGCAGCCACACACTGCACAGCCACATCCTCCTGCCCACACTGGACCTCTACCCACTGCCATATGGGTTTTACAGTCTCACCTTTCCTCAAGCAAAAGGCCTGACTGTCATCAGAAACCGTAGCCTTTTTCTGCAGACATAACATCTTTTATTATTTTTACATTTATCAATTTATTATTACTTTTTTCAGGATACATCAGGATTATGAGAATTTTGAGTGGAAAATCTAGTTGGTGAGACATGATTTCCAGGAAAATATCATACCTGGAAAATCCAACCTTTTACTGTGGCGTGTGCTCATGAAACCTGCAAGAGGTGCTGCCTTATCCTCTTTGTGGCAAAACTGAGATTGCATTTTCTCTTGTATAAGGAAAGCTTTAACAGGGGAAGGTTTAGTGTCTCTTGAAAACTTCAGGCAAACCTTTTCTTTTCACTCTCCCTCAAGTTTTTTCCCTTGACTTTACATCTTACCCAGCTGCCTGCTTGTAGTGCTGTGGTGCAAGAGCACTTCTAAAGCCACATCTCTCTAACTTCCAGGAGGTGTTGTTTCACCTTCAGGGGTCAGAATAAAGAGAAAGGAGAAAGGATCGATATATTTAAAACTTCTCATGGATTGAAGCCCTGGAGCTACACTGCTACTGTAAATAAGTGATAACAGAAAGTCTGTGTGACTTTACCCACTCTCACAGAGCACATATGACATCGTTAGAAGATAAATGGACATGAAGGTTTCTGTGGAGTATCAATTAAATAAAGAGAAGGTCAAACCAAAAAATACTTCCTCCTTTTCATAATGAACTTCCATTTCATAAAATACTAAGTCAATAAATTAGATTGAAACTCTTTGGTCTTCTTGTAATTATATATTACAGATTATCCCATCTATTAATTATCCAGGATGAGATCCAGTAATATAATAATCAGAACTGAATTATGTTCTTTGGGAGCTGAGTCCCAGTCTTATAAATGAACTCTTTTCCTGAAATTCTATTTTTTCACTGTTACTGATATATGGATTCAAATCAGCCCTCTGGGAGAAAGGATTGTTATATTTTTAAGAGGCAAAGGAAAGGAAAACCTAAACCATTAATGAAGTATGTTCCTTTATTCCAGTTTAAGTACCTTATACATGAAGTGTTTCACTTAAACCCAAATGTTCTATTTCAAATAATTCTTCGTGATTGGGTTTTATAACTTGGATGAAATTTCCTTATGGTTATGCTACAATACCTTTTTATTTTTACTTAAAATAAACTGAGGAAGGACAAGTAGCCTCATTAAAAAATACAACCCCAGGAAGGTAAAATGAAGGCATTGTGAGAAATTCCCCTAAGAGATCTTCAGATTGTCCCACTATGGTGAGATAAAATGTTAATACAAAGACTGTAGGGGTTTGCTCCAGCTATCAACAGCTTAACTTTTCATCAAAAGCCTGAGTTTGGCTGGATCTCTGTGACCTAGAATCCACTGTGTCTTTTATTTACTAATAAATATGGGAAAGGATTGTTGCTATTTTGTTGTTTCAGAATGACAATGGCTTTTTCGTTTGCAAACCTAGAAGAGTCATCAAATATTATAGCCACTAGCAATACCAGTCACAGGGAATTAGCATTGTATTTCCTCATCAATGACCTAGTCCTTAAAACATTCCAAATTAACATTTTGAATGCATTTCATTGCTGTTTTTTAAAGTAATATCTAATGAATAAATTCCTGCCAGGTGGTGTCTGATATGCAGCTGGCAAAAAAATATGGAAGCAGCTGCACTTTAAAAAGTAGCCTTCTTTTCACCTGCTAACAAGCATCTGTCAGCTGGCTGTATGGATAAGCAGGACGTGGATTTGCTTGTAAATAAATGGTGAAAATCATGTGGTGCAGCTCTTCCCTCTACAGGATAAAAAAGAAGGAGAAGGACCCCTTCAGGAAATTATTTCAAGAAGTGTTTCAACTTGGATATAAACTAAATTCGTGCTAACCTAGAACTTCTACAGCCTCTCTAATAAGTGGACACCATTTATGTCAAAGCCTTTAAAAGATAGAGGCCATTGGAAAGCTTAGAAAAAAAGGGAGAAAGGGAAAACACAGATAACACAGGTGTTTTTTGAGGGAAACTAAGTGCTGTGGTTTAGGCAAAAGTTATAGATGCAAAAGTGGGATTGTTTTTAATCATTGCAAAAGAAAAAAACCTTAGGTAGAGGAAAATTGATTTGGTCCTTCCTGGAGACCATAAAGCATATTCCAGACTGCATATTTTAATATCTAAAAAATACGACTTCTAAATAGATTAGAAATTTTCCATAAATTATTCAAGATTCCATGTTTAAACACTGGTTCCTGTTATAAGATTATTGTGGCCCAAACTCAGGTCATCTTCTGTGTCAGTGTAGTCACCAACCTTCTCCTGCCCCTCTCCTGGTGAGAGACAGCCCTGAGTGCCATTTGCCTTCTGCTGCTGGCTGCTAGATTAGCTGGGGAATCAAATGTACTCCTCAAAACTGTTTCAGGTGCTGCCCTGAGCCCCCAGACTTTTGTACATTTTGAGTGGATGGAAGAAATTACTGGAGCAAGGATTGTGCTCACTGTCTCCAAAGGCATTGCTTGTGGTTTAGCAAAGCCTGAGTGCTGAAAAGAACCCAGAAACTTCGTGTCCACAGGAGGAGAGATTCAAGTCATTCCTGCTTTTCTTTACTCAACCAAATCTGAAGAACATCAACTGCAAGTGTGTACATCTAGGGAGTCCATGTGAGATAAAAAGTGGGGGCTGCTGATACAGATTGCAGGCAGCAGCACTAATGTCATTTAAACTCTCCCTGTTCTCCCTCACCCCAACATGCTGTCGCCACTGCATCAGCCTGCTTGGGGAACTCTCCTCCTCAAACCCCACAGGGAGCAGCCCAGCCCTGGTTCTCAAGTGCCCCAGGAACAAATGTCACATTTTCTCAGCAATTCCTGCAGTCTCAGGGCTGCCAAACCTCTCACTACATCTTGGGCAGGGGAGATAGTATCAGGCTGTTGAACTAACAAAGCCTGTGCCATGGAGAACGTGTATAAAACAAGAACAAAACAGAAGATAAAAAGTAGCTGGACCACAGAAAGATTCCCTAGTAATTTTCAAGTGTGATAAAGGACTGGGAAAATCTGGCTGTGCTCTCCCTGTGGCTGGTTCCACCATCCTGGCACCACTCTCTGCCTCCTGCAGCCCATCTCATTTTTGTACCATCATTCCAGACACCCTATTAATTAAATTATGATTAAAAAGCAGGACAACAGGTTTCCAGCACCTCGTGGTGCTCCAGTGGGAAGCTTTCTGCCCAGGCACAGAATACTTCCACTGCAATTTAGGAAAATACAACCCCATCACAAATACCCAAACAATCCCTGCAAGTCACTGCTGAGTGGTATCATCATTAAGTGCAAGGAATGTTGCAAAAGCTCATGGCTAGCTAAGGGAAAAACTGTTAAATTCAGTTTTTATTTTATTTAAGGAGCTTTTCTTGCAGCTATCAGCGCTGCAAAGATAAAATGCTGTCTGGGTTATTGACAAAAGACAGGATTGAAGTCAGAAATCCAGTGTAAGCTTTCTTGTCTTTTTGCATAATAAAATACTCTGTGGCTTCTTCTGCTAGTCAACAAAACAGATTATAATAAAAATATTTACCCCTAATAAATGGGAAAAATAGCTAAATGTCCATGTATTCTCACTAACCATGCAACTTTCTTTCTCACGATAAATTATATTCAAGCAAAAGTAAATATCAGGTCTTGAAGGTTATTTTAAATAAATAGGTAATTTAAATGCAACAGTAACTTCCTCATTGTTCAGTGTTTATTTTTAAAAAGACCGCTTATCAGGAGATGAACTCTCTTCTTTCAGAACATCTGAGGGCACAGATCAAGGTCATTAACTTTTAACAATCTGATTCAAAGTCTGTCCAGCCTCTTGTAAATCTAACCTAAACCAAAGATTCCCTAAAAACTATTTCCCCTTTAGGAGGAAAATCAACTGAGTTTGAGAAGCTGGAAAGTGTAGATTTTGGCTTGCAGAATCAAAACTTTTCTAGTCTGCATCCATGGATGCATGTTGAATATTCAAAATTCAGGTAGATAATGATGGAGATCTAGAAGAGGTTTTGATAGACTCATGATCCTTACACAAGTTCCATCATCCATACTTTCAAGCTATTTTCTACCAAAAGTGGGAAGGGCAGCCTTCAACAGGACATACAGTTTCTCTCAGGCTTACATAGGCTGTAATTACTGTGGGTTTAATCCTACCTGCTTACCCAGGGCACGACAGGACTTTATTCTCTTGTATTAAACAATGTTTTATATAGACATAGATCAACAGACAAATGTACACACAGACACACAGCATTATGTAACTTCTTACATGGGAACCAAGGCAGTTTTCCCATTGGTTGAGCAGACTAACATATTCATCCATCATCTTTTGAAACTCCTTGTTTAAACTATTGTGGAAATGAAGTAGCAAAAGTCTTTCTAGAAATTAGGTCAAATGTGGAAACGTGGAAATGGAGGCACCAGTCTGAGCTAAGTCTCCATTCTCCAGCCAGGAGAAGCCTTTTTCCTTTATCTCATCTCATGCCTCCTTTGTCTTTTTTTTTATTATTATTACTATTTTTTATTAGAAGCAGATCTGTGTTCAGTCGTACAGTATATTTGCTATTCAGATACTCATTTGCAATCACTTATCAGCTCAAGCAGCTCAGCAAGCTATGGGCATAGTTTATCTGAAGCTTATTAGCAAAACACAGTGCTGATACCCTGATAAGGCTTTGCAGGGTTTTTTAGCTCTCCCAGGTATATTTTTTAGCTCTCCCAGTCTCAGAGTCATCAGAGCTGAGCAGGAGGCAGGAGAGGAGAGCCATCCTTTGGTGGCATGTGGGAGTGGAGCAGGGAAGGCTTCATCCTTTCCTGTGGCATTGTGCAGTGTCCCTCCAGACAGATGGAAACAAACCAGGGAAAGCCTCACGAGTTACAGATGGCCTTACCAGCCTCAGTCTTACACTGGCAGGGCTCTTCCCCAGTATTTCAGCATTAGAGAACAAGCAGGGTGATGGATCATCCTCTCAGGTGCAGCAGGATCCTGCAGGGACCAGCTGGTATTTGCAGCACACACTCATTTGACCAGCAATATCATCCTAGAGGAGGGCAACACCTGGGTCATGCTTGGCCTTTTCTCATGGTTGAGACTTCAGAGGTAGCATTAAATTTTCATCAGACACTTCAAGGAGGTGCCATTTGTACCTTAGCAAGTGTGAATTACCATGGCAGGTCAGGTTCTTTGGGGTCATTTGCAAAGGGAAATGGGAGCTTGCAAGTGCAAGTTCACTTTGGCTTTTGTTTTACCAGATATTCCAGAATCCAGAGGCTTCTTGGGTTGATTTGTTTAGAGATGGTTTTATCAATGGCTCAGGTTATGCACCACTTGCTTGTTGTTATTTCAATTGTTATTTCCATTGTTGGGGACTCTGCCATTCCTCACACAACCTATGGATCATAACAGGTGCTTTATCTGAGGCTGTCCACTCTGCCCTTCCTCTTTTCAAGCTTTTTAAGCTCAATAAAAACAGAGTTTAAGCTCTACAGTTTAAAGTTTACTTATGTTACGAACAGAAGCTTCATTATTATTTATGAACTTATAACTCTACAACTTCATCTCAGATAATAATTCAACATCTTAGATAGCTTTTCTAATGCTGTTTTTATATTATTTATTGCAGTCTTGATATTATTTTACTATTAAAATATAATATTACTCCTTACTTTGATTATAATGATTTCTATTTCTGTTTTTAAAGGTGCCTGTCTGAGTAAGACTTGGAAAGACATGAGCAAAGGAACAAAGTGGTTCATAGTTTCATATTACTATCAGGAGTTTACCCCCATGGAAAATCAGTAGACTTTCCTTTAAGGAGATTTTCTGGTTAATGATTTGCTAGAGTGCTGTTGATGTAGCCAATTTTTATTCCCTTGGTGTTCCAAAAGATGAAATAAGAATTAGCACATGTCATTTCAACTCTTTTGAAGGAATTCACAACTCCTTCAAGCTTTTGTCTGCTACAGATTACTTCTGTGCCCAGGTGGGAAATTATCAGCTACTCAATTTCGTGCCAGAGTAAGTTTCTTACTCTGTGCTGGGTTAGGAACTGGCTGGTGGCTGAGCCCAGAGGGTGGAGGTGAACAGTGCTGATCCAGCTGGGATCAGTCACCAGTGGTGTCCCTCGGGGGTCTGTGCTGGGGCCAGTCCTGTTCACTATTTTTATTGATGACATGGATGAGGGTGTTGAGTCCTTCATTAGTAAATTTGCAGAGGACACTAAGCTGGAAGCATGTGTCCATCTGTTGGAAGGGAGGAGGGCTCTGCAGAGAGACCTGGAATGGTTGGATGGATGGGCAGAGTCCAATGGGATGAAGTTTAACAAGTCCAAGTGCTGAGTCCTGCATTTTGGCCACAATAACCCCCTGCAGCGTTATAGGCTGGGGATGGTGTGGCTGGACAGTGCCCAGGCAGAAAGGCACCTGGGGGCACTGATGGACAGCAGCTGGACCTGAGCCAGCAGTGTGCCCTGGTGGCCAAGAGGCCAATGGCCCCTGGCCTGGATCAGGAATGGTGTGGCCAGCAGGAGCAGGGAGCTCATTCTTCCCTGTACCCAGCACTGGTGAGGCCACACCTCGAGTGCTGTGCCCAGTTCTGTCCCTCAGTTCAGGAAGGGCTTTGAGATGCTCAGAGGCATCCAGAGGAGGCAACAGGGCTGGGGAGGGGCTTGGAACACAAACCCTGTGAGGAGCAGCTGAGGGAGCTGGGGATGTTCAACCTGGAGAAAAGGAGACTCAGGGGTGACCTCATCACTCTGTACAACCACCTGAAAGGTGGCTGTGCTCAGGTGGGGTTGATCTCTTTCTCCAGGCAGCACTGACAGAACCAGAGGACACAGTGCCAAGCTGCTCCAGGGGGGATGGATATAGTCAGATGTTAGGAAGAAGTTTTTCACTGAATGGTGATGAAATACTGGAATGCTCTGCCCAGAGAGGTGGTGGAGTCACCATCCCTGGATGTATTTTTAAAAAGTTGGCTGTGGCACTCAGTGTCATAGTTTAGTTGAGGTGTTAGGGAATGGCTTGGACTCAATGATCTTGAAGGTTTCCTCCAACCTGGTGATTCTGTGATTCTGTAGGTGGCATACAGAACTCCTGCCCTTCTTCTCCAGGCCTGGCTCAGAATTTGGGCACAGCAGGTTAGGATGAGTTCCACACACCCTGTACAGGCTCACTGGTCTTGGCAGGGAACACTGCTTCAGCTAATGGGCTCTGAGCTTTACAAAAACTGCACACAGGGGTTGGTGAGTTCATGCAACCTACATTCTGCAGTTTATCAATGTCAAAAGCTGAATGGTGGTACATCATTTTACCTCAATTTTTTAGTCTGAGCATTCAGACTGCTATCAGCCCTCCTTTGTGCCTTATGTGATTGTATTCAGCAGTATGTTCTTTCCTCTGTCTGCAGTTAAGGATTTGTGGCAGCTGCTGGAAAGGTAGTGCTTCAGCAGGAACATTTTTTTGCAACCTGTCCAGCAAGGCACCTCTAGTCTGTCAGAAAATGTGTGTTTGTGTTCAGAAAAGTGCATCCATCATTTCTCGCTCTTTTCGACATGAGAAGTTCTGCTGAAACATTTCAGGAGGATCTTATCATCTGCTGTGTCAGTCTTTTTCTTTCAAGGTTCTGGCAATGGTACAATAAATACCCAGGCCCAGATGGGACAGAAAGATGTGGATGGGAGATGTCTGTGAAATCAGCAGGACCATCTCTTTGGGCATAACTCATGTCAGTGCCATGTCTGGAGGAGTTGCTGCTCCTTGTCAGGAGGACATGGTCCAGTTCTTCCTCTGAAGGCAAACAGAGAGAATGATGTCCTGCATAAAAAGAACTGCTCTGATATTAAGTCAGACCACTAAGTCATTTCAAGATTTCTTGTGTTTTTCTCTCAAGGAAGGAAACGCCCACCCAGAAATCAAATGGAAAAAGAATGAACTTACAGGACATAGTGTGCAGGGCTCTCAGAGGTTTCTGTCACTGTTCCATGTGAAACAACCATGTAAGACCTGCTTAGATATATCAAATTAATTAATAACTCCTTCAGCTTCCTAATCATACAAATAACGACTCTCTTCGCTGCACGTGGAAGGCAAATTAAATTTTCACTGTCCACATCTCTGAGATCCAAGTCTTCCACAATTTGTAATGCACATTTCTTTTCTTAATTATGTAGTGGTTTTTGAAAATGAGCCCAATCACTTTTTGCAATGTAGGGCACCTGGAAGCCTTCCTACTGGAGTTTCTGCTCTGTAGAGTTTGCCAGAGTGCCTCAAAATGTCCTGCTAGTGACCCAGATGACTTCTGACCTGTAACATGATGAGCACCTCCTGCCATCTGCCCTACTTAGCAATGGAAGGGAAGCAAGGCACTTTCCTCAATAATGGGAGGGAAGTAAAGGAACTTTTCTCAGCTGTGGCAAAATCTGATCAGAACTTGAGCATGAATGAGACAGAAGTCCAAGACCCACACTCATCATCATCATCTCAGTTGCTGTTTAGATTAAGATGCTTCTTCAAATTCAGAGACAGAGAATATGAATGTAAATGAGGATTTATTATCTGACATGTCTTATAAAAATAAGAATTGTATAATAACAGTAAATTCCTAGCAGTAGCCTCTCCTAAATTACCCATTTCATTTTATGGAAGTACTAACTTGTTTTGTGTGTGCCCTTTTAAGTAATTGGGGAAAAAAAACAACCAATTAAAGCAGTTTACTGTAAGGGATATAATAGGAACCATACTAGGAAAAGCAAATAATATAAACAGTGCACAAAAAGAGAGGGATGCCATTATACATCCTTCTGAATTTCTAGAAATACAGGGAGTCCCTCCCCTACACATTTGGAAAAAGTGATGAATGGGATTGATGTTACTAACTGCTGTATAACAAATGGAACCAGGTAACAAGGATACAGACTCATGCTTGTCTGCTAGACTTGACAGTTTGTGTGTAGCAGTGATTTAACTGACACCACCAAGTAATCTTAAAAACCAGGCTGTCACACCATGTAGAGAGAAGTTTTATTCTTTAAAGCTCTGTGGAGATGGAGCATTTGTAATGTCTGCCCTATTCAGCATTTTGTAGTATTTGGCCTGTGTTCACAGCAATAAAAAACCTTTTTTATTTCAGTGCATCATATTTTGTTAATGCTATGCATAAAGTATGTTGAATATTGACCCTAAATTCCATGGTTCAATATATACTAGAATACATCTTGTTACAGAAATATCCGATTAGGGACACATTTTGTTTGGAATTTGTATCTTGTTCATCTTTTTTAATTTTATTTTTTTTCTTTTTCAGGCAATAAAAGGAGAAAATTGCATCTTAGCACTCTGGTATAACAACATTTTATCTTAGAAATAGCCTGGCCTTATTCCAACAACTAGCTTTTACAGGGAGATATTATGATGTTAAATTTGGGTCTCCAGGTGAAAGTGGAAAGAGTGATTTAGTTAAAATTAGATTGTTAATTTAAAATGGCAGCTAGGAATCTAAGGTTTGTTTAAGTTATGTTTCTCTCCCACCATTCAGCTGCTTTTAAGCCAAAATAGACTTTGCTGTGAGCAGGGAAGGAGTTCTTTTATAACATTGATCCTGCAGTAACAATTGATACATCCTGGACCATTATGTTGTACAGACATATTCAAAACCCAGCAGCTTGATAATACTGAAAGAGTCTTGCTATTTATTTAAAACAGGGCTGTTCTCTGAGGTTGCTGTTGGAAGCTGACCACGCTGTGTTCATGTGCAGTAAGGATGGCTCCCTGATTTCGCCGAGCTGATGATGCTATTAACGGCCTGTATCCCATTTTAGCTTTTCTTAGTATATATGAGCATGAATTTCATGAATTTCAAACTGCCCCACTGCAGAAAGACCTCGGGTCATTTGTTTAACTGCATGGATTCTCCTCCCAGGGGAAAAATGGAATCCAGCAATGAATTCCATGCCTGCCCAGTGTGAGGAGTCACACTAAGCTGTCAGCCATCCCTGCTCACTTCTTTTGCACAACGTGTTTCCTTTGAAACAAGAAAGGAAAGAAGTGGTGTCCATGAAGAACTAGTGGCTTTTCCTTCTAATTCAGTGTCTGGCTCCTGAGCAGTACTAGGAGACACAATGGCACCAAGCTGCACAAAGCAGCAATCAGATGCTTAGTACTCCAGACTGTATCTTGATTTTTGGTAGCACATTCTGTTGTGGAACAATTTTAGGCATTAGGAAGTATTAACAAAGTTCAGGTATCTGTTTAGATGTCTGTTGGTCCCAAAAGTCCATATCCAGCTTATATTCAAGATCCTGTGACTCATGGTCCTTCCCAGATGGCCAAACCATGTAAAAGTTTATGAGTCTGTGCAACCTTTGCTTCAGCATAGCTGGATCCTTTTGAGCAAAAAATATTTATGTTTAGAGATAAAAAAGTATCCACCTTGTATCCATCACAGCAACATTGATTTTGTAAGTATATAGTCTTAGAAAACTTTCTCCTTCTCTCTTCCCTTCAGAGAGCCATACTCCATCAGCAGTATCCACATCTGGTTTACTGCTGGAGCTCAGTTCAGTAAGATTTTGATTGCACATTAGAACAGTGGAACTGTTAGGACAGACACTTCCTTAAAAATTCATGTGAGCTCCAGGTATGGGGCTTGCACTCATTCCATACAAAAACAAATTTTCTCTGTGTATGTGTGTGTGCTTGTTGGAATTTACAAAGTGTGATTTGTGTGTGGACAAAACCAGTTTTGGTGAAAAGCTACATGAGCCATCCTTGGCAGAATTCATCCATTTTTACTGCATAATAACCCTTTGGAAGCCATGACCATACAAAGGTACATAACATTATGGCCTCCAAGTTTTAATTTAATAGAAATAGTGCAGTTGGGAGTGGTTTTTTCATCACGTAAAAAACAAATGTAAATAAATACTCTCAGCAAAAATAAATGTTTTTCCCTTCAGATTTTGTTGGGGGTTTTTAAAGGTACATCCTAAGCCCAGTTTTACTGACACTTAAATATAGTTTCATGAAAGTAGAAATGGAGACTATTCATTTCTCAGTTTATGCAGAAAAATCCTTTTCAGATATATAACTTACTTTTGACATCTCTAATAGTAGACAGCTGAGTAGTTTATTCATGTGAATACAGAGCATTAAATCTTGCAAATGTATTTATCCAAATATGTAATTACCTTATTTTCCATTATTTTCTCAAATTTCATGGATGCACATGTGGTGAGGTTAATATAAAGTGTTATGTAGCAAGAAATATGGACCTGGATGTGGAACATCTTCTTAAGGAATCTTCTCCTTGAAGGAGTATATAGTCAGTAATAAATCAACATGCTGCAGGGCTACTTGAAGCAACTGCATTTCCATCCCAGAATATAGAACCTTTTTATTTAAATGAAATAGCTGATTTAAAGGAAGAATATAAAACTTGAAATGACAGTTAAGTCATCCCATCCCCAGGGGAAATTTAGATGAACCTGGATGCATTAAGAGTTCCAGCACTGATTTTTTTTTTTACCCCCTCAAAGCCATTGCAATTTAAGATATACAGTCTTGGAAGTCACAAATGAGGTGTTATTTCCCACCAGCACACCTGTCTTGAGAGATGGTAAAAACCTGTCCACACTGTTATCAATAGCAAATTTCATGTCAGCCCTGATATGGGCAATGTTCCCTTGTGGCTGCTCTCTAAGAATCTTAAACCTAACAGTTTAACTGTTTCCATAAAGACCATAGCAAAATTGCCTGGGCAGGGATGTGGCAGTCCCAAAGAAGCACATGGAAGGCATAGGAGCAGAGTGTTTAAGTGCCTGTGTGTTACATTCCATACAAGAAATCACAGGATCAGCCCCCAGGTTCAGAGATATAACTTAGTAAATGTGATATCAACGTGTACCTTCCTCTGGAGACTGTCATCCATGTTACACCTGTTAATGGACAAGACCAAGTGCTACCTACTGTGGCCTATTTTTCACCTGCCTTTATCAAATGGTAAAAGGGATTTCAAATACCAGCCCTAGGTAGCTCATCAGTGATCTCTGAAGCAGGAGGAAAAATCTTAAATTTTAGTAACACATAAAGCTTCTTCCAAAACAGGTCTCATGCTTGTCTCAAAAATAGAGATCATTATTATGAAAGTTGCTGGTGGCTTCTTGTTGTGTCCTGGTGCTGCCAACCTTCAGGAAATTTATGGCTGTTTCATAGAGGTAAATGACCTAAGCAGAACAGCTCATATTTGCATAAAAGTATTCATTCCATTCATAAAAGATGCTGAGAATTTTTCAGGATTTATGTCTGCCATAAATTGATGTTAGGTCAAAAGAGATTCTGATTGATGCAGTGAACTTAACATTTCTCCCTGTCTTTCCATGGTTAATAAATCATTGCAGCCAATTCAGCTGGCATTGCCTTGGTCAACAGGACACATGCACCCAGTCAAGAAAGAAGAGCCATGAGCAGAGTGAAAACCCACCAGCCACTGCCTAGAGCCTTTCTGGATGGCCATGGCAGTACAGGCAGGCAGAGCCAGCCTCTGCCCCTTCTTGTTGGTATGTGTGGCTGCCTCTTGCAACATGCATTCAAATGCCACTTCAGGGTGAAGCTGGGAGTGACATTCAGGATATAAACCCTTCAGAGGTCAGGCTTAAGAGTTATGGATCAATTCTTGTTATTTTACACTCTCCACTCCCCTCCCAGGTCTCCCATCTCTTGCTTGGCCTAAAAGAATGAAGGTGGCGGTGAAGTAGGAAACTGCAGAAATGTGAAAAGAAAATAAAAATCCAACATTGAGTTCCCCCATCGTGCACCACTTTCTGTCTGTGGTACTTTTGACTTTCTATATTGACTGAAAACTGACAGAAGCAAAGGGCATGGTCATTTCCATAGGTGTCATAGTCCTTTTTCACAGCCAGCAGAGATTATAAAAAACCCTAACACACACAGTAACACCAGAATTAATCCCTGCAGGAAGAAAGGGTTTTCAGAAATCTCTGTCACATCAATTTTACACTAAGGCAAACAGAAGCAGACAAGTAAGGAATTTTCAAATAAAGTTTTATTTGTTTGACCCTGATGGAGTCAGGGTATGACACAGAGGGAAAAAATCTGCCCAGACTTGCAATGTCCTATGAAGTTTAAATCAAATGATGCTAAAATTGCCTTTCAGGTGCCTAGCTTGTGCTGTCTAGTTTTGGCTTTGATTGTATGCAGAATCAGTCAAATTCTCTCTAAATTTACTCTAATTTTCTGTTTCACTGAATGTAAAACATACAGAAAGTCTCCTGCTAAAAGCTCTTCTCATCAGATTTCCTCCAAGTCTTTGCAGTTCTAAAGAAATGGGATTTGTAGTAGAAAGACCTTCAGAGTAAAGAGTGAAGGAGAAAAGTGAAGTTTCTGACTTCCTGAGGTTCCAGCTGCTCCACTGGGGTTCTCAGATGAGATAAGAATTTATTTCTGGTATATGCCTCTGCTGAAAACCTGGGGAAACATAATCTTCCTATGTGAAAATCTCTTTTAAATAAGTGGATAGAAAACAGAGAGCCAAGGCAAAATACTTCTGCACATCTTACAGCCTTGTGCAGTTTTTCTCTCTTAGTTATCTGCTAAAACCTCTGCCCCAGACCCACGATCCTTTTTCTGGGCACCTTCACTGCTTCTTGAACCAGCTTTAGTTTTGGATCCTCTCTCCATGGACATACCCAAAACCCAACTGGTCACGGTCCCAGGCAGCCTCCTGTGCCAGCCTCTGCCTGAGCAGGGCAGCTGGACTGGGCAGTCACCAGAGATCCCTGTCAGCCTCATCCAATCTGGTGAATCCTGCCACTACAAAGCTGATTTTCAAGCCAAGACCAAAAAGCAAGACACTCAGTTTTAATGTCAGGGTGGAAGAGGAAATAGTCAAAGCAGTTGGTTTGTTTTGATTGTTACAAGAAATTAATTTTTATATGAATGCAAGGTGCATCACCACACTGCTGCTCTCCACAGCAGCTACACATTCATTGCAACCATTTTTTAGAACATAATCTCATTTAGTGCACGCCACACCTCTGTGTTTAAGCAGCCATCTGAAAAGCCTAAATTGTGTGAGAACACTTCATTATCAAATTATACTTTATGTGAAACCAGCTACATTATGGGCTGTTTAGTCCTCAAATTATTCAGCTCAAAATGTGCTTTGCAGTCATGAAAGGCTGTCTTAATTTTTAAGGATTCCCTCAGCATATCTATTCTGGTTTACAAGCCTGCTTGATTTATGTGTTTTTTTCCCACAGCAAGCTAAATGTCTGGCATACCCAACTTTAGCAAGGTTTATCCCACTAGAGACATGAAATGGATTTAAGAACACAAGACACACTGGCAGTGTTCTCATATTCTGTAATCTACGTGTTGGCAGGAGTGAAGAACATCCTCTTCCATCACATCCAAATGCCAGTTCTGGGCCCAATACCTTCAGTGTTCAGCCACAGTGGGGAGACCTTCTTGCAAATAGGCATAGTCAGGATCATGATGCATCTTTAGTTTTCTTAGCTGTCACTCAATACCCTCCTGATTTTGGTTTAAATCTTTCAAATGTAATTCAGTAATTAGCAGGGAGAAAGAATAAGGACAATTACAGAGTACTCTGGATCACAACACAGTATTAATTTTAGGCAGGACTCATGTGGGACTCCTGTTCAAAGCTTAGGAGCTCAGTTTAGGCACTCAGAGCATTGTGAAGAGCTGGGAAACACACATGATGTTATTATTGTTCCCATACAGATAAGGTACTGGTTGTTCCTTTGATAGTACTGGAGAAACAAGGTATGGCTTGTTACTCACATCAGCAGTTTCAAAGGATTATATATCATTAAGTAGAAAAATATTTTCATTACTTTGAAATGGCTGGCATTAAGTGCAAGTTATGCTGGTATATTGCAGATCATTCAGACTAATTATAAGAATGCATGAATACTTAATTAACTACAAGCAGTTAAATCCAGTATTTCTAGAAGTTATATCCCCATTGAATGGTCATAGCAATCTTTCCACTGTGTTTCATAGGCTTTCTTATATTTCTGAAAGTTCTTTATGTATATCACTCAACCATTAATAGAATCTGAAATTGACACCTTCAATCAGATCTGCACTCTCATGCCAGAACAGCTCTTGACTGATGAAAAATGGCTTAAATTAGCCACACAATCAGAATTTAATTCAATAAAGCATTTACAATAAGAAAGTACAACAATAAGACTCTGGAAAAGAAATGACATCCAGCATTTTGATTCATTGGCAAGGAGATGAGGTAAAGTAAACATAACAAATCATAAAATCACAGGGCTGTCTTTCAAGATGATCAGCATGAAGAACTATGGGAAAAAACATTTTCAACCTTTATTGATTAACCCATATAAACACCAGGGTTCCTTTAGGAACTTTACTTTTCCCTGACAAACCAATCTATTTATGGTCAAGTTCCTGATATAAAAGACGTAGCATCTGAAGGCAATTGTTAAGATCACCCCATGTACACCAGTGCTTTTTCTGCCCCCTGCATCACTCCTGTCCAGTCAAAGAAAACTCAGCCAGCTGTAGAAACAGATTGGAAATGTGCACACGGGCAGCGAGGACAAACAAACTGTCGGTCGCTCAAGTGATTTGGTTTCTTTGCAAAACAAAATGTCTGAGGAGAGATTGCACTGAAATTTCCACTTATAAAATGCACCAAAAAGAATTAAAAAAAAAAAAATCCACCACTGATGATCCTTGGAACAGCTGGTGGTTTCTACCAGTTATTCCCCAGTGGCCAGCAGTCTCTATTTGTGACTAGTCTTGTCTTCAGCCATCTCAGGGCAACCAAAATGCGACAGGATGACAGATAGTCCTTTCAATAGATACTGACAAACAAATTAGTGCAAAGATGCTTTTCATAGCATACCAGATGTGTTGAGTTCTATCATATGGAACAAGGAATGAAAAACTGTCTACATCCCATCTGTGCTTTTTCAGTAATCAGTGATGCAGTTGTTGTGGAGTATAAGGTACAGTAAACATTTGGACAGGGTTTTATGTGTGAAATAAATAGAAAACGCCAGGTCTTGGCCTCATCATGATTGTCTAAAGCTTTTATATTAGCAAGAATACCTTAAATGCCTGGGAGAGGGATGTTCAGGAGTTAGAGTATTGTCCTGATGATTAATTGAAAAATTATGCAAATTCCAAGAGAAAGGTTTATGCAAATGAGAATAGACTGCAAAAATTCACTTTGCTTCCGATTGCACACAGGGCTTCCAGCCTGTCATAATAAGCAATAGGTTAAAGAATTGCCGTTTGGATTTACATCATTTCCTCTCTTGGGGCTTATCTGTCCTCAGACTGTTAACCCAGATTTAATTCAAAGTGGCTGCAATTGCAGCTGCAAGAGCAGCGTTAAAATGGAAACAATGAAAAGTGAGTGCTCTTGGCAGGTGATTGAAAGGCCCAGGGCATGGCAGCACATGCATTTCTAGCTCACTGTAAATGAAACCAATATCTCTCAGGAAAAAGGCCCTTTGTGAGGGTTGTCCTTCCATTCAGAACAAAAAGCCTCTGGCCTGGAGTAGGAGCAGGGCGGTGGGGGAAGAAGTGCAATAGCATGTGCCAAATATCTATAATGAGAGAGCATAAATAAAAGGAGCAGGAGGTCTGGTCCAGATCTTCAGTGTAGGGCTGAGCTTTACCAGCTTTTAGCTCCTCTACCTTAGATTGAAAGGCTGTGTGTTTTCCCTAGTTTCCTACCAGAAAATAATTTCCTAACAGCTTCCTACTTAGGGACCCACTTTTGACTCCCAGTGCCACCATCCTGTGTCCTGCCCAGCCCTGGTCTGGTCCCCTGGGCCTTTTGTGGAGATGTGAGAGAATGCAGCCAGTCTGCCCCACACCCCATCCCAGATGGGGGCCTGGCTTCAGGATCCCCTCTCAGCACTGGGGGTTGCACTGCAGCACCCCTTGTCCTGCCTCTGCTCTGCCCATGCCCAGGCACCCCAGCAGGCAGCTGTGCTTAGGGGACATGCAGCCAAGCTCTCTGTCATCCTCCTTGCAGAAGTCCAGGACACCAGAGGACTCTCCTCTCTCTGGTTGTGTTGCCTGTGGCTGCTGATGCACACTCACCCTTCTCTCTGCAGCTCAGCTCTGCAGGCACCCAAGCTCTCACCTCTCTCCTCCCATGAGGCTCAGTCTCCCCTTCTTGTCACTGCCCTCCCTTCCTCCTTCTGCTCTGTTGCACAAGCCCCTTATTATTGCATGAGAAATGTTCTCTGAAAAATCCATTTTGCTTCCTCCTTCCTTTTTTGGTTGGTTAGACAATTATTAATCCACCTCCTTTTCATAAAATAGCCACAGCCATAATAATAAAGTCAAAATATGATTTCCCCAGAATATAGTATAATCTCTCCCTTTTCTTTATTCCTTGCAGATGGTACACCTCTTAGCATAAACAGCATGTTAGCATACTGATTCCAGATGCATAAAATACGGACAAATCTTCACATTTTCTTTCTCCCCCAAACGTGTGTGTGTATATATATTATCCTGCCATTTAATTTTCCTAGCTTTTCATTTTGATTTCTCTTTTAGGACAACACAGACTTGTCATAATCCATCTGGGATTTTATTCTTCATCATACAAAAATGTTGCTTGAAGGCCAGTTTTTACTTGGCATTAAGAGACTGAAGATCAGCCTAAATCAGAGTATTATAAACCTCTTATAACAAAATCCCTTCAGTTGTAAATGTGTTCTCTCAATAATTAGATAAATATACCAGACCACTTGTTACCAGACTAGCACAGGAACTAATTACATTATTTCCTGTGACTGCATTTGATGCAGCAATTCACCAGCAAAGAAGAGGCTCCAGAATCTGTCTTCTTCTGAGGTTGTTGTAAATAATTCTAGTTCTAAAAAGGAATTACAATAAATGCTCTCTTAGAATTAAAAGGCACTTAAACAAAGGAATCTAGGAGTGTGCTGTGAGGCCTAAAGGATAAACTGGATGTATTTTGCATTGGTAGGTGAGGGGGTATAAAATTCTCATTTGATCATTTACAAAAAGCTTCTGACTTCATTGTGAAATGTTTTCTCTTGTGCTTAAATTTCATGCCACAGATTATTAAAAATTGACTTTGCAGTATTTATTTTACTTATCTATCCCAGGCAGGCTGTGCTTAACCATAGATTTTGTGAATTATTAAATTTTAAAAGCAATTTTATGTTGGATTTTACACTCCAGTTCTGTCTGGAGGGATGTACACCTCCAGTTCCATCCCTGAAGCTGAAGTGCTTTGATTCATCTTTAATCTGAACAGTCTTAAAAATGCATGTTCCAAATTGTAAGATGTGATGATAGTCTCCAGTGTAATGCTTAACTAACTGCTTGTTAGTTTTAACATTTAACATACCATGAAAAATAACTAGTTTCCATAGGTTATCTGAGCCATAACAATGCTCAGCATAATTCATTCAGTCAGATAACAAGAACTCTTTTCAAACATAATGAGGAGCTAATAAAGGTCACTGTGCCCACAAACACATATATCACCACTAATTTAACAGTTCCAATGCTGAACGGATGCATTTCAAGTACAAATCTTTTTAGCTGAAACTGCTTGATGCTAGAAGAAGGGAGCCATCTGAATAAATCTTCAGTATTTAAATTAGAGCTAGGCCCAAGTGGCAAAACTTAAATTTAGGTGAGGAATCAGACTGGTACTAGAAGCAGACTAGATCTTGACTAAGAAGCCTGAGTTATGCAGGTGTAAGGTTTAAAGTTTAAAATAAGGGCTGCATTTTCCTAAAGTTTAAAGCTGAGATCCATTTCTCATGTTAAAGGTAAGGGCAACAATGAGGGGTTTGCATGTAAGTTTTGGTCTTCCCTTTTAGTTTATGTAAGTCTATTTTCAGAAAAATACCAACAATTTTTCAGGGTATTGTCAGACACCTCCTGTAAACTGAGCCTCTGTATGAAGGCGGGAAATCTGAAATGCTAGCGTTGAGATTGAGAAGTCAATCTTTTAAATCTTTGTTCTATCACTGCCTAGAGGACAACAGCAGCAAATCTCTTCAGTGCTGTGTCATGAAGAGATGCTGTGTCATGCAAACACAAATTTGGGATTTACTTGGGTATTGTTAGTATGTTGATATCAGTGACTTTGTGATGAATTTTGCTGCCAAGTGAAGCATTGAGGTGTTTCCTAAGTCATACAGGTGCAGCAACAGAAACAAGAGACAGCTAATATGTAACAAATGATGGCATAAAATAATTGCTAAATGGATCAGAAGCAAAAAGACTAGAATATATTTCATGTACAAACCTCTGTTCTACCAAGGTCCATAAAAACAAACTAAAATGCTAAAGCCTGGAGGTGCTCCATATTATAATGAATGCCAGATTTCAAGGTGAAATTGTTTTAATTATACAGAGCATTGGCAAGATTAGTACATTTAGTGTTGGCCTCACCAGATTTTGTTTGTTTGTTTTCTGGTTGATTGCAAAATTGATGCAATTATTTACATGAGGATTTTTTATTTTAATGCTTTTTTGTGTGCCACAGAGCAAACTAAATTCCCCATTGTCCTCCTGAGCAGCCTGTCAGAACAGGGCAGCAGCAAGAAATAGGGAAGAATGGGAGGGAGCCTTCCTTTTCCTGGCTCTAAATTGTGTTGGGAGAAGCTATGATATTTTTTGCTCCTTCAATAATAGTGTAGAGCAGACCTGCAAAAAGAAAATCATCCTTGTGTGCCAGGAAATCTTATTCTTCTGATGGGTTTATAGGCAATATCTGAGTAATTGTACATCTTAAATCATAATGGGATTTCTTTCTAAACATATATTCTGTGCTACTCCTTATAAAGCCACTGTTCATCTAGATCTGCCTCCCTCCAGATCTCTGTCCTTGATTTCTTTTCTACAAGCCTCACCACAATGGTTTTAAAAACCTGTGAGTTTTCTAAGCCTTACATGAAGATTTTCTCTTGGACATAGAGAACCTTGTTTCAATCACGAGTGTCTTAGCTGGATGCCAAGAACTCTGAGGTGTAGGTGGCTCCTGTATGTGTTTAGGTGCTTGGAGGCTCTGACTGACAAACTCGGTGCCTGTGTTTGGAAAATCACAGAGGCTCCTGTAAATGTATGTCTGTATATGTGCAAACTTGATGTATATGTACATCCTCTCATAGACAGCAGCCATAACAGAGATGCAGGGCTGTCCTCAAGAGTTGGGAATCATTATTGTCATTTGCTAGAACCTTTTTGGATGACATTGACTCTGTTTTGAAGGTGGGAGGCAGTTTATGGATGAGATTTGCCAAACTGTAGAGGATTGCATGCATATCCATTCAAACTGAAGATATGCACAATATGGCTTTGAAAATTTCAGTGTCTTTTTGCCAGCTTTTTCTGAGTCACACCTTGAAACCAGTTTACAGTATCTTTCCATTGACAATAGTGCACATTGAAAGGACAAATCTACACAAAGAGCTATAGATAGAAGCATTGAAATTAGAATTATACAGAAAAGCCTCTGTCAGCAGAGTACTCAAAATAACAGCAACAAATGACCTTCCTCTACAAAAAATATGTGCTACCTATTTTAGGTCAGATATCTTTATTTTAGTTTAGTTTTGCCACATGTAATGGTGTTCCCACAAGGAGTCATGACAAGGTGTTTTGGGTTATGTCCAGTCTGAGTCAGATTTTGACACTTGCAAGGGGGTGGAAGCCTTTGCATGGGACCCCAGCCTGGCCATTAAAAAATGCAAAATAACATAACATATGTTTCTAACCAGGTTGTCAGAAATAAACACGGCCCCAAGAGGTGCCTGGCACTTCACTGGGCTGACGAGGCTGTCACAGTGACGCACGTTTGCATCTCTGTTCTGTTGAGCTCTGGAGGCTGTGGCACCTTTGCTCACAGATGTGTCATTAGCAGTCAGATTTCCTCTGCAGTTCATTCCTTAAATCCATGCTAACCAACCATAAAAACAACACGCTTGTTCCACAGGGGAACACAGAGTCACCTCTGCACTAATGCACGATGCTTTTATCAGCCTGGCACTGGGAGTTGTTACAAGCCAAACAGAGTGGGGTTCATCCCATCTAACCTCAGCCATTACTGTGCTAAGCATCAGGCTGACCAGATGAAAGGCTCAGGGTCAGTCAAGAGATTGTGATTTAGCCTTGTGAGGCTCTCTGGATTTATTCTCCAGGAAAGTATGTCCACTGCCGTTCATCAGGAGCAACAATCATGTCTCATTTTGCAGAGTAAAAACATGGGATATTGCTATAACTTACCCAATGGATTCAAACTGTGTAGTTGTACAATCCAGACCTCCAGGTCTCTTCAGCAGCAGCCTGATAAGTCATATGCCAAGCAAAGATGCATCCATGTTAGAAGTTTTATTGTGCTTATTTTCAATGAAGAATTCTGTAAGCAAGCATTTGCATTTTTTATTAGTTTATTAAGAGATTTTGAAGTAAGTTTTACATTTTAAATATGTCTGAGTTAAAAAGAATAATGAAAAGTTCCGTTTCAAACTTATTTTTTGTGTGTGCAAATCAGTTCCACCACTGTTATCATTTCTGTCAGGACACTAAGCATATCTGTTAAGAGACAAGAGATAGTGGTGCTTGTTATGTGACTGAAAAATAGCTTTTGGTAACCTTATTGAGTGACTGGAGACAGATTACAGCAGAGATTTGCAAAAGGAGTTCAGGGCACTTCAGGGATCAGTCATCTACAAAACCAGTGCAAAACTGGTTTTTGCCTTAGGTGGCTGGTTACACAGCATGAGTAGTGAACAGTCAAAACAAATAGTTTGCATAGGCTAAAATATGTTTGCAAAGTGCATTTGAGCAAATTCTACTGACAAGTATATTTGGAAAAAATCAAAGTCTGATACAAACAGAAAAACTACTGAACAAATTAGATACAAATCGCTCTCTCAGCAGACATGAGCTAGACAGATCTTGAGGTCTACACATATCAATGACAGACCTCAATCTACTGCCTAAACCACCTGACAGTGTCAGGGCCATATGGAACATGACTTTATGATCTTGTTGTCCCTTTGGGGAGGGAAGATATGGATTTGTTTTTCTCCATTTCTTTTTGAATTGAAGAAGTTCATTTCTTGCTAGTAAGTCATTTGTGGAAGTGGCAGAGGTCACATTGCACTCTGGAGTTTGTCACTCAGGGCCAAGGAAATGAATGATTGTGTTGTTTGTATTTAAATCACCAGCATTAAATAATTACCTTTGTCCTGATAACCATCTGTAAGGTCTGGAAGCAGAATAGTGGAAATCGACCTTTTCCCATAAAACTCTTCACTGGAGATTTACTGCCTGGCTACTTCTGGAGACAAATTGTCACCTTTTCTTTCTCCCTCTATTGTGGTCACTTTTGTTAATAAATATGAAGCAAATCTATTTGCCAAGGCCAAAGTGCTTCAATTTTCTTAGCACAAATGCTCCTGAACATTCTGAATAGTCTGGGACAATCAAATGCCTTGGAAAAGTTCATATATATGGTTGTAATATCTTGGTCTTTAGCCGTGGCACTACAGATGTGACCCCCTAATATATCCCACTGTCCTGGATTCCACAATTGAACAATACTACAAAACTGAACAAATCAGAGCCTATTTCTAATAGTGAAGACTGAGGTTAGAAGTATTGTTTTGCTACACTGGCCTGTTTACATATAGCAGCCCAACAAAGAGCCATCCACCTGCAGGACATGGGGCTGCAGACTGGCCCATCAGGGCTTCTCAGATGAGCCCCATGGCACCATGAGCCCTTCCCTGTTCTGGCATTTCACAGAATTCACAGAATCACTAGGTTGGAAGAAACCTTCAAGATCATCAAGTTCAACCCATGCCCTAATCCTCAACTAGACCATGGCACCAAGTGCCACATCCAGTCTTTATTTAAACACATCCAGGGATGGTATCTCCACCACCTCCCTGGGCAGAGCATTCCAGTACTTTATCACTCTTACAGTGAAAAACCTTTTCCTAATATCCAACTTGTATCTCCCCCGGCACAGCTTGAGACTATGTCCTCTGGTTCTGTCAGTTGCTGCCTGGTGAAAGACACCAACCCCACCTGAGCACAGCCACCTTTCAGGGAGTTGTACAGAGTGATGAGGTCACCCCTGAGTCTCCTTTTCTCCAGGCTGAACAACCCCAGCTCTGGAACTGCAAGGACTGGTATTTTGGGTGGATTAGTGTCTTCCAGTGGCAGTGGGGAAGAGCAGGATTACTGGTAAATATCTGTTGTTGTTTTTTTCCTATATTGAAAACCCACTGGTCAAATTTAAAAGTTAAAATGTGTGTAGAGCAGCATTAAAATATACCCAGAAGTGAAGTGCAGGTATCCAGGCTGTGCTAGCAGTGTGCTGACTGTGTGGTCCCTGAGGCCACTGATGGGCTTCCCCACCCTGCCCACAGCCTGTCCAGGGCTGTTAATCCAGACAAAGTCCTGCTCTGGATGAATGCAGTGACTGTGTCTCCTGGGTACAAGGGTCTACCCTCACTGTCACCCACAGCTACCCCATTTTAAAAGACTGTGATTCTTGCTCCCATTTCCTACCGGTTTGAAAGACAGGGCTGCAGTTCTCAGGAAAAATTCCCAAACTAAAAGGGTCCCTCCCAGTAACCACAAGCAAGTTCCCCAAGCCCTGAAGGGGGATAGATTTTTGATACACTCTAATCTTCAGTATTTGTTACTGAATGCTTTCATGAAAACCATGTTAAGAAGGCTGTCACCTGTGTGTCCCTTTTTGAGGCATCTGATGCTAGATGCTCCCCAAACCTAAGTAATTATTTTAAGCTCTTATACAGGGCTATGGGATCCACTTTGGAGGCACAACTGTGTGTCTCTATCTATATTTCTATGCCATCCAGCTGTAGGTATGAGCCTCAGCCACCTTCTGACACCATGTTTTGTCTACACTCTAATGCCATTATTTTCCCTTCTTCCATCACCTTGTGTCTGAGTTTTCGCAGGAGGAAAACCCAGAATACAGCCAAGGAGGACATTTCACAGATGTAAGTGTGTGTGAGAGACCTGCAGATGACCAGACATATGACGTTGGTTTTATCTGACCAAATGTTTACTTCTAGATCTGAGCCAGGCACACATCCTTTTGCAGTCAATGGAGTTTAAGGCATGAGTCATTTTATCCTAAAATTCAACTCATGATTATTAAAGTTTGCCACTAGAGGCAAACAAATGGTATACAGCACCAAGAGAGTAAGGTTTTGCTGACAGTGAGTATACCCACATCTACAGTACTTTAAGTCCTGGTAGCTTTTATTTTCTGGTGGTTTAGGAGAGGACTGTGGTCATGTTGCCCTGTCAGCACACCCCTGGTTTGCCAGGAGTTCATTAGCTATGGCAGATACTGCAGTCTTTTGAATCAGTGAAGTTCAAATAACTCCTGCTTTACCAGAAAAGAGGATTTTCTTTGTTGTTATGGAAGGAGGAAAGATGGTTTATACGATTGAATAAAAGAGACTGAATTCACATGGCTAATGGAGTTAGATACATTTGAAAAGTGTGAGCTATACATTTTCTAGTAAAGTGCCCATCTCCTCACCAGGATTTCCTGTGCCACAGGGAAGAAAGTTACAGATTGCTTTGCATTTTAAAATGAAAGGGGAGCTGTTTTATAATCTCTTGCTGAGATCAAAGGAGAAGGGAGGTAAATGCATATGTACTTCTTTCTCTGGTGCTGCAACAGCTATTTAGTAGAACTAATGGAGCCTCCAGTATAGAAGAGACAGAGATTAGCCTCTTCATCTCTACTAACTGTAAAGAGTCCAAAAGGATTAATATTATTGAGTGAATTTCAGCTAGAAAGTAGGAAGGAGATTCTCTCTTCCCTCTTCATCTTTTAATCTTTGTTTCCAGAAATAACTCTGAACCAGGTTTTCAGCCTCCCACCCTTTCCTTTTGGGTTTTTTTTTTTTTTTTCCTTATTATTTCTTAGTAGAAACAGACTTGGAAATATCTAACAACCCTAAGAAGATTTGGCATCATTGAATTTTTGACAAGTTTGAGAGAGAACTGAAAAGGACTAATGAGACTGAACAGTCATGACAAGTTTATGGGATCAGAACCTTAACTGGTTTGGAACAGTGTTATTCCACTGACCTCAGCTGGCATGACTCCATGTATGTTCATGGAGTTCAGTAAAGCCACAGACACTCACTCCAACTGAGGATCTGATCCCTGAAATGATGGAGTCTTAGCCAAAGCAAACTGAACTTTTGTCATGAATTCGTCTTCAAGGGAAAATAATTGTTAATTCAATGACTCCCACTGTTTTATTGCAGCTGCTGGTCATTCTGCACTGCAGAAAATCTTTACTTTTAACTGGTGAATCAAGAGTTTCCCCAGCAGCTTCAATTCATGGAAGATCAGAAGTGCAGAAGTGTGTACAGAGTCCTTCCAGTGTTATGTATTAGAAGACAAGCCCTGCAGTCAGTTCATGAAGCAAAAGTGAGATACTCAAGAGAAACCTTCCCAGCTAGACATTTTGCCTTGCTGTCCTATTAGCTTTACCAGTAAATTGTGGGGGAAAAAAAAAATCTAAAATGCTAATTTAGATGGCACTTTTGGACACATAGGGAATTCTCATATACAGGGTTAATTTTGTGTAGAAGGAACCTGAAAGAGCTCAGTGGGAGCTGTTTTCAGTACACCAAAGCAGTAACCCTGGCATCTGTATTGATGCCACAGCACTATCCAGACAAATTAGTCCTCAGAATTGCAGAATTTGGAGCTGAAGAAAGTAAGCAACCTGCTCAGGAGGTTACAGCTCTTCTGTTCCTCTTGGCAGCCACTGAAGGGAGATGAGAAGGAAAGAAACACGATAAAAAGTAAATGGCACTTTCCTGCTAAGCTAATCAGTTCTGTTTGAGAACAGAGGGCTGTGCCAACTGCAAATCAATGCACTAAATCACTTTCATTCTTGTGCGAGTCCTGCTGCCATGGCAGCTGCTAACAAGGGAATAAAGAAAACTGTTACTGGGTATTTAGTAGACTTTTTAAGTGCTTGTGTAAAATAACATATTTAATTTAATGCAAAGATATAAATGTAATTGGAGTTTATGGACATTATAGCAGGGAAGAGAAGAAACAGATTCCTCTTCTTTCTGCACAAAGAGCTGGTTTATGTTCCCAGACTATGCTTAGCAAACTCTGTCTGCAGTGTTAAAAGCAGCAGAACTGGTGGATTTTAACATTTCATCATTTTTTAAGGGGTAAACACTGAGACAATAATATGTCTGATTTTTCATGTGGTTTTTAATATGTTCAAGTTGCAGAGCAGAACTAACACATACTTACCTTAGGAGGAAACTAATGTTCTTTAATGCCATAGTCTGTATTGACTATGTCTTCACTGACTACTAAAGAAAGCCAACAGTGCCTGCTCCAGATGTTGATATGCAAAAGAATGTGTAGATTTAATCAGATAATCCCACTTAATAACAGCTGCACCAGGGAATTTATTTAGTGGTGTAATATTCTAATTTCTTTTTTCTATTCTTTTCTAAATTATTCTCAAATAATGATCTTACTTGTCCCTAGATGTGACTGGAACTATCTCTTCCTGTGGCAAGTTTCTGCAAGTTTTCATTGGTGTATAACACATATAATAGTTTGGGTTGGCAAAGGTCACCTTGCTCCAAACTCTCTGCCATGGGCAGGAACACCTTCCTTTGCTAAATGGCTCTTGAGGAGGTTACAGTTTTCCTAGAAGGCTCTGTTTCTGCAGCACTCTCGGAATTTTGAGCATAAAATAGAGGATGCACATCCCTGAATCCATGGTTTGAATCACTGTTGCCCATACAGAGCAGCCCAACTTTGTCATCATTTAAATCATCAATCGTAGCTGTGCAGTGAAATGCTTAATATAAAATACCCATGAGCAAGCAGTAGACTGCCTTCTCTTTAATTACATCAATCCTCAATCACCCCAAAGCAATGCCATCCTTGGAAGTACTAACTCTGACAGGTAGTACTTCTGGGAATGCCATAAAAATGCCAGCAAAGCAGCAATGGCAGAGAAAATAAGCTGCCTCATCTTTGGAGAATTATTGAACTGTACTAACATTCAAGGGTACAATGTCAGCACAATGCAGAAAGAGTTAGATGCACAACCCCCATTATTATTGTTGATGGGAGTCAGGTGTCAAGTTCCCTCTGCATCACTCTGAAAACTTGGCCTTCTTTGTAAAGCCTTAGCAAACTTTTCCTTTGTCATCACTCTTAATTGAGGAAAAGATTTTAAGCCATTTGTCCTAGGATTGAATGAAGACTGAAAAAAATAAAAAGAAAATACTAACAAAGTAGCAGTGTTGAACCTGAGGCTTTAAGACTGTTTACAAGCTGTGATGGAAAGTTTAATAAATATTGAAGGCTCATGTCTTAACAGGTGAAACTGGAAGAGTTGCTTTTTAGTCAAAGGCACTGTAATACCAATAACACCCAAGACAGACCCAGGACAACCCCTAACTCCTTCTAGCTGTCTTAGCTCACAAGGGGTCAAAGGAGAACTTAAATGCCTAAATATTTAAATAACTGGCTCTGTTAGCAGACCTGACTACTCTCAGTAGGATCTTCCCCGAGAAAGCCCTGCAAGTCTCAGCCCTCTTTTATCACCCTAAATTGTAACAGTAATGCCTTTAACTTTCTGCCCACAGACAGATTAGTTAACACAAGACTGCCTCATGTTACCAAGGATGAATCAGGGCAGGAATCAGGTTAAATATCAGGGCAGGAATCAGGCTAAATATGCATTATTATTCTGGAAGTACAAGAGAGAGAGGTCATACTTGGCTGCTTACAGCAGATGAACAGAGAAGAGGTTTTAAAACTTTCACCACTAATTGCCACCTGGAGCTTTCTGTAGCAGGCCATTCACTTCCTAATGTTTAAGCAGGTGTTCAGTACAGCTCACAGAGGAGTGCTCACAGGCAGTGTCTGCACTCAGCTGGGGCTGTTCCACATCAGTCCTATAGTCAGTTTTGGAAAGCAGATGGACAGCTCTATCTGCATCTGCATTTGTAGGCTTAACTGCAGATCAGCAAGTGAAACCTTAAAAGAACTAAAAGAGCTAAAAGAGCTGATTGTGTTGAGGTGAAGTACATTGCTATGCCCATGTTGGGTGACCCACTTTACAGTGAAACTATCATTTTACAAAGTATACAATAAACACTTAGCTGTTCATCCATATTACACCTACACAAATACCTTTGCAGTTTCTCCATGTAGTAACTCATGGTGTTTGCAGTTCTTTGGGTACCTTAAGTGGGAGCTCTGTGAGCACAAAGGAGTTTTAATCCCCCTTTCAGTAACATACCATTCAGTTCATTTCCCAAACCTATGCATAGATCAAGGACTGAAAATATCAAGGAAGCATGTCAACAGAAGAGCCTTCTTGTAGGGACTGTATTGCTCAGGGAAAAAGGACATCCCCCTCTGCACCTTGTAGTCCAGCCACAGGCAGTGGTAACACCCACCAGAACACAGGTCAGGATTTCCCAGACAGGTAGCATAGAAATCATGTCTCCCAGCTTTGGACATCTGCAAGTTAGTCTTTTAGCCTAAATCAATAGTCCAGGTCCCAGGTAAAATCAATAGGCACCTGCTGGGAGGGCTTTATTGCATTTCTCTCAGTAGGCATTTATTTGCACATGTCCATGCCAGTGACATCAGTCCCTCCTAGGGTTGTTCAGCCTTTCTTACAGCAGATAATGGCTGAACTTGGAGGCAGAGTTTGGAAAACTGAAACTTGGTGTTAACAGCTCAGCCCCACCTTAGAATTTATCTGCCTGAGTGGACTGCTGGTTTCAGAAGATGGCAAAACCCTTCAAAAACAGGTAGTGCAGCACAAAGCTTTGTATCCTCCTTGTCCCTCTGCATGCACATGCTGAGCCTTAGTCTGCACTGCTGCCTGCAAAGGCAGCTGCTCTGCCCCCCTGCCCTCAGCTCCACTGGCTCCAGGCACCCTTTTAAATGTCTTTACTAACTGTGGTACTCTTACTTTGGGTTAGACCACTCACATTTTGCATAATCATAATTTAGTTGGCAGGTTTAAATTAACCCAAGCCAAGAATTTTCCTGTAATTTCTGTTCCAGCTTAGCAAAGTCTCCTTAAGTAGTGCAGATTTGTAGGTATACACAGGCTGATGAGAAACTAACCCATTCACCCTAGTGCTGGCTAAACTAGTTACCCATATGACTGAAGACTTTTCTCTTTGATAACACTGTTTGATAATACTGTTTGGCATACAATAAAGTAGTCATAGTTAATCACACTGATTTATTGTCTGCTTAATAAATCCACTGGCTATTTTTGTGGTCTTCTTGCATCTCTATTCAGCACACGTTGGGAACTGGTGGGTTTCATGCTATTATTTTCTCTGCGCTTCTCCTGTTTTCTAAAGTGATGACATCCCAAAAAATAAGGATTAAAAAAAAAGGAAATAAAAGCCCATCACAGTTTACAGAATGCAAAATAAAAATACTTCCAAAATGAATGTTCAAATAGCATAAGAAGCTTGCTAAGATGTGGATTTTAAACTGCCATTTCCAACTTAGAAATACATAATATAGTACACTCCACAGGCAGACAGATGCACATAAACTGATAATAACTCAAGAGTTTTTATCTCTATGTGTCCTCAAGCCAGGCATCAGGAGAGAGAAACACTCTTGCAACAAAATTAAATAGTTTTAGATCTAATTTTACTAGGCTGAACTAGATTTCGAATTGATTTCCAAAGAATCTAGCAGACATGTTGCTTTTCTTATAAAAAATCCATCAACCACCTTGTGTTTTTACTTACTTTGTTCTTTACTGGAAGTAATAAGAACCTAATATTTCACACCACAACGTTTCATTCTGTAGGGGTCTTTCATGGTGATGGAGCTTGGAGTGGGCAGGTGCAGAACACCAAAATACAGCCCCTGAGATTTGTCTGTGCAAGTGCCTATTTGAATTCATGTGATAAATGTGCAGCTAGACCCCACTGTCTCCATTCCAGAAAAGCAGGAGAGCTGCAGGACATACCACTGTAGAAAGAAATTATGTCCTAATGCATAATGTGATCAACTAAACAAATCCCCATGTACCTCAGACCATATTGAATGAATCCATACAAATCACATGCATGTGGTTTTTGCTGGTTCTTTCTGCTTCCTAAGTGATAAGCCAGAAGTTACTTTGGCCTCAGAGTAAATGAGTGCAGCCATGTGTGGAGGCACTGGTGGGATGCAGGGCTGCAGAGGGTCCAGGGCACAGGGCATGGACTGCCACTGCCTGTTAGGTGTTGGATTGGCCCTGGTAAAACATTTCACACAGCTTCCCCAAAAGCTTCCCAAGGGTAGCAGTTCTGGGTCAGCAGACAGCTGGGACAGGATGCAGAGAGGATTAGTCCAGCTGCCAGGCCTCTGAGCTAACTGGTGTTTCACATTCAGTGTTCTCTGCAGTATCATAATACCATAAACTGTTATTGCTATTTAATATAATTGCATTTCAGAGCTCTCATGTTGGACACAGATCCCATTTTGCTAAGCACTGAACAAGAATAGAGCAAAAAGATATTCTCTGCTCCAAGAACTACATAAAAAATTATACAGGCAGCAAGTAGATCTATTTACAGAAGACCCCTGCACTTGGCAGGCCATGTTCAACTTGTAGGCAAGGCACAGGAGCAGGTGCTTCTGTGCCTGGGCGCTGCATCGTACCAAGCAGCTTGTTGCCTGTTTCAGAGGAAGATTTCATGGCTCCAGGTTCACACCTCTGACTTCTAACTCAAGGCACAACCTGCTCTGAGCAGCTGAAAACCTTCGCCTGAGATGCCGATTACCAAAATGTTCCCTGCTTTTGTTTTCCCTTCAGTTATCAGACTAAAAACAATGTGCTCTGATATTTTACATCATCGTTTCAAGTCCTTGCTAAAGCAGAGAACAAAAACAGTAATGCTGAATACACTTCTTTTCTTTTAAAAACCTAAATTACTTAATTCAAATAGTCCCCTTTGTCCCTGTTTTTAAGAAAATTGTTCCAGTCAAAAATCATATTCAATCAGAAGGTTTTTCTCTCTGCATATTTCTCTGCTGCCTCCAAGGAAATCTTTCCTTAACAGTTCCTACATGGGCCAGGGTGGGATATCACAGCAAATGGTCTGGATTGAAAACAAATTATAAAAAACAGACCTTTAGTAACTGTCCACCTCAAAGGCCATGCTCTCAGGGGTGCCAAGCATCGCAGCTGCAGACAGCAACAGTCCCACATATTTACCCCTTTCATATTCTCCAGGTGAAAGGCTCTTTGTTCCCCCTTGGACTGCTCAGCCAGGTGTGCTGTTCCAATTGCATTGACTGCTGGCTCTCAAGGGTCCATGATGTCAGCAGAGCTCCAGTTTAAAACCTCACAGACTAGGACTGAGAGAAGAAAACACAAACCAAGCAGGAATGGGCATGTGCCAATAGCCCCTTGCAAATACATGCAGGCTTGAACTAATCCCATGCAAGGCACCAAATTGGAGCTCCTGCAGCTCCAAAGCTGCTGCTCTGCCTAGAGAAACATCAGCCCTCTGAAGGGGTTTAGGGCAGCCACCCTTCCAACTTAAACACAGCTGGAGGGGATGGGCAGAGACCCTCCCAGCCCCTGGGGAGCTGTGGTGGTAATTCATGGGGACCCCAGCACAGCTTTGTCAGAGTGGATATTAAAGCATCACACAGAGCCTGCATACTTGCCTGTGAAGCAAAAAGCACTTGGGCAATGCTGCTAAGCCCTGCATACTCAGAAACTTTTGATTCAACAACTGGTTCTGAAATGGCTTTAAGGGCTGATTCTGACACCATGCAAGTAAATTCCTGTCTGGAAACTGTGTGCTTAAATTAAATAATGCATGGTAGCCATACAAGCCATAATTGAGAAGGCTGTGAGCCCTCCCAATAAGTGGTGTGGTTTAAAGACATTGTTATTTTCCCCACAAATCTGCCATATTTTCCTTTTGCATTAAGAATCTTTTCATCCTGTCAGTCAGTGTCAGCCCAAACCTGAACTGACTAAGATATGGGAAGGAAGATAAAGAATCATCTCCTGATTTTTTCTCTTTTTTCTGTATCCCCCCTCCTTTTGAAAAGAAATCTAGGCTAAACACAACTGTAAAAGTGTAACTATTCAAGCAGCTGCAAATACTGCTTTGGAGAAATAAAAAACAAGGGCTTTTTTCAAGAGGTTTTGCAGCTGAGTTTACACTCTTGCATCATATTTGGCCCTTCCTGAGTAATTTCATACACAAACCAAATGAATTACTTAGGACTGGTTTATAATGTCCACATTGTGTTTTTAAAGGAATACTATAGAAGAAACCTCTGACAAGTAAAGTAGCATATGGTAAAGAATTTGAATATGAGAATGAACCTAATTCAGTAAAACATTGTTAACACTGATCTGGCAAACCACTGGTATCCATCTGTCTCACCCTTCTTGTGTTTGAAAGTTGCATTTTTGAAAAACAATTACTAATAGTGCTCATTAGCTGCCAAGCAAAAGAGAATGTCATAGACTTCTGCTCAGATACAGCAAATACCAGCAAATACTACTCACTTTTCCAAGTTTGAGCTAGAACCTGCTGCAGGGTCTCATGGTCAGGGCAAGTTTTTCTGCTGGAGTCTGTAGAGATGGGAGAGTATAAAGGATGGGCCCTTTCTATAAAGGAAGTGCAACCCCCTGCAGATTCCAACTGTCTGCCTACAGCCCTTCAGCTCCTCCCCACCAGACAAGCTATTCCAGCACTGCACTATCCCTACTGTTAGGAAGGGTTTTTTAATGTCTAAAGTGAATTTTCCTTGGTGCAATTTAAGTCCATTACTTCTAGTTGTGTTAATGCACATGGAACGCCGTTTGCTCCTTTCTTCCATGCAGCAGCTTTTTATGTGCTTGCAGGCTGCTGTTATGACCCCACTCAGTCTGCTCTTCTCAAAGCTAAACAATTTGTCCAACATGTATAAGGGCTGATTTTTAAAAGTGTTGAGCTCCTGCTGTTCCTGTTGCTTTTATTCTGGTGATTGAGAGTGAAAGAACTTCCACAGAGTTGATGATCAAGCAGTATTGTCTGGTGCCCTTCAAATACGGATAGGTATGAAGGGCACAAATGTGTTTATAGCTGTATATGTGCATTCTTGTCTTCACAATAAAAGTGTATTTACAGGACCTGTGACCAGCCTTCTGACTGCATCCCCAGGGCAAGAGCAGCTTTACAAAAAAAGCAGGTTTTAGTGGAAACTTGCCTGCCTTATGTGCAAGGCTTTGCTGAATTATTTGTACCAAAGCATTTTCTGTATTTCATGCAACACATACCTTGTTCCATGGAGTTTTTTATTTAAATTATTTTTGTGGCTACTGTAAAAGCACTGTTCATGATTCTATGTTAACTATTTGCTGTTGCTAGAAAATATATCCTTGGAAGAGTGAATTGAAATCCCAAAACAGAAGAGTGAGGTTTTCTTCCTCTAGTAGGCTTCTCTTCAGAAGAAATGATGATTTTTGTGCTTAGAGTACTGGAGCAGATTTGCAAGACTGTTTTTATAGTGAATGCACTACAAAATATGATGCTATCATCTTGTGATAGTGTTCCAGGGCAGCTAGAGATAAATTCCACTATACCTGCTCTTTGTCTCTCAATTTCCATTGTAAATAAAGCTTTCTTTGTGTCTGTGTAGGCTCTTATGAAATCTCTTCTTCATGGCATCAGAGGCTTTGGGTACGATATAATGCCAGCAATAATACCTTCATGTATTACTTCTCATAAACGTAGAGTTATATATTCTGCATTTCTGCAGAAAAGAGCTTTTGAAATGTCTTTTTTTCTGCTTAAACCCTCTCTCCTAACCTTGAAAGATAACTTCCTCCAATGAATACAGAGAACATTTACAATTATAAAGTAAAAGTAGCTGCTCTAATTTTGAATTTTGGGCTACCTGTCATTGATTCTTTTTGGGGAAAGAAGAAAAAAAAAGCAAGTGAAGTCATGGAAGGAAAAGAGAGTCAGAGAATGAGACTTTAGTGGTATTTTTCTCTACAATTTTTTCAACCTTGTCCATTATTCTTATTCATAAGCTTTCATCAAACTGCTGGAAACAAAGCTAATTATGATGAGTCTACATGATTATGATTAACTTACACGGGGATCATAAAGTGTGAATACACAAGTCTCCTAATCTTGACAATTAACACTGAATTTCACCATTGGTAATAAAGCTGAAGTGCCTCATGGTCTTTACAGCAACAGGCAATAATGTGCAAAAGATGGAAGTGCACAATAATAGCAATAATTTTAAACCTAACCTATTTCTCTGTAAACACCTTCATTTAATTATTCTGTCATTTATCTTTCCCTTCTTCAGTGCGTCAGTAATTCATCTGTGCAGTGTGTATACTACAGCTTTTCTCTTTTACAGAGCTTACTCAAAACCCTGCCCTCTTCCCAGGCACACACTAAATGTTCCTTTGCTCAGCCAATGGATTGACATATTGAATTATAGTCTTTAACATTGGTATTGATAGAAACATATCCTGCTGTTAGGATCTGCCTGTCTTTGGTTGACACAAACTCATCCATTGCTGCACTAAACATGGAGCAAATTTTACATCCTGTTTCTCTGCCACACAAAATGAAATCACCAGCAAGGGTTTTGGGGGCAGGTGGAAAACAGTACTAATAAAAGCTTAAGATGGTTAAAAGGTCCCTTAAGACAAAATAAAAATGAAATTGATGAAGTTTAAATCCACATTGTAAATTTCACCTATAAATTACTCAAAAATAAACCGTAAAATATCCCTTTATCTGAAAATAGTATAGTATAAAACGAAATGGATTTGCATTTTGATTGGTGGCAGGAGTAAGCATTAGCCACTGCAGCAAGAAAGCACTTGCATATTGCTTGGTTAATGGGTTAACTCTCTATGAGAAGTGAGAATATTTCCTCAGCAAAGAAAATTTAGGTTTGTATGTGACATCAGTGTCTTGAGGGTTAATCCTGAAGGTCTGACAGCTGTCAGCAGTCGGGCACAGGTGGAGTACACTTTAGGATCTCAGTACCCAGACACAACAATCACTGCTGGTACAACAGCCAAGGGCTGCCCTGATCCTATGTCTATCATCTGAAGCATTTCCCTTACCAAATGCAGCCTTTGGATTAGGTCCCAAAAGCCTACACTCTTTTCACTTCAATCAAAGAAACCAGTTGAGAAAGTCAGGAGCAATACCAGCCTTTATCATGATCATAACCCAGCAGTCTCACACACAGTGAGATGTTGTACAGACACAGCACATTTCTCAGTGAGCAATGCCTTAACAAAAAAGTGTCAAAGGAAAATCTTCTGGCTGTAGCATTCATAAATAGCTTCATTCTTTTGGTTCCTGACATCACTGCAATCCCATAATGAAATTGCAATTGAAGGAGGTTAATTTGTGCTCTAATTATATATTAGTCTGGGCTGAAAGGTTTCTGGACAGAAAAAGGTTTTCTTCAGGCAATCTTTTATTCTGCTTATTGTATTTACTTAACAAAGAGCAGTCAGCTTTTACAGTGAATTCCCCTAATAGAGTTGAGCTGTAATGTTACCCAGCCAAGGGCAAACACATGCAGTCATTTTTGATGGGTTCTGATAACAGTCTTTAACAAGAGCAAGGATTGTTTGCAAATGTAGGGAGAATCAGGCCAAAAAGCTAACAGATGTGCTGCTGAAAAAGTTTAAGAGCTCTTCAGCTGGAATACCTCCTAGACCAGTGGTACTTCAGCAGACAAGTAGTTTCAGGAAATTCAGAGAAATATTTTCTCAATGATAAAGAAATTTCCCATGGAAATTTTTTTTTTTTGTGTCTCTTCAAAGAACACATTCTTGGTCTGATTTTGATGCTTCTGCCAAAGGATGAGAGGCCAACATTGTTCACAATGTGCAGGATGCAGAGCATTTTCATTGAGAAAATAGGTGAGCCTCAGCCACCTATTTTCTCAGTCATAGCTGGGGCTTTCTAAGCAGAGAAGTACTTTAGGAAAGCAATAAAGCTGTGGATCACCTTTGTTAGGTGTGTTTCTGTTTCTTCTGTCAAGTAGACACTCCTCTATTATTGGTCCTCAGTAAAGTCCTCATAGTGTGTCAAAAGGAATTCAGCCTAAAAAAAATATTCAGCTAAACAAACCAGTTATCAAAGGAAGCAAACCATATAAATATATATCTGTTTCTAGTGTTTGTGTTAACTTGAGCTTTTCCCTATAGATAAATCCTGAGCCAAATATTGACCTAGTATAAGTCAGTAGCAGTTCTCATTTTGCTGAATCTACCCTGGCCTCTAATGCAGAGTCTGGTTGTAGCACTGGAAGTAAATGTCTCTGCCATACACTGTCTGCAGGGTAAACAGAAACCACAGTTAAAACCACATAATATGAATGCACAAGAGGGATTTCAAATACTGTTCTTATTGTGTGAACAATAGCTTTCTGGGCACACCATAAGGGTTTTCCAAAAATCATATCAAAAACTGGTACAATTAAAAGCCACATTAGGCTTTTGTGCCATCCACCACTGAGTTTTCCCTTAAGAATTCTGCTTCAGCCTCCACTAGGGAGAAGAAACAAGCTAAGTAGATGATCTCATCCATTAAAGCAGTGCTCATGTCCCTTCCCCCAGGGCTGAATGACTACCCTATTCCCAGCTGGACCAGTTCAAGCATCTCCTACTCTGCAGTGCTCGGGCACCATTGCTGGGAAGCACAGTCAAGAAACACTACATGGGGCAGAAACCCGGAGGAATGTGTATTTGGTGTTTGCCTGTGCCAGCTCTAATAAATGCACCAAGGTTCAGTAAGCTTGGTGGTACTGTAGAGTCACAGAATCACAGAATGTGTTGAGCTGGAAGGGATCCACAAGGATCATCGAGTCCAACTCCCAGCCCTGCACAGGACCATCCCCAGGAGTCACATCAAGTGCCTGAGAGCACTGTCCAAACACTTCTGTAACTCAGTCAGGCTGATGCTGTGATCACTGCCCTGGGTCAGTTCCCAAACATCCTCTGAGTGAAGAACCTTTTTCTAATATCCAACCTAAACCTTCACTGACACAACTTCAGGCCATTCCTTCAGGTCCTAAAACCAACCAGACTTACCAAGATGTTTTGACCTGAGAAAAATGGTGAAGTAGTTGTGAATGCACTGGCTGAGTACTGATTTTATACATATCTTTTCTTCTGTTTTCTTCTAGAAAAACTAAGCATACTGTCAACCTTCATAGCACCCTTCAAGTACCTGAGTCCTGGCCCTACCACCATGGAGGATGAAGACAATTTAAGTAAGCAGTCTTTTTTCTCTGTAGATGAACAATAAAGTTAAAAAATAAAATCTCTACAGTGGAGGAGCAATTGTGGTAAGGAGGTGGTTTTGCAACTATTGGCAAGTCCTCATGTGAAATCACAGAAGAGACTTGGAAGGGACCCACAAGGACCATCAAGTCCAGTTCTTGGCCCTGCACAGAACCATCAAATTGAGCGTTGACAAAGCAGGCTTAAATAAGCCAGTTATAACCTAAAAATTAACCACTCCTGGCTAATTAGTATTGTCTTGGGCCCTTACACCTCAACCAACTATCTGAGCCCATGACTGTAGAGCTGGAAGAAAGTCCTGCTGGGTTTGAAGAGTTGAGAATTCTTCCAAACACCAAGGACTCTGAGATTGGCAGTTAGGAATTAATAACCCTCAGTAAGCCCTTCCATTTGTCACCTAGAAGCAATTATTGTGTGTTATTCTGCCTGCTTATTGTAACACAACTTGAATCTTTAAAAAAAAAAAAAAAAAAAGGGAAGCTTTCTGAACCAAATGAGCAATGTTTTAGTATCACCTACCAGATTGGCTTCTTTTGCAGCCAGACACATGCTGCCACGTTGCTCTATTAGAGCCACTTAGTGGGAGGAATTTGGTGTTTTTCCCTTGTTGTTGCTGATCTGCCTTGGTTTGGTCATGGTGCAGCAGCAAGGGGAAGAGCTGCTGGAGGAGTGAAGAAGCACAGCCTGCTATTTTCTGCTGCTGAGCAGACATCACACTATTCCGCTGCACAGCGAAGGCAGGCAATTACAGATCTTAGCAAAGGCAAAAAAAAAAATCCTGAAAATCCTTCAGAATGGGTCCCAGGAAGGCTGTATTTTCATGAAGACATATGAGAAGTATACACACACACAGAGGAAACATATTACGCACACGATGAGCTTGTGCAGGCACCTCCTGCGTAATAGTTCCCAAATGTGCTACTTAGTTATTTTTAGGTAATGTAGGAAGTTTGTACAAGCCAAACACTGTAACACCATTTTCTTATTGCTACTGTAGCACCAAGACAGCTTTGTGCCTGTGTGGGCTGTAAAACAGCTCACATGGACAGGGTAAGCTATGTTTTCTGAAAGAGAAACAGCAAATGTCACTGTTTTCAGGGTCATCCTACCCAGTCCTCCCTTTGGTCAAACATATGCTCCAGTGAAAAAGGAGCTATTTATTTCTTGGTACACAGAAAATGTTTAGGTGTTACTATTAGAATCTTTAAGTATTTTTTTTTAAAGATGAATTAATTTTAATTCATCCATATTTCTGTGTTCACTTGCAGTATGGTGGCCTAAATCCTGCTAAAGCCTATAGCACACATGTACCTCTGGAGTAATTCCACATTTTAAAGGGCTTCAGAGATTTGTTCTGAACAAGTGGAAAAACCTTCTCCTGTGTTAACAATTTAACAGGAGCCCAGGAGAATGCTGGCAAGGTAGAGAAGTCGGTTTCTTATCCCTGTAGTTTTCTGCTCACTGAGTGTCCTGTGAGAGCACTGCTTCCCCAGCTGTGCAGTATCAATGGGCAGAGTTCCACCAGCTGAAATGGATACAAATCCTGTTTCACATTCCCCTAGGCCTTCTTTACAAAGGGAGCTATGCAGTTTAACTACACCAGCATTTTCAACAGGTGGTTATTAGCATACAGACATGATTTTTGTGGTTTATTATCAATGAACTAATGCTAGAAAAACCTATCAAAGGCACTATGCACCTTTGGAATGAAATTGTGGGTAAAGTAATCACCTGTCCTGATGAAGGTCTAATCTTTAACATCCAAGGAAAGGACCACCTTATTCATCCCCAGAGGGCAGTTGTAGCCAAGAATGTAAGAAATGCCACAGAGGATTAGAAATAGCAAGCCTAGCTCTGTACATGGTCTTCAGCATTTTTTAGCGATGCTTTGAGAAAAGGGACACTTAAATGGAGATCCTCCCCTTGGTATATCCTTCTAGCACCTAGCAAAAATATACTCTGCTACAGCTTGGATCATCATGTATCAGCTTGTGAATCATCATATTAGACATCAACAGAACTGTCTAGTCCTCTCCAGAGCCCACAGATACTTCTGATCTCAACAACAGCCAGAACAAGGAGTGATTTAGAGTGTTGTCAAAAAGTGTACCCTTTTATTGCTTCAAACCTGCTGTCTCTAGTGCTGGGATTGCATGAAACAGTGAATAATCATTCCATGTTCACTGCTTAAACCTGTCTGCCTTTCATGATGTTACAAGCCTGTGCCTGTCCCTCATCTTTAATCGTGCCATCCCCACTTTGCCATGGGATCAAGGCAGATTATCATCAGCCACAGACACTTCTGAATGCAAGTTGTGCCTCTAGCAGGAGCTCATGATTCCTGGGGAATTATGGAGTGCTGCCACAGGCACAGGCTCAGGGCAGCCCACACCTCTCTAGTGTCTGCAGAGGGAGCTGATGGTCCCCAACACACTGATTTCAGTCACTGCAGGAGTCTTGAAGGACACATTCCAGACTCAGATTCAAGGTACTGAAGCATGTTCATTTATGAGCATTTTGGTCAAATTCCTCTTCAGACAGCATGAGGCCCCAGAGCTTTTGTTTCTATAATGTGAGATACAGCCTCACACTGTGAGACAGACAATCCTGTCTCTAAGAAAAAAAATTGGATATCCTTTTTCAGGAGGCAGAGGTCCAAGCAATCCCTCACTGGAACTATTTCCTTATTTTTGTTTTGAAAACTGTGTCTATTGCTATCATTTGGATTTCTCCTGGGCCTAAAATGTTCTGGCTCTGATTCAGGAAGACATGTCCTTAGGTCTGTCTCTGCCATGGGCTGCCCTCATTTTCTGCTACATGCAGTTCTTTGCTAATTTGGGCAGAGAGCATCAGAATTTGAGTATCAATCGAAGTCAGGTCATTAGATCATTTGAATAATTTCCCTCATTGGTAAAATCTGTACTAGACATGGATTTCACAGTTACTTCAGATAGTTAGGTGGGTAGAGTATGATTGTTCTGGAACAGCTAAAGACAATGGCAGTCACCTTTCACAAACTTTTCATCTTCACTTTAAGCAAAGTCCTGTACTTTTTTCAGTAATGCTTCTCTCTGGAGTGTGGTGTTACACACCAACAGAATCTAATGACACTGGTTTTAACCACCTGAACCCTGTGAGGCACCAGGGAGTGTTCAACAGCAACAGAGAAATCATGGCTTACCTAGACTTTTTACATGAAGATTTAAAACACGTAAGTGTAGGAGAGAAAAAAGTGATTTCCATTGTAAGCTTCAAGTTTATCATTCCAAAGTCAAGAATATCAACCTAAACATCCCAACAGAAGCATTCCCAATTCTTTTTGGAGTCAATAAGTGTATGAAAATGCCATCTTGCTTGGAAGAGGAGACTGCCCTACATCACTTTTAATGTTGGAGCTGGCCTTAGAAAAAGGTACCGTGGCTCTGGCTCCTGGGGTCATACCTATTGCTCCTGATTCAAGATTTTTCACTTTCAAATATTTCAGGAATTAGGAAAATCAATCCTTCTAACATCTGCCATCAATGTGATTTAGATGAACAGCAAAAAGGTACTGTACATAAGCAATCCACTGTTTACTAAACATTTTTAAAGACAGTAACTGCCTGTCTCAGAGCTATCAATTGAATCAGGAGTTGGTTATAGTACAGATATTGCAAATTCTTTCTTTTAATGTCACAGCTTTTCAATAATGTAGTGTCCATTTTAATTCAATAGTAAATACACTAGCAAAAATGAAGATGCCACCTACCACCTCTCCTTTCCCATCCTCCCTAGAAGCTGGCTTGGCAGCAGAATAACCTTCAACAGGAACAATATTATCTCTTCAAATGTAGCGTGGAGTATCGGATGGTTAGTTCTGCAGAGCCCTTAAGACCCAGAGACATAGTCAGTGTCATTATTAGTGATGCATTATAGTTCTGAAATGCTCTTGATGATGCAAACTCTCTAGGTTAACTCTACTGTGCATAATGACCAAAAGGAGAAAAACATGAAAGAGCAGTCAGAATATTGAGGAATAGTGCATAAATAAATATATTTCACTAACTGCTTTCCTTTCTCCCATTCAATTACTGAAGCGAGATCACAATGTCTCCTGTTGCCTGTGAAACTGTAAAAATCAATTAATAAAGTTAACTGGGGAGATATTACAGTGCAAAGCTGCAGGACTTTTTTAGAAATCTTACAAAATAATTAGAAACTATTGCCAAAAAACTATGATAGTTTTCTTCCTCCTTTTTTTTTTTTTTTTTAACTCTATCCCCTTTCAATGTTATTTTTCTCCAACCTTTCATCATGAGGGAACCATAATTTATTATATTTTTTTCCGCAAATGTAAAGAATATACTTGGGAAAGTCAAGAACAAAGACATTATGAGAAATAACAAGACTGAAAATGATCCACAGTTTTGCATTTTCCCTGTGTGTATCCTCTGACTTACCCCTTTCCTTTTAGTGCTCTTCATTTCTAAAATTGCTTGTGATTGTTCTATTACAGCTGCTTACAGTATTTATCTTGTGTAGTTTGGTGTCATTTGCCTGCTTTGTCTGATTTTCACAATAGAAGTACATGTGCCACCATTAGAGAGGTAATCTTATGTCTGCTACACAGAGGTCTCATAAAAGACACATTTCAAAGACTTCCTATTTCAAAGATACCTGAAAGTATAAAGTAATTTCACATTTCCTGGCAGCTGCCAGGGATCACACAAGCCCATCAGGCTCACAGACTTTCTGAGGCACTCACTGAGTTTAGGCTGCCTCTGCTTTACAGGCCATGATGACTTTTGACTGCTTCAGCTCCTACTGAGATCTGGGAAGAACTGAGCTGTTTCCTGGTGTTTCAGGACCAGGTGCTCTAAAATCTGGTTGGCTGTAAGGATACTTGCACAGATTTCCTTCATTGTGATGAGACCAAAACACACCATAAATGCAGGCATGACATCACTGTGCATGCCCAACATTGTCCAGATATCCTTGGTGTCTGATCTCTAGAAGTTTTACACTTGCATCTCTGCATTTTTTCACTCCATCAGAGCAAACCCTCTATTGGCCAAAACACGGACTAGACAATTTTATAGACACAATTAAAGACAAATAAGTAATGTTTATTTTATCGTTTTAGTTAGCCATTTTTTAATTGAGGGTGGTTAAGGTAAGACATTAAGTTCACACATTCATGTTCACAAATCTTCAGTTCTCTGACCACAAAAGAAAAAGCAGATGGAATAAGACAATATGAACTGTAAACACAAATAGCCTCTTGAGCTTTCCTATTCAGTGATGCGTAATCAATACAAATTCTTTTCAAAGCTGATTTTTGTGTGAAGCAGGAGCTATCTTTCTTTTCATGCTTCTTGACTACAGTATCATTATGTACCATAATTGGCTCTGTAAAAACCTATTAGGTTAAGATGAGAGAGGAGGTGTGAAATACAGAACCAAACCTGTTTCCTGCTAAAAAAATATGTCTGCATCAAAATATTTTGCCTTTACTTTAAGAAACACATAACTAAAAAGGTATCTTCTGAGTGGGATGAAAACATGAGAAAAGGTCATGACAGAAAATGGCCAGAGACACTGCCAAGCTGGATAGAGGAAGTTAAAGCTGATATTCCCTTTCCCTTCAGAGCAGAGTCTGTATAAATAGAGTTGTGAACTCAATGAGAAAACAATACATTATCTTTGGCCTTAGTTATCATGAGAGGTTGGTTTAAAGATGTCATATTTTATACAGATGAATACCCTATGATGAAACTTTGCTTTTTCTATTATGTATGTCTTTTGCTTTTCTTTCCTTCCTCACCTGTCTTCATTCTGTCCCCTTAGCTGCAGAAAGTAAAAATTAACTAGTCATTAAAACCTTAATTTGTCAGTTCATGTTCTGCCTCAGCAAAGCACTGCAGAAGAGAGATCTTTGGTGATAACTTTGGTGAGACATAGACCCGGGCTGGAAGCTCAGTGTGTCCTGCAGGGTTTTCAGGGGAGGGAGCCTAAAGACTCAATTCTGCAAATGGGCCCCATTTGTGCCATGATTATTGCTCCTGTCTGTGCAGTGACCCTCTTTCTGTGGAACAACTTGCATGAGTGCAGACTTAGTGCTCTGATTGGACAAAGTCTTTAGATATCAAATACAGGTGTAACATTTCAGGATATAAAGGAAGTTTTTAGTCATGATAGTTGGTTCCACATAATCTGCTCAGGCTCCTGTGCATCTGTTGGCCCAGCCTAATATTGTGGTGCAGCACAGACACAGCACTTCAGCAGAAGTTTCTCAAAGCTTAGCCAGCAGCTCACCCCTTACATCCTTGCAGCCAACTTAAATTATCAGAGTATAGAGAAAGCCAAACATGGCCATGGCCCTACAGAAAGTGGGAGGACCATTCTCTGTCCCCTAAGAACCACAGGGACTTTCTCTGTGCATGGAACTGACATGGCCTGTGCAGGTGGTGTGATCACATCTGACAATAACAAACCAAAACCTGGGAAAGGCTCCATGCCCAGCACTGTCTGGAGTAAAGCATGCAGCCACACAGTGCTCTGCTTGGAAAAGGATCAGGTGCATCACTTCTGGGATGGGTTGCCTTGTAGGTTGGTTACACCCATATTTACTTCCCCTGTTTGTCTCTGTCTCAAGAAATGCGCAGGAGGACCTGATGTGTCAGAGATGTAAGACATTTAAACAAACTCATCAGAAATTACAGAAAATTTCTAGGATGATTATTTAGCCAGCAGCACACTTGTGTCATTCAGGACATCAGTGGGATGACTCTCCATTCTCAGCCATGCCTCAGCTGTGGCACAGAGCACTGCCTTGCAGCACATTGCACAAGCATGGTCCAGAGCAGTGGGGGATTCATTGCTTCAACAATGGAGTGCTCCCTCCATAGCTCCCCACTGTCATTTCATTCCCTTCCCAGCACTCCTGGCAATCACTCTCTCCTGTTGCTCTTCTTTGACACAGATCATCCTTTACATCAGTAATTGCTCCCATTATGATATTCTGGCTTCTTCTGGTCTCATTTGGATTTATCTACAACTTTTGCAATATTAATTGTTCCTGATGCAGAAACTAAGAGCATCTGCAATTGAATTTAATAGAAACACCCTCACTTACTAAACTGGGATCTGAGTCCAGACCAAATTATTGCTTTGAATGCTATGAAGGTCTGTCAGATCATTTCCTAGTCTGGATTCATGATGTTGACAACTCAAGAGGCTATGGTGTGAGCAGAGATGGTCAATGTATTAATTGCAAATAGATTATTCAATACATTGGCCCATTTTTCTGTTTGTGAATAATTTCTCATTTCTAATAATGTGTTCATAAGCATTCACCCACATGGATTATAGAACTATTGTCATCCTAAGGGAATTTTGCAGACTATTTACATTTTACTAGTAAGTATCAAACAGTTAATTTAAGTCACATGACATTCATTATGCTTCAGCTTTGAATGATGCAGTCTTTTCTTAAAACAGAAGGCTAATGACTAATAGAAGCAGACCTTTAGGGACAAGTAGACATTCAGAACACACAAAAAAACTGTGCTAGAAATAATAAACCAACCATTATACAGATATTTAAGGAAAACTCCTAAAAAGGGCTTAGCAACAATTTCTATCTTGGTGTTTCGTTTTTGTTTTTGTTTTTTTTTTTTTGGCTATTCTGACAGCCCTAGGCATAATGTCAGCTGCAATGATGACAATTGTAATGCAAGTTGTTTCCTTTCTTTACTGACAGGTACCAGCAGTGCAGAAGTAAAGGAAAATCGAAACATTGGCAACCTGGAGGATCATCCAATAGCATCTACTGATAGGGCAAGAGGGGGAACAACTAGCAGTAAGAGGAAAAGACCCTTAGAGGAAGGCAATAATGGCCATTTCTGCAAACTTCAGCTTATCTGGAAGAAAGTTTCATGGTCAGTGACGCCAAAGAACGCTCTGGTTCAGCTACACGAACTCAAACCAGGATTACAATACAAAATGGTCTCCCAGACAGGTCCAGTGCACGCTCCAGTCTTTGCCGTTGCTGTGGAAGTAAACGGACTTACATTTGAAGGCACAGGCCCCACAAAAAAGAAAGCCAAAATGCGTGCTGCAGAGCTGGCTCTGAAGTCATTTGTCCAGTTCCCCAACGCCTGCCAAGCCCACTTCGCCATGGGGAACTGCATCAGCCCATCCACGGACTTCACCTCCGACCAGGCCGACTTCCCAGACACTCTGTTCAAGGAGTTCGAGCCGTCCACGCACAGCGAGGACTTCTCTGTCTACAGCCCCGTCAACAACGAGCTGCTGTCCACGGCCTGCCGGCACGGGCGCCTGCTGTGCCACACGCTGGACCTGATGGGCCCCGGGCGGCCCGGCCGGCCCCGGGCGGCCAAGGAGAGCGAGCAGAACCCGGTGGTGCTGCTCAACGAGCTGCGCTCCGGCCTGCGCTACGTCTGCCTCTCGGAGACCGTGGAGAAGCAGCACATCAAGAGCTTTGTGATGGCCGTGCGGGTGGACGGCAGAACGTTTGAAGGCTCAGGACGTAGCAAGAAGCTGGCCAAGGGTCAAGCAGCGCAGGCGGCCTTGCAGGCCCTCTTTAACATTCGTCTGCCCAGCCACATTCCCAGCAGGAGTAAATGTCACCATTTGCCACAGGTGAGAGCTCCTGGGTGGCTGCCACCACTCTTTCCATGAGTGGGATCGGTATTGCTGTAGCTGTTGTTGGTCTGCCCAGTGGTTCCTCTGATGTTACAGTGTCATGTCACAAAAAAACTCTTTTCCCGTAGAAAGAGCCACAGGGAAAAGACTGGAAATAGTATCCTGAAGTCATTGAGTACAATTTGAAGTTCATTCCAGGGGTGGCATAGAGGAGAGGGCAAAATATAAAGGGAAATACCATTTCACTTTGGTACAGCAATAATATTGGCACAGGCAGAAAAATCAGGTAATTCTATGGTACTGCACCTTTCTTAACAGAGAGAAGCCCATATATAAAGGGATGCTTCATCTCCTCCTTTTAGAGTTAGTTTTGGATGAAGACCATGCTCCTTATTCTTATCAGTGATAAGCAATGTGCCTGAGTCAGAACAATTCTGCCACCGGAGAAGTTAAGAAGTTTTGTTTATTACAGTCGTATTAATGGGGTTTGGTTTTGTTTTATGGTTTTTGTTTTTTGGGTTTTTTTGTTTAGTTGGTTTGATTTCAGGGCTTGGTGTTTTTGTTTTGTTTGTTTTCACATATGCCTCAAACAGCACAAGGTATACTGAAAGCTTTGAAGCTTTCCTGGAACAAATGTAGAGATTACTGCTGTATTCATACAGAAAATATAGTTCTGAGGTGCATACTTTGCACATGAAAATTTCATAGTTGGTCATAGGGCAAAGGCTATCTAAGTATTACTCAGACTTGTGTCAATTTTCTGAGTTCACAAGAAGTCAGGATTTGCAGACACTGGGAAGCATTACATGGGTTCAAGTAATCTATTGGTCTGTTTGCGCTATCAGAAAAGGTTTGATCCAACAGCACCAAGAGGTGATCTACAGCTACAAAGCTCCCTTTATGAAGGGAGCTGTTAATGTCCAGGATTTAATGCAAAGCACTAGGAGCACTAAGAGTCATTCTGGTGTTGGCTTGCTGTGACACCCTAGGCAAGTCATTTAAATTCAATATGGCTGTAATAAAAATGAGCATATTATATGAAAGAACACTTCAAGATCCTTAAGTAGTGTGTAAATGCAAATCATGAGTAGCAATTCTCATTAACATTAGTAAAGACGGTCATTATATGTTCAAGGAGTTTGATAGGAGATTAATCCTCTAGGTAGCCTGACTGCCTGCAGGACCCAGGAATTATATTTGGTGACCCAGAAGTTTCCTTTCTATGTTTCCAAAAAGAAAACATGACAAATGTAAGAAATTCTAAAATATACCATAATCCTCCACTTTTCTTTTAATTCCAGGTTGCAAACTCCATGAACCAGTGGGATAATAACATAGTTCAATAATAACAGTCATCTTCACAGAGTGCTTTGCAGGCATTTTGGAAACCTTAGCCAACATGGCAGTTTCACCTTTCCAGTGCTCCTTCAAAGTATACACGGTTTTAAATGAGATACCTCTAGTGTTGCCTACCCAAATGAATTCTGGTTATAAGAAATCCCATTCTGGTGGTTGCTTTGCTGCCCCCAGTGAACTTTGCTGGGTGTGTCAGCAGGTAAATACTTTATTGACCTCTGGTTTGTCATATTCTGAAACTGTACCACAAGGATCATTGCCTCAGTTCCTGAGCTCTCTGAAATATCCCCTGGTTTCTTGGCTTCATGCTCACCTTATGCCTGAATATCACATTTTACTTCAGTCTCCAACTGTTCATTAAGCGACATATTCTCCAGTGTATGTTCCCTTTTTTATGGCCTTTTCTCCTTTCTGTAGTCTGCTGCCCTCCTTATCTTCTTCTCTTCACTGTTCTGGAAGGATAAATGTCAGTGAAAAGGTGTCACTGAACTTTCTCCGTCAGTATTTCTTGAGTGGTTATGTATTGTCCAACTGAAAGATTACTTTTAATGCCAGCATTCAGCACATTAATTGAGAGATAAGCCTTAACACTGATTTCTGCTGACCTCCTTACAAGCTGCTCTCATCAACAGATATAGCAGCTGTGACACCAAACCTGAGTTTGTGTTACTTGCTACATCATAATTCAAATTCCACAGAAAGCAACAGACATATTTCCACTAACTCCAGCTTAAGCATTAAATCCAGAAGCATCTTTTCTTGTTCTCACTGTGTTATGCAGTACCTCATCAGTGGCTGCCTTTGCTCACTGCCTCAGTCAGTCCCTGTGGTGTTTGGTCAGTCAAACCATTGTAACCATACTGGTTACAAGACCAGTTACCCAAGAACCACCTGAAATGGTCCCAAGATTTGCCCATCAGTCTGCCAGTTCTTCCTCAACTAGTTGTTTGGTCTGTGCTAGGCACTGAAGTGCAAGATAAATACTACTGATGGTCAGAGTGAGCACATAATGTTGATCGGAGTAGCTAAGATAGGAGCCTAGAGATCTGCTAAACTCATGGCAGAGATAAAGTGAATCAGGAGAATGGAAATTATACTCTTCATTGTACCTTGTATAAGTCACTAAATATTACTCCTTGTTTCTTGCCACACTTGGTCTGAACTCATATTCTCCATCAAATAAACTGCAATTTCTTCAATTATCAGCGTTCATGGAAGTCTGACAATTGTTTCTTCCCACTTTGGAAGCTCATGTTCTAATATTCCAAAACAGGAGGCTACATCAGAGGGTGCTGACCAAACCAGCCCTAATGAGTCTGCACTGGTAGAAATTCATCCACACACTCCCAGGCTTTCCAAATGCAGTGTTTTCAATTCAGGATATCAAGGTGGCCCCCAGCTGCATCTGACCAACTTTTTATAATCTTGTAGTCCTTCTAACCTGTCTTAGTCTAAATGGCATTCTTACTGCTGGAGAGCAATACCATTAATTAATACTGCCATAACAAATTAGTAAAGGAGGGGTGCCTGGATTTCAAATGAACCTAAATTAGAAAAGAATAGGTGTGAAAATTGCATTTACTCTGCTTTGAAATGGCTAAATGCTGCTGTGGCTTGTTCACATCCAGACCCTCCAGAGCAGTGGTTGTCTATTTATTCTAACAAAACCTCATTGTGTTTTGTGTGTGTATCATCAAAAAGAAGCAGGGTTTCTTTCCTTGGCAAATACAGCTAACCTTTTGGATCCAGTTAAATCCTCTATTTGCCAAAAGCTTCATCTAGAGGCTAAAGTGACCTCAATCCCATATTGCAGTGATTCTTTACTTTGAGCAAGTCAAGAATTCCTGCCAGTTAACTTCAGTGTCACCTTGGTGAGACGGTGGCATCATCATGGGAAGAACAACCACCACGTCAGGGAAAGTCACATACCCCACACCTCTCACCCACTCCCCTCCAGAAACCTGTTTCCCTGCATTGCAAAGCTGGTTCATATTCATGCAGTGTCAGTTGTTTCTTCCCCCTTAACTTTATTTCTCTCACTATCCTCATTCACCAACTTCCTGGCAACTGTGGCCTCTCCCCTGTGCCACAGTTAAGCCAGGGCTGAGGCTGGCAGTGATATATTTGACTCCAGTATGAAGAGCAGCAGCACACAGAGCAGGCGTTGAGCTTTGAGAAGCAGTTCCAACAGGTTCCTGTGAAGACCTTTGTCTGGTCACTGAGAAGGTACATAGTTTAATAAACTTTTCTGTTTTCTCCTGAACAAAGAGCAACAGCTGGTAGGTGTGTGTGTGTGTAGCTCCTGACAGGAGAATGCTTGCAAGAGAAATGGTGGGTACCAGAGAGATGTCGTTGCAATGCAAATAACGTTTGATTTTCAGCCATCTATTTCTTACTCTGTAGGTGGGGAAAGTTGCTTTTATAATCAGAGCTACAGGCAATCAAGAAATTTATAGGATTACAGTTTCTTAAGCAAAACAATGGCAAAAGAACCAATTTAGAGGCACAGCATTCATTTACTGGATACTGTTATTATTATCTTGGCTGCTAATTGCATTGTAGTCACTTCTAGGCTCACAGCTGAGGAACCAGGACCACCTCCTCACCCTTCATATAAGTGCAATATAAAAGATAGTTATTGCCCTAGAGAGGTTACAGCTTGAGTCTCAGATGAAGAAATTACTCTGGTTTAGTATATAAAATCCATGCTAGATCAAATGGAGATGCAGAATGGCTGCCTACATGGAATTACAGGAAGTAAATTAACAAGGTAGAAGGGACTCTGGTAGCTTGCTCTCACAGCATCAGCATATATATGTATAGACACAATAAAGGGTTTCTACATGAAAACCAGTCATCACTGCAAAACAACACATAGCTTTGCATCAGCTGGGCTCCAGTAATCCTGCAGTTGTCTACTGCAGAAAGAAGTATCTCCATATCTCCATATTCCCTGCTTCTCTTTTGCTCCTCACTTGCTGTACTGTGTAACTCCTAGCCATAGACAGCTCCAATCCTCAAAAGATTCCCCTGCACTTGTCTTTAAGTCCTATGTGATATAGAGGATACTCAGGGCTTTCAGAGCACATGTTAAACAAAACTCTCCTAACTGAGATGTTAAATTCTAAATGTACCATTCACTAATTAATAATACTTAGAAGAACTGCAATGATCGTGGTAATTAGCTAATGAATAGCCAATCTTAATTTACAGAAGTGAAAAAATAATTGTAATATCTTTAAGGAAAAAATCTATAAGGCTGAAAGGCATTTTTCTGTGTAATTTAAGTTTGTAAGCAATCCAAACCTCTTCTTCCTCTGAAAAGAAAGGAAAATCAAAAGTATTTTATCTTCCCTTATAAAGACTGTGAGGGTTCCACGGTGATTACAATGCATTCAGAGTAGGGTAAATTGGATTTAACCATCTAACTTGGCTGCTGGGTGCTCTTTTAGCTCTTTAGTAGTTGAAAATACTTCATGCCATCCATGCATCCATAGAAAGGGCATTTGATTTCTCCCCTTCAGATTCTAGATTGCATATTAAACATGGCTAGTGAGACACAGCGTGGATTCTGCTGACTTGTGCTATTTGCCTCAATAAACCAGGCTTGTCTATCCATGAAGCTGATGGTGTGGATCTGATTTGTGAAGAATTATTATTTGTGCAGCTCATTAGGGTGAGACAGTTTGTGCAGAATGATTAGGGCTCTAGCAACCAGCAGACCTAGTTAGTACATGAAAGCTGAGTCCCAGTCTGGTGTCATCCAGACATAAAATCTTTCTCTAAAGCAGACACTCTCACAGCTGTCAGAGTTGCTTCTGTTGTTTTCTGGCTTTGTAAGTGAGCTAGGGACACTTCAAAAAGCTCCCAGCAAGCTGGACCTCGTTAAAGCTGACGCTTAATCTTGGACTTGCATCCTGACTTTGTTTATGATGCTTCATTATTACCTACTAAATACGAGCCATGGTCGTTCTGCTCCGCTAAATGGAGCTGTAATACAAGTGCCAAGAGTGAATTTTTCTTTGGTTGACTTCCATGCAAAGCCTTTTCTGTTTGAGCTGGAGTGTTAAAGTCATGCCAAAACCACGTTCTTTATCTATTTTTATCTGTATTCACATCTAGGAAGCCTTAATTATTCAAGCAGATTTTTCCTTCTGTGTAGAGTACCAGAAGCAAGCTCCTAGCATTTATTTTATGATGACTACCTCCCCTTGTGGTCCTTGTGCCAGCCCTGTGGCAGGCAGATCCATCGCCGTGTGAGGGGAAAACTAAAAAACACTGCCTGTGCCCCTTGGCAGGGCAGTGGTGTCCAGAGCCTCCCAGTGATTCTGCTGAGAATCCCAGTGCCACATGCAGCAGAGGGACCACTCCCTCTGAAAAGGGAACATCTTTGTCCATTTTACTTTTCTTGCAAGTGTTAGCCTTTAAATAGTGAATTTGTGTAGTAGTCATGGAGAAAAGCAACATTTCTCTTGCCCCTTTATCTCAGCTAAAATGCCCACACATAGTGCAATGTGAAAGGATTATGTACACACACACACAGACACACACACACACAAAATAGAATGCAGGTCATAAAATTCAGTAGGGGGAAAGTATTTAGGGCTTAATCTTAGGACTGCTGAGAAGTAATGAACAGAACAGACTTTGGACTTGTTATACTGGATGCAAAATGTGATTCATGTGTTTAGACATTTATGCAACCAGAGAGAAGTGGCTGAGGTTCTTTGAGAAAGTGAAATCCCACATTGTTCATGTAGTGTTCTCTTAATACAAACATTTTACAAATGAGTTTGGATTTTTAATGTGAGCAAAATTTTAGAGCTAGGGTGTTGGTTTTTTTCTCTATGCACATATATGCAATGTGAACTTTTGTTAAGATAAAATATTTTTACAAAATTAGAAATAGAAAGCAAAGATAAATACACATAATCACTGGGAAAGTGGGTAAATTATCCATCTCCATTCATCACATTTTATTCAGTGAAAGCAATCAACATTGTCTATGTCTCATGATATCCATCAACTTCTAAGCCTTTATTCTAAGACACGTAAAATATTAATGCATCCATTAATTTTTTCTCCTCTAATACTGCAATATTATTTTGTTTAGACAAATTCATGTTCCTTTTTCATCCTTTCTAGTTTTGTAATTGACAAGTCAGAGTCTACTTCCAAGCGAGCTGTTATTTCCTATTTGTCTTCTGAACCAGGGTAGACATTTGATATGAAAATACTTAAGCATGATTGCTCTTAACCTACTTGTCATCATGTCTTCTGCAGGCACCAGCCCCATAATCAGACCTGAATTCACACAATGGTACCTTAAAATCAGTGCTACAATGAGATGTCATCCAAATGAGCCTATGCTACTGAAGCCATGCTAATTTGCAAATCCTTTCATGCTGTTTCTTCTTGTGCTCTTTATCCAGTTCATCTTTAAAAACTAAAGGTGGAAAGAGTACATTCTCTGAGAAAACACAGTCAACAAAATGAATGCAGTTTGGTTAGTTCCGAAAAATAATCTAAGCATCCCATGATTTCTAAGTTTTCTGTTCTTGTTAAATTCTCTTCTTACTGAGTTCCTAATTTTAGGCCATCTTCTATGAACTGGGCATTAATGCTCACAGAAATAATTATAATCAACTCTTTTCTCTCTTATGTGGGACATTGCTTTAATAGGTTAAACACAAGGAATAAAGTGTGTCCCCAAGGTCTGGTGGGGAGGTTGGAGACAGCTACACTGCCTTCATTTCTTGGTTGATAATTAGTTCTTATCCAAATCAACTCTGCCCTGGACTTTTAATGAATAATCCTCACAGGGATATTGGAGAACAAACTCATTACTCCAGAATGAGACCCCTCTTTTCCTTTACTCTCCTTGAAATATACACAAGTCATTCCAAGCCCCAGTGCTTAATGACCCTTGTACACCCATCCTAGGGAGAACAGCTCAGGACAGCACCACAAAGGTGCTGTTAGGCCTTGCTTGTCCTGGTCTTTGCAGAGAAACAGTGTCTAAGAGAAGAGTAGAATCCTTGTTTAATCCTGACCCAGCTACACAGAAACCCTCTGCAAACCAAGCCAGTGGCCACCAACATGGGGCAGACAAAAAAAGCAAGCTAGAGAAAAGCAGGGAGCAATGGTTGGTAAGACAGCAGTCAAGTTTCTTGAAGGCTCATGGTTATGGCAGCAATGAGGGGCAGATGTGCTGATTGATGCATGCTACAGAACACAAATCAGAGACACACTGAAGTTTTTGTGCTTGAGTATCAGCAATTTGCACCAAAAAAAAAAAAAGAAACCTATCATATAGCTGTTAAAACTGTTGTCTGAGCCAAAAGTTAGCAGGCACCGCTTGGAAAGCAGCAGTAAAGTAGCGTCCTGTAATAATGTTTATGGCAGCTCATAACACAATCACATGGAGAGAAGAGGAATTGCCCATGAGGGTCACCAGTCTGGAAAACACCTTCAGAGATGCTAAAGACAGTTACCAGCTCTCACTGAAGAAACCAAAAAAAAAAAAAAAAAAAAAAAAAAAAAAACATAGCACATTGATTCCTATGGATACTATGGATTACTGAGCTTGCAACTCAGCCCAAGGGTTTTACTACTCCCAGCAAGGACTGGCAACACATTAAAACACTGTCATATTTTGCTGCCTTCTGCGGCATTGCATGTTTTCCCTTCAGTGCTTAATTAAACCCAATCAGGAATTTTCCTTTATGGATTTACATGGACATTACCAGAAGAGAGGGCATGAGTTGTTGACACAAAGATACCTTCATCCTTTCTGTGCCTGACTTCTTTGAAAATGCACCTTCAGTGCTGCAGCAAATTCCTGCTAATCATAATTCATGGCTCTCTGATGGGTTGGGCATAGCCTAAACTATTGATATGTACTCTGGAAACTATCTTGGCATGTCTGGAGGAGTCTGTGGGACTGTATTTCCCTTCCACCTGGTGCTGGCTATTAATTAGAGAAGACAGCAAGACATCTTAAAAGTTGGGTTTTTTTGCTAAATAAACTATTTTACTCAGATTCACAAAAAAAATAATCTGAAAAACAAAGCTACAAAGTACTGCCATATGAAGTGTTGAATAGAAATAATTTTTCTCTTCCTTGTTTTTTTTTAATTTAAATGTATGATATTTTTAGTCACAATCATAATACTGCTGATAGGAGATGCCCTCTGCTTTTGCAGGGCAAAAGCCTTCAGCTGCATATTTTATATTTTGACTTTCAGAGAGATCAAAGTACAAGAGGAATAGGCTACTGCTGTAACCATGCTCTGGAGAACAATGATGGGAAAAAATTGATGGCATTCCCCAAAATACTTACAAGCTACAGTGCATAAATTTTCCTTTTAAATCCTAGATTCATTGGGGGGGGGGGGAAGTAACATGACTTTCAAATTTACTAGTCTTTGATATAAATATTTTGAAATGTTTCCCCTCATGAATAGGTAGGAGCCTAAATTTATATCTTTACCTGCATCTCTTCTTGGACATTTGTGAACTAGAGAGATCTTAAGCCCTATTCTCTACAAAAGAAAAGAAGTTTAAAAAATAGTATTCTTTTTATATAACAAAAATCAATCAAGCAAGCCAAACTAGTTAGTCCTTACAGGCAGACTAAGACCTTGCCATGTAAGAGAGCTAAAATCTGCAGATATCTGAGCAAAGCTTCCCCGTGGCAGACCAGGAGCAACTTATGCAAATTCAAGGGATCTGTTGGGGAGCCCTTGATAACAATAGGTCATCAGAAAAATGCCAATAAGGCTGAACTGAGCAGGGGGAGAGAAAAAAAACCAAACAAACAGAAAAAAAAACCTGCTTCCAGGCTGCCTTTGACAGAATTGATTCAAACACACTGAACCCTCCTACTGTAGTTGTTAACAGCAGTTGGGTTTTTCTTTTCCTTTTCAAAACATGAGCTGCCAAGAGGGGGATCAGCACAGGCCACTTGCCTCTCCTAGGCTGTGGTATCTGCTGTGCAGGAGCAGGGCTGCTCCCAGCTTGCTGGAGTCAGGAATAGAAGCTTATAATACAGAAGTTACTCCCTTGAGGACCTGGGAACAGTTTTTATGGAGTGAGGGTAGAATTGACCCTCCTGGTGAAAATCAGGCAAAAACCACGAGTGTGGGGAAGGAAACTGTTGGAGTTAGAGCACAGTCTTGAAATGAAATCCTTGCAAAAGCATGCATAGGGAAATGCTTGGACAGTAATTTGAGCTGTATTTTGCTACCTATGGCATGTAGTATATTCTGAGAGCTTATTTTTTTGCACATATACCTGCTGCCATTACAGATATTAAAAGTCCTTTTTGTGGTTGGGAGATTATGGTGAATAACTGAACCAACATAAACTAAATTTCCTCTGATATAGATAGGTATGAAGCCAAAAAACAATGTGGGCAGTTAATACCTTTATTCCACATTCTCACAGGCATAAACCAGAGCAGAATTTGAACCTGTGGATTTACGGCAAATAAAACTTATACTGAAATATGTTCCAGCTGTTTCTCATTCCATCGTGCAGCTGATAAATATCTAATCTCCAGTTCAGGCCTCTCTATTTAAATAAGCATACTAAAAAGTTTAGCTATCTCTATCTCTGACTGAACTGCTTCAGCTAAATATCCTTAGTTCACTGCTTCTGGCCTCTATTAAATGCAATTCAGATGAAGTCTGTTTTCTACTAGTATTTGTTTCCCTCTTGACACAGTTGGTAGCAGGTCCTGCTTAAAGCTTTCAGACTGGAAAAAAAGTCTGAAAAATACATTATTTAGTAAGCACAACTAAGCATCACTAATACTAGGACAAAGGATTTCTTCCATATTAGCTGTGAACAAGTACATTGCTCTCCATGGGAAGACTCACCCCTGCCATTAAAACAGGTGATTTTGCAGAGCTGTGACCAAGGAGGGACTGCATCTTCCCCTGAAGCACAGCTGACAAGCAGGAGCTGTGAGACACCCTGGACTTGCTGCATATTCTGTTACCTGCTCCTCTGCCAGAGCTCTGTCCCTGCTGGTGTGAGGCAGCAGTGTGGCTGCAGGCAGGGAGTGGGCAGCTCTGCCCCTGCCAGGGCACAGGCTCACAGTGCCTCCAGAAGTACTCAGCCTTATTTCCCTTCCTAGCTCTGATGTCCCTTTGCTGGTTTCCATTTTCCACCTCATCCTTTATCAGGAGTGATCTCCTCTCTCCCAGCACACCCCATCCAGGCAGCAGCAGGCTGGAGCTGGAAGGAGGCAGCTGTGAGAACAATTCAGTGTGATTTTAGGTTAAATGTTAGATGCCCCGTCCTTGTGATAATAGCTGGCATTAGAGCACATTAACACAATTGCACTTGCTGCAAATTAACAGCGATCGGTGCAGAGGCACAATATCAAGTGCAATAATAATACACATGTATGAAAAGCAACATGATCACTACCTAATTAATTAATAACTGGTTACTGATTAAAAGGGGAGCATTTGGAGCTAAATGTGTCCTTGAAAACACTAACAGGATTGGTTTAGCAGTGATTGTGTTTTCCAATAAGACACATAAGTGCAAATAATTGCTTCCACTATATCATGGAATTAGTTCCATGACAGTTCAGCTGATTACTTCAAGGTTTTATCTGTGTTTTGTAGCTGCAAGATCAGCTACCATTTTGCACCTTACCAGCTGGTAGTGAAACACTCTTCTGTTTACATGTATTGCATGTAATGTAGCAGGAGAAGCAGAATCAATACTGTAGATATATACAGTACCTGCATCACAAAGGTTACCACGCTTGGAAAATAGCTGATGAAAACTTGAGGTAATGAGCTGAAAAATTCTGCAAGTAATTCCTAGCAGCACTAGAAACAATAATATAACTTTGCATGACATGGGTAACCCTCTGCAGACTGAGGGAAGCATGTTTTTTTCTGGAAGGGAGTTTTGTGGTCCACTGAGGGTTTGAGTGAGATATGGGATATACCTTAAAAGTGAGGAGTGGCTCGTAACTCAGAAGAGGTGGAACCTAAATGAAGTCACAGAGGTCATTCTTATTTTATCTCTGGGGAAAATGTGCCCTGTATATCACAGCTTTTTCATACATTTAGTTAGTGGGATAATTCTAGACACAACAAAATGTTCATGTTTTTTTTCCATCTTGTATTTCATGAACTGAAAGGTTTTAAAACTACTAAAAATAATTTCAAAGGGACCATTTGCTATGCAAGTCCAAAGTTAAGCTTCCTTACGTGAGTTTAATGAAACACATGGAACTTTGTGGTTTGTTTAGTGTATGGAGCTATCAGCTAAATATTTTTGCACGTTTTTCCATACATTTTTTGCAGCGGCTGCAGTGCAGAATCTAGAAGGGCCAATGAAGCAGTCAGAGAAGTTTGCCCATCCTTTTATCTCCCCTCATGATAGCAGCCATCCATGTGATGTGAATATTCTGCAGAAGAGATTTCTGTGCATGTTTGCAGGCTGCTTTCCAAATTAGCTTTTTGTGATCAGCTTTCTGCTGCTTTTAGCAATCCTTGATACTGTTCAACTATATTTGATAGCATATCTCAAAGCATTCATTCATCTATACAGTTTAATAATAATAATTTAATAATAGTTTAATAAAAGGAGCAAGAGCAACCCAAAGCAGTCCTGCACAGGGAGCAATGCAGTCACTCCCAAGGCAGCAGCAAGCAAGCCAAGGCAGCATGTTGGCGAGAAATTGTGGCGTCTCCATTTCACCTTGTTTCTTCTCTTCTTAGTGCTGGGGGCCTGTGCACTCTCTTTTTTAGAGGTATGAGTCAATTTGAGCCTGAAGAATCTCAGAGGGTGATGGGTTCCTGGTGGATGGAGAGGCTGAGCCCATGAGTTGGTCCGGAAAACCTGAAAGTGCAAATATGAGGGCAGCCATCTCAGTGCTTGCTTGGTGGGGCCAAGGGAGCAGGCAAGAAAACAAAAACAGTGCTTCTTTTATTTGTACCTGTGTAGGTAACCCAAAAGCGATAATCAGAGTTTAAATGTATTGTGGTAACAGCTGTGAACAATTTCACTGTTTCTCAATGCACTGTGTTGCCAGTTCAGAAGACTGTCAGTAATTGTAACAAAGCTATTTCTCCTTTTCTCAGACATTAAGATAAACTCAGACATAGAATGGTTACATTGTCCTTTTTTTCTAACATATTGCTGATTGCTGACAGGCTTAGCAAGAAGCAGAAAGGTTGAGAAATGGTTGATTAGAGGTTCAGCTGTAAACTGGAAATATCCTTAGTCAAATGTCCATTGATGAATCTGCTGTGGTACATTTGTAACAGGATAGATGGGTGTTAAAATCCTTATTTATCAAAATTGAAGCCAATCAATGTTGACACTGGATTAAACAGGAGTATTTGTTGCAATTGGCAGCTGTGAAGGGGGTTGCAGTTTGTTAGAGAAAGGGGGCGGACCACAATGCATCTGTGGGGTTATGAGCCATGTATCATGACATGAATGAGCCAGTGTTAGGAGAAAACTGAGTGGGTACCTGCTTTTGGCTGGGATACACTTAGTTTTCTTCATAGCAGCTTGTATGGTGCTGTGTTTTGAATTTGTGAACAAAACAGTGTTGATAAAACATCGATGTCTTACCTGTGGCTGGGCAGGACTTACACAGCATCAAGGCTTCTCTGCTTCTCACCCCACCCCACCAGCAAAAATGCTGGGGGTGCACAAGAAATTGGAAGGGGACATAGCCAGGACAGCTGACCCCAACTGACCAAAGGAGCATCCCACACTGTGTAGTATCATAGTCAGCAATGACAGCCTGGGGAAGAAGGAGGAAGGGGGAACATTCAAGAGTTAAGGCATTAATATTAGACCAAATAAACTTTCTTTAACTCAAGCTGTGAGTTTTCTCACTGTTACCTTTCTGATTCTCTTCCATATCCAACTGGGAGGGAAAGAGGAAGGAAGCAGCTGTGTGGGGCTGAGCTGCCTATCAGGGTAAATTCATAACAGTAGCACAGGGACACAACTGTGGGAGATGTATAAAGTCACCATTTATAAATCTACACTGCCAGGCTGGCTTTCACTGAAGCCAGTGGAAAAATTTTGTTTGGTACAGGTTCCATGTTAAAAAACTACATTTAGAGAACATTTGTACAAGAAAATGCTGAGATAGTGCAACTTAAAACCCACATTGATGGCTGTTCTCAGAAAGCTGCCTGTTTTCCATTCATACCTTGAGGGGCTAATCAATAAAGCATAATTATCTCCTCTGTTTATAGGGTGATGTTTGTTCTCAGTTTGAATTGAGAACTATTGAAGGGACATATGAGGAAGACCTGAATGTATGTGTCAGGATCAATTCAGAATTTAAATTGCTTATAATGGCTTTTTAATGTCAATGCAGATATCTCTGAGTGGCCTAAAGAGAGGGTGACAAAAAAGGTAACTGGCTGTGTCACCATCTAGTTTTGCTTTTTTTTTTTTAATTTAAAGGGGTATTGTCAGCAGGAAGCCTAGGCATGGAGCTTAGCCTAGCTCTAGATATGGCAGTTTGCATCTTGGTGATGCAGCTTGTGATTGTTTTATTTATTTAGCTTTCTTTTCTCCTTACTTGCTATTGGATGATTCAAATTAAAAAAAAAAAAAAAAAAAAAAAAGGAAATATGATCACTAATTACACTAATTATGAAGTTTTTTGGAAGTATGAAGTTGGTTTGTAAAGTTTTAATAAATGGGATCCCAGAACAGCTGAGGTTGGAAGGAATCTCTGGAGATCATCTAATCCAGTTCCTGCTCAAGCAGGACCAACTACAGCAGGATGTCCAGGGTCATGTCCACTTGTGGTTTTAAGTATGACAACAGATGGAGACTCCACAACTGCTCTGTGCAGCCTTCTGCATTCAGATTGAATTTAAGGTTTTAATTTGTGCCCATTGCCTCTTGTCTTGTCACTGGGCACTACCAAGAAGAGTCTGGCCCTTCATTCCCTCCCATCAGGTATTTCTATACATTAATGAAATCCCCCCTGAGCCTTCTCTTCTCCAGGCTGGATAATTCATCTCCTGCAGCCTCTCCTGTGAGAGATGCTCCAGTCTCTCGATCATGGCCCTTGTCAGTCCAGTATGGCCATCTCCCCCTTCCACTGGCAGGCCCAGCACCCAACCCAGCACTCCCAATGTGTTCACAAGTGCTGAGCAGAGGGAAAGGATCATCTCCCTTCTCCTGCTGGCCTCTTTCTAATGCAGCTCAGGAGGCTGTTTGCCTTCTTTCTCATGAAGTCACATCACACTGCTGGCTCATGGTCAGCTTGTTTATCCACAGGACCCAAAGGTCCTTCTCAGCAAATCTGCTCCTATGTTGCATCACCAGCAAACTGGCTGAGGGTACAGTGCCCCATCACCCAGATTTATGAAGAGGTTAATAGCATTGGACCCTTAGGTACACCCTTAGTGACATGCCTACAAGTGGCCTTTTTGACACTGTTCCTCCCCCTCTGGTCCCAGTCTTTCAGCCAATTTTCAATCCAGTTCATTGCCCACTAACCACCTAACCCATACATTGTCAGCTTGTGCATGATGGTGTTGTGAGAGATGGTGTCAAAGGCTTTAATAAAGCCAAGGCAAGCAACATCCACTACTCCCCCCACATCCACCAAGGCAGTCACTTCATTAAGGAAGGCTATCAGGGTTTTGCTCTGAGCAGCAAGTTACTGAGCTACTTTCAACATGATAATACTTCCATGGTCAGTGCTGTGCTGGAAGCTGGATGAGGAGATCAAAACAGCCCTCTCTGACTTTAAAATCTTCGGGTTTGAAATTACTCATAATACTGTCAAGTCAAATATAACAGATAAAAATACAGCACCTTTTTTGTAAGTTGATCATGTCCCTTTAGCATGGTTATTCAGTATTCCTAAACACTCTTGTTAATAATGTGTGACAGGCAACTGTGATGGGAATGCTTCATGATTGCTCCTTATGTGATATCATGCTGGGATTGCAGACCCATGCTCTGCTGTTTTGTTATCTGTACTTCACTTCAGACATGTTTTATTATAGTACTTTAAAAGGAAGAATGGAACATTTTATATCTTCCTGCCAAACCCCTTCTGTCTGTTGTTTGTTTTTTTTCCTTGAAGAATTGTTTTTATCATCTATCTTTTACTGTGTATCATATCATTATCTTCACATGTTAGGGGGAAAAATGAATGGACTTACAGTGTACAACAGACTGACAGCAAATCATAGCATGGATATTCCCTCCAGAATGGCAGTTATACCCTAGATGGCACAGTGACTAAATAACTCATTGTGAGAAATTCCTTCTCACAGACAGTTGTTAAATTGAAGGTATTACCAAAACAGAATGCAAGAATTATTGCTTTTTCTATGGTCATTTTTCTTTAGGTAGGGATATAAGCTGCTTTTTTCCCCCTTCTCTTAGAAACAAACTGAAAGAACCAATCCAGCCCTCAGCGTCATTACAGCACCATTATGGTTTATGCTGACCTAGTATTTTCACTATAAATCCTGTTTTCCACATGAGTCTTGAGACCAGGGCCCATTTGCAATCCACACTTGTTTGAGGGAAAATATTTTAATGCACTTTTAGAGCTGAGTCTGGACCTTTTAAAAATTTCAAATGACATAAAAATAAAAATTAATTATTTCAGGTGTTTTCTAGTACTGCTCTTTCTTTCCTGTAGCAAAGAACCTAGATCTCAGTTTGAAGCTGAGATTTTACTAAAATTTAATGGGAAATTAATATAGGTCTAAATGGTAACAATCAACCCATTAAGATCAATATCCTCATTTCTTCAGAAAAGGGCCTATTTTTCGATAATGCATGAATATTCAGAAACTTTATAAATACAATACAAAGACTCAGGTACTCCTGGTACTCCAAAGACTCACTGCAAGGTGTTTTGTTTCATTAGGAGATCAGCAGCAGACTTGTAATGCAGAAGAGCAGATCTACCTACTTTAATCCCAGTACAGACACAACAGATTAACAAAACAGTGTCCACTCAAAGAGGAGAAAAGAAAACACATCTTGTTCCTGCTGAGACACACACTAAGAGGTGGCTGAAGCCTGTGCTTTGGGACAAGGACCAGTCCTGCTGCCAGCAGAGCTGGCACTGCTGAGGAGCTGCTGGGGACATCTCCAGCCAGCATGGCTGGCTCTGCTGGAGAAAGCCTGACCATCACTCCAGCTCATACTGTGGCCCACACTGTCTAGCTGCAGGGAGGAAAAATGTGCTTTGGAGCCTACTTCCAACCAAGCCCAGCATCTGCCCAGCAGCTCTGTGGCAGCTGAGAGGGGCTGCAGGCCCCTTGGTGTCCCTGTGCCCAGCAGGTCCTGGCTGGGTGCCTCCATGGAGCAGTGTGAGGGTCCTGGCAGCAGACAGGAGCAGGCTCCCAACACAAACACCAGCTAAACCAGGCTCCAGCCCAGCCCACTCCCATTGGGACAGGGATACATGTTGGACAAGCTCTGCCAGGACCCTGGCTTGGTCTATGCCTCTGTCTTACTGAGCAGAATGCCCCAGCTAAGGCTTGTTCCTACTGCCCATGGTATGCTGGATTAGCAGCATCTGTATGCAGGGACAGGAATGGGGCAGGAAGCAGTTTTGGCTAGTCCCTGTGCACTGGGAGAGCTCCCACTGGGCAGCAGGATCTGCTTCACCTCTCCTGCCAGAGCTCAAACACACAGAAACCTGCCCAGATAACTGGAGTCATCCTCTAGGATAACTGAGCCTTGGCAGCCCAATTCCTGCTGTCCAGAGCCTGAAGGTGAAATTATGATTGACTCTTGCTTAAAAAATGAGAAGGGGAGGGGAGAACAGAGTTCCCATTCCTGTCTCCCCACTGCTTTGTAAGTACATGACAATAACACAGCCGCACATGGGCTTACACTGGTTTGGCTTCATACAGAGATTAACAGCTGATTTAAATTCAGCAGGTGCAAGTTTTCTGTGTGGACAAGACTCAAGTTGATAGGAAATCAATGGGTTTAGACATTTCTGAATTCTTCCCTGGCACCAGGCAGTATGAAATTCTGTAGCCCTGGGGTAAATGACTATACAATGTGCAGGTCAACACCAAGTCAGGCCAGCTGGATGATTCTGATAAAATCTGGTTTCTGCCTCCCATTTTACATCTCCTTTATTTTTATTTTATTTTCAGATACCAGCATTAAAATTACTTCAGGATCCTGGTTTTATCTGGCAAAGATTAGGGACAGAGAGAGATTGAGAGGGCTATTTGCAAAACTGTCAAGAGCATGGAACAGTCCAAGCGTAAAAGCTATTCACCTTCACTTCATACCGTTGATGGGTATAATAAAATATTTTTCATTCATCCATCAAAAAAGTTAGAGCTATTTACACATATACATGCAGAATGCCCAATGTGATTTGGCGTAAATGCTTTAATCACGTGCATTTCAGATGTAACCTACTTGCAGCTGCACAAGTGAGAGTGTGAGACATCTGTCTGAAGTGCTGACTGATAATAAGCATCATGAATCTTCCCTCCAGATCGCGCAGCACTTCCCAGACGACGGGTTTGATTTGGCCTGGGCTTTCATGCAAAGCTTTCACTGAAGGCAAAAGCAATTCCATGTGCAGAAGAGCCCACTGACTATACAAAGACACTGACTTCTGGGGGGTGAAGCACTGCAGCTTGAGCCAGAGCTTTGTTCTCAGGAGAACAGATTTTTCTCCCCTAACACACTTGAGCCAGAAATGTTAAAGAGTCATGATATCCTTAATGTCCAAACAAAGACAGAGGACATGTTCTGTGAGACTCCTCTGTAAAATTTGCATAGCTTTATCATGCTTTTTAAGGAAAGAAAAAAAGCATCTGCTGCTCCAGCACACTGCAAAACAAAACATTTGGAGGCTGATAGAAAAATGCAGAATAGTCTTCTATGACATGTGGAATGGACAAAAAGTCATTAAAGGAAGAAACCATATCCATTTGTAAATTGAGGATCATTTTATTTCCATGTATTTATACCCATAAAATACTTTCTTTTCTGTTTCAACACTGAAAGGGAGAAGTAGCTTAATTATGATATCATGGTATTAACCATATGAAAAGCAGCTTTGTTGTAATTGATTTTGCTCAATTTTGCATGTACACCCACACTCATACATATGCTTGTAAATGCAGAGGGATACAAGAGGCAAATTTGTGGGGAAAACTCAGTTAAAATAAACCTAAAATAAACAAGTTGGTTTTTTTAAAATAAAATCTCAAACAGGAAAAATAGATCTTAGAGCTATCTGGAAATAAAAGTTTGAATTTTAAATACCTTCCAGAAATATTTGTTAAATTATCAGAGTCCCTTGAGTGTAGTCAGAGAGTGATTGGAGGGAATTTTTGCATTGCCACTTGAATTTTATCTGGCCATGTTTACTTGAATGGATCACATTTGGAGAGGGAGACATACATTTAGTTTTCAAGACTATTGAGTTTTGATTTTTTTGTCTTAACTTTACAGATATTTATGTAGAAAGATTTTTTGCTTCAAAATCATGAATCTAAAATTCAGTATATTTACACATTCTGAATGAAGCCCATGGAAGTAAGTCCTACGAAGTAAAGTTCATATACAGTGAAAATTGCTAGCATTAATTACTCCTGAATGTTTGTGAGTACCCAAAATCCTGACATAAAAGCTGTAATTTCTATGCAAAGTAGATAGGATGATTGAGTTATAATTAAAATGGTAATTATACCCTTAATGCTCTGTATTTGACTTTTCAAAAAAAATGTTATGCTCCAAGAAAAGCTATTTAAAGATCAGAGAAAAATGTTTAAAAAATGAATGTATTCAAGACAGTCTAGATCTTTTAAAATCCAGTTACTGATTTTTACATGCTTTCATGTATAGTCTGAAACATTTTCTTCATTTATTTTGGTCGATGGAAATAATAAAAAATCATTGGAACGTGAAAAGTTTAAATGAAAGCAATATTCTCCAAGTTGATATTTAACATGATAAATATTTGAAATGTTGGAGGGCAGGCAGCAGTATTCATTTGCTGACTAAAATCCTGGCCTTCATCCTCTTAACTGGGTGATGCCAAGGAAAGAGCTGGTGGGAATTTGACAGCCCTGTAGTTCCCCCCTGGCCGGTACAAGGCATGCCACCCTGCACATTGACAGGAAAAATGCATTCCCTTTGATCCCACATGGACTCTTGAGAATTAAAGCAAGAGCACCTAAAGCTATACATGATATGTCAGGAGTGGCAGTCTGGTGGAACAATGTCAATATTTGATGATGTGTGGCTTGCTGGGAGCCACTGGAAGCGCTGGCCCTGGCAGAGGTGACACCCGGCTGCTCCGCACTCACCCAGCCATGGTGCATGCCCAGATGTGTGGGAAGGGGTGGGAGAGCAGTGCCCAGGGAGTGGGATGTGCCTACAGATCCAAGAGGATCCATGCAGCAAAGCAGGGCCATTTCCCAGCCACTGCCAAACTCCTGGTATTTGCACATGTGTACCCATCTGCCTGTGCAGTGGTATGTCCATACTGGGACTTTGAGCATCTTCATTCAATCTGGAGCTGATACAGCAGCCTCTTCTGCTCCTCAACTAAGCACTCCTCAGGGCAAAGTAAAAGGAGGCTCTTAGGAAGCTAAAAACAAAGTAAAATTGGTAAAGTTGTGCAGTCTTAGATACCTTTTTTTTTTTTCAGTGCATCTCATCATAAAAGCCCCTTTGCCTCCATCCATCTACCTAACCCACCCACCCACACATCACTTATCTTGGACTTCAGGACTTTTCATTTTTATTCATTTTCAAGTATGATTGAAAGTTTTTCCTTGTGTCCCACAAAAAGCATGACAGGGAGGATTCAGGGCAGAATTTTCCATTTTTTGAAAACTACAGAGCAGTGATTTCCTAGTTTCTAGACAGCTTTTGCTAAAAAAAAAAAAAAAGCCAAAAACTTTTATCATCCTTTTATCATCCTTGGCTCCATGTGTGGCAGGTTCTGTCTCTGTCCAACATCAGGTTATACCACCCAGATCCAGCATCACAGTATTCCCCTCTCATTCCCTTACGCCATGTACCTGTAATGCTCGAGATCCTCCTCTACTCCAAGCAGAATAGAAATGCTAGCAGGAGAAAAAAGAAATTTAAAAACTCATTTGGAGGGTAAGAAGGGAAGGACCTTGTGTGTGATAACAAGATAAACCTTTGTAAAGACCACTAGTGTTATTCAGAAGCAGCAGTAAAAAGCTGTAGAGGAAAAATAATGGTAAACAAGCTAGTAGTGAGGAAGAAGCAGAAAAATCTGTAAGGAAAGGTAGGAGACAAGGAATATTGGCTGTCATCTCCTCTTGCTTTTTTCAAGAGACATTTGTGAAATCTTTTCTTCTTGAGTTCTGGAGTCTGTTTCAATACTCTACCCCTTGTTTTATGTGGTGTTTTATAGTCTCTCTGCAATCCATAATTGAGAGCTACTGTTTGCAATCCCCTGCAGTAAGTTCTGAGTCACTGGTTTTTAGTCATTGAAATTTTAAGAAATAGTATTAGTTAGCAAAAGACATGCTACAGGTATTTATCAATGCTAGTTGGCCTGAAAAAATGTATTGGTAGGCATCATTGATAGCCACTAGCTATTCCAAATTTCTACAGCTGTAAACTGAAATTAAATGCACATGAAAAAACTTTAAAAGCTTTGCATTAAAAAAAGCTGAACTTGTAAAATAGCAGAATTGTTCCATTTTTAAAGACACAGGAAGTCTAAAACAAAGCCTCCTTAAGCAAAGGTAAAAGTCTCAATAGATTTCTCCAAAGTTTGGCTCAGATTCTGAATTCTTTCAGAGCATGACTGTACTCTAGCAGAAAGGCTTTGAGGGAGGGGGAAAGAAAAAAAAATTCTGGAATTATCGATGGTGGTGGATTTAGAAGTTGGTTTTATAAGTGCTTTCTCCACTAAAATTAAAGCATGTTGGATGGCAGCCTCAGCCACGTACAAATGGGCTTGCCACATGAAAATGAAGGTAGCTCACTCTATTCCTACTAACTGGACATCAGCAGCTGTGGTTCCTTTGCCAAACATGGCACAAATGTGCCAGTCCTTTTATTAATGACTTCTTCTTCTTCACCTAATGCTAGTCCTTGCCTTTTGAGTTTGGTTTTACATTTGAGTCTTCTAAACTAAAATTCTCAGTGTAGATTGCGCAGTGTTTAACAGCTTTGCTGTGAATGTTCCTGGATCCTCAACTTTCCAGGGGAAAAAAAAACAACAGCAGCAGCTAAGAAAGCTCCTCTTGTATTCTGTATAATGTAGAATCATAGAAACATAGAATGGTTTAGGTTGGAAGAGACCTTAAAGTTCATCCAGTTCCAATCCCCTTGGCATGAGCAGAGATGCCACCCACAATCCAGGCCTCATCCACCCTGGCCTTGAACACTTCCATGTACACCTGTGGAGCTGCTGCAAGCTGCAAAAACACTCTTGCCAGGCACTAAACCAGAACAAGAACGGCCCACAGTCTCCATAAGGCCAAGAAAGCCATCTTCTCCTTCAAACAAGTAGTCCTTAACGGCACTGTGTTGCTGGCTGTGATGGAGCCCCTGCCCAAATACCATTGCCAAGGGGCTGTGTCTGACCACTGATGTCTGGTCAGTCTGCTGTATTTCTGTAGGACAGATGTGTAACTCCCTGGAGAGCTGATGGAAGATGATTTTCTGTCAGCCAGTACACAAAGCCAGTGGCTGTTGCTGGAGCTACATAGTGAGAAGTGATTGTCCCCTCTCCTGTAAGGTGTGACAGCCCATGCCGTCCTTCCTTGTAGGGCAACCAAGAAGGCAAAATTAGCACCATAGCCTATTTATTTTAAACCCAGAGGGACAAAGATAGAAGGATATGTTTGGCATGTCTTCTCCCATTGGTGTTGGATGTGTTGTATTACTGGTTTTATATCTGAATTTCACCTGCAAAGGAAATAAATGTTCATTTTGTCTCTTTGATGTTCTGTCCCATGTTGCTGACATTGTTGCCAACACTGTAATTGCAATGCTTTGCTTTGCCCCAGAGATTTACTTACTGAGGCCATGAGAGAGGTGATCCTTGGGGAACTACAGGCAGATAAATGCAGGTAGAGAAACTGAGGCACAGGAATTCCATAGGTGCTTCAACAGAATGACTGCAGATTCTCTCCATTGTCATGCCTATGCCAAATAGCATTAGATGCATACATCCTTGGTATCTCATAGCATAAAGGACAACCTTATATCTCATTTGTGCCTGCAGTGAGAATGAGCTCTTCAAAGACCTCCAACTATCTCCCTCTGCAAGCCTGATACTTAATGACACAAGGGAAGCTCATATTTTGTCTTCTTCTGTGGTATGGCAATATGTTTTACAATGACAATAAATTCCCTCAAGTCTTTCAGTTGTCCCATGAGAGATTTGCCATCATCCTTGCTTTGAAAAACTTCTCTCTACTTCTTAAATGAGAGTTTGTTCTGTAGGTTTTTTCAGTTCTAGCTGGACAAAAAATATTAAGGACAAAAAAAACAAATAGTAGAGTGTGAGATGTGGAAGTTTGGTTAGAGAAAAATGGTAACACTGCTACATCTCTGTTAGAAGCTGGTGTTAGTCTGCCAACAGTTAAACCCTATATGTGCTAAAGAAACCATAAAATACATGATACATAGCATAGATTTTAGCAAAACATTTGCTGAGATGTGATGGAAATGTCATCTATAAAAAGCCTTCTTAACCACCTTAATATATATAAAATGGCAATATACAATTTGGCATGACATATGCATATATATATATACATATATATATATGCTCATATATATAAAGTATGTGACAAAATACAGCTGCACCACATCATTTTAGCCAGCAAGGGTAAGCCTTTCTTATTCTGTTTGTTTTTCAGGTCAGAGGGTCTGTGATAATTTCATTAGCTGCTGAAACATATTTTTACTGTATTCCAAGGACAGTGTTAAGTGTACAGGACTCCTGTTACTGGCAATGAAAATTAATATCTAGGACATTGCAATAGGATCTGAACATTTCACTACAGAAGCATGGCAATGTGATGAATGTAGAGCTAAATGCTGTGTAGGTGAGGGGATTTTATTCCAGTTCCAGGTGTAAGGAAATCACTTTATTCTGATCTCTTACTACTAATATCTATTCAATATTATTGCAGCACTCAAACTGAAGGGGTAGACAACCAATTTAATCTGCTACTGAGCCAGTAGATCAGAGCTCTTCATACAGTCAGTGGGAGAAATAATCCTGAATGGGAAGAGATGACCAAAATATGGCCATCACTCAGGGGTCTTGCATGACTCTGTGGACTGATCACTGGAAATGAGGGTAGCTCATGAATTTACACCAGAAATAACAACTCCAAACATTCAAGAAAAGGTGAAGAATGCTCAGTTTTCTAAATCCACTTCTCCTAACAAGCTCGTCCCAGTATAGCCTTCTCCCTAGGGATCATTGCACTGCTTTTCCATCAGGGCACTCTGCCCCTCTGGACTAAAGCTTGTTATCCTTGACAGAGATGTGTTACAGTTCACCATGCTGTTTGTATTGCTAATCAAGGAGACAAACATTTGAGACATAAATTGCATGCTTTCACAGCACAATCTGAACTGAATCATCTCTTGACTGCCCATGGCAACACAGGGGTGTGGTACCCTAGGACACAACTAAAACAGAATAATATGCAGGTTAGGTTTTAATAACATGCTGGATTATAAGAACAGGGAAGAAGAAATATAAGGGAGAAGGAATGTAAGAAAGAAAATATAAAGAAAGCCTGTGTTAGCCATGGGGGACAGAGAGACTGAGATTGTGCCCAGCCATGTATTACCCAGCCATTTGTCAAGATAGAGATCTTAGGGCACAATGTGGGAGTGGTGAGAAACCATCAAACAGGAGCAAGTGGCTCTGTGAAGCTCAGGGAGGGCTTGAAGTCATAGGTCTTTGGTGAAAGGATATTTTGGTATTGGCAGTAGATCCATAGAATCACATTTCCCAGTTCAGTGACCTTGCAATGCACTGTCTGCATTGCATAAAAGAAAATGTGCTTACATATTATTATTACTGTATTACTTCACAATTAACTAAATGTGAAAATGCAGATCACCCACCATTTCCCTGCTAAGAGATACAGCTTTTCTCTCGTCTCTCACAGTCTCTTTTTCTTATTTTTAATCACTTTCATTTCTAAGCATACACAGAAGTTGTTGTGTGAATCAGACCAGTGGTGCTCGAGCTTGCAAAGAAACCCAGGGGTTTTTGATGTTTTGTCAGGTGTAATCAATGAGAGCAAGTCTGATGCTTTTAAATTCCTGTCTGAGGTTTCCTTCCATTCACCTTGCAAAGCACAGGAGTTAGACTTGCAGCATATAACTCTGCAGTGAGAAAGGAGCAAATGACTGGCCAGGTCAGTGTATTGTGTGCCATATTCATACACACATACCTGCACACTTTCATACCCACACTGTTCTGAACAGAGAAAAAAAACAAACCCACAAACCCCTGCTAGAGGAGACTGTGCCAACCTGCTACTCACCTGTGGAAATGAACTACCCAGATTAATTACCTGACAAAGGCTGGACTGCAGCTGTCAGCTCAGAGCAAGAATAGTGTGTCAACGAGAAACAAAACTGGAGACATGCTGGAAAGGCTTTTTGTATCTTTTTCTTTTTCTTTTTCTTTTTCTTTTTCTTTTTCTTTTTCTTTTTCTTTTTCTTTTTCTTTTTTTTTTCTTTTTCTTTTTCTTTTTCTTTTTCTTTTTTTTTTTTTTCTTTTTCTTTTTCTTTTTCTTTTTCTTTTTTTCTTTTTCTTTTTTTTTTACTTCTGAGAATTTCCCCACTATTTCTATCACTTATTATTTGCCTATTATTTGCAGTCATACCAAGGTGCACTGGAACATGCCTGCATTGGGATAAACTCTGCACAGACATGGAGCAAGATTGCTGCCAACCACAAAGCCACACAATTCTAACAGAATCAGGAATACCATGAAGTGACTGCAGTGTTAACCATATCACACAGGTGGTGGTTAAAATTACAATAGCTGCATGAGCTAGCATTGGAGCTTTTTATTCTTCCTGATTCCCTGGCAGGACTCAGAAGTGATACCAAGAACAGGTAGTTTTTCTTCTGGTGCAGACACCTTCCGTGCTCATGTTGCTGAGTGCAGGATCCAGCTGCTCTCAGGGCTCACCATGGCCACACAGCCAGTGTGGCTGTGGCTCTTCTGCTTGTCCTCTACCACCTACATCTAAAGCCAGGTGCTGTGCAGAGTGGAGAGGTGGGCATGACAGAGCTGGGCCATAAACTGAAGTAAAACAGTACTTTAACCCTCACCTATATCAAACAAGTCAGATGCATGATTCCTTGAGTGTTCTCATTTTACAGACTGGAAACTGAGGCAGGGGCTGATGGCATGCCTGGCCTCATCAGGCTGCAGGGGATCCAGGCACAGGGGCAGAAACTCAGCCCACATCCCTGAGCCTTCACCCACACCATTCCTTGCCTGCCATTCACACTCATAAATGCCTCTTTGTGCTAATTTGACCACAGCAAAAACAGCATTATGAGGTGTTGCACTGTGAAGCCTATATACAGGCTCATGAAGGTTCCTGATCCTGTAGATGAAATACTTGCAATGCAGGCAAGGGTGACCAGGCCAGCAGTGAGAGTGTAAATCACTGCTCACCCCGGAGCCGCCTGAACCACGACCTCATCCCTTACACCTCCAGTTGTTTGCAAAGCCTTTCTGCACCCAGAGGGAATTTTCACTCACATATGTGTAGAAATTCTCAGATTAATTTGATTTTTGGGAGGAGGCAGGTGGATTTAAGTGAGAGGTTTTTTTGTTTGTGTTTATTTCTCCCCTCAGAGCTGCCTTTCATTGCACATTTACTAGTTCTGGAAGACAACACCCTGCTGACACTTAGAGAAGCATCAGTGAATAAAGTCTGTTGTACAGACTGCAAAGCCATCTGGACTTTCTGCTGAAAAGGTTGGACATGGTTTTAGGCAAGATTTTATCACATCTGAAAAAAAAAAAAACCTTCTGTACTCAGTACCTCTTCCAAGGTTGATGTCAGGGTGGTTTTTTTCCTTTTGTCAGTTGCAAAGCAAAAAAAAATGACAAACAGTTGGAAGGCAGTAAAAATGGAGATATAAATCTCTAGAGGAAGCTTTGTCAAAGGTAGTGGAGTATAAACAAAAAATAAATTAGCTGTGGTGTTATCAGAAACTGGACAGCCTTCGATTTGTATGATAGTTTGTCTGGGTTTCCAGACCACCTATGCAACGCCTCTGTGAGGAAAAGCACAGATTCACTCGACAGAAGAAGTGAGGAAAATGGTTAAACAACCATCACAGGAGGAGAAAGGAAGAAGAAAGACAGGAAGACAAAGGTGCAATGGCAGACAGCCTTGAAATCCTTCATTTTTTCGCTTGTATTATTTCCAGAAGTGCCAAGCAGAATGATTTACCTTGCTGTCCATATTAATAAGTTCTTGAGTCCAAGAATTTTGTGTATCCCTTGTGTTCTACACCCCTCTTGCTCAGGTTTTGGCAGGACAGTTTCACAGACTGAAAAGGGTAGCACAGGCTTGTGTGCCAGCTCCTCCTGGCTGAGGATCCTGTGAGCAGAGCAGGAGAGGAAAACATGCCGAAAGTAATTTATTGGAGTGCCCTTTAGGTTATGTGCAGCTTAACAAGTGAGCTAACAACCAGTGATTACCTTAGAAACACAGATTGGTGAGACAGTTTTATATATTCTGAGAGCTAGGTATGAAGCTGGGTATTCCTCTTTTCTCTCTGAAATTGCTGTCTGAATTTCAGGAGATTTTTTCCTACCCCACAGCTGTAAAAAGGAGCCCAGATGTGTAATGCCAGATCCCTTAAAAATAATTTGAGGTGCCTTTCCTCAAGTATAGTGTGCTGGTCAAAGAAATGTATTCATATTTGTATTAGTCTTTCTCTTTTTTTTTTTCTGTAAGGGAAGAATTGTACATTTCTTGACTTTGACACTGATATACCTGAGCAAAATATTGCATCAGATTATCTCTCAATTTAATGACCAATTTATGGGAATAAATGTATTTACATATCTTATAAATTTTATAGGGTTTGGTCAATTTGTAGGTAAATTGCTTTTATATTTTTCTGTAAGTACATAAATAAATAGAAATAATAATTTTCAATTTAATTACTGGCTTTATCAATTTATTATTTTTCTTCTTCACAAAAAGCTCTTATTTTACTACCCACCAAGAATAAATCACTTAACTTTCCCATGGTGAAGAGTTTTTCTAAAATATTTTATTTACTGTAAGAAATCTGAGCTCTAACTGAAAACTGTGACATTGCACTCAACTGCAGGCAGATATTTTTCACCTCTCTCACAGTCACAGTTACAAGGGAAGGTCATCCTGTGTAGGACAGCCCACACAGTGCCTCATGCTCCTGGCTCTGAGTTCTTGCTTAAAGCCAAGTCTGCTGAGGCAACAGGTTTTGCCCAAGAGTATTGTCACAAGGTTTGAAAATTACATTCTTGAGTTTTAGGTGTGAACACTTGGTTAGGAGTTTCTTGAGTGGAGATGGAGGGGAAAGTGATGGGACAGCGATGTTTGGGATTTAGAACAGGGGCTAAAAATAAGATTGATTTTTTAGCTTCACATGAATGTTCTTGGCAGGTATTAAAAAAAAAAATCTTTATTTCAGCAGTGTTGTTTAAATTACTTGTGTTTATCCAGTAAGGGACAGCAGATCAGGGAAGGGCTGTTTTAACTCTGGCACCAGGCACACACCAGTCCCAAATGGCTCTGAGGGTGCCTGAGTGGCAATTGGGATTCATGGATTCATGAAATCATGGTTCTGCCTCTCCTAGCACAAAGCCACCGTGGATGATGAGAACTATTCCCGCTGATTACACATTTGAGAAGTCCAGAGAAGGGTGAGGTAACATGAAATGTAGTTTCCCTTAACACCCCTCTCAGCCAAGGGAAAGTTTGTTAGCAAGGTTACAGCCAAATTTTGAGAATCATTACAGCAAATGACAGCAAGATCTTTAACGAGAAGAAAGGAAAAAATCCAACGTCTGTATGGTAATGGCCACACAAAGTATTACAGGCATTGCTCTGCAGTGACTCAGAAAGTGGAGTTGTGTTGTGCCTTGCTGGGATCAGCAGTTCAGAATAGATTAAATTTGTTTTGGACACTGGCTGCTCCCTGCTTTATCTAACAAAGCACATGTGTGATGGGAAAGGCACTTAATAGCACAGACCATTAATGAGAACCATAAACACACAGGCAGAGATTTTCAAAATGATGCTCAAGGGATTTGAGCAAGCACTGTTCTCTCCCTGCTTTCAGCATTTACCCAGGAGCTTCTAACTGGTGAGGCTTTGGGAAGAGAGTAGACCTCGAACAGCCAAGAGAATGTGACAAAGGCTTTGCCACCATCAGTTTCCAAAGGATATTCACTGTAATGCACCTAAGCAAGGTACAGCAAGGAAACTGAGAACTGAAAAGACATTTCTCAGATAAAGGATTGATTTTATTAAAGAGAGGCAACTCATAATATGAATCTAAAATCTAGTGTTTTTACAGTTAGCCATTCCCAGAGACTGGTGGCTTTAACAGCTTTTATCTAGTTAAAGAAAACCCATTGGAGCTAATTTAATATCTGTAGTGTACAACAGCTTGACACCTGAGGCTTGTCCTAAAGCAGGCACGAGGCTGCAAAGCTAACACTGCTTCATTTTTTGAATTATTCAGCACTTGCTGCCAACTTTATGTGTGCCTCTTTAGGAAGAAGGCTTTTGGATAAATGATCAGTAAAAGGGAAGAAAAAAGGCAAACAAATAACCATTCCTTTCTGGTGTTTGTTAGCAGGTGCAGTATTGACTTCAGGAATGATTCTGCAAAATTGGTGTGGACGTTCTTCATTACCAGAGCTGTATGCAGAAGGAGAAAAGCTGGCAACCTAGCACGGCCTCCTTTAGGGAACAACTGTTCATGCCAGTGGAAAAGCTTGTTTCCTTAAATTCATTGGAATGCTACCTATTGGTAGCATCTCTTTAGAGCAAAAAGAATGCAGACAGCAATGAGTCAACCTCAAACAGAGGAGCCCATGCATTAGCATCCTAACATTAGCACACTAATGTAAATTTAAATATTCTAATTAAACCTTTATGCAAAATGTTTTTCTACCAAATAGAAGACCTTACTTTTTGAAGGGGCTGAGGCATTTGGATTTGACAGTGTTTCCTTTTTCAATAGTATGCTTATTTTATGTGTTCTATTTTCTTTCAGTCACTCCAGGGGTTTCTGAAACAAATAAAAAGATACATTATATTGTTTGATTGATTCCCTGTAGTCAAGGGATATATTGAGAAAATAGACCAATTTTTTTCACTGAGCTTGTAGAATAAATTTCACTTTGATCTTTATACTTCCTACTGTGGCTACACATTTCTTCTGAGATATTTAACACTGATTAATCTCATTTAGAGGATCCCATAGTGATACTCAGGGACAAATTCAGAAACTTTTTCATTGTGGAAGAACTTGCATCATAGCAAAATTTGTCCCTTCCTATTGCCCCCAAATGCCCCAAAAAATCTTGGGCTATGTTTCCCCTATTTCAAGCTTGATATTTGTGTATAAAAATTCAAATATTTTAAGAACAAAATTCTGTGAACTTCCAAACAGTACCTCTTTGCCAGTTATGACTAAAAATTTCACTGAAAATATTTAAAACAAATTTTATCAGGAGACTTTTGTGGTCCTTAGTAAAAGAGTTTCAGATACAGTAGAGGTAATTCAGCTGGCACTTAGCCACTCAAGAAACATAACAAGTGAGAAACCTACCACAGCATTTAAGCCTTTAAGCATTGCTGGAGCATATGCTGGGTGTATGAACAATTAATCAAAATCTGAGTATATATATTTTTAGCAGATCTCCCATTCATAAAAATAGGGTCAAATCTAAAACCTAAAGAGGTCATTGGGAAACCTAATGCCAGGTTTTACCAAAGATGGACCTTAACCAATCCTCCTATTCCACCTTTTTCTCATCTTAATTTTTCCATGCATGCTGTGTGCTCCCAACTCCAGCACAGGCAGTGCTATTGTTGTCATAAAGCCCTAAGTTTATTGTGAGGCACAAAGGAAAAATTGGTGACAGAAGGAATTCTCTTTTTTTAATCCCATTCTTGGATCTTTTGGGGCATTTCATCATTCTTCTGTCTGCCACACAGGGACTATGTTCAAAGTCTGCTTCACACAGCAGCCAGCACAGTGCTGATATTTAGTAAATGATCACTAATGACAGAAGCAACAGCGTGGAGGCAAATATGTTTTGTGGGGCTTGGGAAATTAGCAGAGCAATCAGCCTCCAGCCAGGGTGAGGGAGGAGAGGGAAATAGACAGCAAATAATCACTCTGAGCCCAGGAGCTGATCACACAGTCTGGACAAGCTGGCCAAGTCAGCCGAGGTCAGCCAAGCCACTGAGGAGCCTCCATAAACACAGAGCAAATTCGGGACATTTGATGATCACAGAAATAAAGAATTCATTGAGGTAGCTCAGCATCATATGTAGTTAAAACATTTGTAATAGGACTATGAACAGGTGGGGGAGGGTGATGAAAGTGATTGTTTTGACTGAATCAATAGGACCAGTTGATCTTCCTCATCAATCTTGATAAGAAAACTGTGAGGATACTTAGTGTCAGAAGTGCTTTATTGGAGTTTTCATTAAAAGCTCCATGTGGAAATGTGTACCCAGCTGCTGCCACAAGCAGCCTGTGCAGCACATGCCCCATCCCCCTCTAAGAAGCACGACTGAGAAGACCTCTCTGAATCAGGATGTACACAGGATATATCAGCACACTCAGATAAAATGAAACGTACAGGCAGACAAAATAAAACCACAGCCATCTAAGATAAAACAAAGCCCATATACACTGACCCTGAGGGGTAAGCCAGAGCCAGACATAATGATCAATACTGTAGGAGTTATGATCAGAGAGAAATAATTACTGCACATCTCAAGGAAAGAACCACAATGAATTCCCTGGCAGGGCCTTGTTCTTTGAGTAATAATCTGCAAATGCCTGCACATGCTGAAGGAAGGCTGAGTTATGATAGGCTGTGGACTGCAGCCTCCAGTCTGGCTGCAGAAGTCCTTGTGTGACTCTGCTTGGAGAGTTTCATCACTGACAGTGCCATTTGCCTCACAGTTTCCCTGAAAGGTGGGTAAAAATTGTCTCCTTTTACCTCTGGATAAAGAGGGCTCATGGCAAAGCAAGTAGTTTGCACTGAGGCCACCAGGAGGGAGGGCAAGGAATGAGCTCAGTCTGTAGCCTTCCTTCCTTCCTTCCTTCCTTCCTTCCTTCCTTCCTTCCTTCCTTCCTTCCTTCCTTCCTTCCTTCCTTCCTTCCTTCCTTCCTTCCTTCCTTCCTTCCTTCCTTCCTTCCTTCCTTCCTTCCTTCCTTCCTTCCTTCCTTCCTTCCTTCCTTCCTTCCTTCCTTCCTTCCTTCCTTTTTCCTTCTGTCCACAGGTCATCCTGCCCCTCCATTCCTCTAGGTCCTTGTTCAGTGCTGGGGGAGCCCCTGGCACTTAGCTGATTTCTGAAGACTGATGATGGAGGGCAGCCCATGACCCTTGGCTGTTTCTCTGCTCAAGGCTGCACCTTGAAGATGATGAAGTACCTGGGAAGAGCCTGACTAATTCATTTGACTTGAGGGTACAATCACTTATCAATGAATCTCCAGCTAACTACAGCAAACTTATTTACAAGCCTGGGAAAAAAATATGTTGTGTAGCAATTTGCTATACAGCCTGACCAGGAGCAGCTCTTCAGGATTGATCTCTGTGCTGTGTTTTCCTCCCCTCCCATTTAGACAATGAGAGTTCCCTGCAGGAAAAACATATAAACTCCCACTGTCAATGGGTGTATGTTTCCCTCTTGGACAGTGAAAAGAACTAGGTGTGCATCTCCTTTTATCTGTGAAGAGAGTTGTGAACTTAATTCAACCTGATCCCCATTCATCATGTTCAACATTTAGCCCCCAAATGTCAGTGAGATTCTGGAAATAAAGTACTTGGGAGACAGCAAAAACGGAGCCCTTAGTGATATCTGTGTAGTAGAATATTTCTTCCCATCCATATGCAAATCTAACCTTTTTGATATTTCAGCCCTATAAACCCTAAGACGGGATTTCAATAGAAAATGTTTACTAAAGGCTTTCTCCTTTATAATCTATTGATTTTAATATCCTTACTATTCCTGTTGAATGTCAGTTTTACCCTGAAGACTCTCATTGCAAACTTGAACACATTTAATTATTTATACCATTTGAAATATTAGTGCTGAGAAATCCCTAAAAGTTTTTGGTTCTGTAATGGTGTGATCTAAAGTTTGATTTTCATTTGTGAATAACACAAGTAATTTGATATAGTAATCAAAGACAGATGAATACTTCAGACAACACAGTGCAGTTTTAATAGTAATGACATCTATTTTTCATCTTTCCAGACTCCTTGTGTATGTTAAAATACAGCTCATTAAGTACTGTAGGATCTCTCAGTGAACAATTTAGCATTATGTTTTCTTTTTTCTGCCAGCTGACTGATCAAGAAACTTGTTTTCATCAGAGGCAGAGGGCATTTAGGCAATGTTCAAGGTTTGAGTGCAGCCTAGGGCAGATTTGCTCCTGGATGGGGGTCAAGATACAATATTTGTATCACTCACTGTTTTCACAAGACTGACATTTGTCTCTGCGACAATTATTTTTTTTACAGAATATATGTGGACCTATGAAAAGATTTTCATAGCAGGCAAATCAAAGCAGGGGCTTTTAAAAAAACTCAGCACCTTGAAGGTCAGTTCTTCCCCTGAGTAATGTTTTTACTCCCAAATCCACCCAAAGCCAGAGTAATGGAGCTCACCCTTCCTGGCCAGGGTTTGAGCACACTTGAGCTCCCATCCCTGCCACTTGAGCCTTGTCTGGAACATCTGAGAGTCAGGAATACTCCCACTGACTTCAGTGGTGGTTTGCACCAGACCCCAGTGTTCCAAGAGAAAGAAACCTCTAGGTATAACTCCTCCTAGGTTCAGCACTCAAGAAGCATTCAAGCATTTATTCTCCCATGTATACTGGAAAAAAAATTAACATTTTTGACTGTCCATATCTTTTTATTTCTTCACCCCTGTCCCCCTGCCCCAAGCTGCAATTTCTTTGTCATTACACATTTCAGAGCAATTGCATGCATCTTTATTAATTGTACTGAATTTCTCTTTTACAAGTTAAGTTTCTATTCTTATTTTTCCCTCTTCTTTGGATATTTTCCCTTTATCTTCTACCAACCTGATAGCTGTTCAGAAGCTGCCAAGATGTATTTGGCTCTTGTATTTACTCCAGATGGAGACTTTTATTTTCACTCATATCTGGCAGTAGGAACTGTGGTATCACCAAACACAACTTTTCTCTGAGATTGTTTTGATAGAAGAAAAGAACCATTCCTTTCACATATGGTTTATAAGTTACTTCTGATGGCAGATAATGTAGTCTAGCCTGGATCCTAAAAGTTCAACAAGACTCACAATAGCCATAAATAGTTGGGTTTTTCTGGTTTATATCTCCTCAGGAATAACCATCTGGATATGTATCTTTTAGTAGTCTAGGATTATTGTTTAAAAGTAAAGCTAGAAAAAATCTGGAATGAAATCCGTGGTTCAAAACTGAGCAGGGATAAATGTAGCCACTCTTATCTCCACCATATCCGTCCTGTGTGCATTAGATATGTCTGTAACCAGTTAAGGTTTCCTAAGGAGCACTGAGAACCAATCTAAAGGCTCTACATAGGTAGAAATCCTGTCACTGATTTCATTTCACAGAACTAGGTCAAGCCAAATAGCTGTTCTGGTGTGTGCTAGAGGGAAGGCAGGGTTCTGCACAGATGGGTATAGGTAAGGAATTCAGTGCCACATCCAGCTCTGCCACTGGCTCAACTTACAGGGCAAGAGTATTCAAAGCTCTGAAGTTAATGCTGCACTACGAGCAGCAATCTTCAGGGTATCAAATCTCTTATGGGGCTGAGCCTCTTCCTTAATTTCTCCATCTGCAAAAATAAGCTGCTCCTTTTCCTCTTTTCTGTTTTACTTTGGAATACCCGTTTAGAAATTTAGGTCAATATGATATCCTGGAAATGACCTCTCAGATAAGACACTCTTCCTGGTTGTTTTTCCAGCATCCTACATGTATTCATCTTTGTTACTCCTTTGCTTCCATTAGTTTCACTGGTATCCTTTTAGGCAATGGAATCAAGACAAAAAATGTTCGCCTGACTTATTTTAGCTAAGAGGCTTCATATTTAATGGATTTGCTGTTCTTTAATGTCCCAGGTCATTCCTTGAGATCAGCAAATGCTGAATTTCTTATCGCCCTTAAATGTTATCTGAAGTCATGTCATTATTTTGCCTTTAGTGAGTCTCTTTGCTCTCTGGCTTTGGAACTTACTGCCAAATGAAGTAAAGAAAGCTCTGACTATGGGGAATTTCTAAATCCAAAGTTAAAAGTTATTTGTTCTGTTTAGCATTTTTAAAATTATTCTTTTAGGAATTGTATGTGCCTCTGAGCTAATTAACTCCTAATGAGCGCAAAATGCCCTGGGATGCAGATTTGGAGGGTACACTAGAAATGCAGACATGGATTGGACTGCAGTACTGCAGCAGATAAAATTTATGATTTGATTCTTTTTTTAAATGATGGTGCAGATATTTTTATTGAGATACTCTTCCCCCCCACCCGTCTTTCTAGTCTAAATAAAGCTGATCAGATTTTCAGTCCACCATATGGGGCCCAGTTATATCAGTTCTGCAAATACACTTTAGTTTTCCATTATGGATGAAGTCACTCTTCAGCAGGGAAAACAAGTTGAGAAACAAACTTTCATATTATGAAAGACAGGCAGTGTTCCAGCACTGAGCACTTAACCAGAGCATCAGGAAATCAGAACACCTGGCTGTGCTCAGCTCTGTGCTATTCCCCTGGACCAGTCCCTCACCCTTTTAGTGCCTTCACTCATTCATCTGTAAAGCGACTATAATTGCATTTATATCACAAGGGTGCCTTGATGCTTGACAAATGAGAATTGACCCAAAATTCATCCTTCAGAAGCACTGTATGAGCAGTACCTCACTCACATGGTGATTGTGGACAATTAGATTGGAAGAGGTATAAATGCAGTGAAAGTGAAATTCCATTTAGGAACTGTCAAACTGTTCTTGATAATTTTTCTTAGTTTTAATCTAATTCTAGTGTGGAATTTTGCATGCATCTTCTAGAAAGGCTTTATATGCCTCTTTTCTTCTTCTGCAACAAGACAGCATATTTTATTCTGTGTTATATTGAACTGTATTTTGGGCAAATTTTTTTTTCCCAGAACAGTACCTTAGAAAGCTAGGTTTAGAGAAACAAAGAAAAATTATTGTGTCAAAGAAATCCTATCCTCTATGTATTTGACCAAATTTCAATCACTTACAAGGATTGTACACAGAAAAAAATATTCCTGGTTTTATTTGCCTAAAGGGATTTGCCTAAGTGTTGTTATGTTTTATTTAATTAGATTTTTTATACTTGCCATAATAATGTTTTAAAATTAAGCTGAATTTCCACAACAAACTGTAGAAGCATATGGTGTACAGCCTGCAGAGGCACTTAATGGCAGTAGCATTACTGATATTTGTGAGTTAGAACCTACTTTCCTCTGAAAAATAGCTGTATATTCTACCAATTTAACACACTGTTTTACACCAGCCTTTTTTTCATCACCATTAACAGTTTGGGGAGGAAAAGAATGAATATGATCTTTTAAAATACATTTCTTTATTTCTACGTGGCTGTGGATATTTCAGGGTGAGGGAAGTTGTGTATCAGACTCAGGCTCTCCTCTATGTGTGCCATGAACACATCCAATGAAACCAAGTGAATTAAAGGTGGCCTGTTTTACCAGGACCTCACCCAGGGAACATATCCCAATACCAGAAGAAAAAAAATTGAATTGTTGTTTGGTTGAGCCACTTTTCCTAACAAAGGCATAATCACTTGGGGTTAGCCAGATTTCAGGGCGTCAGCAGATCTCTGTCAGCACCCCAGAGTAAGCTCCAGCTCCCAGGAACTGTTTCCAGAAGGATTTGTAGTTACAGCTTGGTTCTCTACAAGAAGTCATATGTCTAAAAAAAATCCTTTAGATGTTACTTTTTTTATGTTCAGACTTGCAAAGCACTTTAAGAACAACTCACACTCAGTGTTCCACTGACTTATCTCTAATGTATGCTTGAGAGGCTCAGTGCAAAACAAAGTGCAGAGATTAAGTAAATTAAAAGATACCAAACATTGTAGCAGGGAATCATTCCAAGTACTGGTGTTCTCAGGAGCACCAGAGCTGCTTTAGGCTCATGCTCATCCATGCAGAATCTACAGAATTCACTTTTTAGACCTTTTTAACCGGCTCTGTTTTAGTTACCAACTTCCCAAGACTCTCCCTGGTGATTGGACTCATTCATACCTGAGGGTTCACACCCTCTCCAGTGCCCAGCCCATGGGAAAATCTGACCTTCCAAAACAGATTCCATGCTCATGAGAAGACATGGCAGACCAGTCCCTCCCAGACTACTGCACAGCCATGAACTGCAAGCAGCATCCTTGGTAGGATGTGCAAGCAGAGATTCCCCATTGTCCCTGTGCCTGTCAAGGCAGAAGCAGGACAGATCACGGTGCTCCTCTGACAGATTCCTGAGCTGATCACTTTAAGTTCCTGTGAACTGGTGCTGGACCAATGTCTTAAGAGACTGGAAAGAGGTTCAGCCTCTAAATATTCTCCCTTTACCCCCAATCCTAGCCAATATGGCTCTCAGCTTTCATGCAGTTCATTTTGCCATTTCTGAGGTTGATGTAGGAAATCGAAGGAGGAACTTTATCTTTGCTCAGATAGGTGGTGTTTAATTCTGAAGTGGACCTCTCAGCAGCTGACATCAGGTGACTAATCTGCCAAAATGCCCAAGTTCCTCAATCAAAGGAGTGAAAAATTCTTTCTGACTGTCTCTTTCAGGATTTTGCTGACTCCGTATACCAAATGGTTGCACAGAAGTTCCAGGAACTGACAGACAATTTCACTTCCATGCATGCACGCCACAAAACCCTTGCAGGCATTGTGATGACCAAAGGTAAGATATCCTCCCATTTATTTTCCTCTGGCATTTTTCATGACTAAGTAATACATTATTTACCTGGTTCACAATACTGAAGGATGACTTTACTCCCACACAGAAAAATGAATAGTAATGCACTGAAAAGAAGCATTAAATATTTATGCCTCAAGTAAGTTCACACAAAAAATATTGGCAACAGAATTGATGATTTATTTGTAAATATGTCACTACATTTCTTTGTTTACAGGACAAAATGCAGCCCTCTCTGATTTTTCATTTCCTTACAGATGGAGGAGAGAGTTAGTTATCAATAAAAGTAATTGTTTATGACTTTCTTAGGTTTGGAAACATCAAGTTCTTGTTGTACAAGGCTACCATAAACTTTGTTTTAGACTGGCAACAGAAACAAAAGTGCTTTCCAGTCAAAAGAATCCAACCCAGAGTATGTGTAACTTTAGGTCTGCTCTTCTCTAGCCATGGGAAATGTATATAGTTATCAGCAGTCCCAAAATTTGGTATTCACTCCTGCTAAGACTTAACTGATTGACACATACTATATGGAAATCTTCAGTGCTTTGATGAAACAGTTGCATAGATGGTCTTTTTTGCAAGCACCCCTCAGTTGGGGCACCTCAGTATTTATGAGGATGTCAGCAGTGGAGATGCTTCCAAAAACTTCATTCTCACTCTGACACGTGGAGCAGTGGGTCCAGTGCAGAAATGAGAGGATAAGCTCGGAGGGTAAAAGCATATATAATTCATCCAGGCTTGTCTCACTCCTTCCTTTCAACAATTACATTAGCTACATTCAATAGGGACAGTTGTGAATATTGCAAGATAGCAGGATGGAGACAGGATTTTCTGATGAATCTTTTCCAACCACAGAGCCTAAATGCAGATAAGATTTCTGTGCTGAGCATCTCCTTTCTGATGTGAAAAGAATAAGTAATCATATTCAGTATGAAGGAAAATAAAAAGGAAGTGTGATTGACTTTGGAATGTGAAAGATGCACACTAGACCCAGCATACCAGCTGCCTTGTCCTTGTCAGATTTCTTGAGTGTGGCTCTCATCAGATTTAAACAAAGTGCTATCATTTATTTAAAGGAGCTCTTTCCATGCAGAACCACAAGGAAGAATGTTTAAATACACTTTTTATAAGAAACTAAGCTACAGGAGCAAAGAACTGTTGCTTTAACCACATTTAGGGGGAGAGCACAGGGAAGGTGACACTTACTCATAATTATAATAGTTGCAAGAAATGTCTGTAGAAATTTCATCCCATTCTACTTTGCCAAGGAATCACTCCAACATTCTTTAGCCCAGGTCTAGACCAGCTTCATAAAGCATGATTGAGCCACTGCAGCATTATTTCTACATGTCCAAAGAAGCAGATTAAAGCCCCACAGTATATGAGAAGAACAGCCACTGGAAGGAGGCATAATTCCCAAAGGCATGGCTGCTGAGTGCATGCAGTGCTAGGGGAAGCAAAGGGCACTTCCAGACTTTCTTAGCCTTTCTGGGCAGTTGGGGCTGTCTGTGTTTCTTCTTTAGGGAAGGGCTGAAAGTGTCCTTATGCTGTTTGTTTCTTTTGGTGGGTCCCATGCCCTTAGTGGGATTTTATAAATTTGTGTTTCATATTTCATCTTAGTCAGCATGAAGACAAAGTATCATTTTAGTTATGTTCACAAACTATTTCCCTCAAGGCTTCTTTTTCGATTCTGAATTCACTCTCATGAACTTGTTCAATCTGTCAGCCATCCAATTTGTCAATATCTCACTGGTTTTGTGGAACCCAGAAAAGAAACTTGCAGATATAAGGTGATTCACAGAAGATGCAAAGCTAGAAACAGCCTTATCTTAGTATATTCTCCAGGAAGATTGAGTTCTTTCCAGCACAAGAGTCTCAGCCAACCAAGGCAAGATGAATCATCTGTCATTTGTGTTATTATTTTCTGTACTAAATTTGCAGATTTGTGGTCTCTTCTTCACCATCATTCCCAGAAGTAGCAAGGACCTCCACATATGCTTTTCAAAGGTGGCACAGGCAGATTTTCCACATCAAGCACTCAAATGAGTACCAATTCCCTGTGTTTTTAACAAAAAAAAAAAAAAAAATGGCAGAAGCTGTCTTAGATCTCTGCAAACAATTTACTAATGGCATCAACAAAAACAAATCTGGAAAATTCTTGTTGCATTTGGTACCATAAGTGACAAAAACGTTTGATTTGTTTTTACCTTCATTCCAATTTAATGTTATCCTGACTAGAGCAGATTTATCTGTGCTTGTACAGTTCCCAGGCAAAGCCAGTAAAAAGCACAATGGAATTCAGTGATAACTGCTGGTAAGATAATGCAAGATCTCTACAGACAAAGAAGTAGTGTGCTAGATTGGTTTTCTTTTTCTGAACTCTGACATTTTTTCTGTCATTTCAATTTCCCAGGGAAACCAAAGAGTTACATTTGGCCACTGTAATTGACTTATGCTAGCACCCGGGGCAAATTCCAATGTGCAAGAAAGAAAGAAAATGTGGAAAATTATGTTATTGATGGACTGAGAATGTTCTGCAATAATAAATTTTTAGCCAGTGAAACAGGCAGTCCAAAGCATTTAGAAATGCTTTGCTCTGAATTGTGATGATAATTAAAATATCCATGCTTTTTTGTGAAAGTAAGTTTTTGAAACATTTCATTAGCAGACATCAAGATAATCTTGAAAATATTGGCCTAGGAGGGAGCAATTTACCACACTAGATACCAGATGATGTGATCTTATCTGATGTAATACAATAATTGAATATAATAATCACCAAAAACTGATCTTGAGCTAAATGTTTCAAAAGATTGAAGAGTTTAAGTCAATTATTTAATAGTTGTCATGTATAATGTTATAATGTCTTTGAAATCTGCCAGTTCTCTAAAATATTCTAATTTTGTTGAAACACACTGAGAGAAGATTGTTCTATTAAAAATTGTTTGATTTGGTCTAAGAAAAATTGTTTAACCAGTAAGACAGTGCATTCAAATCTTCCACATTCAGCAAGCTATAATCCAGAGACTATCTTCAAGTAGAACAAGAAGTATACTTGTTATTGTAAATTAATATTTATATGAGGACCTAAGCTTTGCTGCACATTGACTCTCAAAAGTAGATCTGATGATTTCTCTGATGGTAGGATGGATTCAGACAGGGTAAATTAAGAACATCAGTTCACCTGTAGAAAAGACATTCTGAATAACACCATAACAAATAACAAACATGTCAAACACAGCCATCAGCTCAGGGCTTGCATCATGTGATACAAGGAGTTCACTTCCCTCATCAGGTTTTGCATTAGTGGCTAAAACACAGCTGACAACACCAACATTTTGGCTATGGCTGGACTGTGCTTGCAAAGTGTCAAAACTCTCTCTCTCTCTCTCCTATCCCTATCCCCAACAAGTAAGCTGGAAGTGAGCAAGAGGCTGAGAGGGGACACAGCCAGAGGTGTCCTCAGCTGATGGAGGGAGTATTTCTTGCCATAGGACACTGAGCTCAGCAGTAAAAATTTTGGGAGAGGGGAAGGGGAAGATAATTGGGTTTATGGCATTTGTCTTGCCAAGCAGCCATGAATTATCATTATATCAGTCCATTAGTCTTGCCTTCCTTCTGTTTCTTCCCAGTCTCACAGGAGAGTGGAATGAGCAAGAGGCTGTGTGGGTGTTTGGCTCTTGGCCAGGATCAACCAATATTTCATTTCAACAGCAGCTGTTTCTTGATGTTTCTTGTTGTCAGGGAAAGATGACCCACCACTCCCCATCCTTCTGTCTCTCAGGTGCAATTTGGATGTCTTATTTTGACTCACTGGTCTGCTGTATCTTTCTATTGAAAAGTTTTCAGGGAGAAGTAGTTTTCAATATTGCTGTTGTTATTGTTATGTCAGTTGATAAATTTGAAAAAGTGAAGGCCAAGCAAGCTATTATTTTCTCACACAAGGCAACAAATGCAAAACCAGAGCACTGTCACATACCTCCAGGCCTGATGCCCAGAGTCACAGATTGTGGGGTGACAGGAGGAGCCCCTGGGGTCCCCCCATGGGTCACCAGGCAGGGTGGCACCTTTACCAGCACACAAGGTTTGAGGGGACACTGTGGCAGAGCTGCCTGTCCCCCAGAGCTGGCAGGTAGGAAATCCCAGGGCAGGGCTGAGCAGGGTGGGAGGTGTGAGCCTCACACTGAGTGCTGTGATCTAGAGGCTGGTGGCATTCACACTGTTTATTGGCACCACAGAGAGAGTTTGGCCATTGCTCTACCTGAAACCACCAGGCACAGTAAAGAATTCCTGTCACTCAGTAAAGAGATGATCTATTATTGCTGAGGTCCTCTTTGCAAAAAACCTCCCATAATCATTAGGGACAAAATGAAACTGCTATTTAAACACAATTTTCCCATTTGTGTTTGACAAATCTTAGCAGTTTAAATACTGATAGGAACTTTTTGTCATGCTTTCTGTTAAAAATGAAGCATTAAGAAAGTTCAGTCCTTTTCACAGCAGTGTAACATTAATAAAAAAAGATTATGAGTTGATTTCTCACTTCAATTTTCTCTCTTCTGTATTTTTTTTTTTAAGTCTGACAATCATTTTGATGTTAAAAGCAAATTACGAGGTCTTCTCAGTTATCTTGTGTGAAATAAAGATGAACTGGACAAAAGAGCCCTAAATAGAAATTTCATGCTGTGATAAAAGATGGGAAATTATCATCTGTGTCTCATGGAATGGATCTTAATCATTGCTAAGTGGAATAACAGAAAAAAGTAAAGTTGACAATACGTCTCCATGGGTCTTTTCAGTCACATTAAGATTCACAAAGCCTGATGTTTAAGTACAATCAGAAATACTGCTGTCCAATTGATTTCTAATCCTCAGTATGAGTAGGAAAACTGCAAAGCAGTAGAATATAATGGAACATTCAGGACGTATGTAGAGTGTCAATCTGCTCCATCCCATGCTGGACTCAAGTAGCCAAACCAGTCAGAGAAAATGTGAATGATTTACAGATTAGTGTCCAGAGCAGACTCCTTCAGGAAGAGAGGCACAGGAGTAATTTGGGCTCCCAGACGGATGCTAAAAGCCTGGTCCCAGTGAGATTCAGTGTTTCAATGGAAATTGAAACTTCTGAAATCAAAATTGGGTGCCCAAACTGCTGACATTCTTTTGAAGATTTCAAAAAGTCTCTTCACCCACTGCTGCTATTCTTGTAAACATTATTGACTTCCTATGTATGCCAAGGTTAACACTTCATCAGTACATGACAGTTTTCTCAAAATGTTTTAAAATAGGTAAATAGATATGTAGTTAGGAACTATATATGTCACTCTTTCTCAGAAATCTGTTTTCCTCTGTCTATAATTGTTAAACCAATAATTTTCAGATTCTCTCTAAACAGTTTTCAACCCCATAAGACTATCCCTCTTCCACAGCTGCAACTCTTTCCCTGGATTTTCTAATGTGCACTTATAATGGGCATAATCTCTTATTCCTGCAGCTCAAGAGACTTAGGTTTCCAAATTCCAGCTCAAAGGACATTTGAAGTTCTGCAGTTAAAACTCTGGCCCTACCAGAGCCATCACTTCTATTAAAATGGGGGTTTAGGCATCATGAGTACTCCCCCTACAAGAGCAACTTTGAGAGTTTCTTCATAATTTCTGTAAAATAAGGGCTAAGGAACAGAAAGTAGTTGAAGACAGATTACTTAGAAACAGAAAATACAAGATGGGACACAATCCTGCAGCCTTGCACAGAGTAGGGAAAAAAGAGCTTTAGGGACAGCTCTCCAGGCCAGGTTATATGTTTTGCATAAAAAAACCAGGAAGAAATGCATGCACCAGCTGGAAATAAGTACAGAACCAGAGCTTCACTTTTGGAGATGAGCACTCCACCCTGCAAACACACAGCCTCTCACTGCTGTTGTTGGCTAACCTAATTCCACCCTCTTAGCTGTTTGGTGGCACAGGTTCACAAAGAAAAGGAAAAAGCACCCCTCTCATATCAGCAGTTTTAGGCACTTCCACAGGAGAATGACCCAAATGGGAATTGAGTCCCTCATTTTTCACCAGCTGAAGCAGCTGTAGGTGTCTCCAGCCCAGGGTACTCCTGGCTTCTGGGCAGTTTCAGCTCCCCACTGTGCCCACTGGTTACTCTGATTTCCATCTCTTCTCAGACACTGGGCCTTTTTACCTCCCTGAACATTTACTGTCTCTGGATTTAGTTTTCCATTTCTGCTGTTCAAAGTATTTTCCTTACTGAAATACCTCTCAAAATCTGGATGCAGACAAGACCCTGGCTCTGTGTCACATATAATTGCATTGGGCATGAGGATGGGTATAATAATTAGCATAAAACATGGAAATTAAAAATAGGCACTTCTGTTTCCTAAGTGTGTCAAGCAAGGAATTGGCAAGGTCAGACTTTCATTCTGTTCTGTGATAAGGCAAACTGGAAGCTGTCCCAATGTCAATACCAAGAGTGCAGCTCACCGTAGAAAAAAATTTTCTTTGGTGAATAAAGGCTTGGCAACCCTTGTTTTCTCTTTACTCACCTAGTAAAACACATAGGAAGATTTTTTAGATGCAAGTACACCAAAGGGGAAAAAAAAAATCCCACATAAAATTAAGTTCCTCCTGCACTTAATTGCCAAAATTCATATTCAGGATTTCATTCTTTCACACTTCAATTTAGAATCTTACTTGCATCTAAAATTGTCAATTTACTTAATGCTCAGATATCAGTGGCACATCATTTATTGGAGAAACACAGATATCTGCAGTCAGGACATGGCAGGAAAGTGCAGTTCAGTCCTGCCTTAAAATTAAGCATTATATGCAAGCTCTCTTCTTGAGGAGAAAAACAGTATTCAAATTCACATGAAAGCGAAAAAACCCTCAAATAACTTTAACTCTGCCACTATGAATTTAATTTTTTTTTTTTTAATTCCTCAAGTATATGGTATGGGGGTGAAGCATGCAGGGGCCTGGGCTGACTGACCCTCCTTCCTCTCTGGATTTCCAAAACCCACGTTGAGGAAAGGAAGGGAAGGTAAAGGGCACTGGTGCTCAAACACAGCACTGCCTCCTTCCACACTCCTCAGAAGCAAAGATGACGGGATTTCATCCTTTTGGTCCACTGAGGGGAGGGAAGAAATGGACCATAGAAATTAGAACTGGGAGAGACTACTAAGTCATCCAGTCCATTTCCCTGCAAGCATGAGATTATTCCCAAGTGCTATTTCCAGTCTAGTTTTAAATTAATCAATTAACACTGGGGCTTTCAACAGTACCTTGGGAGACCATTCTAGCCTAATGGATCTCATTGTTAATAATTTTCACCAGTTATTCAGCCTGACTTTTATTTTCTTTGATGTCATCTCAGGACCTCAGTTCTGCTGCTCTAAATTTAGTGCCCACTTCCCTTTTTGAGGTTTATACTTTCCAGATACTCAGAAACACCATGTTCATAGTTTGTATATTCAATTTTTGTACTCTCCTGCTGGGTCACTCATCTTTGCAGCCCCCAGCAGTCTTGCCTTTGTTTTCTGATTCCCATCCACTTGGCAACCTCCTCACCATTCTTTTCTGCACTGGAAATCCACCTTTTGAATGAGGTTTAAGGGAAAGACCTGCACAAAAATATCTTGCAAAGGGACCAGCATAAGAATCCTTTCTCAGGCATGCCATGATGTGATCAAACAAAATGAGCCTGTGTCTGAAAGGGAGTTTTGTTTCAGAGGAACTGAATTTGGAACTTATTTACAAGTGCAGTCCCCCACCCCTCCCCAGCCCTGTGGGTTTGGGCAGAATTTACTGAGCCTGGCTGTGAAAGGAGAGCCACGGCCACTCTCAGACAACACCCTGGCTCTTGCTTCCAGCACAGACGGGTCAGAGATCAGGATAAGAGAGGATTGTCCCTCTGTCCCTGCTCCTTCAGTGATGAAGATGAAGAGCTCTGCAAAGAACAGCTTTACCTAGCCAGCACAGTCAGAGGGAAGATTACTCAACACATTAATAAGGGAAGAAAATATGAGGCTCTCAGAGGCCCTCTCTTTCCACAGAAATACAATATATTCAGTTACACATAACAACATTTTGATGCACGGACAGGAAATCCCTGTGCAACTCCTGTGTTTCAAAGACTGTTCCATTTATACCCCTAAATATCTGTAACCTCACTGCTTGCCACTTCTTTGTTCCTATTATTTGCTACCTGTGCATCTGCCTTTTGTTCAGACTTCTATTCCATTTCCTAAGCCCTCAACATGCTTCTTTCTTCCCATATTTTAGTCAGCTACTTCACATCAGCTGCTCCCATCCACCTCAGGGGTGTTCTTTGGGGCATCTAGTGTGAGCTAGGGTTACAGCCAGGGTGCTCACTGAAGTCCCAGGTTCCTGTTTGTCACTGAAATCATCACAATCTCTACCACAGATACAAGAGAAAATGGAGAGAAAAAAAATATGAGCTGCAGCAGTCTTTATGGCTGGCAGATAAATGCATATTGTGAATTAATATATGCATACTATTAATCATCCCTGATGTACACAGTTCTTCTCTTATGGCTACACATTTTTTCTAATTTTTTTGTCATGGGTGTGGTTTTGTTCTCTGTGCAGAGCTGGGGACAGCAGAGCTCCCTATGTCAGGAGTGCATAACCTACATCAGCACTAAAGGGCAAGGTACATCATGCCACACACCAGCCCCTCAATCCTCAGCTCCCTCCTTGCACACACATCTTGATTTCACTCCTCTTGAAGCCTCAGAATAGAGGAGGTTGTAGATGCATCACCAAGTTATGGGGAAAATGGACTGATGGGCCTGGGTATACACATCCCTCACTTCTAACCCATAGACCTACCCCTCATATAAGCACTGATAAACAGGAGTAATGGTTTCAGTTTCCAGAGAAATGTGCCCCTTTGCTGGTTTGTTTGGGGTTTTTGTAGAAGATGGGGAGAAGAGCTCTTTGTCAGTATTTTCTGTGGGACATTGCCCACTCCTGGGGTGGCAGGCAGCACCTGGCAGCACAGTGCCCACGGGGCTCTGCCCGGGTTCAAGGAGCTGCCTTGGGACAGGGGTGCAGGGCTGTGCCCACAGCTGTCCCTGCAGGCAGCTTTTCCAGCATCACTGCCCTTTCATGTCTTGACTATCTCGTATTACAAAATTAAAGCCATTCTAAGAATGTGATAGGGCTGCCAGGGAAGAAGATAAGAGAAAATAATGCAGGACTTGTCAGTGCTATGTAACATCAAGAAATTTTCCTTCCCTAAACAAACTTGAAATGGAAACCTGAACTTATTCAGCTGTGAGTAGAGAGTATTGAAAAAAAACAAAAAAAAAAAAAAAAAAAAAAAAAAAAAAAAAAAAAAAAAAAAAAAAAAAAAAAAAAAAAAAAAAAAAAACCTCCTCTGTGATCAGAGCTCAATTAAGCTGCCTTGAAAATTATTCCAAATACACATTTTTTCAGATAAGAATAGACAATCCTTTTGACTGATTTGTTAAAAAAGGTAAAGAAAGAGCATAGAATTACTGCTTATCAGAGAGAGAAGCAGCACCATTTAAAATAACATGAAATTGTATCCCATGAATTATTCAAAAGGGCTGATGTTACACTATCATTATTTCTGGCTTTCCTTTTTACTGCATTGCATTTTGTGTAAGTTGTCTCCTACCCAATAAAAGAGGTGTGGGTTTTCTTAATTAATCAAACCTGATTTTTCTGATTTTTTTCTAATTTAAAATGAATATATTTCGAGCGGTGAGTTGTCTTCATGGTGTCATGCTGAAAAAGAAGATAGATTTCACTACCACTAGCAGGGTCTAAAACATGCAGTGCAATAGTCACTTGCACACTGACTGGTGCTTCTCTACATGTCATGCCAGCTGCTGAGAAACCAAAGTGTGATCCCAGTTGTATTCTGGCATTAGCAGTTGTAAACTCCATGCTGTTCTGTGTGAATTAGGCTCACTGAATTTCACAGTTCTCTGATACACAGCCAGTGTGATTCAGTTTGCTGATTGCAGGTACCAGTCTACACCTCCTGTGATTACCTCATGGTTTTCACTTTCCTTTTCCAACACAAAAATATGCAAGGCTAACAAACTCATTCTTATGGAAGGTCCTAATGATCATAGCCCACTAGAAGAGTAACTCTTTTAAAATCAGTGGAAGCATTGACTAGACTAGCTAAAATTCACTTATTTTATTGGTAGAGCTGTCTTCAAGCAGGTGGGAGTAGGCATTTTGTGTTTATGGCCACAACTGACTTAAAAGCCCAGCTCATAACCATAGTCCATAAGATGTCAGCCAGTTCTCCACATCCAGCTTACATGCTGAGCAAACCTGCATATTTTTACTTGCTTACTCTCTCTTCTGTCAACATTTTTCTGAATCATTTCTGTTGCAAACTCTGTGGCTGCAGGACTGGTGTTTTGAGAGGTCACGTAGGGAAAACATCCCTGTTTGATTTCTGTGTGTAATAGTTCAGCTCAAGGCAAAATGACCATCCTTGGATATACCAACATTGATACAATTATCCTTAATTGTTGTGGGGGGAAAAAGGCTGGAAAAAAAAATCTCAAGAAGTTTAAACATAAGAGGAAAAAAATGTAAAGGCCCTAGATTTGTTGTACTTGCCCTCTTATGATTTGGGGAGTTTTGATCAGTGTTTTGCTGCTTGGAAGAGAAATCTTTCTGAGAGCATCTCTCCACAGTGTAGAAAGGTTTACTTCTTCTGGCTGTCTATAGGTCTTCAGAGTTCATGAAGATACTGAGATGTAATGTAGACTATCAAAAAGCAAATATCTAAACTAGGGCAGATGGATCACCTCCTAGGAAAATTCCTCTCCTTTGACTATAAAGAGAGTCTACAGCAATTAGCTCAGCCACGGACATCTAAACTCTAGTTATCCAGAACAGCTGAAATGAATCTCCCTGCTGGTGTCAGCAAACTGGAAATGGCTTATAATAAAATGCAGTTTCTTTTCAACAGCTCAGCTATGATGTGAAAGTCTGCCCTGTCACTGACAGACAAAAATTGAATATTGGGTGTTTGAGGCTCCCCCTGCCTGGCTGTGAGAGGAGGTCCTGCCTCTAGACCCAGAATGGGCTCAGGCTTTCAGCAGAGCACCAGAAAGGATTGTTACCTCACTGGATCATTAGACTGAGTCTGTGATCAAAGGCAATGTGTCATTTATGTGTCCATTTTTGGTTTATAATGCAACTAATTAATTGACAGAATTTGTCAAGGTAAAATGTAGTGAATTCCCTCCCTGCTCTCTCAGCTGTCCTCAACAATAGGGTGTTAGCCAGGACCCAGCCACTATGCTGACACAGCTTCCCAATTTCCTTTCCCCTGCTCCATTTCCTTTTCAAATTGAAAACTATTAGAAGTCTTTAGGCAAATAATAGAAATGTAATGCAGGTGCCTACTATAAATCGTTCACTAGTTACTTTTAACCTAATGTGTCCTCAAACATTACTTTGCAGGAGGCAGCGAGGGTAGGAAATGCCTCATGAACTCTGACAATGAGTGGGTCAGGAGTTAAGGTCATAATAATATAACCCATTTCTCCTTGTTTGTCAAATAACCTGGATGCAGTTACATCCCTGGATCTTTCACCCAGGACTGACTCTGCTCAATGGGAACAGGAGTCTTGTGGGGGGCAGTCTCAATCCTGGGTCAAACCCTGCTGTACAGCCCTAAGCAGGGTAGGTGCCGTAGGGCTGGTGGTGCCAGTTGCTGTTCATGTAGGATTCTGCCACTCAGAAAGCCAAAGCTTTCCTAGGCATGGCTTGAGGATGTGCACAGTCTGGATCTGCTACATGGCTGATGTTAAATTAATCTGTGTTTATGAGGGAGCTCGACTTCCATAAATAGAAATTACTTGAGAAGTTTGAAGTATTCTGCAAGCAAAATAAAATAGGAAGTAAACATTAATAACAAGAGTTAGTAATTACTGGTTTTAATGCAAAATAGACAAATGTACAGAAGTGCCTATTAATTCTGAATCACTGAAGCAAATATCTAGGCTCCAGAGCTGGAAATGCTGCCTAAAATGCCAGTGTGATTAGTCAATGCTAAAATCTGCCTTCATCAGCTAGGCATCATGTCTTGTTCTCAGAGAAAAATTCCTTCCATGTTCACTGGCAATAATATCAAACATTACACAGGGGATAAACCTCCAACTCTGTGTATGTACCAAACAAGGCATGCAAGGGGACAATCTGTTAGCGTGGATGCTCCTGAACACAGCGGACAACTGTCAGCTTGTTGGAAGTGTTCCTCATCATGCTGGGTGCCCTCACAGGCAGCATTGAACAGTGCTATGCTGGTCACAGATCACTTTCTCCATTTGGCTCCCCAGTGAGCTGTAAATATTTCAAAGCTAATGCATAAGTCATGTACACCTGGGTTTCCAAGTGCCACAGCAGTGAGACATAACTCTTGGGTATTTCTGAGCATAGAGGAGCATGGATTATTTTCTGACACTGCAAATGGAAAATACATTGAGATCTTTAATGTTTAACACTCAGACTGGTCCTGCAAATTCTTGGAAGCCATTGCCTCCCAGCCCCAGGCAACATCTAAGTGATGTTCTGCAAACACTTGCACCTTGCCAGGACTGGAAACACCCCAGGCTATGTCCACACACGGCTGCCTACTGGGGCCCCATATCACTGAAAGCCAACATGTGGAGTTAATTCACCCAAACATGAACACCCCAAGCACACTGGCTGTGGCTGTGCATGTGGACATTGTGATGGCAAACAACATCAGAGGGATTCATGTTATTGCTGCCTCTGATAGGTGTTGGGTACCTTTCTGTTTCATTTGTGAATAAATCCAGACCTTACAGAAAATCCTGAGTGCATTCATCAGCTTACCTCATCTGAGAGGAGAAAATAAGTTTTTATTTGTGGATAAAATGATTGAAAAAATGAAAGACATCACACTGTGTACTGGGCTGACTGGGGGATTGAGGAAGGTGTAGATCCCAGAGAGCAGGAGGGCTTACCCAGGTGGTTTGCCCTGTATTTTCAAAGCCTGGTGCTTTGACTACAAGGTGAAGGGGGAGAGGAGGAGGCACACAAGGGACTGCTAATGTTAGGAGAAGGAAGCAGTTGGTCTCACTGCCCTGAGAAGGAGTATTGACTGAGGTCCTCAGGGGCAGACAGAGAGGCTCATGGGTTTCTGTAGGAGGGAATTGCCTCTTGGTGTACTCCTGCTGTGCTGAGGTAAATAAGGCTCTATCTCCAGTGGTAAATAAAATAGAACAAAAAAAAATAGCTGATTCTTTTCATGGATCTTCCAACCAAGGAAAATATTACATACTGTTGAAGAAAATATACACTGCTTCTTGAGCTGCTGAGTGGGACTCAAACACCTCAGTGACAGGCAGTGGCCCATGAAATGTTTGGTGTTAGTCCATGTGAAAGACACTGTTAACTAGATGGACATGTCACAATCTATGATACCTATTATTTTTCTCACAAAAGCAGTGACCCTAAAGCAAAGCAATTTTAATGTACAGACTATAAGCACTTTTCTTTGTAGGGAACAAGTAATTTTTCCACCTCAACATTTTATCTAGTAATAAAACTGGAATAAACACAAAGGCTTTTTCTCCTCTCAATTTCTCTCATGTGTTCCTATTTTCATTTCTTGGGTTTTCAAGATTTCCAGCTCTTTTTTTTCTCCCCAGTAAATACTCTAAAACATGTTTTTAGGGCCACATCAATGGTAACAAATAGAGATTAAACTCTCAGCACAGGCATACAGTGATGTGTACTTTGTCACTTGTACCTGTAACCATTTCTGTGTGAGTCTCACAACCAGGGGCTCAGATGTAATTAACTGAATTTTTCACAATACTTACACCTCTTCTACACATGCCACAGTGCTGCAATGCTACATTACAACTAAACCTTTTGGATTACTACTGTAACTTTTGTATTGACATAGGCATGAAATAATTCTGATGTAATTTGCAATTATATTCATTAATCATGGCAACAGTGCTACAGCATGTCATCCACTACTAGTCCCAGTGCTGTGTGGACATTATGAAGAGCTGTTGATGGTATTTACTAAATGGGAAATCCCATTTACTAAATGGGAAAACCAAGCCCTTTTGTTTAAAATATTATTTCCTTTTCCATTCAGCTCTTTTGTCATTTAACACCAATAGATTTTATAAGGGAACATGGCCCCAAACATGCCAAGCCAAAAAAATCTCTGCAATTTCTCAGATTTTCTGCTATTCAATAGACCTTTTAAGAGGAAAAAAAAATATTTTGCTGACTCTGTAAAATTATTCCTAAAGCTTTTCTAAAGCTAAAGTAATACCAGAGAAACAGCCTCACCACGGCCCACAGGAAGATTGTTTCCATTCCTCCTGTGGGTATTTGCAGTCTCAGTCCTGTCTTCATCACTGACTTGTCACACTTTGAGGTCTTGATTCAGTTGCCTAAACACAGGTGTGTGTTTTCTCTGAGCCTCTTTATGGATCTCCATGTGAGATGCATGGGGAGTGTGCAGAACCTCCTGGACTCCCCAGACAGCAGCCAGACCTTAGGCAGGACATCAAGGGCATCTCAGGTGACACCACCTGGCACAGCCACACCAACACCAGCAGTCTGAGCCACTGTGCTGTACTGTGCAGGTGTTTGCTACACACAGCCATTGTGTCTAACAGCCCCACCCTCAGAGGCTACTCTGTCACTTCTAGAGGAAACACCTGTCAGGCAAAAAAAGTGCTTTTACCCAAGAGCTGCTCCTTTGTTCTTTGGTATTCAGAGAGATGAGCCCAGAGATGTGTTTTTCAAGAGATAATTTCATTTTGGGCTCAGTTCATTCTAAATTCTTCTTTGAAATTGTCTGCAGGACTGAATAAGCTATGCTTTAGAGTCAAACACAGCTCTTGTTGAAATCTCTAAGCATTTTGCAACTGACTCCAAATAAATTAGTATTTATTCCTAGAAAGTGTCTATCTGAACCAAGTAAGGGACATCTTTCAATTGCCATCACCATTATGTGGAGAGGCTGGTCTTAGTGATAAATGCTCCATCTCTGAGACTGAAAAGAGCACTGGTGTAGCTGCTCTTGAGGAATCTAAAAGGAAACTGGACTGAAAGTCAAATCTGATGGGGTATTTTCTTCATGATTTTTAAAAAGCAGCCCCAGAAGCGTTACTTCCATTTTATTCAGTACTTAGAGAGCAACAGCAATGAAACCTAACATTACAGGGAGTATGTGTTCCCACCAGAAAATGTCTTCAACAGCTCATAAAAACCTGGCCATTTATCAGCACTGCAGGAGATCTTTATTACCTCCCTACAGCATATGCTCTGCTATGATGTAGTTATTGATTTAACAAGTAAACTTCATGGTGAGCTTTTATCTTGGAATTAGCAGCAAGACTGAAATATAGACCTTATTATTCTAATAACACAGAGATGTGAGATTCCTGCATATTCCAAAGGCCATATCATCACCTTAATAAGCTTCCCATTAGGGCTGTCTGGCTGCCACATCAAAGCATGTACTATGAGGACTTTAACAATCATGGTATCATACTCACCCACAGCAATTTCACAGCACTTTTGTTTTTCTTCCTGCAGGTTTGGACATCAGGCAAGCTCAGGTCATTGTGCTGTCATCGGGTACCAAATGTATAAATGGGGAATACATAAATGACCAAGGGCTTGCGGTCAACGACTGCCATGCAGAAATTGTGGCAAGAAGGGCATTTGTTCACTTCCTCTACTCACAGCTGGAGCTACACTTAAGGTAACTGAATTCTGTTGATTTTTGGAGGCTGTTATATGGCCTTGAGTGGAACAGATCCATCCTCCAGACAGCTGAACTATTTGTTTCATTATGTCATTTTTTTCTGAGTCTTTAGGTGATGAAGGAACAATACACTGCACAAAAAAAATTGAGAGTTAGGTAGTCTGAAGTGTTGGGTCATGAGCTGCTTTACTTCAGCTGATTCTCTTTCAGTAGTGATTAGATATGACTCATAAAGCTGGGCTTTATGAAGCCTGATGATTTTGTACAAATCTTTACATGCAGGCTTATTAGCATCATTCACTGACCAAAGACTTGAAGGGAGTCATTTTGCTTAATGCAGCCATTTCCCTGTCTTCCTTGCTGCTGCTGAAAGATCTCAAAGAAGTGATTTATTGATCATTAATATCTTCATTGACTCACTAGAGAACCAATGAGTGTTAACAGCACAGTAAACTTTGTGCCAAAGTGTAAAATGCTATCACTCACTCCTTCTTTATGATGTTTTAAAATGTTATAGCATGTAGAATCATTACAGTGGAATTATTGTTCCTGTCTTCAGCCAAATCCACCTTGTTATCATTTAAATGGTTAATGGGTCATGCACTGCCTGGAAGATGGTAATAAGAGGGGTACCTCAGCATGCTGTCTTTGATCATGTCTGTCAACAACCTGGAAGAGGTTACATAGTGCTTGGTTATAAGCTTTGCAGAGGACACCAAAACGTGGGAAGGACCAGTCACTGTGCTTGAGGGCTGGTCTCTCATCACAGAAGGCTGAAGGGCTGGACCAGCAGGAACTTTGACAGAAAACTTAGCAAGGACAAATGCAAAGTCCCACACCAAGGAGGATCTTCCTCCCTTCCATCAAGAAGGAAATACATACAGGCTGGGGAGCAGCTCTGCTGAAAGGGGACAGGGTTTGTAGGCAGACAGGAAGCAAGACATTAGCTAGTGGTGTGCCTAGCAGCAGAGAGGGTCAGCAGGATCCTGGGGAGTATGAAGAGTCTCTCAAGGGATGTGTGCATCCACCACTAATCAGCACTCATTACACCACATCTGCAATACTGTGCAGTTCTGGTGCCCCAAAGAAAGGACATCAACCATCTGACCCAGGCTCAGCAGAGGCTACCCAGGGTCTCAGGGGCCACAGCACTTGGGCTGTGTGGAAGGGCTGACAGATGGGGACCTGGTGAGCCTTCAGGTGGGATGGCAGAGCCAGCAAAGCTTGTCAGCTACACAGTGGGGCTGACATCTTCACCAAGGTGTGCTGTGGGAAGGTGACAGACAAGAGGCACTGAAACAAGAGGAGCTCAGTCTGAGGATTAATTTTCCCCATGGGGAGAGGATAGCAGTGGGACAGGTCACTCAGAAGGGTTGTTCAGTCTCCCTCCTGTCTTGGACATTTTCAAAATCTGAGTGCACCTTGAGAAATCTGTCCAACTGCTTTGAGAAGGAGGTTGGGATAGAGATTTAAGGTCCTTACCAGCCTGAACTATCCTATGATGTGAAAACTGAACAGAAGTGAAACTGAGGTGGCATTTATTATATAGAAGGAACCAAGAAATGAAGGAAAACAAACAAAAAGCATCTTTCTCTATATGTCATTCTTCTGCCCTCCATTCTTAACTGCATATTCATGTGACTTTTTCTGAAGGCCATTAAACTCAGTGCAAAAAATTTCTTTGACTTCATAAGGTTTTGCATCAGGTCACAGACAAGGGTTAATCTAAGCAGGATTGTGTGTTCTTGTAAGCACCTGTGATACAGTTGCACCTAAGCAATAATAGCAGGAATAATGGCTATTTTCACTTCAGGCTGGAGTTGAAGACAAGAGAGTATATTGAGTACATGGGTTTGGCTAACAAAGGGGGACAAGAGCATTGAAGGGTTTAATCAAAAACAATATTCTCTCTATTTCACTCAGAATTGCTTTCAAGTTTACATTAAATTATTATGTTTTCAGAAGTGTAGCAGCCCTAGTACTTGCTTCATGCTATGGTCTCTTGGGAAACAAGTGCTAACACTGTATCTTAAACTACTGTATTGATCCACCTCCCTAACATGTTCAGCCATATTATTATTTTATTTGGATCAATGTTAACAGCCTTTTGTTAAGAGAATCCTCCCTCAGTGCAGCACAAGCTCTGTTCACAATAACTTCAATTCACTCTCTGTTCAGCCAAGACCAGGCACCACCACTTGCCTGACCAGCACACACCGTAAAAATCTCAACCAAAATTGTCAAGGCTAAGCACCTTTGAATAACAGAGCTGGAGTTATTGTCAAATCAGATTCTGCTTCCTTAAAGTCCATGGGGAAGCAAAACTGTGTGTTATGATATATTCTTCAATTTTAATATTTATTGCCACACTGCCATCATCGGGAGCTTTCTCATATGGTGATAAAATGGGGGAGTTGAAAATGAAATAAAAAATGCATTTTCTGCACATTGAAATCATATTTGCTCCTTTTTCTCTGGAAAAAGAGAGACATCTCCTTTTCACACATGATGCTGCCACATAGCTATAAGGACAGAGTTTTTAGGACAGACGTGGTAACTCAGCTCCACTGGGTCTGCCTGTACACCATCTCCTCAGGCTTGGGGGAAACACAAAGCTATTGTAATGCATTTGCATTAACCCATCCCAAACTGAACTCCTCTCCTCTCTTTGTACTCTTGTACAAAGTCATAAATGAAATGAAAACAAAAAGATTTTTTTTTTTTTGAAAGCATGATTCTTGACTCAAATTTTCCATCATTCACTATGGAACTGACAAGTTTGTTTTGGGGAGAGTATTTCTTATATTCCACAAACCTTCCTCCCACCAAGCCTACCTACTGAGAGTGGTCTCTGCAGCTGGATTTCAAACTTCAGGAACTTCCAGTGCAAGAAACATTTTTCTTTGTGATGCTGTCTTTGAAAAGAAACCTCTTTTCCAGAATTTACAAATACCACTATTGATCTCAGTGAAAGCAAAACACATACTTGCCTGAGTGTAGCATGAAGGCTTCTAAGAGCAAGGGCAAGCAGGTTGGAGAAAGGAAGGGCCAGGATATAAAACTAATGGCCAGGAGACAGGGATTCACTGAACTGAATTTAGTTTTTGGCAGACAAGTGTTACCCAGATGCCCAAGGCTCCTTTGATCATCAGTGCAGAGAAATGGGCATCTCTGAGGTGGAACTCAGCAGACTTGTTCAGGTACCTATTGGGGGTGACATGAACTGCCACGTGCTGGGGCAGATTTTTTTCCGTTTCTCTAAAAGAGAGAATACAGCAACTTATTCACATATTTAAGCTGCAGAACAATTCCATCCACCAGCCAATGTTGCAGCAAGATGCAAATTGCTTCCTCCCTCCCTTTTTCTTCTTATTGCTAAATGTTAGAGGTGTGAGTTTCCTGACTTTTAGTTGGAAAGAGTTCCAGAATAGGAACTTTATTCTCTCTAAGAAGCAAGAGTGACAAATACTTCAAAAGGAAACTTTCTTTCAACAATTCATTGTCTAGAGCTTGAGTTAAATAAAAGCTAAAAGCACAACTAAAACCTGTCAGCTTCTAACCAGTCTGATTAAAACCCTTAGCCCTCCCAGATTTCATTTTTATGACAACCGTAATCCTCCAGTTCTCCAGACTTTCATGAAAAAGATGAGAAGTAAGATGTAAATTTTGTGATGTACAAAAGAAGGACAAAAAAGACCTTCTGAGAAGCTTTTTCTAAGAATCACCATCAAAAAGCACACAAATACGATAGTCTGATCCTCTTGCAGTGGTGGTGGTAGGAAAAATGACATAATTTTTAGTGGCATTATTTTTACCAACTGGCCAATGGGGAAGAAAAGGAAATATAACTCTTCTTTTTCATAGAAAAATAAAATTAATAGAGTATCCTTAAAATAAATCAGCACCATAGTAGGCTTGTTGCTGTAGTGCACCCTTCAGGTTCAAAGGAGATGATTTTACCAGAAAGTAAGCTCTTTCAGCAAGTCAGATGCAAACCACTGTTTGTTTTATACATAAAAAGCAAGGAATAGTCTTAATCCAGTCCAGTTAAGTTATTTTTTCCAGGAAAATCAGCTGCTTGTTATACATCTACTAAGCCTGCTGTCAGTTTCTCTAGGATGCTGTCTTGCAGTGTATAGTACTAGAAACTCCCTATATATATATTTACATGCTAAAAACTGCTCCTCTGCTTGTCAGACTTAGTTTCACCAAAATGCTTCATATATATTAAACCATAAGTATGTGCTTTAGTATCTTCTTGAAGTCAGCTCAAAACATGGGCATGTGGAATGCTGAATAATGAACTTAAGCAAAAGATTAGAATTTATCATGTTTTTAAATGTTCCTCTTGAATGAGCCTCAAATCCTAGCTCCCACAGAAATTCATAACAGGGAAAGGTTTAGGGATGAATTCTGCTCTTTTAGCCACTGCCAGCAGGCAGAAATGACACTTTAATGCCACCCCTGACTGAATGGGATCTGTAGGCTCACTGTGGGCTGCTCTCTCCATTGCTTTGTGCAGGTTGTGTTTGGCTGTGCAAAGCATGTTGTAAAGAACAGCTGCTGCAAAGTCTTCTTCCCCCTCAGAATTCAAAACACCTGTCCCAGGGGCAAAGTATGAGGGTACTAGTGCTGGAGTAGATGTGACTTTGTGGAATTGCACCTTATGCTTCACCTGGACCATTTTTACAAGACCCCTGGATCCCCCGGGGCTTTGAAATACACCAAACATCCTATGCACAAGAATCTTTACTAAGCTATGGCAGACAGTGTTGCAACCCAAACTCTTTTCCAGTAACTCCTTTTTTCAGTTTTGTTATTAAGCCTATTCATCCACAGTGCAGGAATGAACTTCATGTTTGAGTTCAGTTCCTAAAAATCCTGCCCAAAGGCAGGTCAGGACCCTGTGTGATATGAAGAACCTCAGCCTGTTGGAGGAGAGTCAAGTTGCTCTGCCCTCCAGCCCTGCCAACTATTTTTAGAGCAGCTGTCTATCACCCAACCTGGCAGCCACACTGGCCACAGACCCTTGTTGGTGCTCATGAAGTAAGAAAGCAAGGTTAATCAGTGAAAAACAATGACCAGTGCAAACAGGATGGAAACTGAACTCCTGAAATCCAGCCCAAAGCATGACTGCTCCAACCCTACATAGCAACTATCTCCAAGTACCATAAGCTGCCCCCACACACACTCTGGTGAGATTTAATGTAATCATAGCAGGCATTTGGACTGCACAGCTTTGTATTCTCCCAGCTGATTTTGCAGTGAATTATTTAAAACTACCTGCAATTGCTCTAAAGTCCAAGCAGCAGGACTTAGAGAGATTTTATTATTTCAGAGGCTTGTATCAGGGCGATAATATAATTAGTGCAGTTGGGAAATTCCACCACAGCCAGCAGAAAATGAAGGAGCTGCATGTGGCAGCCCCAGCTCGGCAGTCTGTGACTGCCTGTCCCTGACAGGCGAGCTAATGTGCCTGTAAATTCCTCCTGACAGCAAACACATCCTGGCATCAAAAAATGACAAAACACCCAAACCATGGAAGAGTGACAGCCAAACAGCTTCAATAGCACAGAGGCTGCACTGGGAGAAAACAGGCAGAGGCAGCTTGGATGGAAGCCAAGGACTGGCTGAAAGGCTGAGCAAAAAGCAGCCCCGTTTGCACTATCAGCAGGAGAGACAGGCAGAAATCGCCTTGGTTAATGGGCTGTCCTGGAGTGAATTAGACGGGTGGGATTCCACCTTACTAACAGCATCCTAGGAAAATCATTACCTGCAGGTGCTGTTCTGTTCAGAGATATTCCTCCAAAAAGACAAGTCTCCAAGTTTTGAGGGAAGGACCAGGCCACCAGAGGGAAAGGAGTCTCATCATAATATCACATTTTCACCTTCAAAATTATGATTGTGACTATCACCCAAGTCCACATATTAGAGGCAGCTGTCTGTCAGAGAAATCACCCATATCTTCCCAAATGTAACTCATCAGAAGAACTGCACAGCAGCAGGGCCTTAATGCTGTGCTGTTGCTGCAAACAGCAGCACTGGGAGGGTTTGGCCTCACGGGCAGCTGTTGCTAATGGAATATGTGCACTGCATCCCCATCTAGCTGCTGAACCACTGCAAAGATAAAAGCTTCATCTCAATAAGTACCTTTTTCAACACAGCTGAAAAAAGTCTGCACAAGCTTTGTCCACCCTTCTTAGGATTGCTTCTGATTTCCAAAAATGCCAAGTGACCAAGAGGAGCCTGCTGGCCTAGGTGGAGCACTTGTAGGTGACTCTGGTTGAACTGGGGAGAAGAGCAACACCTGGAGAGCAGGGAGGGCTGACAGTGGTCATTATACCTGGGTGCTTCATTAGAGGCCCTTTTCAGTGGAGCATATGAACAGATATCTCAGCAGTGGTGATTGATGTTAGTGGATTCAAACATGTGCATTGTGATCAGCAGAGCTGATGTGTTCACGAGAGCCCAAGAGAACTCTTCTTTTCATGCACCAGAACCACTTTAAAATCAGCATATTTATGCATCTGTGCACGTGGGGAAGGAGAGTTACCCTTCAAAAATCCACATTTTATCATTAGAATATATCTTACGTAAGCAAGCCAAAAACCCTTTGGCAGTTTTGACCTCCTTCACACATTTCTTCACCTAGAGGAGCTTATTGTTTTTCTCTTGTTGTCACTAGGCAAAATATATGGTGCCGGGTGCTAATAAAAACAAACAAACAAGCAGAGGGAGAAAAGGAGAGAGAGAGAGAGCACAGAAATGTTTCTGATTTGGCATGTAACAAATGACCTGGAACCTCTTTTGTGATTGTAGCAAACGGCGAGAGGACTGGGAGCGATCAATCTTCGTGCGGTTAAAAGAAGGCGGCTACAGGCTGCGGGAGAACATCCTGTTCCACCTGTACGTGAGCACCTCGCCCTGCGGGGACGCGCGCCTCAACTCCCCCTACGAGATCACCGCCGACTGTAAGGAAAAGCCTTCCCTCTCCTTTGCCTCCTTTCTGCGCCTTTTCTCTTTTTTTGGTTTTTGGTTTGGTTTTTTTTTTTTTTTTTTTTGGATCAGATTCTTCTTGCTGTCTTTCTTTGCTGGCAGAAATTGTTTCACTTGAGAGCAAAAACAAAAACACTACAGGCTTTAGAGAGTGTGTGTATGGTGCTTGGTCCTGTGTGCTGGGGAAAGGTGTGCAGGGAAAATCAGAGCTGGGCAAGGCAGCTCCTCACACCTGGGGCTCTGAGGCTCTGCTGGGGAATACATCCCTGCATTTCCTTCTGGATACATACAACCCTGAAAGTAAATAAGTGTTTTGGAAAGCATCAAAGAGATCCTTGAAGCCACAGCCAGAGGCTGGACCAGAAGATCAGAGCTCTAACTAGAGATGCATAGACTCTTCTCAGGGTTCAGAGAGTCTCTGCCCCAGCCACTGCTCCTCCTTCCTGCATTTTACAGTGCTGCAAAGCCCATAGTGCTGGCTGCCAAATCTACACATAATGAGAAATAGTCCTTGCCCTGACTACCTTGATTGTTAGGCAGGCAAGACAAAAGAATGGATGGAGGAGGAAGCATAGACACGAGAATGTAAAATTAATCACCCAAGGTCACACAACAACCTCACTTCCTCACAGGCAAATCCATCAGTTTCACTCCTTTGTGATTTCTTATTTGTATAAGTTATTTATTAATGGTTAGGTATTATTCTGCCCAGACTAGAATTTCTTTTCACAGGTGAAACAGCAGCTTGCCAGGGCGAGAAAGCAGAATGCACCTATTCAGGAAGGAAATATGGTCCTTGCCTGACATGATTTCTGCATTGTGTCAGCAGGGTTTATAAAATGAACAAAAGCAAGTAAATGCTTAAAGCTCAAAATCAAATCAACAAATTTCTGATGAGTTAACAAAATGAAAAGACATCATCTTAAATCAAAATTAAAAATAAAAAAAGGGAGTTCATATGAATATCAAAAAAACATAGTGATCTCTGGCCTCCCACTGTATAGGTGCATCCAGAGATATCTAAAAAGGCTTTATGTTTGGTTAAAGGCACTCGTGTTTTCCAGAAGATGGGTTTCCTAGGGCACCCCTTAGCTGACATCACAATTGGAGCACCAAAATCTGTAATTATTTTTAAAATGTGGTCCATTCCCAAGAACAACCAGAGGCTTTCCAGGCTGGATTCTGCTCTTCTTGGCATGAGGAAGTCAGTGCTTTGGGCAGCTGACAGCCCCTGCTGCCTGATTATATGCAGCTGAACCCAGCCCTGGAGGTGAACCCTGCTTGGCTCATGGAGTTCTTCAAAGACAGATAAATCTCCCAGCTAATGAGGGAATGCTTCTGTAGATAACAAGATATACAAGCAGCCATGTTTAAAAATATATAATCACACAGTACATGACACAGACAGTAAACTTGTAGATAATAATGAAAATCATTTTCCTGTTGGCTATTACCAGTTATTTTCCCAAGCAGAAGCTGAAGCAGAAAGGTCTGTGTGGCTTAGCCAAGGTTACACGGTAATTCAGTAGTAGGACCTGAAGAGATGCTACACCTGGCTCATAATTCACTCTTTTAAACAGATCCCTCTACTTTTGTCCTGTGCTCTTAAAATAATTTAGCACTGTGTAGAAAGCCATGTTGCCAAAAGCTGTCCTTCAGTGAGATAAGCATTTCCTTTCAGCTCACATTATCCCAGAGACATCTGGGAAGATAAGTATTTTATAATGTTTATCATTCAGATCTTCTCTTTCCTCTTTTTTTTTCCTAAAGAAATAACCTTTCTTTCATCCAGTAATGACAAGAAACTCCAGATGAATGCTGTTTCATTTCTTAAACAACAAAGAAACCTCTCCTAGAGCTAGCACAAGCCATCAAATGTTACTGATTATTCTCTAAAGATGCATTAACATTTAAAAACGGTGTCTCACCATGTGGTTCCTGGTTTTGAGAAGGAATATGATAAGCCTTTATCAATATAGGGAGTGAGTAAAATCCACTTCTCAAATCTCCTTCCAAAAATTTCCTATTATCCACCGTGTCTTTCCAGTACCCTCAGGGAGGCCTCACATTTCCTTCTTATGAGCTTTGTTCTGGTGAGGGAGGACATAAGCTGGCATGCTTTTGAAACCCAGTTTACTTCTTACTGGATAGAGCAGAGTACCAAGTTTGTGACATGTGTAAAAGTCTAACAGCTGCAATGCAGAGGAGCTCACAGCCATGCCAGCTTCATGCAGTAAGAGATTAGGGACAATAAGATAAAATCATACTTTAATTTGAAGAAATGGCCTTCTTGAATCAGAGGTAAGCTGATTTGTTTGTTGATAAGCTCTAAAAGAGAGACAAAATCCAGTTGGACCAGGCTGCTTTGAGCAAGGAAAGGTTTTTAACTCTTTCTTGGTACTTGGAGGTCAGGAGGTTGGATGAGCTTACAGGAAGTGAAGTGAGAGCTTTGGAAGAAGGTACAGTCTGAGAGAGTGGGGGAAAAGGCTGAGAGGGAAGAGGGAAGAGGCAAGAGCAGCTGAGAGCAGGAGAGAAGACCAGCCAGGGTCAGTGGTGTTGCAGGAATATGAGACTGTGAAAGGCCACAGGGGTTTCAGATGCTTTTTAGGTGTTTGTCCTGGCTCATTTTCTCCAGTCAGTCTCCTTCCCAAGACCCTTTCCATCATTTTCCAAGGTCAGCCTCAAGGCTGTAGCACAGCTATATGACAAAAAAGCAGCACGTTCCTGGTGTCCTCACAGCTCTAATTGCTCCTTCACAGACACAGCTTCCTCCCCTCCTTCAGCTCAGGGCTGCAGCTCAGGGAGCCTGGGACATCTCCCTTTCTGTGCCTTCTCCCTTCATGTACATCTGAGCCAGGTATGCCTGGATTCCTGAGCTCTCAAAGGGCAGTATCACAGCATCAAGTTACCGTGGGTTTCCTGAAGGACTGAGGGGGCTGCTGTTCCCCATTATGGCACACACACTCCAGCTCCTGAGGTGGAACCCTGGGGGCAGCTCACCCTATAGTACCTGTTGCATATTTTGCACTTTCCCCTAAATGTAGGACAAACCACAGAATAATCAAGCCCTTGATTTGCTAGAGCACCATACTAGCTAATTTAGTGCTTCTTGACTCATTGGCCTTTTTTTAAAAAAAAAAAAAGTGTCTTGACAAGCAAAATTAATTGCTTGAAAGTTTGAACTAAAAAAATCCTCTACTTCCCCACTCCTCCTTCCCTGGCAGTATTTTACCTCATTGTCCATCTTTTTTCTAGAGATGTGCTCTCTCTTTTTCACTACACTGATCGCCAAAGAGACAAACAGAATCTGCCCCAGGGCTTGTCTCAGTTCTTCTCCCCTGGGCTGCTTTTCTATCTCTTGCTAACATGCTGTATTGCCTTGTGCCATTGACTCCTTGATAGCCCAGCTCCTGTTTTATCCCACACTTCCTTTAGGTCTGAAACACACCATTGCATCTGCTCCACATGGGGTTTTTCTCCTGCTTGTCTATTAACCTACAGCTGTGCTGAAGCTCTCATGCTCACACATTTGACAGAACTCTCATCTAAGCAGGACCCACTTGCAACCACGTGAGCCAGATCATTGCCTTGGTAGGTGATGTGATGAGAAGATGTGCACTGCAGTTTTCAGAGAGTTGGGGAGCTGAAGAGTGCCCAGGAAGACCCATTTGTGCTCTCTACTTCAAGTGTGCTTTCACTGGGCAGACCTGTGCTTTCCCTGCTTGTGATTCTGGCTCCTGGATTTTACATTCTATTCTCAGAAAAACTGCTGTTAACCCTCAGATGCAGGGCTGCTGTGAAGGGGTGCCCTGCTCACACCAGTAACTCAGCACTCTGTGTTCATATGAGGCTGACCCAGGTTTTGTCATTCCCAAACCAGATCCCTGAAAGTCATATCTTGATCAGACTGGCTGGAGAAGGCCAGATTCACACAGAGACCCTCTAAGGAGTCTGATGATCTCCTGAAACTGTCTCAGCCCCAGAACTCAGCATTCAGTGTCTTTCCTGCAGTTATCAGGATGGAAATACAATGAGGATGCTTATGGCAGTAACTGGGCTAGAAGCACTCCCCAAACCATTGGGTTTGGTGAACATTTCTGGATGTGCAAGGGGAAGAAATCTCTGTCTTCCTTTTGCCAATCCTATGTTTGGTTAAATGAACAAATTCTGTTCTTGTAAATAGATGTTAAAAGAGGAAATCACTTCAAGAACCATCTAAGTAAATCAGTGATCTGAAAAGAAATTAGGTTTCTGGAACTACAAGAAAATTCAGGTTCTAACAAAATGATAAACTTCCCCATTACAAAAACTGAGGATGACCATAGGTCATCCCTTGGACTTGGACAGTATTTTTTGTTCCCATTGCACAAGTGCTCCCAGGTATCGCATCTCTCTGTCACAGCTGCTGGTCTGATGCAGCTTGGGAAACCATCTTGGAAATTCGCAGCTATTTGGTGCATGGAGCAGCTTCCTCCTAGGCTATAAAGTTGATTTTATGCTGATGAATGGCCCATCTGTGGAACTGGGATGAAGGTGCATTATTTTCCTATTTTTCGTATGACTGAGCAGAACAATACCTTGGGGGATCTCAAAAGAAAATTATCATAGAGAACCATGCCCAGAAGTAACAGGAAACTAAAAAAACCCACATACACCACTGTAGGCTGTAGTGCTGAATACTGCCTCAGGAGAAATAATCCCAGCTCTGGATGAATTATTGTGGTCAGCCCAGATTGCTTTGTCATATAAAGGATGCTGCAGAAATTGCAGATACAGCAAGAGGCTCTTGCATTATTTCACAGGCTAGGGAATAAGTATCAAAGAAGGTGGAAGGAAATTGTCCTTTTGCTTCATTAAGACTGGACTGGGTCTTATCCAAAAGATTTGGGTTCAGGTATGAGCAGAGCACTCTTTGTCAGCCTCCTTTGAGGTCATGTTCCATGGAAGCAATGGCCCCTTCTGCTTGTGCCACTGACCCAGCCTCAATTTACCAAAGTTAACACAGAGGAAATGCAGCAACTTGCTACAGCTGACTTAAGGCTGGTCTGTCAAGGAGCCTTTGTCCTTGCTCAAGAACGTTAGCAGGCATTAGGTTTATATGTAATTGCCCTGTTTTCTAACCTGATCTTCCCAGGCTGCTGAAATGTTGTTGCAGTGTGACTGCTTTCACTCAAGTTAGCTTGGGAGGAAAAGCATGGTCACAGGACAGCTCTCTCTGCTTAATTCTCTCCCTCACTCACACACTGGAGAGCTGAGGTGGAGTGTGCTCCTGGTCAGGATGGGCAAAGATGACAGCAGAGCCCAGCCCAGCTGTGGTCCCCTGTCCCCCAAGCACTGCACTGAACAGTGGTCTGATTTAGCTCAGAGCTTTCCAGGTGTGGAGGCAATGCTGCAGACAGTTCAAAGATTTCTTTCTAGCATCTAAAACAAATCCATGCTGGCACTGTGGGGGAGCTTTCTTCCTCTGGGGAAGGTGGGCAAAGGGATTTCAGGAGAAGAAAGTGTGGCTGAGAGTTATCAGTGGGACCCTGGGACAGGAGGGGCACAGTGAGGATGGGAAAGTTGGAGGCAGAGTGGGTCTGTGATGTTCAGCTATGATGGGGAAGTGGGCGAGAGAGCAACGTAAAGCCTGTGAGGGGTGGGGAAACTCTCAAGATGAGTGAAGCCCCTCTGCCTCCTCCAATGCACAGCACCCACACAGGACCTGCAGGCACTGGTTGGAGCCATCTCCAGTGCTGCAAGGAGCTTCTCCTCCCCAGCCTCTCCTACTCATCCTCTGCTCATCCAAGGCTGCAGGGAAGGGAGAACAGAAAAGGGGGAAAAGCTCCTGCCAGAGGTGCCAGAATGGAGACAGTGACTGGCCCAAGCCCTTTGCTGTGAATCCTGAGCCCTTCTGGTGCCACTTGAGGAAAAAGCTGCAGAAGCAGCAGCAGCACCATCTTGGCACTCAGATGGACCCATTGCTCAGACAGAGCAGCAGTGCCAGAGAGTCTGGAAATACATGGTGCACATGTTTGGAAATCCCTTCACTTTTGGTAACCCAGAGGAGGGGTCTGATGCCTTACACGGCCTGTCATGCCAATCCCAAAGGTCAGTTCAGCCCCTAAATCTGCCAGAGAAACCAATGATGTCCAGGCTTAGGAGAGCTGTGAAAGTACTCATGGTTTTATTTTTGGTATTATCATACTAGAGCCCAGGATGCACCTTGGAAAGAGGCTCTCATTTCACTACATAGGAGTCCTGAAGCTTTCAGTACAATTAATCTACCTGTAAAAGTTTGCTGTTGCTTTATATTCCATTATTAATCTCTGCCAGGCTGGGTAGTTGGGTTCATAGTGGAGTTTTGCTAAAGCTGACTGGTGAATAACAGCTTCACTTCGTGGACAGTTTTCAGGTCTCAAAGTACTAACTGGTTGGAAAGAAATCAAAACCTGTCAGGCAAAATTTAAAAGAAAATAATTGTGTGAAACTGGGATCACATATTTCTCTCATCTCCTGGTCGTCAGTCACAAGGGCTAGGAAAACCCTATTTCATTTGCTCCCATGCCTAGTTCAGGGTAGGCTTTTTCATTCAAGGCCACTTGGAATCAAATAAAAACTTGAATCTGTGTCTCTCAAGTCCTGGATCAGTGAATTCCCTCTCAGCTGAGCTAGACAGCTCCCTTTTTAACTCTGTTTTAAAACTTTGTCAGAACTGACACATCATGAGAAAATTCTTTGCCTTTGACAATGCATTGAAAATGTCCCAATTTCTTCTCCTTGTGATATTCTTGGCTGCTTTTGCTTATTTGAGTTTTGTTGTTTCAGAGGGAGTTTAAAGTAGAAAATAAGATTTTTAGAAGTGTATGTCAGTGCAGTGTGTGTGTTTATCCAGGAAAAGAGAAAGAATATGCTGAAAACTATGGATTGCTCAGAGCCACCATTGGCCACAGCTTTGAAAAGCTTTCATGTAAAGCAAAATGTGTTTGTTAGGATTCAGGAAAACAGGTTTCCACAGCTATAATCAGATTCTAATTTTAACAGAATGCTTGAATTGCCGAAGGGCATTGCACTGTATTTATTGATTCTGCTTTGTTATGGGTTTTGCTGCTTTGTAAAACACTGCATTTGGATGCAATGTTCAGATGTGATAAAAAGGCTACATTAATCAGCAAAAGACCATGCCTGAGAAGTTTTCAGAATAGCAGTAGAAAATTTCACCAAGAAAAGCTCCTTGTCCCCAGATTTGTCCAGGCCAAGGAATAGTGGTGTCTCCACAGCCCTCTGCAGCAGGGAAAAACAGACCACACACTCCTGGATATTCCCCCATTCCACCCCAACATCCCATGGCCTACTAGAGATATGCACCTAAATAAGGCACAGATTTTTTGGGTGGAAAATATCAAACCATATTTGGGAAAAATCTCTGTGGGTGAAAACTACGCCCACCCAGATCTAATTTAGTCTAATTTGCCCTTCCATTGGTGGGAATTACAGGTAAAACTCATAAGCTGAGTTTTAGAAAGCTTACCAGGCAGCTCCAGGTCCAGTTAAGATCTTTGCAGGACTTCTGGAAGTCCTTAGGCTTCTAGGGAGTTTTGTAGAGTCTTAGGAGAGAAATCTGAGGACATCTGTATGAGTAGCTAATAATTTAATTCTTGCTATGATCCTGCAAGCTGCCTTCTCTAGCCAGTCTGAGGAAACACCTCACTCTGGTAATTACTATTTCTATACCTGTAAAATAGGAATAAAAGGGATCCAGCAATCACAGCTCTGAGAAAGGGTAGTTAGTGCTGAGAGTTATGCACTACTATAAAATCATTCAGAATAATTTAGCAACTTCCATCCACAGATTTTGAAGGCCAATAGGAACCAGTTTCTAGTGATCAAGATTTAATTTCTTCAGCTAAAGACCATAGGACTCCAGAGCTCCAGAAGCTGAATTAGAATATATCTGGTGATGCATCAGGAACCACAGCCTCTCTAGACTCATACCAACCACAGTGTGGCTGAAAATCTGTCAACGTTATTGACAGATTGCTCTTGTTTCTGTCTCATGGGGTTTATTTTCTGTTTTCATATTTTGCTGGCTTCTTCCACAACATTTTCCTTAAATCGTCCTTGAAGACTTCAATTTCCCAACTGCAAGAAAATCCCAAAGCCACATGAATAGCAGCATGTTTTGTTCATAAAAGAGAGTTATGATGAATAACAAATTCTCATTATGTTTGTGTAAACTTCTTGATTAAAACATGGCAGGAGAGAGAATTGTCACCAAATAGGCAATTCCAGTGATGTTGATATATTTTTCACATTAAGTATATTTAAAAGATGTCTAGCTTTAAGAGAAAACATTTCTCATTAACAAAAAAAGAAAGATACAATGATGCACTGTCGCTGTGGGGCTAGGAAGCTGTGAAAGAATACAGCAACACAACTCCTCTTCCAAGCAGCAAGAAGGAGCGATTTATGGAAAAGCCATGGCATTTATATAAGGGAGATCATGAAAAACAAAGTAGAAAAGACTCCTTGGTCAAAGAAGGCAACACCTCTTCCAAAACATGCTCTCTGCAAAATGTCATGAGACACTCATGTGACTCAGTGGTCAACACCAGGTGTATATCTGTGTTTTCTTTCTACCTTTCCTTGTTTTGTCTCTGAGAAGGATTTCCAGCCTGGGAAAGAACTGGCTGGAACTAGGAAAAGTCAACAATCTGGGAAAAAAACCTGATTAGGTTCCCCAGGAGCCTTCAGCAGTGTGCACAATGCACAACTTAGGCCATGGGTGAAGAGCTGGCTCCCCCTGGTCTCTGATGAATGCAGCATCTCCCTCTCCACTCTGCAGCCCTGGCTTTGATCAGCTGCTGCCCTGGAGAAGAGGAGGCTTAGGGGTGACCTTATTGCTCTCTACAACTTGCTGAAGGGAGGCTGTAGACAGGTGGGGCTCAGTCTCTTCCACCAGGCAGCAACTGACAGAACCAGAGGACTCAGTCTCAAGCTACGTCAGGGAAGGTATAGTTGGATGCTAGGAAAAAAATTTTCACTGAAAGAATAATAAAGTACTGGAATGCTCTTCCCAGAGAGGTGGTGGAATCACCATCTCTGGATGTGTTTAAGAAAAGGCTGGATGTGGCACTTGGTGCTGTGGTCTAGACTCTGAGTTGAGGTGTTAGGACATAGGTTGGACTCAATGATCTTAGAGATCTCTTCCAACCTCATTATTCTGTGATTCTGTGATTCTGTGATTCTGTGATCGAGCAGCATCTTTGCACACAGCCAAAGATGAGCTGTGCATTGCTGGAGACCAGCCAGTGGCCCTCTCTGCCTGGTGACAAGCCTGGTGGAGGCTGCAGAGGCAGAAGTCTTCTCCTCAGAGTTCACAGCCCTTTGCCAGATCTCTAGACTTTGCTCTGTGGGTACAGCTGCACTTTCAAAGCCACTGTGGGACATGTCTGATTTAGACAAGAGGAGCAATTAGTAATTAAAAATAATGATCTTAAAGTGTTTGAGTTGTACTTTCCTTGATTGCCACATGCACAGAATCTTAATCCCACTGATAAATCTTGTACTTTTGGCTTCAACATTCTAATGTTTTTCTGCTCCAGAGCAGGCTGGAGTCCACAAAGAAATTCCCTGACACCTGACCCAGTACTGCTCATTCTTCCTTGCCTAGAACAGTCATTTATAACTCTCAGAGGAAGCTGTGCATGACTTTGCTGCCAGGAACTGTTTTAAAATGACTTTTAACTAGTTACTCACATTTTGATCCCAGGCATTCCTCAAAGACAGACATTAGAGAAAACCTGTTTGTAGGCTTTGAGCTGTTTCTCTCAGATTTTTTTTTCCTCTCAGGGTATTGAAGCCTGCTGAGGGTCCAGGCTTACTTAGAAGTTAGTCTGATGTTAAAATGGATTTCATGTGTTAGAGTGTCATTCTCTGCTCTAGCACAGGGTCAATGAAGGTATTTTGGCACCTCTCCCTAGCATGAGCTTTCAATACATTTCATGTTAACTTACAAAAATAATAAAAACTCATTGCAAAAGTGCTATATTATCTCAACAGATGAAATTTTCCTCCCTCAGTAATCATATATGGAGGCATTTTGGTGGACCAAAATTAAAAGTTTTCATTAAAACACTCATTGATAAACTTTAATATGCTGGAATACCATTCTTATACCCTCCCTACAGTTATTGTCTCTAACACCACAATTCAGTTTTTTTAAAAATATAATTAATATGTACTTAAAGCAGATAAGGAAAAATAATGCATTCATTTCATTTCTGTGCTTGTGGATTCAAATTTCAAATTTTCTCTTCACTGCTTCTTCTGGATTAAATGCCACATATTGATAATCTATGGATAGGCAAATTGACTTTGCTATCACACCTTGTCAGTACATCACTAGAAACTATTGGCAGATGAAAAATTATGGAAGAAGTAAAAGGAGTGAAAATTGTTATTTGAAGGTTAGTGAAAAGAAGAAAGAATAATATGCCAAAGGGAACACAACTTATCAGGTCATGGATTCTCTCAGGTTGGGGGCTACTGTCCAAAACAGTGTTTCAGTCAAGAAAGAGGCAGGGAGAAGGGAAAAGGTAAAGAAGTTCAATCTCCAATGTTAATTTCAGTTCCAAAAATTACAGGTGTCCCAGGTTTGTAACACTGTCATATAAAGTACATATTCAGCATTTTTATTGGTATGTTTGCTAATGGTATTGTCCAAACCATAGATCTGAAGTCTGCTACAACATGGTGGGTGCCACATGGCTCTGGGAACAGGCAAACCTCTCCTAGGGCTGCCTTCAGGTGCAATACCCTTCACAACCTATATTTAAAAGTCATATCTTGACTTTTAGGGATTTATCTCAACATGCTTTTATCCTGTTTAACCTGTACAAGACAGGGTCTTGTGTTCCCTTTCTGGGAAGGACACATCCCTGAAGTCACTGCAGGGGCAGCTCTGTAGACCCTTCTTTTCACACATTCAGACTTATTTCCTAAAGTTTCTTGTTTTCCAAAGCTGGCCCATGGCCTTTCAGCCTGGCTCTCTGCTGGTGGCAAAGCACAGTGCAGCAGGGATTTATCTGACCAGCCACCCTGCCCAGCAGAGCAGTCACATCCAAAGTGTTCACTGTGCTGTGATTCTCACTTCAGCACTTCCAGAAATAGTAATTTTGTACATTTAGTCAGCATCTGGTTGAGGAAAGTGCATCTCTAATAATCATCAAAATACAAAGGCAGTCAAATGTTAACACTCTTCTTTCCACCCTTTGTCTCACACTACTCTAAACCATTTATAAACCATTCTGAGGAGGGGAGGGTCCAGCACTGGAAAAAATAAAAGATAGGCTGTTTTATTTCTTCTTTCCTGAAGAGAGAACAGCCTCCAGTGAAGCAGGGAAACAGAAAATGAACCTCCAAGGCAGTCATGCAAAATTTCAGACGGATCCCTACTCGTGTGATTCTGTTTAATCACCATCCATTTCCTCTTCACTCTTTAACTAAATAATAAATATGGAGTGGCTTTTTTCATTACCCTCTGAGCTAGAACTGGTCCTGGAGCAAATATGAAAATAAGGGTTGAGGCTTGAAATTAGAGGGTTTCACTGATTTTAAATACAAGGCACCTGTCTGTGTACATTTCTAATCCAGTAATTAATCCAGCACCTTTTTATCCTAGGAACTCTCAAGAGTAATTTCCACTTCTGAGTGTAGCACACATCATAAATCCACTCCAAATGATTTTTAAATTTGTCCTTTCCAATTCTGGTTTGAATTGACATTTTGTTCTGGTTGAAGTGGCATCCACAGATGCCTTCTCCCCTGCAATTAGCTGAGATTAAGCAGTTGGAGAACCAGCACAGCGAAGATCAGAAATGCTTATAGTCACTGATGTTTTGATCATACTGAACAGCAGAACAGCAGTAGGCTGCAGTTTGTGACTTTAAGATGCATAAATAAATATATTTCTGAGACTGCATTAAAGTGATCCATAGCAGGCTGTGCCAGCAAGTGGACCGTGTATTTTACTGCTGACAAGCAGCTGATGTGCTGGACTCTGTCTGCAGCTTCAGTGCAAAACTCACAGAGCCTCATCTTTTCCTTTGGTTATATCTTTCTGTCCTACTTAATGACATGCTAAAAAAGAACTCTGTGTATTCTAGTTGCAGATTTAGATTTATTTAATCACTGACAATCTGAAAGCATTCAGAGCTTTGGGCTATTGGTATTTTGTATAAATGCCACAGATGATCTTTTGGAGCATGTGTCCCAACTACCCCAGCAATGTGAGCAGCACCCTATTCACTGAATTTAATAGCAGCTGAGCAGCTAAAACCCCTTATCAGAGCTGTGGGAGTGTGTCCTGGGGTGAGTGTACACTGGGCACAAATGCTGAATCCTATCAGCCAGCGCCGGCTGCTCGGCTGCACCTGGGCAGGGACAGGGAGCAAAGCTGGACACATGGCTGACTCAATGAGCATCCACCAACTGAGACTATCAGTGCACTTGCACACTTCAAGTGCTTTTTAGAAACTTTATTGCTCAGTTTCTGGCACTTGCAGTCCAGGGTTGAGATGCTGTGAGAACAGCCAGATGTGAAGTGCTTTGGCTTTTGTACTTCCTTTGGTCCTGAGAAGATCAGATAGACAAATTTCAAATTAATTAAACAGAGCCCCCAAACTCACAGAAGTCTTTCATATCCCTCTCCCTAAAAATTTTTGGTATATGCTTTAAATTCCCCAGCTGCCCCACAGCTGTTTGCAATCCTGCTGCTTTTTTCCTCTGAACTCGCTCCTTATCTCTGTCAGCATATTGTGGGATGTTTTGCCCCTCACTGAGGTAACATTTATGTAGTGAAATCAAAGCCACATAAATGATGGGCTGCTCATCTTATACTGCAGTCACTAAAACTCCCCAGCAGTTACATATCTCTTTGTATGTATGGGAAGTGTGGGTGAATTAACATGCTGAATTGCTTGAGTAAGAGAGCAATCTAGGAGATCAAGGCACCCACAGGGGAGGCTCAGAGCAGGAGCTGAGAAAGAGAGCAGAATTAGAGAGATGAGAAATGGGAAAAGTGTAACAAGAGAAAATATTTTTCTTAAAAGTTGGAGAAGGAAACAGTAAAAAATCATTTTCTCCTGAGGGATTTCCATCAGGTGGACTCCTGTGGTAGGTCTTTCCTGGAAGGATAGCATCTGTTTTTCATAAATAGTTGTTGAGCAGTACCTTTAAATGAATTTGCATAAGAAGGAAGCATCATTATCTTCATTATACCTGTGGGAAAGCTTAGGAAAAGAGAACTGGTTAGCTTAAAGTTACACTTTCCACCAGCCAAAACAGCAATAGCCTCTTGAGTCACTCTTCACTGCTTCCCTGGCAGAGATCTTGCTCTGCTGTGCCATCAGTTCTCAGTATGTGCAGACAAAGGCAAAGTGGTTTTGGTAGATATTTCTCACTGTTGTTCAGCTAGATGTGTTTGCTAAGCAGAAGTGATCACTTTCTACTTTTGTTGTCCAAATTTCATGGTACCTTTCCTACGACTCTGTGGTTTAATAATAAAAAATGCTGCTCACCATTGCTTCATGTTTTTAAAAATGCTTCCTTGCAGAGTCCCAGGAAAAATATGGAGCAGTTTCCCAGATAGCTACTACAGTCCAAAGAGCATCCTCTGAATGATGCTGCACTTAGCATCCCAGACAAGAGGGATGTGCAAGGGATCAGCATACATGCTCTTGGAAATGGTTTCCTGACAGTGTTGGCACAACCAGAAAATTTGAGAACAGAGGAATCTGAGACATTTCTGAGACTTTGGCATTTTTGTTTATTAATTTTTTTTATTTCTCCATTGGCTTTTCCTAGTTTCTCCCACAACCCAAGTTTGAAAAGGCACAATACTCCAAGTCAGGTGATTGCTACAGTGTCATGAGGGGCTGACAACTGGGCACAAGGACCCTCCACATCCCTTGCTGCTGGGATGACTTGGCTGCTAATGAGGATGGCAGTGCAACAACCACTCCTCCCCAAACTCAGATGCTGTAGCAGCATTATATTAACAGTATTTCCAAACTATATTTTGTATATGACGGAGATTGCGTTTGGGTCCATTTTGGTCATGGCCAAGCAATCCATTTGATACCTGTCCCAGCCCTCTGCTGACACTCACACACCCATCCTACATTCTAAAAAAGCAGGAATGGAGAGAAGAGGCAATGATTGCTGGGGGCCCATGTGCTGGCAGGTCACATGTGGCTGCTCTACATGTGGTTGCTGCCTCTGCTAATCCCAGTAGGCTGAAGCAATTTATTATTCCTCTCCCTTTTTGCAAACCACCCATTGGCAGCAGCCAGTCAATCCACCTTTTCCAGCAGCACTGGGGATCGTGCACAGAGCCAGCTGCTCACAGCCAGAGGTGCCATCAGCCCCACAACCTCTGACACACTGGTGTTAGTGGCAGGAGCACTCAGTCCCACAGCCCACTGAGGACTGAGGAGCATCACCTTCACAAGGAGAAGCCTTTTCCAGATGAGGAGCTGGCATGAAAAAATACACAGTTGGCAATATGGGCAAAAGCTTCGTGTCTGTAAATGCAGCACTCCTTTTCCTTGAATGCAGAGGCCATCATGTACTGTCTTTCATTATTTTCCTTTGGCCTAGAGGGAAACTGTGGAAGATCTGCTCTGGGAGAGGGTGACCCCAGTGAATCATCCGAGGGTGAGGCAGTGAGCAGACCCAGAGGATTCCCTTGCTGCTCCTTCCTGTTCTTTTACAGCCAAAATACCCAGGGGTAAAGTAGCAGTGTAAAGAGTGTAAGAGTGATTTTGATAATGAACTTCAGTTTTTCTCTTTTCATAATAATGAAGGTGAAGTGCTTTTGAAATGTCATTATCTTCTGTATTGACTGCCTGTCTGCAGGACTCAGTTCATCATGGCACAGGACAAGTGCTTTAGCTGCTTGCCCTGTGCCACCCAGGGGCCTCTGCCTTGCACTCAAATATATAATATCACAGAAGTGATAAAAGTGATAAAAGTGATACAACATAAGGCAGGAAAGTACCTCACTTCAGGGAGACTGTAGGAGGAATTTCAGCCAGCAATGAACAGCTAGCAAGTTTTGATTTGGCTTTGATCCAGAATATAAACCTTCAGAATTTCAGATTTTTTTCAGTGAAATTTTACAATAACAAATCAAAATCTCACTTCTGAAATTATTTGGGAAATGTCACTGAATATCACAGTAAATTATTGGACTGGTCTGCATCATGTAGCTGTATCCTTGATGACACTCATTGAACCAAGATTTTTCAAATATTCATCCATCACAACTCAATCCTAAAATGAGAAATTGTGCTGGTTCTTAAAAAGACAGAACACCTCTCTTATTTTTAAATGTATAAGGGAAATAGAAGGGGAACAGGAGCTCAGTGTGTGCTCTGTGTAAGCTTTGATGGATGTGAAAAGAAAACCATGCTAGGAGCACCTTCTTTCCTGCACTGTGCTGCTTTCTTAGGCTGTTGTCTCACCTAATTTTTATCCAGTTTAAAGGACCCTCACAGGTGGTTCTGCAGATGCAAGCTATGGCACCAGCGCAGCCTCTCAGGTCCTTTTGAAGCCCACTGAATGATTGTCACTGTTGTGTTTGCTTTGCGCAGTGAACAGCAGCAAGCACACGGTGCGGAGGTACCGCGGGCACCTGCGCACCAAGATCGAGTCTGGGGAAGGGACGGTGCCGGTGCGGTGCCAGGGCGCGGCGCAGACGTGGGACGGCGTCCTGCTGGGCGAGCAGCTCATCACCATGTCCTGCACCGACAAAATCGCCAGGTACGGACGGCACAGGGGCACAGCCACGGCCGGGACTGTGTCACTGCCTGCGGGCTCTGCTGAGCCTGAGCCCCACAGCAGCACGGGTCGGTGGTTCAGAGTTCAGCTTTTCCCAGCCCCATCACCGAAGAAGGTTCAGGAGGGCGTTTTCTGAGGTTTCCAGGGTTGTTTACTGTTTCTTATCTAAGAAATTCATTCTCTGACTAACAGTGGTCTGTTCAGCTAGAGATCCAAGGCACACTGCCTGCCCTTGGGGCAGGACTTATCTTTTAGACTATAAATTACGTACCTAATATTTACAGTTACTTTCCAATACATGACAATTTTATTACATTGTCCAACTTTGTCCCAGACCAATCCAGTGGTGCTAACGTGGCACTAACATGGGTGGCATGAAGAAGAAGAAAAAAAAGACATACCACTCCCAAAATCCTCCACATTAGCTTCAAACCCCCTAATATAAACATTTCTAAAAATTCAATTTTCTACCTTCTAACAATCTAATTTATAGTCTACTTATTTTTTGTGACTTGTAATTCTTCCTGCAATGTTGGCAAATTTCTCCAGGGACTTAAGTCCAGTCCCCAGGACCTCTGGGCACCATGCCAGGGCCTCTGAGATCCCTGCCAGGGGGATCTCGAGGCATCCAGGGGAACCCCTGGACTCCCACAGATTGTGGTGACCAGCAGCCAGCAGGTGCTGACAAGCCCTACAGAAACAAAGACCTCCTTTGTATGCAAAAGCAGAGCATATAAATAGGAGGGAATGTAAATAGGGCATTTTCCCAAATTCTCTGTGGGTCGTTAGTTGCTTATTACAGTGTGACAAAAATATAAAACTGTCTTTGCAGGGTTTTTTGCCAATAGAATTTCACTGTGCAAATAAAATACATCCACTTTGCTGTTCTTGGATCATTTAACCCAAAACTTGCAAACCAACTATCATACAGATAAACTTAGCTCATCTGCACCCAATTGAATAAAGTGCCCTAAAAGCCACCAGGAATATTTCTACTATTTCAAATGTCATTGAAGAGCTCTTGTGTCACAGCCCCCCCTGTGGGTTTCTGCTCTGTCCTGTAAATACAGAATATATTTATGTAGAATAATCTCCATTTAATAAGTATTTAATAAGTATTCCCTGGTGGCAAATAAAATAAACTCATTCAGTATTCTCAGTTTAGGGTGTTAACTAATAGCAAGTGATGGCTAACACAAAACCAAAATCAAGATGTGTGTGCTTGGTTGTACAGTTATTGCACCCTTACTATGTATCTATACATGTGTGTGTATTTATCTTCATTTTTTATAGATAGATAGATAGATATAATGTACATTATCTATAGATGCAGTTCTACATATAAAATAAATCACATTATAGCTATAAAAACATAAATGTTATGACCAAATTATCATGCCTAAGAACTCAGTTAAATTACATCAGGCAAAAATTTGGCCCAATTATTAGAGGCCAACATAATCTTTAAAAAAAAAAAAAAAATCATAGAAATTTTGTTTAATCCAAAAGCATAAATCTGTGCTTAGCTTTAACTGGATGACCTACCAAAGCTAAATTAGTCTGCTAACTTAGCAAAGCCTGCCATTTTGTCACAAAAATGTAGAAGTGAACCAGCAAATAGAAATACTACCAGACTCACAAAATCCACCCTCTGTTAAGTGTAATCATCACAACTGTTGTGCTTGCATGAAGTATAAAGAGCAACTTCTACTTACTCAATCTTTTAATTTATTCATAAAGAGATAACAGAAAACCCAAACTGTGTTTGGTGGATCTTCTCTACTGCATGTAGATGCAGTTGAGTTTTCCAAATTCAGACTCATATGGATTCAAAAAACTAAACAATTTTAAGTTCAAGAATAGAAATATTGCACTCTCTATGGTTTTGAATGTCATTAGCCAGTGAATTAAGTATCAGCAAACACTATTACATTTCCTGTTGATGGGGATGTTGACAGTAATGCACAGTCTCAGGAGTTGGGTTTTCTCCAAGCACATCTGCTAAGCACTTTGAGTGAATCCTTTCATTGGTGACACACATTTAAACAGGGTTGAAGTCTTTGAAGAAAAAAGAATCTACCACAAAGTTTTTCCAAGATAAAAAAAAAAAAATTGCAGCTCTCATAATTGACAGTATTATTTAATATTTTAAGAAAAAATACATTTTCTATTATTTCTTTTCGATGTAATTCAAATGAGCTTAGTATTTTTATAGGTTAAAAAAAAAAAAAAAAAAAAACACCCAAACCAATCATTATTCCCTACTTTTAAAAGCATGTTTACTCTCACCAGTAGGGTGCTGTTAAAAAAGAGGCTGACAAAATCTGCTTTATATGTTATCTCAAATTTCAGTTTACCGCATTAAATGCCATCTATGATAATTTTTTATCATTATTATCCTGTAAGGGGGAGAAATCAAAAGTTTCTTCTCCTGTCCTTTGTTTCAACACATATAGGACTGTTTTCTGCCTTCTTCCTCTCTGGTCACAGAGAGCAGAGGCAGGAAAGGAGTTCAGTGGAAAAGGAGATTTCTCTATGAGGGCCCTTTCCCACTCCTGCCCCACTGGAGAGATCAGTGGGTGGTGTCTGTGCCTCCTTTCACACTGCAAATATTTTCCCTACCACACAGGTAACTGACTCTCTAAATGTCTGCAGGATGCAGGAATCTGGTTGCACATTATCTGGGCTTGTCTTGCAGTGAGAAGAAAAGAGATCTCTGAGGCTGAAATTCATATTTGTATAAGGAAGATTTGACAAAAAAATCTCGCTTGTATGCTTTGGATTTTATTGCTTGTAAAAGTCCCTCAGGAGCACTGTGCTATTAGAGAATGTTTCCTCTTGAGAATCTAGCCAGTAGCTGCTAAAATATACATCATTTTGCATTATTTGCAAAGGGCATTGCTATCAGAATATCAAAGACCCAAGAATGCACAGAGTACTGAGAAAAGCGAATAATATTCTGTAAATCATGTATCTAACGATTTATGTTCTCTCTTGCTCACAGGAAAGCTATAAGCAGAGAGTGGTTTAATCAGATTTATTTGTTATTCAAAGACATTTAGCCATTTTTATTACTATCACCACAATTTTGAGAGAATTTGATGCTTGGTGTGCATTATATGGGCTCTGTGGCTTTGTAGAGATTTCAGGATAAACACCCTGGTATCCTACCTGTTCCCTCACTGAATTAAAGCACAGGCTCTGCTGGTATGAATAGTCATTTTATTTGGCTCAGGCAGGGAATTATGAGGTGAAATTCTGCAACTTTGTTATAAAGCAGGTCACACTAGGTCGTGGTTGTTCCTTCTGGCTTTAAAACCTATGCATTTATATGTGTAAATTTAAAGTTTGGGGTGTGTGAGTCCCCAAATAAACCACAAGAGAGTGTCAGCTTTTACACACATGACTCCTGTGAGCCTCACAGTGCAGTAAGTGAGCCTGGAGAGCCTGTGAGCCTGAGTGACTTCAGGCTCTCAGTGCTGTAGGATTTAGGATTTAGGATTAAACCACATTTTAAACCCATAGTTCATTAATTACACTCATACCTTTTGACCTTCATTCTTGTCTGTAACATACATTATATACATTTGCAAAAAAGCAGCAACACAGGAAAAATTATTTCGAAAATAATCGTCTGTTTGGGGAAAAAAAATTATGACATTTAATGTTTTCTTGATGCTAATCATAACCTATATTAAAACGTTTATGTTGACAGGGACATTACAGCCCTAAGAGAATTTCAGCTTTTTGTGACAGCAAAATTCATACAATGGGCCAAATTAAACCTCTTTTCATCTCTGTGTCTTGCACTAAGGCTGGATGCAGGACTAGCTCTTACCTTGCTTATTACAAGGTCAGTGCAAGGTTAATGCTGCTGCTAATGGGAGTCTCTGCTGTCGCTGTTTGGGAGCTGACAAACGTTTGAAGGAAAATTGTCATTTACACACACACAAACACACATTTAGGGGGAAAAGAAACAAGGATGTGTCCAGAGCTCAGCCCTTCTTTGAGGATCTAAACCCAATAACCAAACATTAAGGAGGCTCAGCACTGCATTCTCTCTCTGACCCCCAGAAATGTTCAGGACTGATATGAGTTCAGGTGATTCCTGCCAGCTGCAGGGGTGGCATTTGCAGCACCCCCTCAGTGCCCCTGGGCCTCAGGGACACTGGCTCTCTGTGTCCCTTTTGGTGACATGGTCTCCAGGTGCACAAAGCCAGCTCAGCACTGAGCATCTCCTCCCTGCTGGCTTCCCACAGCACACTGTGGATGTGTGTGCCAGATTTGCAGGTAACAGATCTGTTGCATATATCAGATCAGAATTTCCAAATGTCTCTTCTTCTTATTCCTACAGCAGAAGAAATGTGAAAGTCTGGGCAAAATATCAAATATCTATGCACTTCTCTTAAGTCCGTCAACCTCTGGACAGACTTATAAAGGAAATTCAGAGTCTGTCACAGAGGAGAGAAACCACCTTCCCTTTGACACACTTTATCCTCTGATTCATGGAAACTGTCTGAGCTTCAGACCAGTCTCCTTCCACCATGGCTCATCCTCTAAGACCACCATAGCTCAGATTTAGCAGTACACACACCTCCCTTCTCTGTCAAGTCCCCTATTTCATGCTCTGAGCTCATCAAGTTTATTTATTTCATCACCAGCACCTGGGTTCCTTCTCCTTCCGTGCAGAAAACTAGAGAAATTATTTCTCCCAGTGTCAACCCTTCTGAAACAGCAAGGTGTTCTGCCCTGTGTAGCTGCACAGAGAGGTTTGGTGCTTTACCACTGCCAGTGTTGGGTAGAGAGTGGCAGTGCTGGAGCACAGGGAGGCCACCACAGCTCCCCAGAGCAGGGCAGGAATGGGAGTTCCCAAGTCCTGTGTCACCACCTCACCTTCATGTGGGCAACTTGGTGCAAGCATCCAGCACTTGGGTTCATTCCAAAAATTAGTTCTGATCTGGGTGTCCCATGTGGACGCCATTGAAGCCCCAGGCTGAAAATTTCAAGGCCTGGAGCTCTTTTCTTTTTCTCATGCTTGGGAAACTTTTCCCAGGCATGAGACAGTTTCTCAGCTCTGGCCTGAGCCTTTCCCAGGATAATAACATTTGGGAAAAACAGAAAGGAATTATTAACAAGATTAGCACCTGGTGTTCACTGAAAAACAATGAAAAACAATTCTCACGGTCTGTGAGAAGTTTTGTTTTCTTCTGTTGTCCAATAGCCTGCTGTCCTGTTTGCAGTTTGCGAACCACACCATGAATGGGGTTTGATCGTTCAATGAATCGCTTCTTTCAGCCACACAGCTGGAAAAGTCTGTGTCGTTATTCTAGCGGCCACAGCACGTACAGCCACGGTCCCAGGAGGGAGTTCTGCATTTAACTGCTCTTCCTCAAACCCTCTTCCTTGACAGGCCTCAGCCAGGGGACTGGACACCTCCCACTCTGGCCGGGGCAGAGCACCTTGTGGCTCACTAGATGTCAAGCTGATGAAGTTATTTTGGAGAGATGTGCAGCAAATTTGCAACTACACACACAAAGATTATATAAACATATTCATAAATTGATGTGCAGTGGCACTTGTCCTCTTTCAGAGTCCCCTTGCAGGATGCAGGCTGAGGAATATACCTTGCATTGTGCAGGATTTGCAGGGAGCAGTCCTCATAAACACTGTCTTTAAACAGCATATAAAAGCCAGGATTCAGTGTTTGTTTTATAAGCTCTGGCCTTAAAATTGTTTTCTTACTACCACTTCTCTAAAGGTCACCTTTAAAAGACTGTGTATTTTCTTGCCACCAGGTTAATGGTCATCTACTTCCTCAAACTTCACCAAAATAGTGACATTCAACCCAGAAGTAAAAAAAGACCTTGAATATCTAAATTATCTCACCTACAGAACAACACAAATGGTAACAAAGGACCTCCTAACTTTGTATTACATCATGAGCAGTTTACCCATGTCCTATGGCTAAGATTTGTGGATTATTTGGGCCCACAAATAGAGAATAGGAAGAAATCTTTACTGAGAATGTGTTCAGAGTACTGCAAGGTAGTGTAGCCTTAAGGCACTGTTTCAGGATTTAGCAGTGGGAGTCTGAAGTAGCATTTCATAGGATGAGTTGAGCACATTAAGCTGTATTTAAATGTAGCATATAAAAATGCAAGACTAAAAGTCAGTGTTAGAAATTGGCATTCTTAGATCTATTTTAGTGTTAGCCTGTCGACCAGAGCCATTGTTAACAGAAGGCTGAGCCTGACAAGGTAACTCTTAAGAAAAGCTACTTCAAAGGCTACATATTAATGCAAATGAAAATCAATTAACACAGCTAGATCTTCAATTAAAGATGATTTGTGCACACGGTTTGTAATTCTCTCTCTTAACCCCTTTCTGTGTGACTGAGAGTTCAATTTCAATCTTTCACCACAAGGTATGTTCCAGAAAACATATATAAACCACCCACTGTTAAAATACAGATCAAAAACTAATGCACTAGTTCCAGTTTCCAAACCAATAATAGCTAAATGGCCATCTAAATAGGAGCACTGCAGGTGTCCTGCTGAACACATGCCACCCTGAATAACAATTTATGTTGTGTGAAGCATAGCTGGAAATATTGGTAATAGAAACTGTGGTACAGGAGGTTAACAACACACCAAGTGGATAAGACTTAAAGCTCTTAATAAAAAAAAAAGAAAAAAAAAAAAAAAAAAAAACCAAAAAAAACCCCATCTTTTACAGAAAGCCTTATCAAAATAAGATTTGAAATTCATCAGCAATGCTTTTTATAGGGAAAGGTTTCCAGAAATTCCAGAAGGAGACACTTCACCCTCTGAGCATCCATGGCAGGTAGACACAGTTCCCTGAGATGTTTTGAAGCATCAGGCAAATTTCTCCACATCTCAGTTACAAAGGGGTTCAAATGTTGGCCTTCAGGTCGTACCATGTCCAAATCCGTGTCAGAAACACCAGCAAAGGGGCTCCAGCTGTCACATCACATCTCAGCAATGGGCAGGGAGCCTCGTGCTGACCTGAGCAAGCTGCAGCCCTCCCTGTGGGTTTGCCTCCAAACCTCTTCCTCACTATTTTCATCATCCCTTTCTCTGTTGGTCCAGGGAGGGCCAGTAGACAGCTCATGTGGTGAGGTGATGCTCCAGCATGTGGAGACTGTGGTGTGGTTATGGCATGGGGACACATTTCCTGTGGTGTGGTTATGGCATGGGGACACATTTCCCTGTAGTTTGGTTATGGCATGGGGACACATTTCCTGTGGTGTGGTCATGGAGTGGGGAGACATCTCCCTGCACACCTCGCTGTGGTCCTGAGCTGTCAGGATCATGGGAACTGGGGGGACTCTGCACAGGGTTCATGCCCTGCCCACTGCTTGTCCACAACTGGGGAGCACAGCATTTAATTAAAGAAGGGCTCTGGGATACCTCCCAGCTTGGCACTGGCATTTCTGTGATTGACAAACAGGCAAAAATATATTTGTTTAAGGATTATCTATATTGAAAACTGGACGCAGGATTTTGTCTTTGTAAACAGTGCAGTAATATCTGCTGTTTGAACAAAAGGAAGGGTATACTTTCCTTCCATTTAAAGCTACAAAAGCTCCCACATTTGAGTGAAAAGGGGAGATGTTTTGTTTTCTTTATCTGGCTTGCTGAAGATTTGGGGATTTTTAAATAAGATCTGTGACTAAGGGAGCAGTGAGTTGATTTTCACTTTATTGGAAGGGTTATTACAGAACACGTGGCATATGAGTTATTAGAGAGGTGCGTGTCCTTGAAAACAGCCCTTAAAATCTTGCACAATTAGGAAAATTCAGAATGATCCAGCATATTTCCTCAGAGCGAGAAAAGTCACTTTGATATATTGAGAAGCCAAAATGTAACACTGCATTGCTTTGAATAATAATTTTATTTTGAAAAGCCACATTTGAGGAGAGCTCTTTGTTACAGATGGGAACACAGCTACTTTCATGGACCTAAATTAGGCTACAGAGAAATAGCTCCTTCAAAATTAACACCCTTATTGATAGGTTCACTGTTGCTCAAATGGATCTTTCCTTACCATCTACCTACAAATAATTCCATAGCTGTTCATATATCAAAGGACTAAGTCAGTACATTAGCTATGTGTGTTGGTCAAGGGATGAATAATACAAAGGATAAAAGACTTTCCCCCAAATATTTGTCATTAGAAATCTAATGTTTCTGCACTGGCTGTCCTCCAAGGAAGGCCTTTTCATCCACAAAGCAGCACCAGAATGAGGAGCTGAACATTTTCCCCAGCATTAATGTGTTTTTCCTGTGCTCTGAAGGACAACAGCAGCAGTGCAAGAGTCTGGTTTTGGCCAGCTTGGTACAGGATCCCTCCTTTCCTAGGACTTGTGCTGAGTTAGTGGGACTCACACACACACTCAGGGCTGCTTTCCAGAGAGAAACAACTGTCTAAAAGCTCTGACAAACCTGGGCTGGATTTGAAAGCAAAGCTCTTTCTTTGCTTCTTTGTCCCGTTTCTCTGGCTGGATGCTGCTAAACCAGTGCTGAACCAGGAAGGAGCCACTGTGCAGGTGTGCCATCACCCTCGTCCCTTTTCACATCACACAGGGGACACCAGCTCAAAAAGACCCAGCAAGGGGTCCCCACCAAAAATTGCCTTTCTGGTGTCAGCACCTTTCCAGATTTCTCAGTCCTTGCTACTGGAGGATGCTGTCTGGTTCTGAGACAGTCTCTTTTTGCACCACATTCTGCACATCAAGAAAGACTTGCTCTTGTGCCAGTATTCTTTGCTAGGTTTCTTCTCCCTTGGATTTTTTTTTAAGTCTGGTTGCTCTGTCCAATTTGTCTTGGAGTCAAATTTATACCTTGGGATCAAAACCCACCATGGCTGATGCAGAAGCTTCATTGCCCTACACCTTCCTGTGCCTTCTTTTGGAATGGGAAAACAAAGCTCTCTCAAGTGACAGCTATTGCCTCCAGAAGTCAGAAACTTTTACAGACTTCAGCACATCTTACCCCTTTTCTGCCCTGATTCCCCAGGGTGCAAAAATGGGACTTTACCTTACCAGAGCACTGAAAGGATTAACTTATGTTTATGGAATGCTTTCAATACATAGAGGGTGACCTGATCATGCTTATATTGTGGTTTCCAATAATGTAATTCCATTGACATTCAAATCCCTTTTTACATTAGGATGAATATGTCCAGAATTAGGCAGAGAAATATCTCTAAAGAAAAGGCAGGTCTCTTTTGATGAATTTAAATTACCTTGTAATTTATGACCTGAACATTATCCCTTATTTTGGTAAATAAAACTCAGATGATTTCTTGTGATGTGCATATTGCTGAAATCCCAATATTGTTGAACATATGTTGTTTTCTGTTTATCTGCTTTTCTTCTCTCCTTCAATCAAATATGTAAGGCTTTTTAAAGGAAATTTTAAATGCTGAAAACTGTACTGATATCTTACAAGTTTCCATCTGGACAAAGATATCTAATTTTTTTGCTTACCTTAGATGCTGGTTGAAGGCATAGTACTGTTAGCTGAATTCAGCTCCATTTCTTAAGCTTGCATTATTAATTTTGTATCACGATAAGTTATTTACTCAAAGAGGCAGCTAGTTCTCTCCTTTAAAAGTGATGTTATTTGCAGAAATGACCACACTTTTTTTCTCCCAAATGAAGTTATGCAAATCTGATCGACTAAAGTAAATGTTTCATAAAACCAATGACTGTTTAAATTGTGGGACTAAATTGTTTGTATATAAATATTACCTTTTATATTTCATTTGAGTTTTATGTAGATGAACACATTACTTTAATGGCCTGCATTTACAGAGGGAGACAGGGAGAGTCTGACTCTGAAATCCTCAGCAGCCAGATGGCTGCCTTTTCTTGCATGAGATTAAAAGATGTTTCTCATTCACAGCCCTGCTTCAGAGGCAAATTAATACAGCCAGCTAAATTGCTTGTGTTTTTGGAATAAAATTTAAAGAGAACTTTTAAAAGCAATTGGTGTCACAGGTTCCTAGAGCAGATTGCTCTCCAGGTACAGCATGCTGGTTTTAAACATTCAGTAATTAATGGAAAGTATTCCGTGTAATTGACTGCTTCAGGAAAGGGAAATATAATGACTCCTTATTAATCATGAAAAGAGACATACAGTACGGAGGCACTGCAATAATTGCACTAACGGTTGAGAAATGTTAATTAATGAAAAGAACAATGATGTAAGAAATTAGCACCATAATGCTTGCTGCTGTTGGAAATTCTGCTTTAAACACATTATTTAGCATGGCAGCCACTGGATGATGCCTTATATAGCAGACACCTCACACCCTTTCCTTCAGTCAGCTACCGAGCTCCAAATGTTGCCGGTGTTTTGGGTTTTAGTGAGCTAAAATATGCTCTCCAAACTACATTTTCTGAAGCATTTTCAGTTTGAACTCCTGAACTAAAAACTACTCAGACAGATTGACAGTGTTCAACTTAGGTAAAAATATTATCCAAGTGTAAGAGAGCCTGTTAGAGTTTGTGTGTTGGGAAACAGCTTCTTAGATGAGCTGTGCTAAGTAGGTTTGCCAAGAAGATAACTGCATCATGACTTCTTTCCCCTTTTTAATTTTTCCACTCATTAACCAATTAGCTGTCCCCTGAAGAATTTAGAGGCAAGCTTTCTGTCATATTTGTGCCTAGCTTGATGTAAAAATTTGTAGGCTATTGAAATGCAGAGCTGTTCTGGTAACTACTTCACCACCAGTAGCACAGAGGTCTCAGCCATTGACAGGTGGAAGGTCCCAAGGTTTCTACCATCACTCTGCTGCACCTTTAAGGCAGCAACAGGATGAGATGTATCCATCACTCTGAACACTTCAGAGCAGGTCAAGCTATCAATTACAAATAAATTTACTAAAAGTCTGTCTTCTCTTCTTTTTCCTATTCAGGACAAGGATTTAATTCCCATGGATGTCTTCATATTTTCATGGTCATTTGTGCAAAGAAATGTCAGCCTATGAGACATTTAAAGATTTTGGGGGAATTTTGGCCACCTAAGTCATGTGTTAGCTTGACTGTGTGACGTGGGGATGGTACTTATGCATGACAAGCAGCAAATAAAAGTAGAATAACAAAAGCTCTCATTCTAGCTCTACTATTGCAAGGGAAACACTAGAGATGTGGGGGAAAAAAAATACAATTCTGCTAGAGACATGGTAAATGAACATCCATCAAACACAAAATGCTTTTAGAAAGAGCACCTCTTGATAAGAAGCCTCTGTTTGCAGTAATACAAGATGGAAATACATGCCTTAAGTGAATAGCATCATCATAATCTCAAATCCTCCTGGAGGGGTAATCAGCCCATGGGTATATAATAACCCAACAGTGCTTTCTGTATCATAGGACAGGACAGGAATGGTTTCATCCCTCATCCCTCTAACCCATGTGCTGGCATTTGCTAATTTTCCCAGGGTAGCTCCAGTACGGCCACTCCTCCACCCACGTGTCTTATTGCTCCTGAATGTTTTTTTCAGGTGGAACATCCTTGGGCTGCAAGGCGCTCTCCTCAGCTCCTTCATCGAACCCATGTACTTGCACAGCATCATTGTGGGAAGCCTGTGCCACACTGGCCACCTTTCCCGGGTAATGAGCCATAGGATAGAAGACATTGGGCCTCTGCCAGCTGCGTACCGGCGCAATCAGCTGCTTCTCAGTGGTGAGCACACACTGCCTGCAAAACAAACAATCCCCCCTCCCACCTCTAGTCATGCTGCTTGCCAACAGGAATGCTTTTTGTTTGTAAGTAGACCATTAACTCACACCTTTTTCTTTTTTTCCTGAAGAATACAAATTTGTAGAATGAAGAAACCAATGTCTTTAAATCCAGTTTCTCTTTTGTTAGCAGTGGCCACAAAAAGAATCATTAGTGGATACAAGCTGACCAGGAAAACACCCGTATATTGAACGGTCAGAGTGGGGGAAGAAAAAAAAAAAAAAAAAAAGTATGACTAAGTAAAACATTTCTAAAAACCAGAAGGAAGCTTTCAGGAAATTTTAGGTTTAATTGTCTTTAGGTCCTCATGAGGCATGTGAATGCTAAGGGACACCAGTTCTGCACCAGATTGGATCCTTTTATTATTTTTGATGATTGTTCTTTGGGAGGATTCCCTGAGACACCAATATGAGGTCAGTGTCACAGAGCTGGGAGGTCAGGACATTTTAGTGAAGGGCCCCATTTCCTTTCAAAGTCCTCTAGGTTCCTCAGTCAGGAGAGTGCTGGTTAACACCTTATCTATTTCATGGAGTTGTTTTTTTTTTTAAATATGTATTTGTGACAAAATTTGTTTGGCTGAGGCAGAAGTGATAGTTTAGCCACTGGGGAAATTCTCAGGTTCTGTGTGGTTTAGTACATCTGGCAAGTGTAATGTGTGTGTATGTGTTGTGAGGTGAACAGGTCAAAAGGCTTATCCTTTTCTGAACAGCTTATCTCCATTTTTTAACTCTTCAGTGCAGCTGGACAAACACTGCAATCAAGTGAGCAGGAAGCTGTGATCCACACTCTCCCTCCAGTTTATGTCCCCACCTGTCCCTCCTGCCCTGGTCCATCATAGGCATGGTTCAGCCCCTCTTCCTTCCCACATGATATTGTGGTTGGGAGGAAAGAACTCACAGCAGGCCAGGAGATATCTCCCATTTCTCAAATCTGGCTGTTATTTTGACAACACAGCCCTGGCTGCCAAAGCCACTGCATCTCCCACAGGGAAGGCAGATCTCATCCTGTGCCAGCCCTAACACACTGTAAGTGCAGCCATACATTAACATCAAAGGCACCCACAATGTCCCTGTGTCTGCAGAATGTACAGGGAAACCCACTTCAACTGTCGAAGGATTGAAAACACAAAAAGGGATTCTATAAGAGTTTCCACCACAGAACAGCTATTGATTTGCTGGGTTTGCCTTGTGTATATGTATGTCCAAGAGTCATTGCCAGAGATTTCAAGGGAATAAGAAGTGCATCAGAGGGAGGCTTGTGTCACTTTAAATATCTGCATGTTTCAGTGCTGTCTTCCTTCTTCCCAGAGGCTTCTGTTTGGAAAAGCATTTGCTTTGCTTTTTGGTTGTGTTTCTGGGTTTTCCTCAGCCCAGGAGAAGCAGTGGGAGGAATCTGTCTCTCTCTCTCTCTCTGCATTGTTTTTGTCTCCAACACCATTATTTGTAATCTTCCCTCCCCCCACAAATCCCAGGGAGGCAATGCTGATTAAAACTTACATTGCTCAGGCTTTGCACAATTCTTTTTTCTGGGAAACCCTGCCAGCAGCATATCCAGTGACTAAGGAGAAGGGCACCTAGAAAAAGCTTCTCCAAATGCATTAGAGACCAGACCTACACAGTCTCAGCCAGGCAACTCCACCTCCCACACTTGTCTTGGACATCAGACCAGCCTAGGACTGCAGGAGTCCCTAAATTATAAGGGTGTCAATTATTTTGCCACTTGATCATAGCAGTACAAACATTCCAATGGAGAGGAGAGTCATGGTGTGTGATGAGGTATACTGAGATTAACTCCTTGGCTCCACTGAAAAATAATCAGTGAGGTTTTCTACTCAGTTTTCTACCAATCCCAGCCAGATGGAACTCCACTCTTCCACTGAGATTACTCTTGGGTGTAATTTTTAGGAGAAATGCCTTTTTTATATCCTGTTCTCTTAAGATTGAGGCTGTTTTAAAGGGTATCCTGATGGGTTATGAGCTTTTGCTGGGAGAGAGAGGAGAGAGAGGACAGATTTCAGTTCACATCCCATAGTACTCAAATTCATATTATTTGTGCAAAGACTTTTCTTTTTCTTTGAAATCCTACTTCCATTATGCTCTTTGTTGTGTGGGTTTTAAGAAGGATGTTTTACATAGAGGAGAGAAAGTAACCTAGATTATTTGAGTGTTACTTTCTAAATAAATCAAAACAACTATTTGTCAAAATAAAAATATGGAAGAAATGTTTTTAAATTATAAAAAAATATCAACAGAGAATATATCCATGCTCTATATTTGTCTGTTATGACTCTCATGTTTTATTTCTTTAAAACCTCTTCTTTTGCATTCAGAAAATTATGTAAAAATATCTTCTATTTACCTAAATACATGTACTTATATGTGATAGCTGGGAAGAAAACGCATGAAAGCCAAAGGAGCCCAGAGGGGTTTCCAGGCACTGGGACCAGCCCAGGCTACTCTCACAGCCCCCATCTAGTGGGCACCACAACCTGCTCTTCCCTCTGTGCAGCCTTTCCTTCTCTTCCTCTAGTCAGGGATTTCAAAACATTTTCATTTATTTAGTGTCCTGTGGCAACTTTGCATGGCAGGGTGTTTGCTATCATGCTTTTTGGCACTCAAATCCTCTAAGCTTTTGGGTGCTATCTTGACAGAGAGTGGTGCATAGTGTCAAACAGCTGATTTTGATCTGTTTACATCTTGTTCTGCATAGAGACACTCGAGCAGTGCTGCAAAGCTATCTGATTTTCAAGCTCTCAGTTTAAATCCTGTTGCCTAGGTGAACTGGAGTTTTAGATGCAGACTGATCTGTTATCTCTGGGGGGAAAAAATTGAAAGAGGTATTAATATGACATGAATGTGTTTACAAATCCTGGGTGAGGTTATGACTCAGCTGTAATTCTCTTCTACACACGGTAGCAAGTTCAGTCCCAGTGACTGAGATGATTTCTGCAGTTCCAGCTTTGTCACCTATACAAAGTGAGTTTGCCATATAACTTTTTCCTGTCAATGGCCACCTTTCTCTATCTGTGCTTGCTAAGTTCCATTTGGCTCTAGCAGCTCCCTCCCAGGGCAGAGGGGACAGAGGAGAGAGGGGGCAAATCCCTCAGTGGCATTGCTTCTCATGATGCTGAGAGGCTCCAGGCAGGATGCAGAGGCAGCATCCTGGCCAGACAGGCCCTGCACAGCCCTCCTTCCACTTCTCCCGAGGTCTCATAGGAGCTTTCCAAGCTCAGCACATCCAGGGATGGATTCAGCATTCCCACCAGCTCCCATCTCCTCCCATTCTGCCTCAGACCAGCAGATGCTCATGGCGTGCATCTATTTTGAAAATGAGATCCTGGGCAAGAAGGGCACTTTGGAAAGGAGGGGCTTTGATCTCTTTTCTTTAATCTCCTCTCTGAACAGCCCATATCAGTACTTCTTGCTGTCTGCAAAAGTTCTTTAAAACCCTTTCAGCAGAAAATGCAAAGGACCTTTCTCTGCTGCCCTCCACCCAGCAGCAGTGAAAGCAGATCAAACCATGAGCTGGAGCTGCTGCAGGCAGGAGCTGCCATTTGGAAACACAGACCCAGTCCTGGCACTGGTCTGTGCTGGGGTGGCTGTGCCAGGCAGCTCCTGCCCACCAGCACAGTCCCCACCTGCTGCTCACCACCGTGGCTTTTGTTGTCCAGGTCTGCAGGGTAGTGGCCCAAACAGCAAATTAGCAGAGAGGGACACAACAACTGGATCCAGACACATTATCCAAGGTCCATATTTTCAAAAATATTCAAACTGCTTCAGGTCACTCTATGTTTTCCAGCCTTGGAAGCTCCCAGTGTTGATTCTTTGCTGCAAAAGCACTAATGAGCAGGGCAAGGCAGAGCTCACTTGTTTGCATTTGTACTGTGCTGGAAAATAAGCCAACCACTTTCTTTATTCTTCTTACTTTCTTGCAAAGACTAATCCTCCCCATTTCAGGTACAAGAAATGAAAAAGCCACAGGAGTAGTGGAAAAGTTGATCTACACTAAATAGAGACAGAAAATTACCTAATTAAAAATAGCTCATGTACACACCCACACCTGACCTTGTAGCCCCAGTCTGTATTTAGAGCCAAGGGAGATCTCGTCCATGAAGGCATTGGCTCAGTATGTGCCTCAGATGTCCAGAACTGGCCATGTGAATGACACTAAGGTCATGCAGTCATCCCAGGTGACTATAAACATCATTATTGCAGTGTCAAAAATTACATACAATGCATTCCACTTAAAGATGTCCCAGATATCTCCATTAGGACACTGACTAGCTGTTGAAGAAATTGGTGCTCCAGTACAGGGTTGAAATCTCACAGGCAGGCACAAGGTGGGGACCAAGAATGTTCTGTGTGGGTCTGTGATGTCTACAAGGTCATTATTAACTTGGATCTAATAATGTCTCTGTGATGATGAAGTGTACTGTTTTATATTTTCTTATCCCATTACGCGGGGTCCAGGAGTTAATAGCAAATAAATATGCTGGACTGTGGGCAGCTCACCTGAAAGAACTCACAGCCAAAGCACTGTACTGCTTAGTTCCTTTTAAAAACCTGTTATCCCATTAAAGCCTTCGTGAAAGATTTCACTCAGCAACCGTCACACTGCTGTCAACAGCTCACACTCCAATCCAAAGGCTTTCCTTAGGCTAGTGGAAGATAAAAATCTATAGGAATTGCTGAGTTATGTCTGTCCCAGGTGCTTGGTCTGGTAACGTTTAACCGATGGTGACAGAGCACGGTCAGGGCACGATGCCAGCGGCTGGCCGGGGTGTCCCCTGTGCCACAGCCCAGGAGCAGCCCCTGGCAGGGCGCTGAGCTCACGCTGTCCTGTCTCCGCAGGGGTGAGCCACGCCGGCGCTCGGCAGCCCGGGAAGTCGCCGGGGTTCAGCGTGAACTGGGTGCAGGGCGGCGGCGAGCCGGAGGTGCTGCACGCCCGCACGGGCCGGCGCGGCTGCGGCGGCGCCTCGCGCCTCTGCAAGCGCGTGTTCTTCACCCGCTGGGCGCGGCTGCACGGAAAGGTGGGTCCGGACAGGGCTGCCACCGCTGCGCCCAGGCCGTGCACGGCCTCGGGGCGCGGAGACAAGGAAAACGCTGTTTTGTTATTTAACCTCCGTCCCGCTGGGAAATGGGCGGAAAGAAACAAGACGGAGTGATGGTGGGGAGGGGATTGGAGACAATTCCACCGACTAAGTCATTAGGAAGGCAAAGGAGCCTGCAGGGTGGGGAGGTTTGAGCACAAGCCCAGGGGGATTGTTCTGCTCTGCAGGACACCACAGGGGAAGGAGGCTGGTGGGATTCATCCCATTCCAGGCAGTGGCATGGTCTGTCCTAGCAGTGACCCTGAACCTTGTGGGGAGCAGAAGAAACCAGCTGGGCTTTGTGCCCAGGGGCTTGGTCACAGTGTGGTGACACAGGTCCCAGCCTATTTCCTGCACAGCAGGTGGGAAGTGAGACAAGAAGCACTCCTGCCACCCCCAGAATTGAGAGGTCCTACAGGAACAAAGCTGGGGCTGTGGCTGGAGCTACAGCTGGGAGAGCTGAATTGCTTCTGGCTCACACCAGGGATGAAGTTACAGTGAGCAGGAGAGAGCAACTTGTGGCTGAGCAGGGCACTTTGCTCTTGACAAAATGAGGGATTTGATAATGTCATCACTCTCTGCCTCTGGGGAGCAAAGGAAACAAAGAGACAGCCAGAGAGAAGCCACTGCTGCCAGGCCAGCTTGTGGCCCACTGACACCCAGGCTGGCAATGTCGCCTCCCTTGCTGGCTGGGCCAGGACAGCTCCAGCCAGTACAGCCCCACAGAGTGCTGGCACACACAGACAGGAGCAGCTCATTGCAGGCTGCATGTTCACCTTCTCCTTTAATCTGCCTCTCAGCATCTCTCCTGGATAGACACAAGAAGAAGAGCTGTTTGCTCATCAGGCTTGCCTTGAGGGTGCCTTTCCCTTCAGGTTTGGCACATAGAGACTTGGGCAGGTCAGATGAGTTTGTTTAGTCCTTCTGCAGAGCAAAGGGTGCTCCCTCCTGCATGTCCCTCCAGGGGCACTGGACACATGACATTGCTCAAGGTAGCTCCTCGTGGGTGGCTCCAGTGTTCCAACATAGCACTCAGATTTCCCACACCACCACAAACCCTGATGCCTGATTTCTGCCCTGTCCTGGACATGTTTCACAGCATTCCCAAAAATAACAGACTGCAGAGGGGAAATGGGAGAGTGTGGAAGGCAATACTTCTCCTTCTGTGTCTGGTCATTACTTGGAAGCACTGAGCTGCTGCACTTGCCAGGCTAAACTTTCTGTAAAGGAGCACATACTTTAAAGATGTCCAGAATTTTTTTTTTTTTTTTTTTTTTTGGTTTTGTCTATAAAAACCATCTTAACTGAGAAGTAGAATTCTGCCTTTGTAGAACACACCAAGACTTGTTACTGCCTATGCCCACTCCAAGGCAGAGCTGTTCACCCCTTGCCTCCTCACAATGGCTCAAAATTATGCCACCAGCATTTATTGCTTCCCTGGTTTTCTGGTTGTTAAACCAAAAGCAAACACACAAAGCACAGTGATTGCTTATGAAATGTAGACAGGAAGATTATACAGCTACTGAAGCCTCCTGTTTCTTTTGGCTCATAGGTTGGGTTTTTATTATTTTTTTCCCCTTCCCTGATTTTTGTTCTGCAGCTGAGCACACGAGTACCAAGCCATGGAGAGATGCCATCAGTGTACAGCGAGGCAAAGCTGGTGGCTCAGACGTACCAGTCTGTTAAGCAGCAGCTGTTTAAAGCATTTCAGAAAGCTGGCCTGGGCACCTGGGTGAAGAAACCCCCAGAGCAAGATCAGTTCCTACTAACTGTGTAAATCACTCCACACCTTTTCTACACGACTGGATCAAACCAACTGGAGAGAAGGCAAGGCAGGATGTATGAGCGAAGAGAATTAAAGCAGTTTGAGATTTAATAGCAACCTCCATGGGAATATTTGCTTTTAATCCTGTATTGGAAATACATAAGTAGAAATGTGTCTGATGCACTGAACTCAACTTTAGAAAACTGCTTTTTCATGACCCCTTCCCAAGAATGTACCTGCCCAAATTATAATGCCACCCTCACCAAAATTCTGCTTTTTGTTGTTTATTGCTGTTGGTTATTACTGATTTGAGGTGTTAGTGGGCCACCTGTCTGATCCAAAATAGACCTTTGTTTTCCCTCACACAATCAGTGCAAAATTCATCACTGAATAATGGAAAACAGGGAGCAGAGATGGAAGTACCCCAGGCACACAGCATGACAGCAGGTCTCAGAGCATCCATAATCATCCACCAAAAAAGGTTCCTAACCTCTATGCAAAAATCATCTTGTAAACTGCCTAAATCTGTCACAAAAAATTTGGACCTCAAAGAAATGCAGCATTTTTAAACTGATTTTTCCAATACTGGCTCTGAGCACAAAGCCAGGCATCAGGATGCCCTTGGTTTTTACACTTATTCCCTCTGACACCTTGGGCAAACCACTTCACAACAAATCTTCAACTCTAGTCACAATTAGCATGCTGCAAATTTTACTTGTCTGGGCCCAGTTCATCTCACATGCCTTTCAGACACCAGCCAGGAGGCAGATCCTTGTCAAGGGGTTGGGTCTCCCTGTGCTTCCTGTGGAGGTGCACAGTTCTGCAGGGGCTGCCAGTGAGGACCAGTGTGACCATGCTCCTGGCTCTGGATCTTCAGGAAGATACCTGAAGTCAGGCAGGCTGCAGCCAGGACCCAGAGCCTCAGATCTCCAATCTTCTGATGACCCATAGCTCTGAATTAATTGGGTGTGAGCTCAGGGTGCTCCATGCATCTGAAACCCAACAATAACTGGGTTGGGTACCCACAAGTAAGACATCCCCAAACAAGAGAGCACACATTTCATACTTGGCCTCAGTTTCTCCACCTGTCAAATGGGGATAATAATAAATGCTTCACATTTAAGGAACTTGGCAGGATCAAAATGCTCTGGTCACATGCAACAGTGTAAGACAGATTTTGTCACTCTTGCAGTGAGTTTTACCTCTCCACACGGTCCAATTGACAAAAGCACAGCAGATGCAACCACAGGTTTGGTAAGGTCTTAATGCATGAGCTTTCAGACTCTAGCTCTGTGTAAATGCCAAGTGTTACTATTGCTCTTCATGCTCGTCTGCAGCCTGAAAAGCAGATGGGGTTTTTCACTTAGGAGACAAGTATCACCCAACATTTAAATATTGTCTTCATAACTGGTCTGGGTCTGATACAATCTCATCTTTGAACCATCCCAAACTTCATCAGAATGCAGAAGATACAGTCATGGGAGAACTGAGCTTTGCAGTCCCAACTGCAGAACCAACCTTCAAACACCCTGTACATTTCTCAAAGTTTCTGGGTTTATATGACAGGATTTGCGGGTATATAACTACTGTTTTCTTTTTATTCCTGTGATTCTCTTTAAATCTGTATATAACATGCTGCTACTGATTTGTGATAATTGTCTTGGTATTTTCTCAGAACTGTCAAGCTGAGTTACTTTTCAAACAACACAAGGCTCATATTTTTCCATGTAATTTCCTTTACACGGGAAACTGTTCCTATCAATAAAGATAGATGCTCTTTGTATAGGGTTTATCATGTTTGGAGAGCCATATACAGTAAATACATTGTTTATTGATGCCCACAATAGAATAGCTACAGTATTTTGATGAGATTTTATTTTTAGATTATAAACTACAAGATGTATCTATAGTGTCTTGTATAAAAACAATTGTGATAAACTAGAATTTTTAAATTAGATAAAACAAAGCTCTCCCCTTCCAGAAACCTTTTCAACAAAATAATACATTCCATATTAACTACCAAAAATATTTTAACAAATATCCTTAGAGTAGAAATAGCTTAAAAAAAATGAAAAATTAAAAAAAAAAGCAACCAAAAAACTGAGACTTTTCAACAATGGAAACACTTTGTGGTAACCACTTTGTCAATACTTTGACCACTTTGACAGCTCTTCTGATTAACATTTGAATGTTTTGGCACCTTCTGGAGCTTCCAGGTACCTGCACATGGTCCTGCCCTCTGACACAGCTGTGGTGCAGACCCCCAGTGTGATTTGGGCAGCAGATGTGCCCAAGGGGCAGTGGGCAGGGGCCAGCCCATGGCTGGAGGGGTGGGGAGACACTGGCAGTGGTGGCCCCAGGGCCTCTGGCTTCTCCCACCAAGGGACAGAAACCACAGGGCAGCCAGAGAGGAAGCCAAGGTTTCTCATGCAGAGACCCACAGGGCAGGGGGGAGCATGCCTCCTGCTTTTCCTCTCCGAGTTAGTCCTTGTCAAGCACACACGAGACCTGAATGGCTCTCCCTTGCACCACCCATCCTCCAGCCATGGCATGATGTCAACCCAACTAATGCATAATAGTTCCACCAGGCTGCTGTTGCAGCTACTGTGACAACCAAGCACCATGCCTGGTTATTTTTAAGGACATAGAAAAAAGTGTGGCAGGGTTGAATGATCCTTCATTGCAAGGAATACATAAATGCAAGCCTGGATTCAGCTGCCAGGATGAGTTTAGTACTGGGGACCAGACTTGAGTCCCCACTGCAAGTGGGCATCAGCTGATCTCAATGGAGTTGCACCTGCTGGCATTAGGGTTGAATATGACCTTAAATATCTACTTCTTCTCATTATGGGCAGCAAGAGTGTGATGGGACCCCATCCCAGAAGCACACATGACCTACACACAGCATTTCTTAAAGCAAAGGAAAAATGGCTCAGTAGTAATTCTTTAGTGAAGATTCTGTACATAACATGCATGAGTGAATGGCAATACTGTACTAATGGATGTACATTTGTAATATTTGTAAAAAAAAGAAACAAAAAAGATGACAAAAGAAAATAAATCTGAATTTACATATGTGAATTTGCTGCTAAGTTCTGTAAATTGCACTTCAGTGATACCTGATAAGTGAATGTTTCTGTTAAGTGAATAAAATGCCAAGTAAAATTGTTCTTTCCCTCTTTATTTGACCATTCTTCACTATGACTTAGCAATCAATTAGAATGTGCTCCAGAATGTTAGTGTGCATTTTTACACACACCTACTGCAGATCTACAGATATCTTCTTGTTCAGTTTAGATGTGATGCGTTGTGGGAACCACACATTTGTAATGAGAGAGGGATGTGCCTACTCATGTAGATGAAGCCATAAAGGGACACAGTATTTTCCTGGAAGAAGAGTGAACTAGATGCATGTCTAATTTGATCCTTCCAGGATATCCTCAAAGATCTTTCTTAATAAAAATTAATACAGTTTTTCAAATTCACACTGCATGGGATTTGCTGCACAAAGCTGCTTAAGAAAACTGAAGTGATGAACAAAAGGTCAGAGCATCTCTGCAGATTTCTGCTTCATTGATGGAGTGGCTTTGGATTGTTTTTGCTTGGAACAATCAGTATTCACAGCAGACTAAACTCACACTGAGCCCAAACACCATCCCCACAAATGTTTGACCTCAAGATGATTTCCCTTTGCCAGTCCTTATAGAGATCACTGGTTTTACCAAAACATCCAAAGCTTTTCAGCAGCCACTGTGAAAATATGAATACACCAACATCAAAAATTTTCAAGAAAGGGATTTCCTTGTCCATCTCCCTGTGAGGATTTGGTTCCAAGATGAATCGAGCCTGACAGCTCACAGGAGCCCCATCAGCTCACTGGCCCCACAGGTCTTTGCTTGCTCATGTTGAAGTCAGTGCCAGACCCTCACAGACCATCCCATGGGTTTCCTTCTCCAGCAGGGGCTATGCAGAGCTTTATTTTAAAGCTAAGACTTTGCTGCAGTTTTATTTCCTCAGCTTGGATCTATGTTATTAGGATTTGGACAGTATAAACAGAAGTAGGGAGAAGAAAACATTGGCAAGGTGATGTTGCTTGTGTGGGAAAAAAGTCAGTGTGAGCTGACCCAGTTCCACCACAGCCAAACATGGCACACACCATGACACAAACTACAGAGCAGCCATTAGGGCAAACTCTAGGGATGGATTCCATATTTAATCTCAGTAAGTTTAAAGGGTAAACACCTGCTCTTCATTCAAAACTTTACAGTGTGCACCCTAGCATCACCAGGCACAGGTATTTCTTTTTCAACTGTATATTGGAAAAACAACAGAATAAAACATGAACAAGCTGATATATTGACTAATAGAAAGCTTCACAGAAGTGCCTGTTTCTGAAATAAAATAAATAAGTCCTTCTGCTGCAGTTAGACCTTAATAGCCATGCTTGTGTGTTGAAGAATATTGAAACTATCTAAGAGCTTTTTAAGCTTTTTGATTCATTACCATTGTGCCTATTGCCCAGCCCTTAGACCTGATTTGTTTGGCTGGTTTCAGCTTAATCATGTGGATAGAATAGTTTAGCTGGAAATCTGAGTAAAGTCAGAGAAAATCTGAGATATTTTAAAGGATAGTGACAGTCTGCTCGGATGCAAACAAAAACAACAAAAAAAAATTAAAAAAGAAAAATCAACTCAAAAATATACAAGCAAGTGCACACATATAGACAGGTGGTTTCTCACTACTCCAAGGCCTCCTAAATAAATGGCATGGCTTTGGAAAAGGGGGATTAATAATTATTGCCTTTTCAGCACTGAAATAGTCCTGCTCACATGCTTTATTCAACCTGGCTTTCCTGGTAATTAAATCCTCTATTAGAGAAGTTTATGTTCTATTTTATCAACTTCGTTTGCAATACAGAATTACTTCCACCAGACCATTAAAGCCTTGTTCTGCCACAGAAAGGAGAAGGTCCTGTTCATTCTCCTCTGGCCCTGAGCAGGTGCCTTTACAGCCTATAATGCCATTAAATGGTCCAAGCCAAGAGGAGACAGCTCCTTCCTTTACACACAATGTTACCAAAAAATACCTCCCACAAAAAGAAATAACGATGTGAAGAATGGTACATGCTGTCAGGTTTGACCTGTTCTTCTGACAAACTGGTGCCCTGCATCTCTCACAACCCCAAAGTCATGCTCAGGTGTTAGCACAGCTGTGTTTGACACACCTTGAAGGAAGTGCTGTAGGTGCAGTTCCCTTCCTCCCCAGCACCCCCAGGCCAACACCCTTCCCTACCTGCCATGGCACACTATTTGCTACTAATTGCTTTTATTTAATTTTATTTTAGCAAGCAAATTCAGGGCTTTTTACTCAAGAGTGTTAACTCTTAGATCTATAAGACAACACATTTCTACTGTGGGTTCTAAAGTGAATTGTTTTTGTTCTAAAGCAAATGGTTTGTTAATGTCCTGGTCTCAGTGGTAAAGGGAAATATTTTCAGGAACCCGTTGACACCATAGGCTCCTAAAATCCTGACCATGACACAGAACAGTGGGACTTGCTCCAAAATCTCAGGTTTCAGTGGGAGATTATCAACTGATAAACCCCTCAGGCTGCTGGCAAAAGGGACAGGCAAGAATTGTAACCTCCAGGAAATTAGGCACTTGTATGCAGAGTCTCATGTTTATATCATTTCACAATATACAGAAAAAGTGAAATTATTTGTGATTATAATTTAATAACCTTTTGGCATGAGAGAGAACAAAAAAGACTTGATAACATAGCTGTTTTGAAGATGCTCACCTGGGAACAGAGCAGACTTGGGTTCTTGGTTAGATTTTACCCTCAAAAGGGAAGAGAGGGACAAGTGAAGACTTCCAGAGGAGGGAGCACCTTCCCTCCAGGCAACGAATTCACAGCACAAAAAAAAAATGAAAAACCTTTGTTCCAGGATCATTTTCACCTTAACCACTTCATCCACCCAGAGGACAGGTGTCTAGCTTGAATTAATTTCCTAAATTCTCTGCATAGAGAATAAGATGATTTGTGCCACTCAAAACTGTGTAAAAGAGATGAGGAGAACTTTCCTTGTCAAGGGTCTGGCCTGCCCCCCTGATGGAAGGGAATCCAGGCTCCTGCATTAAGAGGTCTGTGCACAGGCAGATGACTCCAGTAAAAGTATCCATTCTCCATATCCAGTTCTCCATTGTAAAAAACAGTGATTATTCCTTGTCACAGAAAAATGTCTTTTGAGTATTAATACTTATCAGGCTTTAAGAAAAGGATACAGTACACACACACACACACACACATATATATATATATATATATATATATATATATATATATACATATACATGCAACAGACTGACCTGTTTTTAGCATTAATGTGAACATTTTCAAATTCTGTAAAAAGCTGTTCCAGACATAAGTTTTAGTGCCTGACTAAATTAACATATAATGTACCTATTGAGAGGTTTGGTGTAGGAGTTTACTCCTAGCATAACTTTGCTGCCATTGAATACATGAAAAGGGTTCTTACTGGCAACAAGAGATAGGTAAATATCAAATTCATGTTTCAACCTGGGAGGTAAGAGTATTAAACCCATGTGAATCTATTTTTGTGCCAAATCTTCATTCCTAGCCCTGACACTTCTGTACACACTGGAAAACGAAAATCATACATCATTGCCATCTGAGCCTTTGCATTAGAGTTTCCTTATGGTGGCTCAGCATTTCCCAGATGTATTTTTTTCATCTGACCCAGTACCCCTTTGACCCTCTAACAAGGGAAAATACGTTTGAAGAACCTTTCTCATTATTTAGAACATTTGCTGTACAAGTTCAGCTCTGTTTTCTCTGTGCAGCTTTCCTAAAATATTCTTTTATCTTCTTTTGCAGTTACTTAAGGGGTGAGGCAGAAATCAGAAGTAGCTAAATTGTACATCTATTTGTCTCATCACCTGCTCATCTTTGTTGAAGAACTGTGGCAAAAGTGAAGACTGAATCACCCTGAAAATAACCTTTTTCACTCAAGGAGGGTTGTGGACATAGCTCTATCCAAAAATGTCAGGGAAATGCAAAAAGCCCTATTTTGGCTCACTACACTATGGGATTGTTCATCTGCCAGCTAAATGCAAAGGATTTCAAAGGACTTAGAGTAGTGCAACTGAGTAGTATTCAGTTTATGAAGGGAATTGGGGGTTAAGGTCACAAGAAAAAGGTACATGAAAATATTTCATCCCTCCCTCTCCTTGTGCTTTCACAGAGCAGCTCAATGATTTGCACCACTGGGCACTGATCAGCCTGTGAGTGCCTCCAGACAAGGCTGCCTGAAGATTACCCTGTGAAATGACATTAAACTGCTGAAGCATTTTAGTAGTTATGGGATTGGCCAGGGAGTGCCATACTTTAGTCCTGCTGCTAATTTCTCCCCTTCTTTGTCATTCTTCCCACAGTTTTCATGGGAACAAAGCTCTATTCAGTCACTGCAGGTAAGATTAGACAAACTTTTCTGGGAAGACAGAAAGGAAGATTTAGAGTGGTTCCCCCCATCACAGCAGTGCAGCACCTCTGTCCCATGACCAGGTCCATAAGATCAACTTAATTTTCTGTAAACATGCTCAGTTTTTGCTGCTGAGTCTTTCTCCTTGCCAACTCTCATTACAAATTTACCTGGCAGAAGGATGCACTCTGATGTCCCAAATCAACTGTTTTCAGAGCCATGGTGCCACTGAGGTCAGGAGTTTCTGTGTTCCCCTGCTAGCATTGCCAAGTGCCTGCTGCTAATATAGATAAATGTAGAACAACACATGGACAAACTGTAAACCAAGCTAAAAATACACCTTAAACAGAGCAGTTCTCTGCATCTTCTACAGGAGGTTTGCAATAGTTCAGCTGTTCCTCTTATGACTGGTTGCATGGTTTGATGCTCCTTAGCCCCTAATCTGACTTTTTTTACTGCTAGAGTGGTCCTAAGCCACAGAGTAACAGGTTGCTGCAGAGATGCTGGGTGTAGAAATCACTCAGGTTGCCACATGCTCCTTGTCTCATGGCTGCAGCAGCTGTAGAACTGCTCAGGGTCCTTTGGTTTCACCCAGCCCTGCATGCCAGCTCTCCCCCTGTACAGAGCCTGGTCAGGGGTGATTAACGTGTCATTGCCACCAGTGATAAGATAGATCTGCTTATGAGTCATAGTGGCCTTCAATATCTGCAAGCCAGAGAAAAGAAAACTGCATTAATTTATATTCATTAATATAATTTAACAGACTAGAGCCCTTCAGCCGTTCTCATCCTTCTCCCCAGGCTTTGGCAGCAGCAGCCTGTGCTGGGGAAATGGCAGGAGCTGCCCAGGAAAAGTGAAAAAACAAACCAGCTGCCTCCAGCTTGGCAGGGCTGGCCTTTGGTTTGCTTTCTAAAGGGAAAAACCCTCATTTTATCCAAGGAGCTTCTGCTTCCCGTGGGCTGATAGCTTTGGCATGTGTGTATGTTTATATGTGCTTATTTATATACTTATATTTATATACTTTTGCTGAAGTGCTGCATTCTATGTGCTGAACTTGGACATTGGTACTCAGTGTCCATCAGCAGGGCAGTGGCTCCTGTCCCATAAAAGAGGATTCAAGGCTGTATGTGCTGATGTTCAAGCAGTAGTTTTACTTCCATTTAAGCCAGGACTGCCTCTGAAAAATGTATTTGCCCCCAGATCACTGGAGCTCAGGCAGGTGCCCAGTGATGCAGAGCAGGAAAGTTGATCCTGCTGAACACCTGGTACCCTTTTGTTTCTCTTTTATCCTGGGATATGCTTTCAGAGTAGAGAACAAGTGGAGGGGGCTAAAAGGAAGGCAGGTGAAGGGCTCTGTGCAGTGCTGGTGACTCTGCAAACACAGGTCCCCTTGCCCCTTCTATCACACTCAGACCATCCAGCCACACCTCTCTGTGAACACACATAGCTGAAAAGCACTTGCAAATAACACTGGAATGACACACAGGTTTACTGTTCCCCATAGACCCATTTTAGCTGTAGTACATCCAGTGTATCCCCTGTCCTTACAGAGTAGTGAACAGTGCAGATGCTGTTCTGCTGAAGGAATTCTGGTCCCTTCCTGATGGGAAGCTGAGGCACAGAGTGCCAAGGTGGCCACAGCACAGGTGGGAAGTGCCTCTGACAGGCCATGCACCCTTTGGGCAAACCCCTTCCTCCTCCATGAGCCTTCCTGAGCCACAGTGTGGAACCTGGTGAGGAGAAGGGCTCTGCCCTGGTGAGCTGCAGATGGTGTGCAATGCTCCTGGTCAGCTCAAGTGCCATAATTACTTTAATTGCCCTGGGGAATCCATTGCCTGGGAAGGCTGAGGAATCCTGGTTTTGCAGCACTTTCAGACAAAAACCTATGAGGAGCACAATGTCTGACAGGCTGGTGGCAAGAACACATTGGATCATTTGAACTGCTGGCCTCAGTTTCCTGAGCTTAAGCACTAAAATACTTCCTTTCAATACAAATCGATCTGGGAAGGAAAAAAAGGATGGCAGCAGGCCAGAAAGGGTTTAAGATAAAGACTATTAAAACACATTGTGGAATATTTAACTGTAGGGTCTATTAATTTGTCATATTGTGTTATGTGATAGCTATAGCACATTAGGAACAGCTATGTTATCAACATGTGCATACATACACATATCTTATAATAGGCACAAATATTAACATATCATGATATAACAATACTAAAACCTCACAAAGATAAAATCCCACAGAGTTTCTTGGCACTATATACCTGTATATGTAGGTACATAAGAGCAAAAGCTAAGACAGACACGTTCCAGTTTCTGCCCATGGCAGTTCAGCACTTCAGCTCCCATCACACAGGCAAGCCATGGGGAAGCATCCAAGGTGGTGGGAGCTGGACTTGACTCTCAATGGTTCCTCAACACTTCCAGGCTCAGGGCTGATCTAAAATAAAGCTTCTGGGTGTACTTTGTTCCTCCATCTGCTAACAGCACCACTGTGGGCCTGAGGGGCTGATACAGATTTCTCTAATCTCACAGAGAGATCAACAGCCCTACAGTGCAAGGATTTAGTCATGAGAAGAGATAAGTTACAAAGAGGCACCCATGCAGTTTTTCCATAAATATTTTGGATGATGCTCTTACTCATTTAGTAAGTTTGTTGGTTTAGTTTTAGGTAGCCCTGCAAGTAGCAGGGAGATAGACTTCATGATCCTTATGGGGCCATTCCTACTTGAGATCATCTAGGATTCTACAATTTTCTGTCTCTCCCTGCCAGTAGCTGACATGCTCTGTGTTTGCAGTGTATTTAGTACAACATGTATTTTCTCAAAACTTTCTATCCATCATCCATAATGTATAGCCTAAGTGTTTGGCTTCACTACATTTACATGGTAATCAAATCATTAGCCTGGGGGAGGCATAACACATTAATGACTTTAGAAATGTTGGTTAAACTCCAGTCCTGATCAAAGAGACCAAAATTTATTGTCATTCCTCTAATAGCCATGTGGTAACCAAAATGAAATCAATTTGATGAAGATAATTAGGTTCCCATCTCCATCACCACACGCTTAGTACAATTAGGTGGAATGAGCTTCCCCTCCCAGCAATATGATACTGTTAGCACAGACAGAAATACTCCAGCAGCACCAGCCAGCAAACACTTACTGAAACAAATATTTTTCAAATTAGAAACTGTTGGTTCATCAGAATCTGGAGACTCCTAGGAGTCTCCACACCACACACACAGGTCCAGGGCAGATCTCACAGGCAGACACAAGCAGAGGTCTGCCCTAGAGCAGAGGCATCATTTTAGGACCTTGTCTGGGTTGTTGAACATGCACAGCTGGGTCCTGGTTCTCCCTTGGGAGCCTGCTCCTGTTCCTGAGGGGCTGAGGAGATGGTGCCCATCCCAGGGGCAGTGCTGTCCCTCCCTGCTGAGCCAAGAGCACACATCCCAGGGATGGCATTTTTGTGGTTCTGCTCACAAGTCCAAGCCAGGTGCAGGAGAGTGGGGAAGCAAAGCTCTGCAGGGAGGGTGGTGGCTGCTCTCAGCAGGGATAAGGCTGCAAAGCTGGATCCTCTCCAGGCATTAACATCTCCCACCAGCTGGGATGTTTGCACACTCTACACCCTGTGCCTCCCTATGCCAAGCCCTAAGCACAATTATTTTTCTCACTGAGAGGCCTTTGTATCAGCTTGGTGCTGAGCAGGAAAAGGAAATTAAATCTTTGCTTCTCTCCAGTGCTGAACTGAATGGGCTCAGCATCCCTCTTTCCATCAGCTTCATAGGCAGAATATGTTAGTGCCCATGTTAATCAAATAATGGGAAACCTGATTTGTTAACATACTCATTAAAAAGTGGACAAAATGCATTTCCAGTTTTCTAAAAAATAAAAGATTTTGTGTGTGAATATTCAGCAGTTACTCATTTAATTTATTCTGAATGTTTGAAAACTTCAATAATTGCATGGATTTTAGCAGGAATGACCCATATCTCTTCAGTGCAGACCTTCAGCAACACAATAACTACTGTCAATACTTTGAAATAGAGGTAAAGATTAAGTGACTTAGGAATCCAAGACTGATTTTTGGTCAAAGCTGTTGAAAATGCTCTCAAAGTTTCATTCCCCATATTTTAATGAACACAATATTTTGTCTCTGATATTATTCTGCCACTTGGAAATAAAAGTCTTTGCATTGCCTCAGATTTTAAAATCCTAGAGAATACCTATATCTTAAAAGCCCACCTTCCAGCAGAAAAGTATTTACAACTTTCCTATGCAATTTCTCTCTTCAAATTTTCAAAACCACCCTCTACAGAGTCATAGTCCTGTGCTGTGTATGACAATTGGCAGAGGTTTTGCAACTGCATCCACTGACATCATAGTGAGAGGATTTTATAGGCACAGGAAAGAGAGGCCCAGAGGAGCTAGTTGCCCAAAAATTAAAGCTATCTAATGTCCTTTTCTCTTCTGGAGTACTCCTAAGGCACATTTTGGGCAAAGGCAACCTATGTTTCCATGTCCAAAATTTCCAGCAGAGCAGGTCTAGCTTCTGAAGAGTGAGATTTTGCAATTAAGCTTGTGGAAACTGGTGGGAGAGGAAGGTGGGACAAAGGCAAACAGCAGCCCCAGGACAGACAGGGCAGTGATCCACACCAACCCCACCCAGGGACAGGGATGGAAATGGGCCCCACATCTCCCAGCCTGCAGGCTGGGACTGTGGGCAGAACATCATACTGCTCCTTGTAGAATTGCATATTACAAATCCCTCTCACAGAGGACTGTGGATTACTCCTCCCATGATGCATGTATTGAACAAATTAGTGTAGGAGAATTCCATCTAAAGCTATGAAATATAAAGACATTGTAAACTTCTCAGGAAGATCCTGCTGCTGGAGACTGGGACAATATTGTTGAGAGACATCACTGCCTGCTTGTCCTGTTCCTACACTCTTCTCTAAGGGCATCCATATCCTGTTGTCAACAACAAACAGTGGGGTAATTGGAGGGGTCTTGGCCTAATAAAGACATCCTATGATGTTTTTACATTAATCTTAAGGATCAGGACCAAAGCTGGTATCCCCTTGGGCTTACTCTGATTTGTTTTGTGGTTTCTCATAGTGTTTTATTAGACCTTGCTTGACCTTGAGGCTGTAGTTTTTAGTTTTTTCTAAGTGGAGCTACTGGTCTGTGTTGGAAGAAAATAACCTGGGTCAGAAGCTGAAGAGGCCAGTTTGTGTGCAGGGCTCTGTGCAGATCTGCCATACCTCAGGAATGTAGGCTGTAAAACAATTAGACCCCAAAAAGGTGATTGAAATCTCAAAGAAAGTATATGAATTATTCCTGCCCTTAATCACAGTCTCTACTATTCTCAAAGGAAATACTATGATGAATAAGCAGAGAAAATGATCAAAATCCTTGTGTAATGAGCCCTGTGTTAATTGCCCCACTGTCCAATGAAACACAAAAGGTGCTAATGAAGCTCACAGTCTCATCCTCCCTGACTGACTTCTGTTAAGCCTCTGCCTAAAGGTACGTGCCCAGGAGAAACTGTGGGATACACAGATGTCCAAAGGGTCTCATCTCTCACCTGGGAGTGCAAGGTCCTTCCCTGGGGCTGACTCAAAACTGGCCATCTCAACCCAGCAGAACTGTCAGCACCCTGTGGGCCAATGGCCAGAAGGAGGTATGGAATAATCCTCAATCCTTTCCCACATTAAAAGGTGGTGAATAATGCCCCCAGATGTCTGCAGAATGTCTTCCCAGACATCACTCCTTTATATGTCACTGGTGCTCAAGATTTCCCAGCAGCAGGAGAAAGGTGAATTTTTTTCTCTGTGCTTGTTCTCTACGAGACAAGTTGTCATCACTGCATCTTTGGGGGTTCTGCTGGTGTCACACCACATACCCACCCTACTGAATAAATGTGACACAGACGTGCCTTGGTGATTCCCACCAGGGTTACCATGAGCAGAGACCAAGGCAGGTGAGGAGCACGTGCCTTCAGAGCAGGGGTTTGACAGCATGGCCCTGGTGATGCAGAGCAGCTGCTTTTATTCACCATGCAGCTGTGTAGGCAGGGGAACATCTGGAGTTTCTCTGCAGCTGCATGGAGGTTACTTTGATCCTCTGAACTGGAGCTCACTCTGACTGAGATTTCCTTAATAAGCCAGTTGTTATTTTGACACAGTACCTCTGATTCTCCAGCCAAATGCCCTAAAACACACCAGCTCACAGTGGGGAGGAGGACATGAAAGGCAGATGTGTCCATTGGGTGCATACCCCAGGTCATGGGATGGACATCCCAAATTCGTCCCCACTGGAATCAGGTCTGGAGGAGTTGCCTTGAAAGACTCAGCCATTTGCTCTTAGCTGGCAACAGGCAGAAGCATCAGATATTCTTCCCCCTTCCTGTAAAATGCCCTGAGATCCCCAGATGAAAATGTGTTTCAAGTGCAACGTATTTTTGCTTATAAAGTATTTAAGGCACATCAACCCGACTCACAGAACCCATTTCAAACAAATGAACAACCTTTGAAAACATTTTATGGACATTATTTCCTCCTCAGCTGAACTTCATCTCTTGAATTTAGTCTTATGTTATGGTCTGATTATTCTCAAAAAGAATTAAATCAGAGGATGGAAGAAATGAAGGTATTCCCTGGAAATCCTTTCATTTTATTAAAGCTTCTGTTATTGCTTGTGTTGTGTTTGTCCAAACCACTTGTCAAGATTTCATTACCCCAATTTAAAAAAGCAGCACTATGTCTAAATGTGGTTATGACTGAAAATGAAGGTATGCTGCAATGTTCCCAGGGAGAGTAGAACACACTGCTTTTCTGGGCTGAGCTTGGAGAAAATAGGTTATAGATAACACACACATTCATCCATCAAATATCACACTACAAAACAGTGCTAATGTGCTAAAAGAGATTAAAACAGCCCCAAAACATTAGTGATTCAGACAGAAGTTACCCTTTTTCAGCCAGGAATGACCAACACTAATCAGTACAAAATTGATCAAATGCTATTGACCATTAAGGACCAAGAGTGAGCTTGGCCTTCCACAAGATCAATTAGCAGAGCAACTTCTCCAAAAGGGTTTTACAGAAAGACACAAAAGGTACAAAATCAGTTCCAAAACATGCTGGGCCAAAAGATCACACCACCTGCCCATTGACCCTGGGGTGGAAACTCCCTGTGGGAATGGGGCTTGGGCTGCAAGGGACTGAGAAAGGAAGCCCAGTTCACTCAAGGCAGGAGTGGAGAAGGCACAAAACCAGAAATATTTAGGGACAGACAGCAGGCTGCCTGTCCAGAGAAAGCTTTCAGGAGCAGTGGTCTACACCTTTCCCCCATGTGGCCACCTGCTTGAGATCCCCAAGAGAGGAAGCTCAGGCAGAGCCTGTCACCTTGGGGTGATGGCCATGGGCTGGGCAGAGCTGTGGTGGACAGCACACATGGAAAAGCCATGGTGTGAGCTTCATCATGGTCTAGCTCTGTGCTCTGAGAGGGTCTCCATGCCATCATGCTATCACTGTATGAGATGCTGCACCAGAAGTTTGGAAACTTAAAAATTGGGGAAATTAAATTTTGGAGAAGTGATTTGAAAAAATAATTCATTTATAGTTATTAATTTAGTTATAGAAGGTGTCCAGTTTGAAATAGACTGCTGCACATTTTTTGAAAATATACCAAATAATCATGCTTGATCTCTGCAGATCAAAGTTTATATTTCTTTAATAATTACATACTTCAAGACAGACACTTAAATTTGACACACAAGTACACAAAGTTATAATACTGCTTGGGATGATGCATATTTCAGTGCTATTATTATTAATTTCTAACAACCGTCTGTTCTTGGTATCAATCAAAGGCAAAATTCATGACTGCAATTCTACTGTGCCCATGCAGTTTGTCAGTCATAATTACTGAACTTGTTATCATTCCTTCTCTGTAGGAACATATCATTTCTATTAACCATTTACTGAACTGTATGTATATTTACTCCAGCTATTAGAAATGTAATGAAAATGTGTGTCAGCTCAAAAGTAACTACTGCAAATTCCAAACAGTTCACAACATCCAGAGCACAGTCAAGTGCTCCATTCCCACCTAGTGACAAACACAAATACTTCTACATTTTGTTGCAGCTTCTGTTACTGAAGTTACCTGGAGCCTGGTGTTGATTGCAATAGGAAGCATTCAAATCCCAAATAACCTTAATTCAGCACCATCTCTTGGCCCCAAACCCAGCTATCTCTGATCAGTCAGGGGGTTGCAGGACCAGGCTACTCCCCTATCACAGAGCCACCAGATGGGCTCCAGTGATCTCTGAGTTTACAAACACAGTGGAGGGAGCAGAAGAGGTACAGCCACTCTTTTTACTAGACCAGTGCCCAGAAATGAGCATTTAGAGATGGGCAGCCAAGGGAAGACATCCACCACATGCCCTGGCCACCCTCCCCAGGCCCTGGCAGCACTGTCTGGTTCCCACCTCCCTACACCCAGCAGCAAAGTTGGACTGTTTCAAACAGTATCATCCTTGTAAAACAAAACATCAAATTATTGCTCACCCTCAGCACAAAGTATTACCCATCCCCTCATCTCTGCCTGAAACCTGAAAGGGGAATGGCTGGGTCCTGCTCAGCTCAGGCCTTTCCAGCACAAGCTGTGTCTCCATTTAAACCCTCACCCACCTGGTGTCCAGGACAGGCAGGAATGGGGGCTGCATTCTAGAACAGCCCCACATACATCCCCCTGGGACCCAGCCAGGCTTTAAAGCTATTTGCAAGTGACTGCTAAGTTGCATTTTTTCTCTTTCTAGGATCTTGCATGATTTGCCAGCTGTAGGTGCATAAAATAGGCCAAATAATTGTATTGCCATTTCTAAGATCTGTTTTCAGAGATCTGTAAAGAATATGGGGTATCTTCGGTTAATAGCATGTAGTGGTTTCCACTTAGTCTGGGACTAAGCTGTGATAAACACAGATCCAGATCACAGAGAAGAAAAGTACATGAAGGGTGGGGTGAGGGGAAAAAAATGAAACAATTATAGGTAGATACTTTGCTTCTTTAACCTTTCTCTTATGCTGGAAAAACCACAGCAGCCTCCTACACTTCAGAATTGCCACTTCTTTGAGTTTTTTTCGATAATGGGAAGAGACATAAGAATACAAGAGGCTTTCTAATTAAATGTTGTTACTTTGCAAACGTCTTGTAAAACTCTCCGTTCCTCACTCGTTGGGAGCAACATGCCAACCTAAAACTGCACACATATCTCTGGAGCCTATGTGGGAATTCATCCCCTGTGGCATTTACCATCCACAAGCCATACATTTGTTGAAAGCTGGGTGTAGGCACCTACTGCTATCACATCTCCTTTTTGGAGGGAGAGAGCTGAGATGGATCTTTGTAAGCACATCACAGGCACAGCCCCTCACCAGCATGTGCTGGCATTCCAGGGAAGATCCCAGGTGCCCAGCCCAAAGCAGAGGTATCCTGGCAGGAGAGTGCCAGGCAGGAGGGCACAGGCAGGAGGGCACAGGCAGCAGCACAGGCAGGAGGGCACAGGGAGTAGCACAGGCAGGAGGGCACGGGCAGCAGAAAAGGCAGAAAGGCACAGGCAGAAAGGCACAGGCAGAAAGGCACAGGCAGAAGGACACAGGCAGGACACAGGCAGCAGCACGGGCAGGAGGGCACAGGCAGGAGGACACAGGCAGCAGTACAGGCAGGAAGGCACAGGGAGTAGCACAGGCAGGAGAGCACAGGGAGTAGCACAGGCAGGAGGGCACAGGCAGCAGCACAGGCAGGAGGACACAGGCAGGAGGACACAGGCAGGAGGGCACAGGCAGCAGCACAGGCAGCAGCACAGGCAGCAGCACAGGCAGAAGGACACAGGCAGCAGCACAGGCAGGAGGGCACAGGCAGCAGCACAGGCAGGAGGACACAGGCAGCAGCACAGGCAGGAGGGCACAGGCAGCAGCACAGGCAGAAAGGCACAGGCAGAAAGGCACAGGCAGAAGGACACAGGCAGGACACAGGCAGCAGCACAGGCAGAAGGAGTCAGGCTGCTCCCCACTGCTCCATGGACTGCAGGGACTGTGCAAAGCAGGATCAGAGCAGGCTGCAGGCTCGGCAGCGATGGAGGGAACTGCTGGCTACACTCAGCTGCTGCTCTTCTCGCTGCTGGCTGAATGGCTGGGAGTTTATCCTGTTCAGGGAATTACACAGCAAGAACTTGGCAGAGCAGGCAGCAGGAGACAAAATTGGTCCATAAGTTTACAGGGCAAGGTTTAATGAACTCTCGGAGTCCGCGGAGGGTACCAGTGCCTTAGGTGTTCTGCATGTTTATTTATTGCTCCACCAGTTCTCTGGTAGAGTTTATACATGTTTGGCCAAACAAAGCAAGATTTTTGATGTTTTTTTATTTTTTTGTCCTTGTAATTCAGCAGAAGGCTTATATTGGGAGATTGATCAGACACCAAAGGAAGTACTGGAAGTATTACTGTGTCTGAAGAAATCTCCTCATAAAGTGCATGATGCCTTTCACCTCTGCATTGCTTTTACAGGCAGTTTGTACTATCCAAATATATCTGTCAGGTTACTTTCTTTCTGAAAGGAAAAATAAAATTTTTGACTGGATTGAAGAAGATGGTTTGGTTGGCATGTTTGGTCAAACTTGTTTCATTTGAGAATCTTTTTGCTGCTTATGTAAAAGAACTAAAAGCTGCTTAATTACTTTGAAAAAACGTGTTACTTCAAAGCAGTGCAACTTTCCAGGGGTAGAAATTACTTGATGTATTTGCAAACTATGTTGTCCAACCCTAGCCATAACAAGTAGTTTTGGGTTCCACATGCACAGTCCCACCCAGACAAGCACACTAAGCTGGAAAACAATGCCCACCACAAAGCAGTATACATCTAGCCCTGAAATGCAACAGAAGCAAGCCAATTAAAATGTTAGCAAAATAAGAGAGATGTAATTTTTAAAAATCAAAAGCGCTTTTTGGCCTTAAAAGCAGCAAAACTGTGCTTTCAGTATTGCCTCTAAATGTGGTGGGGGAAAGGTTAATGGAAGGGGACCAGGTGAGCCAGGGGAAGGGAGGCTCTTTCCACCAGCACATCTGAAATCATGTTACATTCATAGATGTTTTAAGATACTTCGCTGATTGCTTTTGCAAAGCAAAATACCACCACTGCCCTAAAAGATCAATTATATTCCTTTACAATGTCCTACAGGCACATGAATTATGGACCAACAGAGTTTTGCTTAACTCCTCAGACAAAATGAACAGACCTAATTTTATTCTTTTCCTGTCTGCATGTCTTGGTGTGCCCTCTGCTGGAATTTATTCCTAACAACACATCCCCGTGTGTCCAAACCTTCCTCCCTGAGAAATACCAGAGGCCAGCAGCTCTGCTCGCTCAGGTAAACACACACTTTACAAAATTTCCGACAGAAAAATAAGAAAATAAAGACAGGTGCATTAGCAGTAGAGTAGAACTTGTATAGAGCTGCGAGATGAGAGCACATATCATGAAATTGTTCTCCCCAGCCCTAAGACAGAGGCTCCAGAGAGGGTGGGTGGGGTGGCTGGGGGTGGAGGTCCCAAATGTGCCCATCCCAAATGTGCCCACCCAATGGTTTGTCAGAAAGTCTTTGACACGGGTAGGAGAAATGGTTTGGCAGCCACAGACAAACACCATGATCTGGCACAAATCCAGCCTGTACCTGCTGTCCCTAAACAGCCAGAACATTTCTTTCATTCTTGCCACAAGTTTTAGAGCTTGGTGCTGATTTATATTTTGAAAATCAGTTAAATGGGAAAGAAATGGAACTAAAATAACAAAAATTAAGAATTCATTCCGTCATATTACTTGTTGAATTATGGAGCTCTGGGAGCAGTGTCAGAGATTTCCTCATTTAATGTCTTTTAAGTGTATGTTGACTCCTGAATTTTTACATTGAATGGGCCTGGAGCCACACAAGAAGGAAAGTCCACCTTTTCCTTACAGAGCCATTCTGGAGCAGAAAAGATGTTTTTTTTTCCAAATAAGAAAAAGACTCTGTCTCTGCTCTCAGATGCCTCATGCAAAGTTGTTGTTAGGAGGAGCATCAGTATAAAATCAGACCCAGAGAAGAGGGGGCCTCCCTTACAGGGAAAAGTGGTGCAGCCCTGGAGCAGCACTCTTGGCACAGAGCACATTTGCTGTGGAAAGCCCTGGGACAAGAGTTATTCCCAGCACATTTGCAAGGGCCAATCACTCAGCAACCACAAAACATTGCCCCAGTGCCTGCAGCTCCCTGACAGCCAGAGCTCACCCACAAGTCTGGCAATTCACTCATAATTTGTGGACCTAAAAAGCAATGGAGCCCCTTCCCTCCCTCCAGGCACCTGGGTGCTAAAACCCCCCCATTCTCATTCATCATCTCACTGTGACTCCAGAGGTCCTCAGAGGAGGATCCCCAGGTGTTCATGTCCCATGTCCCCAGATCTGGGCTGACCCACACCTGCACTGACTGCTGGAGGCCACCTCCAGGAGAGATCCCACTCTTCCCATGGGAAGCACAGATAACCACAGCCCTGCTCCCACAGAGCCAAAGTGCCTGCATAGGAAGCTGCTGCTCACCAGCCATCACCCAAACACTCAAGGCTGATCCTGTGCAAAAACTCAGGATGTAAAAAAAATTAAGGATAAAGGTATGAGGGAACAGAGACAAGTATGGCAGCAGCAGCAGCTTTATTATCCTTGGGCTGAGCACTGGGCTATGCTGGCTCTAACTCCAGTAGAGGGGACAACCTACCCAGAGTACTCACAGAAAAATCATAATATCAAATATTTCCTGTAAATTACCCACGTTGTTGGCAGTTTCTCCAAGTCAAAGCTTGCACATTTGATGGAACTACAGGAATGAAAATCTATGCCTTGATAGGGCTCCACTGAGCTCAGCTGGAATTGCACAATCGTTCAACTTGCAGGATCAAGGTCTCCATCTGCAATTTGACATTGTTTATTTCCAGCAAGAGCTCTGAAACTTGTTGGCAAGACTAATGGTGTTTAGAGGTCATTTGTTCTGTTGCATCTGGAGAAGAGGAGATAACTTTAAATACTTGTAATCAGCTTATTAACAAAGTGGATCAGAAGTCAGATACCATTTCTCCTATGATTTTATACTTGTAAATTTCAGGAACACAGGTTAGAGGAAAAAATCAAAAGGATATTAACTAAAGATCACAATCAAATTAAGCTGTATTAAATAGGTCTACATGTTATCAAGTACGACACAAGGCTGTGTTGCAAGGTGGAATGGACATCCAGATAAATTAATCTTTGGCCTTCAGTATGGGAAAACAAATATAAAGGCTATTGACTGAGCAGCTTGGTTGTGGCATCACAGAAGCTGCTTAGGAGAAAAAGCCTGACGAGGAAAAATGTTTGTTTGTGCATTTGGCTTTACCTTTCTGTGCCCCCTCAAGTCACTTTGAGACAAGAAGATGCTGAACACAGCAAGGAAAAGCCCTTTTTCAGGAGGCAGAGAGAACTGTGAGAGGGACATCCCAGTGGCTGTGGCTCTCTAGTGGGAGAGCAGAAATAAGTGATGTTTCAAATACAGTGGTAGGTGGTTCAAGGTAAAATGCCAAACAAGCAGATGAGACTCTTGTGAACACTTGATTGCTGAAGGCTTGTTGAGGCCAACAGCATGGCATGGAGGATGGGGTGTGGAAGAACCAGAGTCCATTTGGACACTTAAGAGCCCAAAAATAGGATGCTGATATATCTGTAATACTAAACACTGTGTGACTGGAGCACTTGGGGCAATGCACAGCACTGCTGCAAACACAGGATCTTGCTGGGGACACCTCGTGCACAGAGAGGTTACTGGAAGGAAGGCCTGACCTTGTGCTGTATTCACTATTGTACAATACCTTGTGTTGTATTGACCTTGTTTGTATTCAGTAATACAAACTGAGGCCTCCTTGGTAAGGAATATATTATTCCAATCTTTCTTAAACTTCAGCTATAAGGCAAACCTTTTAGGGGTTCAGGGAAGTAGGTCTTTTTAATCTCAGATGAACTTGATTTCTCAGCCTGTGACACCAGTCAGGATCCAGCTGAACTCGGTCCCAGAGCCTCAGCCAAGTCCCCAAATACTCAGTGTTCCTGCTCACTGTCCTGCATCACATCACCTCCTCCAAAAGAAAGCGACAAAACCATGATGTCACCTTTCCTCCTCCTCTTTTTACTCTCACAGACACTGGCTTACGTCAGTTTTTTCATCTTCTCAACTCCTCCACTCACTTCAGTGACTAAAGCCCATCACCTTCACTCCCTCTTGCCCTCTCCTGTGATTTCATGGTCGAGCTGATGTTCCCATCCTTGAGGTCCTTGTCCCAGTCCCCTGCCCAGCCCCCACTGCCACCAGCCCCAGCCCTGACACTCCACAGAGCTCCTGGGGCATGCTGGACACTGGACTCCTGCAGCACCACAGGGCCCTTCACCAATCTCTTTGCAAACACCAGCTGAGCTCAGACACAAAGCTGACTCTCTCCAAACCTTTTACTGCTACCCAAATTCCTATTTGCCCAATCTCTCCCAATGCTCACCTGATACTGAAGTAGAGCGGAGCTGCTTCTCCCTGAGTTCTGCCTTGCTCTTGGATGTTGTGTTTATTTCAGAGTTTAGTGCTGAACATTTTTTATTTATGTTATTTTACACCATCAGTGAATCTTTACCTCTTCAGCCAAACTAAAATGATGGTTCTGGTCACACCCCAACCTCCTGCAAACTCCTTTCCTTTAGTCTTACAGTTGACACAGCTGAAAATGGCATTCTCTCTGATCATATCAAACATATCTTTACATATCTTTAAGAGCTCTGCAACATCAAGTGTTGGGGTTTTTGGTTGGTTTTTGTTGTTGTTGTTGTTGTTGTTTGTTTGTTTGTTTGTTGTGGGGTGGGGTTTTTTTGGTTTTTGGTTTTTGTTTTTTTGTTTGTTAAGTCTGCACAACCTCACAAGATTCTTGTTTTCACTGCAAAGGCCCTTTGCAGCTGCTTCCTCCCACCTCTCTCAGTTTTTGGAGGCCCACCCTGACCAGAAACTCAATATCTTCCCAAGCAAACATTTCTGTCCAGTGCTTCATCCTGGCAATTCTCTTTGCAAATCCCCTGTTATTCATCCCCACCTTCTTCTCTCCCCACGGCACAGTGCAAAGACCTGGTCTGAAGAGGTGGAAGGAGAAAGATGGTACTTACAAAGTTCTGAGAAGCCTGAAAAATGTGGAGGAGAAGCCTCCAATATCTGTGTGTGCCTGTGAGCACCCACTTGCTCTCTAGCAGCTTTATCTGTGGAGCAGGAGCAGCCTTTGGGATGCTCTGCTTGCAGGGTTTTGTCCACAACTCCCTTACTGCTTCATTCTCCAGAAGAAGCTCTACCTGCCTGTCTCTCTTTCCAGCAGAGCAAAACTTCAGGATTTTGGATGGTCCTGCCTGCTGATACTTGTATTTTTCTTGTGACTGCTGGCTTTATGTAGATCACAGCTAATCACAGGGATATAGCTCTAATGGGCCCTTGTTGTTAAACTTTCCTTTAATTTACGGTTCACAGCTGATCTGTTTATACTTGCTTCTTTTAAGACCTTGCCAGAACATTTTACAAAAGCATAACACTAGTTTGACAAAATAAGTCAAATCATTAAAAATACTACTGCAAGCATACACCTGCATGGACATAAGGAAGATGCTGCAGTTGAGCAAGAAAAAAAATAAGAAAATATTCAGGGGTTTAAAACGTGGCTCCATCTGTTGCTGGCACAAAAAAGCAAGTTTCATTTGATGCCATTTGAGATGCAAGGTCAAGGTCAGGCTCCTGTGCCTGCACCAAAGTAAGTAAATGCTGTGCACTTGCTCAGTTCAAGGAAATTGCACTGTCTGGCCAAAAACTGTTTGGAGACAGAAGTATGCACCTACTCTGTTACCTCCTGGTTTTACACTTGTTTCTGGACATCAAAGATTCCCCTTGGTAGCTCATTTGCAGATGGGCATCCAGTAGTGTCAAGTAAGCACAGGAGAGATCTCACAAAACATGTTTTCACAGCATCAGTTTGGATGGTCAGAGCCATACACATATAGTCAGGTTTGACTTCCTCAGTTTTGCTGGTAATGGCAGAAATGTCTGGGATAGATAGATAGATAGATAGATAGATAGATAGATAGATAGATAGATAGATAGATAGATACATACATACATACATACATACATACATACATACATACATACACACATTTATAATCAGCTAATCCTTCAATTTCCTTTGCTATGGAAAGCTCATGCTATGATATCTGCACTGGTAAAATTTTTGAAAGATGAAAAGTGAGCATCTGAAAGAAAGTGTTTATTCACTAAGCAGTGAGTACTTATATCTGGAACTGATGCAATGTAGCTTCAGCTTCCCAACAGTAAACTCTAAGTAACCTTATATAATTTGGGAGGGGAAATGATCTCTCTGCTTTCCTTATATTTCAGTAAACCATGCATCTGTGGCCAACTTTTCAGCTCATTAATTCAGCAGCAATATAAAATATATACAAAATTAGGGTATCATTTTCAAAAACAGGCACCTAAAATGAAGTTTCTAGATCCATGTTTAGGCTCATGAATCTGATTTTCTGAAGTAGCAACCACCCGCCAGACTGCGCAGAATGCTGACAGGAGCTCAGCACCTTTGAAGGTGGCACCACTCAACAACAGCATCCAACATTCTGACAGCCTTCTGGCAGAGACAGTTTTCACAAGCTTCATAAAACACGAGAGGCCAAAACAACATGTCCTGCAATTATCCATGCTGAAAAACACTCCTAATTAATAATGATATCATCACTTCGCCCTCTACCCTTTAAAGTGCTGCTGAAAAGTTTTGCCTTTCCCATCAACCTGATTTCAGTGGTGTTTGTTGTGTGGTGTGTCAAATTTTACTCTTTCTTATTGTTAGGATTACTCACCTTTTATATGCTCAGACATCACAGCCTCAGAGGACTGCTCCACAAAACACTCAGGTTTGGCTTTGTGTCTGTACAAGGCTGATCTTAGTGACATAACAAAGATTTAGATAACGTTTAAAAAAAACTAACAAAATTGAGATTTCTGCCTTTATCCAAATTAAGCACATTAAGGAGGAAAATCCTACTATTCATGCTTCCCAGTGAGCTCAGTTCTCCTCTTTTCCCCTTTGCAGGCTGGCCCTGCCCTACTCCCATCTCTGCTTTCCCTCCTCCTCATTAAGCCAGGGGTATTCACTAGACACTGACTTCCCAGCAGTTTATCCCCAACTGACCAATAAATTCCATCTTTTAGACATGCACTCCTCTGAACCACTTTGCATTTTCTTTCTGCCTGCCTCCCTTAACTGCCCCAATTTTATTCCAGTTTCTCATTCCCCTTCATTATTCTTCCTCTGTGTTCCTCATCTGCAGTCCAAATGCTTTCACCACAGATGTGCCTCTTTCTCAAATGATCTTAGTTCCTTCTCAAATGCTGGGTCACCACTCTTGCATACAACAGAGAAGCTCCAACACTTCTGCAGCACTTGAAATCACTGCATGCTCCTTTCCAAAGTCTTAAGTCACCTACAACATCACTGCAAGTCTATTTTCTCTCATCAGTTAAGGTGAACAGACTTGATTCACTCTTCACTAACCCCAGACCATTAATGTATACAGCCTTTAGGCAAGTTCCATTATTAAAAATTTTCATCTGAACAATTAAAAAAAATCATGAAGATGAAAATGTGCACATTGAGATCAGTCAGTTCTCTCCTCCCAGCACAGGACTGCTGGATGGTCTTGTTCCATTGGTACAGGGCTTTGAAATAAAGATGCAACTAAATTTGTTCTGCACTAGGGAGAAGAGAAAGATCACAAATACAGGTGGAAGAGGTACCAACAAAACTAATGTCAAACTCAAACAAATGCCAAGTATGAAAAGTTTTGGTGGAGGGAGACATGCATGGTTTCCAACAAATGGAAATGAAGCTTCAAGTAGAGTCAAGTAACACAATTAACATGCAATGGTGTCATTCCACTGCACAGCAATAACCTGCCAGGCTGAAGCTTCCATTTTCAAAACAATTCAAGGCAGAGGCAGAAGGGTTTTTTTCTACATTAACTATTAACTTCTATTTTTCATGCCTCCATTGACACTTTGCACCATTTCCATTCTCCTAGAGTAAGTTTGAATGCTTGAATTCCAGCTCCTACATGGCATGCTGAACCATGCCAGAAACTCCCCAAACCTGTGTGAGGCATCCAAGCTGCCAATTCAGGAACTCGGGTTCAATGCTGCAAACACTCACCAGCCTCAACCCTACACCTCTGAGAAACAGCCCCTCGTGGTAGTACTGAACATTCTCACTTGGAGGACATTGGCAAGCAGCACAGCTACAAAATCCCACACTGCTCCAGTATAACACCTCTCCCAGTTAATGGTATGTTTTGACCAGGATTTACAGTCTGAATTAAACAGGATTTCCTCTGTAAGCTCCTGCAAATTACTTATGTTCAGAAAACTCTGACCTGTGGGAATTAGAAAAGGTAACAACACTCCTTAAAAATAAAATATCACAAGGCTGGGTAATTTTTCAGTGACATACTCAGGTCTCACCAGAGCATTAAATAAAATTTCTATGCCGGTCTAAAGAGCAAACCATGGTGCATGACAGAGTAGCTCTTCTGCAGCTCATCTTCAGGTTTAAACAGAGACATACTCCTAAAATCACTAGTTGTACATGATATTTGCTCACAGGTTTAAAATAATACTAGAAATACTAAGTTTAAGTCAGTTGGCAGCAAGGCCTCATTAGGAAGCCCTCAGCTAAAATCAACTAAAGCCCAAGGTTTGGCATTCTACCTCAACCCAGCCCTTATGTCAGCTGTGCTACCTTGGAACTCCAGTTTCTTATTTTTGGTCCATATCACCAGCAACTCTGATTAATTCCAAATGTGTCAATGAGGGATCCTAAAGCACATTGAAGGAGAATAAGATGCACAAAAAGCAACATCTCACACTCAGGTACCAGCCAGGACTCTGCCTTGGCTTCTGAAACCCAAGGCTTTCTACAACACCAAGTGCTTTGGGTTTTATTCCAACACTACCCAGCTTTGGTTTGAACATGGGTATAACAAGCAACCAACTTCTAAAAAATTTTGCAATACTATTGCTATACTCTAAATGTAAGAAAACTTGTTTAGATTTCATTTTTAAATGTCAGTTTGTAAAGTTGGGTGAAAAGTCACACATGGACAATTTTGCATAATCTGCATAACAAGACACAATTACAATTTTTTTTCCCACACAGAATTGGAAATTACAATTTTTTTTCCATATGGAACAGGAGAAGACAGTACAAATGCAGTCCTGAACACCCTTTCAGTCTAGATACTTTACTGGCATTGTGACCATTAAGTGCTACAGAAGATCTACTGTAACAAACAGACTTGGCCTTCCCTTCCAAACTCTGCTCATCAATGCCTCAGAAACAAACTTTTTGAGTAGAAAAGAGTGGAAAGTGAATAGTAAGATCCTCTGACTACAAAAAATTAAAATATTGACATCAACAGCAACCTTAATGCAACACAGAAAAACAGCAAATTGCAAAAAAAAATTGTTGAATGTTTTAATGCATTTTGAATTGTAATGAAGAAAAACATTTTACATCTAAAAACAAATCAGCAGAATAATAAAAAGTGGTTCCACATAACTTATAAATTTTTTTCCCCAAAAGGTAGTTTTCACAGATTTAGGCAGTGAATAAGATGTTTCATTCCAGATCTTTCTGATTGCAAAGTATATACAAACTTTGTGAAAATTGATGTGCATTGTTAAAGAGAAAGACACAGAAGCTTGGTTTTGCCTGGTGATAAGTTTTCTGTGAAATTCTGCACAATACTGAAAGTGTAACTGCAACTCTCCTCCATTTAATGAAATGCTGGACATTGTTCAGTGCTGAAAAAACACTCTTTAGAACATTTAGAGCCATGAAATGTTTTCCACATATTTAGTCAATGTAGTATTATTCACTACCCCTGCTCATATATTTTGCTTCAAAGGGGATGGCAGTTTGGCTTACCCTTCAGTACAGTATAGAAAACTAAACTAAGTGATAGTTCAGTGTTCAGCTGATTTAAGTATTAGCCTGCTCCTAAAGAACGTGGCTCTAGCACCGTGTTTGGTTGATCCTTTTCAAAATGAAACCACGTAATCACCCATTTCTGGTGCCAGAGGATGGTCCCTCTGGTGATATAAAAAGTTTGCAGCAATGATGATTAAACTGCATAGAGTCCAGTGGTTCTGTATTACAAATGTATGAGAGAAGCTTAGACACTTTAGTTTAGCAGGACCAAAACCACTGACCCTCTCCTCTGCCTCAGGTAATGAAGGAGAGCCATTGCTCCAGATCCTACATGCAGGCCATGCTGGAGAAACTGCTTGTACTGGCCAGACATTTTTCTCTTTTTTTATAAACAGCATAAACCTTTGTAAAGTTCTCTCTGTTACCAACTAAAAGAAAGTGAGGATTGTTTTCTTAAGGAATAAAACCAGTAAACCAACATCAAATGCTTTAACCCAGAGTAAAAAACCCAGCAGAAAAAAAAAGTGAAAATAAACATTGTCACCATAATTTAATTCTTACCACCAGAAGCCTTAAAACTCTGCAGCTGCTTTCTGCAACCTCACTAGTTTTAATATTCAAGATTACTTCAGCACAGTTGTCCATCCTGTGTCTCAAGAAAAAATCCTAAACCCCACGACAGAAAAAAACAAGGGATCAAACTACTCTGATGACTTGTACTTTAAAGACACTTCATATATTCTCCATTAAATATTTTGATTCTCCTTAATGTTACAGTCCAAAACTATGTTTAGGACCCCTGTTTTCCTTCTGTTCCTCACTGATACATTCATGATCCCATCCCATCCCACTGTACTCCCATGCCACACAAATGTTAGTTAATAGGAGAACTAGCTAACATGTCTTAATGTCATTATAAAGAGTGATGACAGTGATGAGCATAAGCTGTAGTTGCACAGAATCATGATGATGAGATAAAAAGCTCCTAATACTTCTGCCAACCCACCATGATTCCCAATGTCAGAGTGCACCCTTCCTTACCCCCACTCTTCATCTTATACTGTGATATGTTTGACAGCCAGGGGCAGCATCTCCCTTTAGCCAAAAAACAAGTGTCTGTCTGAAGCAACCTTTCCATTCTTTCTAAGACATCAGCTGCCACCTGCATTTACTGATAGCAGCAGCTGCAGAGTAACACCCCACTGCCAGTGCAAAAACAGCTAAACACAGTGAGGAGCAAAACCAGAGTAAGATCATTTGGGAGACAGAAGGGAAAGCTATGCTCATTACCCCCTTTTGCAATAGGACAGGGACTGCAGCCCCTGTCATGGCTGAGAACAGAACAGTGACAGATGATGTTGACTTGGTGTATTGCTCCACTAGCTTTATGTGTTAACTACCTTAAGGATCACATGTAGTATGATTGTCTTTCCTCTCCTGTCAGAGGTGGTACTTCAGCCAGAGATCAAAAGTGCTTTTTTCTAGGCTACAGAGAGATTTGATGCATCTTGACCAACATTCTTTTTTGAGGTAGTACTCATTTACTTTGTATTGCTGGCTCAAAATAAAAATATGGGAAGTGAACACAATTAAAAGTATGCTCAGTGTAGATACATAAACAAAACCATCAACCCCCAAATAAACTATTTCCTTTCTGGGCAGATCACCATAAGGAATTAATCCTTCTTACAAAGGTTAGCTCACATTCACTGGTAAAGTCAAACTTTCATAAATGGTTTATAACAATAGCTATAAACTAAAGTGCTTCAGAATTTGCTTGACTAGATTTCAGTGATTAGAATCATAATATTCTGGATTTTTGCTAACATGAGATGTGATGAGGTTTCAGAATCACTTTATATAAGAAGGGCAGAATGAATCCTTTTCTTTTTTCAAAATAAAAAGTACAAAAAAGATTACAAATAAACCTATCAGTCTACACTCACTACAAGTTGCTTGCATTTTCCTTCTCAAATCTACTATTTCTCTAGTAACTGGAGTAAAAATGGAGTTGAAGTTGCACTATACGGCAGCACTAAAAAAGTATTCAAATCAGATGCAAACAGGAAAATGTTTACAATCATACAACTAGTGAAATTCACACTTCATTTCAAAGTTTTAGCCCTGCAGATTCCTTTTAACACAAGGCAGATATGTAGAGTCATGGAAAAACGTAACAGACTGCATACACTCTCTACAGTAATTACATAAGTTTCACATTTATGTCACAAATGTAATGCCCTACTGTGTAACTATTAAATGCTAAATAACTTATGAACATTTATGTGCTCTACGCAACAGTGAACATATTGACCAGTGGATGCCAAAATATAAAAGTTCAAACACAAGACAAACTAATTTTTAAAAAAATCACATTTCTCTGTACAACCCATGCAAACTGTGCACAATGTGGTAACAAGAACAACATTTGCTCAAGTCTCCCCTCAGGGAAGAGCTTTTAAAGCGACAGCAGACCAGTGTTCAGAAAAGTCTGCCCAGGTGTAGAAGTCCACGGCGACACAAACGCAGAAACTCTCTCGGCATTTCACTTCTCTTGTAGCAAAGCAGGGATGTTGATGTTCCAGCCGATGGCCTGACGGTCAAAGCCACAGGTGAAGAGGTTGCAGATGGGATGGTCCTCGCACCAGGCGCAGCAGCAAACCATCCTCCTGTGCCCCTGCCCAGCACAGGAGACAGCACCGTTACTGACACGCATTTGGGAGCTGCTGGGCAGCAGCTCACTGAACTCAAAGAGCAACCCTGCCAATCCTCAGCCTACTCTGCAAACAGCCCTTGAGAATCCTAAAGGCCATTGTTACCTGCATCCGCATGGTCAAAGTCTTCATAATGATGTGACTCCTTAGCACCAGCACCAGCACTGCATCCATAAGGACAGATGCACACAGAAAGATGCATCAAAAGGTGCACCTTTTTGTGTGCATCAAAATTTTGAGTTTTCCAAGGTCTGTTTGCTATCTAGTTACATTTTCTTTACATAAGCAAATCAATTTTTCTTTTTAGCACTTTTATTTATAAAAGTAGTCTTAAAATAAGGAACTACTTGCTGGCAGCTACTTTGTAACAAGCCTGTAAGACTGTCCATATAATTCATAATTCAGGAGGGATAATACTGCAGCAGGAAGAATGTCATCCTGATGAATATAGTTCAATAGTAACAAAAATGTCCAAAATAGGGTTCTGATCAACATTCAGGTTAAAAAAATAAAATAAAGTCATGATTTCTGTAGTGTCAGCCTGAATGGAACTAATATTAAGAAAAAAAAAAAAAAAAAGACATACACACACACACACAAAAAAAAACCCTCCAGACTGCAATAAATTTAAAAACCCACCTAAATTAGAAAAAAATAAAAGAGATTAAGTAAGTCTTAGAACTCCTTCTGAAATTCTGTCAAGAACTGCTGAATCAACCCCAAAAGAAGCCTATTTCTGAGACATAATCCAATTAATTTCACTTAGTCACTCTGATTTGCTCCATTAGTGATGCTTGCCATGCCAAATAGTGCCATAAATGCACAAAACTTGATGGCTGCAGCAAGGATGGTTTATTACATGGTAGGATGTATCAAGAATTTATGTGAATAAGCACAGAAGAAAAAAATTAAAATTTATCACCAAATCATACAAGGTGAGTTCACAAAACTGACCCTCACTTTTTCCCCTCTGTGTTTCTAAGTCATAGACTCACAGAATGGTTTGGGTTGGAAGAGACCTTAAAGATCATCTGGTTCCAACCTTCCTGCTATGGGCAGGAGCACTTTCCACTACATCAGGTTACTCAGAGCCCCATCCAGCTTGGAATGTATAAACCAATTAGACACTGCATAATTAAAAAAGAACCACCGTGAGAAAATCACCATTAAGCCTCACAGTGAGGCATTTTTCTGACACAATTCTCATTAAGACATTAAAATCCATCTGAAATGCTCTTACACACTTTTTCCATTTCATAGAGAGGGCAGATACGTGTTTCACTTTAGTAAGGGGAAAAACCATGATGAAAATCACTCAAAACACCATTTCCAACTCCAGTTAAAAAGCATAAAATGTTTCATATTGGCATGTTGGTTATTTGAATAACTAACAGCATATTTATTCAGACCAGTGCCGTTCAGCATTTCAGCTGGGGAGACCAAATGGCAGGTGGGAGGGCAGGCACAGAGGTGCAGCTGTGCAGTACCTGTCTGTTGCTGCGCGGGAGCCGCGCCAGCCGCACCCCCGACATGTCGAACAATCGCACCTGCCGGTTGTCGTGGGGAAGGGCGATGATCCTCTGGCCAACACACACGTTAATCCTGCAGGGAAGGGACAAAAGGAGCCTGGGTAGGAAACAATGAGCCTGGCAAATAGAAACTGACAGCACAAATTTAAGCTCACGGGAAGGGGATGCAGCTGAATTTTTCCTGGCTAGAATTCACAAATGGAAAGAGAAAAAAAAATTGAACCATTAAGGTATTTTCTATTGTACTAGATCCTCAAATCCGCATTTAACATCTGCATTTTCTTACAGAAAAATTCTTAAAAGCAATGTACTTAATAAAAATTATTGTTCATCACAACCTGCATTTTATAAAACCATTTTAGACCTTTCTCAAATTCTTAAAAACTTCAAGTTTAATTTCAGGGACAGAAAATAAATGTACATTCTGTGAATTAATAGAATAGACTATTTCAGTTGAAAGATACCTGCAACAATCATCTAGTCCAACTACCTGACCAATTCAGGCTGACCAAACCTTAAAGCATGTTTGTTATTAAGGGTATTGGCCAAATACCTCTTAAATACTGGAAGGCTTGGGGTATCAACCACCTCTCTAGGAAGCCTGTTCCAGGATTTGACCACCATCTCAGGAAAGAAATGGCCAGTCTAAATCCCTGTGGCACAGCTTTAAACCATGCCCACGTGTGAAAGAAATTAAGCATTAATTAAGAAAGCATGAATTAAGCAAAGCAGTAACTCAGAGATCTGCTTACCTGTTGACTGCAGAATCTGTGCGGATCGTTGCAATAGGAGACCTCATGTTTTTCAAATCCCAGACTTTTACTGTACGGTCATCACTACCAGAAACAACATTGTCTCCCACAGTGAAAACTGCAGATGTCACAGTGCTAAACAATCAGGAGTAAAGACAAAGATGTCAAACTCTAAACTTCTTTATTAAACTAGCATCTGATTTAAAGTTTTACTTTCTGTTCCTGTGCTTCCTTTAGCATATGTTGCTTGCCTTTTTTTTTTTTTCCTAAGCAGAGTAATCTGAAATTTTAAAATTCCAAGCAGATATTTTCGAATAAAAAAATATTCTTACAAGAAACTATGACACTTAAGGTGAACAGGGCTTGACTGGCCCAAGTGCCAAGAGAAGCAGCCCAACAGTAGAGACTCACTTTGGAGGCATCTTATATATTCCACTGATTCTGACATGAGCTAAACAGGTCCAGTCTTGAAACCTGAATTCGCTTTTGAAGTTCTGTGCTAATGTCCACCAGGTTTATCACACAACGCCCACTGAATTAGTAGCATAGAGTACAATTCTTCTTCTTTAGTGATTTGAGATCAGTAACCAAGCTCTTCTTTCATCCAAAGATTTCTGTAGAACTATCCCAGACATTTTCATTCACTGCACAGATACTGAGGAGGTCCCAAACACCTGAGATGTAGCTGAAGCTATTCTGTACACACACATGAACATGCTGTGACCCATACACAGTATAGCTCCACTACCAACAGCTACAGCAATCCAACAATCTCTAATTGTGATTTCTAGCCCTGTTTTATAAGCAGCTAAAGTCTGAGTCGGATAAAAATTGGCAAGTAGTAGTTAGAAGCACAAGAATACAGTTCTCAAAATTTTACTTACTATGCCTAGAAATGCACAAGGGCAGTCAGAGAAAGACTCATGAGAATATTTCTAGCAACTAAAAGAGCAACATATTACTTCTAGAAACGATTTTATAAAGGATTTTATTGTAGAATTTTATTATGTTTGTATTTTACAGCTTCAGATAACAGTATATCATCAATATACTAAGATCAAACAAACAATTTCCATGATGATTCTATGATAATTTTAAAATATTTTACCTTTATTTCATATTAGCCAATTAAAAGCTTTTGTACTACAATTTTCATTGTAATTTTGTGAATTCCCAACTCAAAGCCAGTTATTTTCTGCCCACATAATGTACCAACAAAGCATTTTTGTCTCTCCTTGTAATCATTAGGCTTCTCAATTCTTTCTACAGATTTGATTTAATGACCTATCTTGTAACTTGGGTCATGCACATCAATTTCTTAGAATTTAGTAATTTTAATTTAAGTTGTCAGTTGTTACTGTCACTTTAGTTGTTCTGCAGAAATTTGAATTCATGTCCTATCCAAGCTGCTGATTAAGATTAGCACAAGCCAGGTCACAATGGACCAGTTTATGCAAGCCTCTTAATTTAAATTGACACCAAATTAAGTTTTAATTAGGATGAAGGCCCACTTTATTCATGATACCAAGTTTTCTAACACATTATTAGAGTGCAGCTAAGCCACCAGGGAGATGATTACAGAAAGAATCAAGAGGTCTTCGACTAATCTTCTGGACTTTATGAACAAAAAGTCAAAAAGTTAAAACATACATGAAAGGCCACACTGCTGAGCCTCTTTCATCAGCCACCTTCTTATTTGGGAAGAAAACTTACTCATGCAGTCAAGTTGCTGCACAATACAGCTGGCATGTTCTTACCCTCAAACTTGTCTCCTACCAGCCCAAACTCCTTTAGATTTACCAACATCTGCACTTCTCACTAGTTCTTTATACAAAGAAGCTCAGAAAAAAAAATTCAGGCTTTTACTAATCTCTATACTGCTGTAACACATTTGAAGCAATTTTTATAAATTTAAAATTCTCTATTCAATCTCCATAATTTCCACATACATTGAGAGACTTCCTAGCACACAACAGCACAAAGAATTTAAGCCATAGAAAATATCCAGGTGAGTGAATAGACTGAGTTTTAGTATTCTGCTGCCAACAAACAAATCTGATCTGTTTTCCCATCATACATTTTATTTCAATTACAGCTGGAATATGTTGTGAAACTGTCTTAAAATAACCCTCCACTTCTGGGTGCTTTTTCTTCAAAACTTTAAAGAGCTTTCCAGCTTCTTTGATCTCATATTGGTTTTGCTTTATCATTTATCACTTTCAAACATGGTTAAGTTTCTTTGACCACATAAGGTTCTCTAATCCTTAGATTTATCATTTTTAAATGAAAACATTCAAAACTATTGCCAGGAAAACAGAATGCCAACCCCAGGTTAGCTCAATCCTTCCTGCTCCTCCGAAGACTCTCAAAAGATAACAAAATCCTTTCCAGCTTAACTTACTCTTTTCAGCTTAACTGTTCAGATAGAAGTTACACCACACAAAACTTTGGAAAATAAAAATGCAACTAAATTCTGCTATAGCTCTCTGGAAATAGGACAAGTGACAGAAAGGCTAAGGGAAAGCTGCTGGTCTGTTTTTAGTGACAACTTTAAAGATGCTCAGTGGTCTTAGCCCTCCGTTCACCCTCAGCTCGGCCCTGCAAGGCCCTGCAGGCTGGGATGTGCACTGTTTGCAAGCACATGGGACTATGAAAACAATCCTTTACATAAGGAGCTTTGAATTTAATGTCTAAATATAAAAGCACTTCTTACTGAACCCAGTGTTTATGATCAAGAATTTGGGCCCCAGTTCCAAAGCAAACAGTATATGGATGTCTGCATAACATTCCCTGTGCTTTTACAAAAATGAAGCATGACTCTTTTAAGGGAAACACTCAATTCAATTCTCAAAGATACCTCATTTTCAAAATAGAATTGCAAGGCTTGCAGCTTTAAGTAACTAAAAAACAGGTCTAGAAAGGCCAAAATGGTATCATTCTCACAAACCTCCCCTCTGAGAAGGGTTATTAGCACTTCAATCATCTAAGTAAAGATAAAGTTGTTTTTTTAGGTTTGTTTTTTTATTTTATTTTAAAGTGGAACATAAAGAGTTCATATTTTTAAAAATCACATGCATCTAAATTCAAAACATGCTCAACACTACTGACTTAAAACATGAGCAAGTGCTGCACTCATAGATCTTACACAGTACAAATTACATTCTGTCTCCTCTGATACTCCAGCTGGGGCATCTCTTAAAATGACAGATGCATCTCAGAAATTTTTTCCTTGGTTTTGTATTTATTTGGGTTTTTTTAATTAAATCAAAACAGTAGCAAGAAGAAAGGCCACTTCCTACTTATAAACTAAACTAGGATTTCAGCCCAACTAAAGGGGAACGGTGAGAAGAAAGAAAGGGATGCAAAGTCAGTGGGTAGAAAGAAGTTAACAGAAGCAACCAATAAACAACCAACCTTTCAAAAGTATTGCCTCCATAACCCCATCCATATCACAAAAATTAAAAGCCTTTTTCCTCTATTTTCATGTAGCTAGATTTAATTATTGTTTATATGACTCTTCCGTTTGTTCTAACTCAGATAAAACTATGGTTAACATCCCCTTGGCTAAATTAATAAAAAGTGTCAACAAAAGATCATCAGCCCCTATGTTAATTGAATGCTAGAAGACATTAGATTTTTAATAACTCAAAAAGATGACAGGTATTGTAGGACATTAAAGAAAAAAAAAACAAACAAGCAAAGAGGAAGCAGTCTTATGACACTTCAAACTGTGGGTCCCACGGGGAATTTGGTGTGCTACAACTATTCTCCAAAAAAGCTTCAGCCTCCACCAAACCCCAGCAAAACTCATTTATCTTGTCATGGGGAGCAGCCGAGCGTGTACTTCCAGCTGACAGCGTGGCACTTCCTCACCACACACCAGTGCCTGGCCTCCAACATCCTGCTCCCTGCGTGGGTCTCAATCACCAGAAATGCTGCGCGCTCGCACTCCTCATTAGGCCCAACAGCTGTCTCCCCAGTCACACTGAGACACAAAACTGCTTTGCATAACAATCTGCTGAAATCTCACACATAGGGGAAGGGGGGCAAGGAAAAACATTGCAAATGTTGGACCATGAAATGCTGATGCAGAACTCTCACTGGCAATGCACCGAAAAAGAAGTTAACACTGCTCTTTCCATTCTGATTTGCAATCCAAATTGGGATTTACCTTCAAACTGAGAGACAACACATTTTGATGGCCCTGAACAGGCATCTACATGCATAAGTCTGTGTGTGGGACAAAAATTAAGTAAACCAAAGCTTTCAGATAAATTTATTCCAGGTAATTTGAATACATACAATTACCTACAGTTGTATGCAATCAGCAAAATTTGAGGGCTCAAATACGCATCTCATTTTAAGTGCTAAAATTGAGAAACCTAAAGGAAGCTCAATTTGGTATCACATTTTCTACACAAGTTTCCTTTGTTTTAGGGGAACAAAGCATATCCCCATATCAAGCAGTCTGCAGCCTGAGGGAAGCCAGGAACTGTGTTTTAAAACCCCCAGATGTGGACAACCCCACTGCCCATCTCAACAGAAGATGGCACTGGCCACAGGAGGCCCAGGTAAGGAGGGCACCAAGACCTCCATATTTGAGTGCATTCAGGTTTCAGAATTGCACTTGATTCCGGAAGAGCTACACACAAAATTCCACATAATTCCCAAAGTCTGTGGATTTATCTCCAAATATCAGCAGATATTTTTCTCCAACTTAAGAATCAGTAAGACAAACAATGAAGGAATTACAGAATCACAGAATAATTCAGGTTGGAAAAGATCTCTGAGGTCATCAAGTCCAACCTGTGACCAGACACTACAATGTCAACTAGACCATGAGTCACATGGCCACATCCAGTCTTCTTTTAAACACCTCCAGGGACCATGACTCCCCCACATCCCTGGACAGCCCATTCCAATGCCTAATCACCCCTTCTGTGAAGAAATTCCTCCTAGTGTCCAACCTCAACCTCCCCTAGCTTGAGAGCATTTCCTCTTGTTCTCTCGCTGGCTGCCTGGGAAAAGACACTGACCTGGCTACAATCTCCTTTCAGGGAGCTGTAGAGAGTGGCACTTCAGTAACTCCATGCCAGTATCAGGCTGGGGGGATGTTAGAAGAGAAAACTGGGAATTCAAGCTGTGCAAGAGAGTAAGGAGTGATAACTTGGATGGGCTGAAGGCATGTAAAACGTGCTGGCCATAGTCTGTCCTGAAACAGATCATTGAAAAAGCATTCAGCATGGGAAGTGAGGCATATTCAAATCTGGATCCCTGAGCTATCAGTTATTAAGGCTGCAAACAAGTCTAAGAAAAACACTGAATTCTTATCATGCTCTGTTATATCTATGTAGTAAATGCAAACCAAAAGGTTTAGTAAAAATGTTCAGAAGCACTAGAAGCATTTCAACACAGCTAACCTGAGAGCTTTGAGCCCAGGCCATAATCTTCATTTAAAGAATATTCAACATGCAAATGTAGGATCAGAACAGTGTGTGAAATGCAAGTTTGGAGTCTTTTTTCAATGAAATGGAAGAGGAAAAAAAGTCCCTCAGCCGACAAAACAAGGTAGGAATATTAACAACAATATCAGAACCATCTAGTTAGTCACTGAGACTTGGGGAGAAAACTGAATGTTTCATCAAAATTCATACAAAAATTTTGCTTTTCTTACAGAAGCTAGACTGAGTTATCCACACATGGGGAATGCCCAAGGCATTCTTTGATGAGAAACAACAGAAAAAGCATCAATAACGTCATTCATAACTGAAGCAAGAACAGGACTATCTTGGAAAGAACAGATGTGTTAGACTGATCAAACACCACTGATAGCATCCAACTTGTTAAATTTTGTTTGGCACAAAAGATTTTGACTAAGAGCCCAAGCACAGATTTAGTCAAAGGTGCAAAGCCTGTATTTGGATACATCTACACATGCTTTAACTTCACAAGAAAGTGTGGTGAAATAAGAATACAAGCAGCTACCTTGTAACATTGGGCATATCTAGAATAAGACTGCTTCCCAACAGGGATGCCTAATGACATCCCTGCCTGGAGAAAAGGCAGTTCTCCCCCTGCCATGACTTCTCTTTCAAGAACAATATATTCCAGACAGACACAAATAAGGTATGAGAATTAAATCTTGCAGACCCAAGAATCTGAGAAGCCAGCTGACCTTGGCAAACCCAAGTGTCCACAAAAACTAAAACAATTATTAGTCTCTTGAAACAGAATGCCATTTTGACATTAACTCTCAATTCACTAAATGTCAGAATTCAGCTCAGCATCCTAATCAGCAGATGCTTAGTAATTTTTATATTTTTTAATGCAGATTCTTCAGCAAACATAGGAGTTGGAAAACCTAAAGTTGAAACAAGACATATTTGCAATTCTCTAATTTCGAAGTTCTCAGGATGAAGCACAACTCACCATTCAGCTGCACATTCAGAGACATACAGGCAGCAAATGAACAGGAACTTTCCCTTCTGGTCTCTTAGAGCCACACAAGCAGAGTGAAAGGAGATGGAATATGCTGCACTCCAAAAGAACTATAAGCTCTTAGTAAGAAATAACATAAGATCCATGATCAGCAATTTTTTCCTGAGTATAATCAGAAAGTAACAGATACCACAGCTAACACAAATTCATGCTTGATGCACTGGCTCATTCTAGTCACTAAAATCAGTAAGTTTGAAATGTAGTAAACAAACTTTGTAATTTTTTTGTGCTAGGACAAAAGTACCCACTCCAATTTATAGGGGTTTTTAAAGTCAAAAACACATTTAATTGCCACAGCAAGGTGATACATAATTATATATTGAACAACCAAAGAGCATTAACAAAGGATATTCATTTAAGGATAGCAACCCAAAGCTGCTTCTGAAGATATCACTTTATTCTTTGAAGGATGGTGTTTGCAAGTACAGACTTTGAAGCCCTGCATATTTTTTTTCAAGCATTTGAAGAGCACTGTCCCCAACCAGTGTGTACCTCTGACAGCCACTAAAGAAAACAAAACCCTTTATAATTTACCAAGTAACTTTTCAGCTGCATATAAATATCAATATACTTCAAATGCATAGCAAAATCCATAGTTTAAACACTGTATATGAATCCACTAGCTAATAAACATTCTGCTGCCCATAGGGGATTAATTTATTTCCTGTGTTACTAAACTGTCAGAACAAATGTATAAAATCTGTAAAGTACTGGCTAGACCTGTATAGACTATTTTTTTTTAAGCTACAAACAGTAAACATTTCCAGCATCAACATTTTAGAAGGCTCCACCCATCAAGACACAACCCAGCATATGCAGAGTGCTTAAAGGGACAGAAAAACTTGTCAGGTAGATATTCAAGAGTCAACACCAGAGTTACTAAACTAGGCCACCATGCTGGGAAAAGCAAGGCCTTCACAGCTGGGACAAGATGGGCTGTGCAGGTGTCAGCAAAGGAAAGCACAAGTGAAGAGAAATGAAAACTGCCATGTAGATGCCAGAACCATCTTTCTCAGCAGAACAAAACCTTAGTTCAGTTTGAAGAGGTTTAATCAATAACCTCTAAATGGAATAATTTCTCAGTAGGAGAACAGCTGTTAATTATCAATCATGCATTTCAAAGCAGTATCTGCTGGAAAAAAAGATATTGGAATATGAGTCACCAGTATGATTTTTGGAGGCTTTAGCTCAGGAAATCAATTTAGTTAACAGGCCACAAGTTAGTGCCTGGATTATAACATAAATGTAGTCTTTTCCCAGGGCTCTGTTAAACTCTTCGTGTGGGGATGTGACTGTGGATTGACAGCACTAGTAAGACAAATTCCTATTGGTGTACACACAGAACCAGACAATAAAAAATATTTATCTTGAAGCAAACATCAGTCTTATTTCCACGGCTTTTTTTTTGCCTTTTTTTTTTTTATGTTTTTAATCAGTAAAGAATAAATGAAATTAACTAGGGGCACAACAAATCTAAAACTAGACAAGATACTTTTACTGCTATGTGAGCAGGGCACAGGCAAAGTCATTTATTGAACTGAAACACTGATATTTATACAAACACACACACAAGTAATGTTTACGGAACTGGAAACTTCAATGGGAAGATACAACTTCAAAAAAGACCCCAGGTGAATGCAGACTTGAAAGGCAAAAGTACTATCAATGTACTATATTTAGTCTAGAAATGTCAAAATAAACTTAGAAACACACTTTGAGGCAAAATAGGTAACATGTAAATAAGAACAGAAAATACAAAAGAAAATACAGGAAACTCCTATAATTATCATAGGAAATAAAGCACTTGAACATAAAAAAAACAAAATATAAATCTGAAGCTAGACAGACTAGGGAGGCAGAAAAAGTTTAATAGGGAAATTAATTAAACACTGCAGCAAGCAACTTATAGAATTTGCCAAGAGATAAGTTGAAATCTTTGCCATTGGAACAACCTAACATACAGTTTGCAATTCGAAAATTACCTCTTAATTCAAAACAATTATCAATGCAAGCAGCTCAAGACAGTTTGATCACAATGATTCCTTTTGGCCTTACTGGAAGAGAACTTATTTTCTTAAACTGTCCTAATAATAGATTATAAGAAACAGTCTGCTTTTAATAAAGCTATGTTCAGGACACCAAAATGACCGGTGATTTCTCAGTCCACTTAAGATACAAATAACCTCTCATAGATGGCGACATCCCATCACTTTGACATACAGGACAATGCGCTGCAACTCTTCATCTGTTGACATCAATTAACTCTATAAAAAGATTTTATGCTCTGTCTATAACAGGATTCTTTAGTCTCTCAACACATCAGCAGCGCTTTTAGTTTTCACACGATAATGAGTCGTTTCGCGTACACCTCCAGTGTCGCTCATTAGGGCTAATTAATTAAAGGATGTGAGATCGCGCCGCTGCCGGGCCGGGCCGGGCCGGGCCGGGCGCTCGCCGCGGCGCTGCTGCCACCTGCTGGCGAGCGGCGGCGGTGCGGCCCGCGGGGACGGAGGGATGGCACGGAATGAGATTTGGGGTGGGGGACACAACCAACACGGAATGCTGGCCTCGTGATTGAGATGTTTGGCATCTAATTATATTGGCACAGTGCATTACGAGTTGATCTGGTGACAAAATAGCTGCTCTGTGAGCGCCAGACTCATCAGCCAGAGGGAGTTAAAACTTATGGCTGAGGACTTTAAATCATCAGTGCTAACAACTGTAACATCCAATTTACAGAACTGATGCCAAGGGCCTATCAAAATATTAAGTACTTGGCAAATTATTCAAACAGACATTCAGAAAAGCCAAAAAAAAAAAAAAAAAAAAGTTTATTCTATGCTGCTTAATGTGAAAAGATTGTTGCAGTGTTGATTGAGCGTAATTTAAAATTATTTTGCCAGTAAGCAAAACAATAAAAGAACAAAAAATAAAATTCCTCAAAGTATGTTTCAACTGCAAAAACATCATCCCCCATCTCTGCTCTGTCTGCAATTGTCAGTGAAACACCTGTAACAGAATTTCCCCTTCCACAAATGAGAGACCTCAGCAGCCCCGGCCACTGAAAAGTAAAAATCACTGAAAAGTAAAATCAATTTTGAGACATCAGATTTAGGGTGTATTTGGTGAAAAAGCCTATGTCAATACTAAAAAACGCATACATTCAAAGTACAAAACAGACAGTTGATACAGGAGAAAAAAACAAATATGATGATTAAAAGCTAGAGTAAGAGTGACGGAAGAGGTTACACAAGGTCTATTCCATTTCTAAAAAATAAAATCTGCTAGTTTACAGGTCTCAGCAATAGAAGCCAGAACACCAGCTAACAGTTTTTATGATGGTATGCACCCTCATCCAAGATCCACATCATTAGGTCTCAGCAAATATATGGGAAAACACAAATATCAGTCTTGGTCATTTTTCTAAAAAAACATCTTGAAACAAAGCAGTTAAACAGCTTGGAAAAAATGCAAGCACCAATGGAAACAAAACCTTCCAACTTTATATGACAGTCTAGGAAAAGTGATAGAAGAATACAAAAGTGATGAGATGAAACAGTTCTAGGATGTAGGCCACAAAATCAAGCTTACTGCTTTATCAGGAGAAGATGGCCACTTATACAGGATGATTGTAAAGCACCAAGTAATTTATCAAGCTCAGGAGTCCAAGGCAGAGGGGGTTAAAGAGGTTTTAGTTTATATATAGGCTAGTCAATAGCTGAGAAAATGAAAAAAGAGGGTACTGAAATTCAGTCATAATGTAAATTGCACTCTTGAATTAACAAAAAACAGAAATGTGAATAAATATTTGGGGTTTATATTCTGAGCTAAGATTAACAATCATCTTTTATTCCTAAAGCAGTCAAGCTCAAACATTCACGAGTCAAGAAAATATTTGCTTCCTTGAGTAAAGTATTTCCAAGTTACACCTGCATTTTCCATGTATCAGAGTTCCAAAAACCAGAAAGTTAAACACCAGAACACAGATTCTCAGAACTACATTTGTCCATGTTCAATAGTAGTCAGTATAACATTAAGCCTAAAATGGTAACCAAAAATGTTACATCAGAATCACTATTTCAGCATAACAAGGCAACTGGTGCCTGTACTTTTATTTCTTATTTTATGTAAAAAATAGAAGCTTTTAAAGGTAAAAATTAATCCTTTTTTATCCACTGGTTTCAAAGGAGTAACCTTTACTTCACAGTGAGCATCAAGACAAGCAGAGGCAATCTGCTTGATCCACTGCATCACAGCAATAACCCCAAAACTGCAAGTATAACCAATGCCAAAAAGAACCTCATAACTTAAATTGCCTTTAATTGTAACAATTTTTATCAAGACTTACCATATGAACAACAACACACCAAGAGCCCTGGCTGCTGTTTTGGAAATTATGTACTGCTGTGCTACATTTGAAGGAAGACAATTGGGGGCTCCTGTGAAAATCAGTCTCACAAAACAGGAACAAACTCAGCACCTCAAAAAGCTCACAGGAACAGTTCCAGGCAGATTTGCAACTTTTTGAACTTGTGAAGACCTGTGAAGAAGCTGTCACTTACTCTGTGTGGCCCTGAAAGACATTCACAGAATGGATAGAAGGATCTCTGAAATCCCACAGGCGGAAGGTGGTGTCGCGTGACGATGTCACCACCAGACGCTGGGTGGGATGCGTACAGCAATGCGTGAGCTCTTGGTCGTGCCCTACAATCACACATGAGAACATGTAAGGTAATGAAAATAAGACTTTTCATTTCCACATACACTTGGAATGAAATGATGATGATTTTTTCTCCTTTTCCCCAAACAGAAAGGAGTAATGATCATTCTGAACTTTAATCCTGTTACTGTTGGAAAAGTTTGGGAATGCATTGAAGGCAAAAACCACGCTACTTATTTCACATTCAGTAGTGTAGGTTATTGCTGCTTAACACACCATGAACACAGCAAAAGCCTTCTGCAAGAGCTAAAATTTGGATACATTCAATTTAAGCAACAGGTTAAATCATAAGCTTAAAAGAAGACAAATTCATGCTCAGGGGATTTATAAGACTGCAATTTTAAAAATTATTACAACACTGAGCAGCAGATGGTACACACTCACATCCTGCTCCAGAGAAATTACTTACTTTTCTCAATGCTTCAGTATCTACAAATAATCCCTCATATAAAAACAAACCAATTTAAATTTTTTGAGATTGAACAAATACCTGTAAGAGAATGGACAAGTTCAGAAGTCTCTACATCATACAGATTTGCTGTCCTGTCCCATGATGCTGTCACAGCTTGCTTCCCCCCAACAAGCCAGTCAGCTGCTATGACCACTCCTTGATGGCTTTTCAGTGAAGTTAATGGAGCTCTGACAGTGGGGCAATCACTGGAACCATCTCCATCTCCATCAGGTTCATCTTTATCTGAGATTTCAACTTCATCTTCTCCAGACACTTGCTGTAAAATGCAAGAGAAAAAAAGATGTAGAACAAAAGGGAAGGAATGTCTCTAAGTTACACTTTGGAGTGTAAATGCTTCCCCATCTCCTTAATGTGAACGTGGGTAAATTAATTCTGCTGCACCTAGCCTATTCCAGTACTCACTATCACAAACTTGGTTTGTAAGTTTGTCAGTAAGTTAAATGCAGTTTTAATAACTCCTTTTATCAACTTGCTAATGTGCAGCTGAGGGAACTGGAGTTTTTCAACCTGGAGTAAAAGAGGATTAGGAGAGACCACTTTGCTCTCTACAGCTCCCTGAAAGGAAAGTGCAGCCAGGTGGGTGTCAGTGTCTTCTCCCAAGGAACAAGTGATAGGACAAGAGGAAGTGTCCTCAAGTTGCACCAGGGGATGTTTAGACTGGATATTAGGAAAAATTCTTCACCGAAAGGTTATCAAGCCTTGGAGCAGGTTACCCAGGAAAGTGGTGAAATCAACACCCCTGGAGGTATTTAAAATTTGTGTAGATGTCACCCTTAAGGACATGGTTTAGTGGAGAGATGTGACAGTGCTGGGTTAACAGCTGGACTTGATGATCTTAGGACTTTTTCTAATCGAAATGATTCATGTTTCTACTTCATTTTGAAATCTCCTTCAAACTCTTCAGCTCTGAGTATCAGTCCCCTTTACTATCTTACTCTAGGGTAAGTGTATCACCCTAGAGTTTCACTGCAGCAATTATCAAGGGACTTGTCTCCTTTCAATTTTTAAAGGTAGGAAGCATCTAACAGGTCACTGACTATGTTAATCTTTGGGAAGACAATAATTTACAGACATTTTTATCCATTAAATTCAAATCCTTAAAGCAATATTTGTCCGTTGGTCAGATGCACAGTCATCATGCAGTGCTGATGTAAACTGGACGCAAAATAAATTCTTTTCCTCATCATTAAACATCATTCCCTGAACTCCTTTTAAACTTACACAAGACAAAAACATCTTTCTTTTATGTTACTTGGGGGTGGAAAAGATAGCATTTATATTTTCTTTCAAAATGGAAATGACAAATCAAATAAACTGATTGAAACATTTTCCATTCAGAAATTTATCTCATATTATAGAGTCAACTCTTGCCTCTACTTTGCCTACTGAGAAGCTCATGTTATAAACTAGGTTTTCTTCATAATTTAGTAAGGGTGCTTTTAAGTAAAACAAGGATTTGACAGGCTAGACTAAATACTGACTAAATAAAGGCCTGGGGACAACAAAATCAGACAGTCTGATGTGTGCTGGCAAGGGTTGATTAGAAATCAATAAAGACTCAATTAAATAAATGCCAAAATTACAAGTCTTTACCATCAGTTTCCAATCCACTAGCAACTATAGCTAATACAGGTGCCTCAGTAAGTCACATTACAAAAATTTAACCAGTTTAAAAAGAACTTCATTATTACAAAAAAGCAGTTATTAGACTGTTCATTTATAGTCCATTTACACATCTACTACCATGAATAAAAAGTCAATTCATCTACTTGAAGCTGTATATTCTATTCTGCACCAAGTGCCTTTGAAAACATGAAGGGAGTCTATTTTCAAAAAAAAGCTGAAATACAGCTGTTAAACTAAAACCTTAAAATCCCACCTTTGGCAGTCCTGAAATCATGTAATTTTTAAATTATGTGTAAATTTAACATTCAGTCTTGTCATAAAACCTGTATCTGATGAAATTGCTGTGCAATTAGTTTAGTTACAACAGCAAGTTGATTGCTTACATTGCAGTCTGCAGTTGGCTGAGGTGTAGGCAACTGTACTATGTATCTCCAGATGTGAGCTGTCTGGTCTCCAGATGCTGCACAGGGGAAGAGAAAAAAAAAAAAATAGAAAAATAAAATAGAAAAAAAAAAATAGAGAGAGAGAGAGAGAATGAATGAATGAATAAGAGTGTTTCCATGGGCAATAAAAACAAGCTTTAAGATTACATTTACTGTCTAACACTGTCTAACTTGCATCTTTTCCTAATGACATAATTATGAACTTTATGGTAAGCAAGTCTCAACCTCTCAAACATAACTCACTATGCAAGATACAAGCAGCTACCAAATTAATCACTCCTACAGTGAAACATGCACTTGAGTACTACACATCACAACACAAGTCTCACCACTGCTCAATATGTAACATTGGAAGAAGGCATTTAATACATCACCAGAAATTCATTTACTGATTCTCAAAATACTGGGGTTCTTTATTCAATGATTTCTTCCATAAAATGTTTTTACCACGGTTTTAATGAGAAACCCAAAATAGCAAGTGTGAAGCTATTCCTCCTCTGCCTTAAACAACTGAGCTTAACTAGTAGCAGTTTACAACTCAGAAGGCTGTAAAATCACCATGTGATTTTAACTCCATCTGTTTTAAAATAGACTTATTAACTAAGGAGAAACTCAAGATTGCCCTTGCTATGGTCAGAACAAACATGTTCTAATCCTGCACGGCTGCTCTCCAGCCATTTCTCTCCCAGTTTGTGCTCATGCTTAACATTACTCTGTTTTAGCTGCAGCATCTGGCACTGGAACTTGTTTAATTTCATCCCATCAATCATCACCAGTGCTCTCACTGATTTGGATCCCTCTGAAAGGCCTCCTGTCCCTCATGACAATCAGCAGCACCTCCCAGTGTGATATCACCAACAAACTTGCCAAGGATGCATTCAATTCCTGCATCCAGGTCACTGATAAATCTATTGAACAGGGCTGGGCCTAGAATCCATTCCTGAGGAACACCACTGGTGATCCTTTGCCAGCCAGACACAGACCCATTTACTACAATCCTTTGAGCTCTGTCCTTCAGCCAGCTGCCCACACAGCACACCATGAAAGAGCTCATCCTACAGCTGGACAACTTACCCAGAACACTGTGAAGGACAGTACCAAAACCCTTACTAAAAAAACAGAAAAATTTAATCCACCACATTCCCTTCATGCAGTAGGCAGGTCATCTTATCCTAGAAGGATGTCAAATTAATTAAACAGGACCTTTCCTTTGTGAATCCAGGTTGACAGTGCCTGATGACTGCATTATTCTTTAAATGCCTTTCAGCACTACCCAATATAATCTCCATAATTTTTTCAGGAACTGAGATTGGATTAACAGGTCTGTAGGTCCATGGGTCTTTCCTCACACCCTTCTTGTAATATTGGAGTAACACTAGTCAGAAGAGACCTCTCCAGACTCCCAAGAACTTTAGTAGGTAATCAGGAGGTATCCTGCCATAATGCCCACAAGTTCTTTGAGTACTCTGGGATGAATTCCAGAACCTTCTGCTGAGGTATGATTCTATGCATCTGATTTTGAGCAGGCAAGCACAAACGACAACCTGACATGAAAAACACAGATGGCAAGATCTAGCTCTGATTTGTTATGCCTTCAAATATAAAAATAATTCAATCAACAAGGATGCTGACAAGGCAATAGGGAGAGAGGCTACAACCAGAACAAATTAGCAAATTATACTTATTTTCCACCAAGATTAAAATACTTAACATATGAAAAAGCTTTACATACCTGTGAGAGCCACTTGCTCGGTGGGATGAAACTTTATGGAGTTTACTGTATGAAAAAAGTCAAGATTTTAGTTTGTATACCAAAATAATTCTTTCACAATATTTTATCATTAAAAGCATTGAAAAATCAAGCTGTCTTAAGATTTCAGCAATTTTTGGTAGTAATCTTTTAGGAGATACAAAAGTGTAGCATCAAGGAAAGCAGCTACAATTGATTATACAACAACACATTTTCTAGCAAGTGATTTCCTGAATCTAGTACAAGTGCCTCATGTTAGAGAGGGTAAACAAGCTACATTAAATTCATATGTAAGCTGACACTCTGGACTTCCACAAAGAGAATTTAAGTAATCATAATTATTTCTAATTTAATGAAAACTTACTAAATGTTAACATCAACATTCTGCTTATTACTTAGCATTGTAATGCCTGAAAATGATGCAAGTAACACCAATAAGATTTCAGTCCTGCAACCATATGTAATCAAAACGTGATGTCCTGCAAGAATTTTATCAACCAACAAAGCTCTGCATTTCATTTTAGTGCACAGGACTCAGTTCAAGACAGAATTTAGAACTCATTTCCATCCATTATACAAGTAAAAGAGATGCATATGCCATCGGGAAAGAACAGTGTAATGAGTCTAAAAGATATTCCTTAAACTGAACTAACACTATGGTGCACCAGCTGCTGGCACCCAACACCTTTGCAACATTTCAAATCACCTGTCAAACAAAAAAAAAGTTTTATTATATAAAAAAAACATTATTTCTATTATAATTTATAGATGTACGTAGTTATATAACATTTATAACATTCTGTGACTCTGTGATTTATATAAAATATAATGCTTGTTGTTACTGTTCAAACACAGCTGTTAAAACACAACTGTTTAAATACAGGTTAGAACTTCTAATTTTCTTAGTTATCCAAATAGCAATTTTTAAAAACTACCAGCATGAAAGTTCAAGTGAGTGAAGTTTTCAAACATCACTTTATAGAACTTAGAGGTCCATGCAACAAGCAACCTGAGATATCTGAAGGCATTAACGCGTTACCAGTGGTTTCTATGCATTTATCTTTGTGCTGTAGGAGCTAGAAGTCATGCAGCAGGAAGAAAAAGTACAGCTCACACCTGAAGCAGTTCTAGAGAACTTAATTCTATTTGTACCCTTGCTACAAAGTTTGTGTGATGCGCTGAGTTATTTAACCAAACAATCCTGGCCAATAACTGGGTTCCTCGCTTTCCCAGGGCGTGATCACTCAAAGTGCTCAGTTCACAACAGCAACTTAAAGCTGTGGAAAACCTCTCCAGTTTTGGTCTATAAAATCCTGTATTCTAACTCATGAAGAGGCAGAAGGGAGTTAATCAAGTTTTTGTCAAATTGGACACCAAAAATTAAGATTAACATCAAAACCACTCACTGCACTGCACCTCCCCACCCAGAAAAGGGTTTTAAAAACAGTTTCATGAACATTGATTCATGCTGGTATAAAGAAAAAAACACCTATATTTAATTAGCTGACTTAAAATTAAGGTCTTGATATTATGCAGCAAATTATATATGGGATCTTAAACAAAGAAGTACAAAAATACATTCACCCAGCATCTGTTGTTTCTAACCCAAATCTAACACAGATCCTGCAAGACAGCTAATTCCTGATTATATAAGCTTCTTTTGTTCTCCACATGCACGAGACCACAATGAGTTCTGACATTCAACTTCTGAGTGTCGTAACTGTGCCTGTAAATTTCTTTATATGGATTTGTTTACTCATTTAGCATTTGCAGAACTCTCTTAATGTGCCTCTCCAACAAAGAATCATATTACAAAACGTTCTCTGTATGAAAATTAGTGGAACTTCACAATTGACTTGTTAATGATGTTGGCAAACCTGCAAGTGAAACCACAATAAACATTTCTGTAGTTGGCCAAAACCCATTTCCCCCTCCCATGCTCTGTTCCCAGTTTCCACAACATGCCCTTATCTTACCTGAGCCGACATGCCCTACATACTTGACAAGGCACTTCCCTGTTTCTATGCTCCACAGCAAAGCAGTGTGATCTACAAAGATTAAAAAGCAGCTGTAAATAGTTAAAAACATAGGTTTTTCATTTTTACCCTTTTAACAAACAAGTTATCTTCCACTGTAGCATATACCATATAAAATAGATTTTAAATGTAGAACTCTTGACTACCACCTTATATACAAAATGTACCATTTTCTTATCATTCTACACATCTCCCAAAAAAAGTAAAGGTGCTGTCCTAATCAGATTAATTTGCAGCAAGCATTGAAAGGCAAGTTCTGCTTTTAATATTTTTCCTAACTTGGTTATATGCTTCTGTATAATGCTTCAGCAATGCATCATGACACTCAGAAAAAAAAACAGAGAAAGCATTCCATGGTGAAAAAGGCAGTCACTACAAACAGGGATTCTGTGTACAATCTATTTACTTCCTGAATGGAAATCCCAAATGCATACAGGTCACTGCAGAGCACTAAAAAAATTAATTTAAAAAGGAAATCACTCCAAATGCCACTCCTTTATCCTGCCACACCCAAAAATAAATAGTTAACTTAAGTGGATAGTACCTTAAAGCTGAATTGGAGAACAGCTGTTTCCAGGTTAAATCAGGACAAAGACAAGATGTCCCACACAAAGACAATGTGCCCCCTTAGCAAGCACATAAAAATTGTAACAGTTCAGTTCCAGAAGCAGAGATTTCTGGTCCGTAAATATTAAAGTCTAGTCAGTACCTTCAGATTCTGTTCCAGCTTCAAAAGAATGTCACTTCAAATTGACTGATTCTATCTGGTTATGATTTATTTCCCTAATAATTTTCCAAAACTACACAAGTCTCTACATTGATTTTTTGGACTATAATAGATTTAGTGACTTGTTTATTAGTACCCCCTCAAGTGGAAGAAATAAATCTATTAAAGTAAAAAGGACTGAAAACTAAGATTTTTAGCTGTCCCTGTGTTCTGAGACAAAAGACAGAATGCAAGAATACAAGAATATGCAAACTATGACCGCATGTACAGCTACTATAAAACAAAGACTAAACAATGCTAGGACAGAAAGCCTGCAGGGATCTCTGTACCCAGCTGTATGGAATTCTGTGCTAGAGGCCTCCCTGGGCAAGCAGCTCTCCATCCCACCCACACACCTCACCCAACATGCCAGAGCTGACCAAGGACAGTGTGACCTGCATGGAAGAGAACTGGCATATACTTTAGAAAGACCAACAAGTATGCTTGAACCTTCTAAGGGAAAGGAAATTCCAATTTTAAGAATTTTTCAGCTACAGAACTTCTTTAAAAGGACTCTTTCAGCGTGGAGTTCAGTTTTCAAGTATGCTTTGGATCTGTATTTGCTATAGCTTATGGACTTAACAAGAATTTTCTAAATATTCAAGCAACACAAAACTTTACCAGCAGATGCAGTTCCCAACACCACTGGCTGAGTTTTCGCGACACTGACATCCCAAATACCATCCCTGTGGCCAACATATTCCTTTACCAGTTGACAGATTGCCCTTGATGTTGTAGTTTTAAAACTGGATACAATCTGAAATAGCAGAGACACCAACATTTTTTTTCCACATCGATCCAAGTAATTATTTCACAAATAAAAATAGATATTAACTTTTCCATTATTCTTTAATATTCTGACAAGTTACTACTGTCAAAAATTTGGCATTTGTTGGTAGGAAAGTGAGTTTGGATGCAAATATACCTCTCATTTATTTCTTCTTCTTTTTTAATAGCAGCCCTTTTACAGAATGAAAGGCAAACTATTCTGTACTACAATAATGCGATCTTATTGGAATAATGAGTTGAACAAGTGCAGAGTGCATTTCTCATTCAGTGTGGGTAAGGATTTTAATGGGAAAAAAAAAAAAAGAAAAAGACCAAACCCAGCTGAAGGCCTTAAAACTTTCCTTGCCTATTCCCAAACAAGCACATCTGGTAACTCAAACAGTCCCTGCTAGCCAGTGAAATGTCTTTGACAAAAATGTGCTTATTATATAATTCTAGTAAAACCCAGAAACATTCCAATTTAAAACACTCACTGCTGTTTTTCTTTAAAACTGCACAAAGCCAATAAAATCAAACATCAACCTGAGAGCATATGCCTGTTTATTTGTGTAATGAAGCTTTTAAAAAAATATGTCAAACTCATCTGAATATTTGATAAGCCTGCTCCCTCAAAGTGAAGCTATTAGGGGAAAAACAGAGGAGACTCATTAAATCCAAATTACTATGTGCATAAGTAATATCAAATAAAAGGAAGGAAAGTCTAGAAAACAGTAAAACTACAAGTCACTACAGTGCAGGAATGCTCAAAACACTCAGCATCTACAAAAAGGAAGCAAATTGCAGAAATTCTACGTATTCAGATAAAGGGGAGTGCAATAAAAAAAAGTTTAAAAAAAGTTTCTCTTGCTGAACACTTCCAGAGAGAATTGAAATCAAGAGCCATGAAAGATGTCTTTAAATAGTTAAGACCACCATTACAAAATACCGTATTTATACCCCACAAGTCTTGAATCTCATTAATGTTCTTTGAGAAAGACTAGCTCAAAAGATTTATTAAACTGCAAGAAAAAGACAACTTCAATTTGTCAGTGTTTTCCTCAGCATGGAATTGTGGGCAGGTATCTGACCAGTTAAATCAAAACCTTTAAATACTTCAAATCACATTAAGACTTATCTACAGCTTAGTAAAAGTTAGAAAGTTAATTAAGTCTACATTTCAGATACATTAAACTAAGGTTAAAATCCCATTCGTTTCTGGTATTAAAATAGAAGGTCTTAAGTATGTCATTAAAGCAAATTAATTCAAAAAAGGTTTTTAAAGCTAAAAGAAAATCTACAAGAGCATTCCAAATCCTAAGCATGTCAACTCTCCAATGATGAAATGATAATGCCCTATTTGAATTCCAAATTATCAGTGAATATGCATTTTGATTTCACAGCAGCAGAAAGAACACTCATTACAGATGCACTGGAAAGAAAATGGGCTAATGGGTAAAGATTATTAGTTCAACCTTACTGCAGAACTTCCTAAATTTTGAACATAATCTTACAGATGCAACCTTCACATTGAATGCAGTCCTTAAATTAAATGAACTCGTGTATGAGAAGTGGAACAGCTGAATTAAGTAACAGGAAAGGACTACTACAGCACTCAGCTCAAACTCCAAACTTGGTATTTTCCAACTCAGCCCATGCTTGCATTCTGTCTTTCTAGTGTTGAGTCAAACCCTCACACAAAAGTTTTCTAGGAGAAACTATCCCCTACCCATCAACAAACACAGAATTTCCAAAACTGCAGGACGGTGGTTTCACTGATCATTTAAAGGCAAGGATGTAAAACTCCTTTTGAGGGATTAGCAGTCTTTAATTAACATACAGAAGAAAAGAGTTCAATAACATTATTCAACAGTAAATATCCTGATACAGATATTTACTCAGCACACACTTTTTCCATGCCTTTTTTTTTTTCTTTCTTTTTTTGCTGTCCCTTCACTTCACATACCAGGAGTTGGATAAACTAGACAGGGCCTGGACTATTTCCTGCTTTGCTAAACACACATAAACAATGTCCCAAGCCAGGAAAGGAAGTATTTAAAGAACATGAAAACTTGCTAAAAAGAGGTTCTGTAGTGCAGAAAATTTCTGAAGTAACTTCTGTAGATCATCATACACAAATAAGTGACCAACCACATCCTGAATGTGTTTCACCTTTGTCAGTCCTCTTTCTTAAATTGATACAGTTTCATGTACTTCCTTCTACAAAAATATTTTTAATAGGGAAACAATTGTTTACAATGTAAATAAGTGAAAATTGAAAACAAACTGAAACAATTGAATGGCAAACAGAGTGAGGCACGCTGTAACAAAGTTTCTTACCTAGACAGGGCACCCTAGAAATAACAAAAACTTGGTCAAGTCAGGACCAGTCCAGCAGTACTACACCATGCCTGATGAACAAAATGTCCCGTGAAGCAACTTTAACCAGTGAGAGCAAAACTACATAGTCCAAAAAGTTTCATTCCTTTGAACTACTAGGTGAATAAAAACATTTTTTGAAGAGTCTTTATCCTGATCTAGACAAATCAGAGATCCTGGAATTTAGTTTGGATGGAGCAAGTCACATAATTTCATTTATTTTAGGACTCTGCATAAACAATTGATGCTTCCCTGATGTTGTAACAACTCTCATAAGCCAGGGATCATTAACAGCAGCCATTACATTCTGTTAATATCAAAACATGGATTTCATATAGTGATTCCTGCATCTAAAACCAACTGCATTTAAATTAGAGAAGCTTGTCCATTAAAAAAAATTAGTTTTAGGAGTACCAAGTGTTAAATCTACCTCTTCAGGATTTGGATGCTGGTGGATAACCCTTGCTGCTAAAACCATGATTTTCTGAAATGAGTTTTGCCAACTTTATATAGCTAAGTGATGAAAAGTATTCCAGTATGGAAAGTTCATATGAAGGGCTTGAATTAAGAATGTCCACTTCAGCATTTTCCCCAAGAGAATGAACAGATTGCTTTAGTATTTTTAACAAAGTCCAATATTTTTTACCAATCTTAAAGCAGTCAAGAATCAGCCTTCTCATTAGATTAAGCAAACAGTGAAAAAAAAATTAATTCTATATGCACTGCCAACCTGAAAAATAGAACTGTGTGCAATTACCCAAAACAATTGGTTTGTAAAACTTCAGTATCACCTAATTTTCCACAGGCAAAAAAAAAAAAAAAAATTAAAAACCCAAATAAACAAACCGAAAAAAAAAATATCACACATCCAAGAAACTCCCTGCATGGTAGTAATATAAAGGAAAGGCTGAAGAGAAAACTTGTGACCTACTACCCCAGTGAGTTTGGAACACAACCATTTTGGGAAAAAGTATTGTTCATTCAATGCTCACAGAAAGTACAGGTATAAGAACTTCAAAGCTGTTGAACTCTTAAAATTCTAAATATGTTTTTTCTCAGGCAGAGTATTGGGGAACTACATCCAGTCTGGGTATAAATGGAAAAATCATTTGTTAGAAAGTTATGCTCTTTCCTAACTCTTTGCTATAGTCTCTCTGTGGGTCAAGAGACAAAAGGTTACAGCTTTGACTCTTCTATGTAGGAAAGAAGGAGAGGTCAAAATAAAGCACCTCTGTGAAGTGCATTAAGGTTTCAAAGAACACAGTAGACAGGGATGTTCTCAGTGTTGTAATTTCTCTTCTGTCTACTCCCCAGTAAATTCTGACTCAAAGCTGTGAAAAGAAATACATCAGCACATGCAGACATCTGTCGGCTACCAATTGATACAAGAGATGTGCATAATGTTCAGGTATTAATTCTTCATGCTCCACTACTCATGGCTGCTTTGCTGTGCATGCATATCAGCTCCCCAGGAGTCTCCACCTCACACTTCCCAGCTTCCCACACTGAAGCTGTGGGGTCTGCATGTCTTGCCCAGGAAAAAATATGAATGCTACATTGCAAGAAAGTAAAAGAAGACAAGGATTTAATATCTGCCTTAAAAACCCAAACAAACATAAAAAGAACCCCACCAAAAAAAAAAAAAAAAAAAAAAAAGCCTCAAACAAAACCAAAAAAAAACACAACACTACACTAGAGGGTACTAATTCACAACTACATAGTAGGTGTACCACAACTATACAGCTCCTATCAATATCATGCTGTCACTATTTAAGTGGTCTCATTAAAGAATTTGCAAGTCATTAAGTCTTAAAAGAGGCATCTTTATGCATCAAATTGGCAAAAATAAAAGTGTGAAAAACAACAAAATAAAAAGGAGACCAAATAAACCCCAGTAGCTTCAGTTTATTTCACCACCCAACTCTTACTCTCAAACTTTCATACTTGAGGCATTTCCAAGACACCTACACCACATATTAGCCTGTATTACAGGTCACCGTAGAGCTGCTATACAGCTGGTTCACATATCAGATTCCACTGTGGTTTACTCACATTTTATTTAACCTTAATACTGTATCATTAAATTACTCTGATATAGAGAATAAAGAGCAGCAGGTAAACTCTCTGTAAAAATTGAAAAAAGGGAGAGAGCAAGGAAAACAAAAATACCAGGCTGACGCATATGTATAAAATGAAAAGCATCAGAAAGGTTAACTGTGCCAGAACACCAAGCAAAAAAAGATCACTAGTTACTGACAAGCAAGGCTTGCAACATAAAGGAAACAAATTGTTCTAGTCTCATAGCTAAAAATAAAAATTACTTTTAAAAAGAAATTTGTAACAGTACACAGAGGCACCCTCTGAAATCTCCATTTCAATTGCAATACCCAAACCTTTATTCAGAAATCCACTAGCACTTTCTCTTTTTCCCTCATGAAACAGAATTATTTTTTTAGTTCTAGTTACAAAACAGCACTCCCACATAGACGTGTGCACACGCTCTCTCCTCCAACATCCCTTCCTTCAAAAAAGGCAAGCAATTTCTGTAACAATATCATATGGTATGGTTGAAATAACAGGTCATTGATTAATCCAAGATAAAAATACTGCTCTTAAGGAGGCAGATTTACTTACAGACCAGCATTGCCCAGCTTAAAGAAACCACAATTTACAACTTAAAACACAGCGATGTTAGTCTCATGAGGACACATGGATGAGTAAAGATTTGTCTCATACCTTGCTAGTAGATGCCTTGTAAGTTGTCTTTAATTTCTGAGAAAGCTGACTGGTACTATGACTCGCTGTTGAGACAAATAAATTCAAAGGAAGATATTTCAAATATTGCATTAGCTCATTTGTATAAGTAACTGGTATTAACTCCCTTCAGTAACATTCTAAGTTTTGGTCAACAGAGCACAAAAAAGTGAATTCAAAAATACTGGTTTAAGATTCTTTGTGGCTCTCTTACCTTTTGTTTTCAGTTGTCCTTTGCTCAGTTCAGCACCATCAACTGTCTGTCCTTCACCCGCTAAGCGCTCATTCAGTGTATCAATCTCCCTACGCACTAACAAATCCAGAAAGTCACATTACTACAAAAACCTGACTATCATTAATAACAGCATTAACATACATTAAGAACTGTTACAGTTAGTAAGTAAGCTATTTTATGCTAAGGAGAGGAAAGGAGATTGACTGGGATTTTATAAAAGCAGGTCTCACCAAGACATAAACAAAGACTCATGCTGAATTTTCCAAAGATCAACCTTGACCCAGATTCCATGCAAAGTGTTGGTGGCTTCCAATTACTCTTACAAATAAATGAGGCTAAGGTTTAACAAAACCATTTCTGTGAAATATATGGCCCATCTCTATTGAATTAAACCCAGCAGAAGACAGAAAACTTGTGGCATCATAAATGTTTTAGCCACAGAATTAGCATCCTTTCTTAAAAAGGTTTTATTATCCACAAAATAGCATCCTCCCTGAATACTTGTCTACTACTAGAGTCTCACAGGAAAGGTAATGTTGCAAACTACTATTTTTTATACTTTGGAATTTATTTTTTTAAAAAAATGTGTACAATAACTCCAGCATTAGTGTAGGAATTAGACTAAGAACAAAAAATATTAGACTGAGCATGAGAAGAGAAAAATTTAGAAATTGTCAGGGGGATGAAAAGAGATCACAATCATAACTAGAGCTGTGAGGTGAAAAAAGTAGATAAAGAAATGGAAATTAAAGAAAATAATCATACTCTGGAGGGTACAAATCCACCACATGTTTTCTGACAAGCATTTCTGAAGGCTGGGGAGGGAAACTCCTTTTCTTGCTACCAGCCAACTTCTCAGCAGGAGGCCAAGATCTCAGTTGTGAAAACTGTCACTAAAAATGTGTACTTTTGATGACAGTCTTTAATCAATTGCAGGCTTTAAGAGAATAAAAAACCCAGAACATTTCAGAAAAAGCAGGCAAAATTTTTTAAATTTCTTTTATAACATGAGTGGTGTAACTGCGGGAACTGATTAGGTGTGGAAAAAAATTGACTTGGACCCAAATCAGACAGATTCCAAAATTCAGAAGCCAAGGCAATGCAACACAGCTTAAAATTCCAGCCAGGGAAATTGAGCAGAGGCTTTACTGTATTACTGTACAGGCCTGTGTTACTTAACTTTGGATCCTCTTACATCACCTTGGATCACTTACATTATCAGACAACTGCACTGTCATCAAACAAATATCTTTTTCAGATAACACCTGGAATTTTTATCTGAGTGCTTAACTTGGATACTCCTGAACAGCTGCAGGTGCTGGCTATGCAATGTGTAAGTCATTTGATCAAAAACCACCCCATTTTACACATTTTTAAGCAAATCACTTTTCCAATTTTATTTACTAATATTACATCATTAAAATTAAGCTTGTAAATATAAAACAAAGTCAAGAACTTCAAAGCCTGGATGGAGTTTCTGGAGATTAACATAACCAGAGCCTACAATGATAAGGAGATAAACCCTTCACTGGCTTTGCCCAAGAGTTAAGGAGGGGTGACAGACATCAGTTCTCACTGCTTGTGTCAAGAGCAAAGAAAGCGATTTTTCTGAAAAGGTACAAACTCCATCTTTGGCTACAAGTTCAGAACAACTCCTAAACTGCTTACAGCAAATCTACAATAATTATACTATAATATCCAATGTAAGTGTTTTAATTAGTGTTACTATAACCTAAATACAAACAATTCAGAAGTTGCCAGAAAAAATAGATACTCACATTCCAAATTTTCAATATACAGGTTTTCAAATTCCCGCTCTATTTGTCCAAAAAGTTCAAGGAGTGTATTCCGGACAGCAGAAGGTAACTTAGAATCCTAGGAGGCAAAATATTGGGGAGTTATATTTTTCTTTACATATATTTGATAAAATTATGCTTCAATCTTGAACTGATTTTAACAGTTATCTCAATGTCCCTGCAAGGAGGGAAATTAAAACTACTGCTAATGTAACGCAAAACAAATAGCTCTGTGCATAATAAAGTTATTCATTTCATACAGTCTTTCTCTTCCAAGGGACAGAATTCAAATTACCTATGGTATTTGTTTTGGTTTTCCTTACCAGAGAAAAATTATAAAATCAAGATACACGCCACGCACAATTCATTTAAAACAAATAGGAAGTGATAAAAAATTCTTTTTAATATCAATGTTTCCAGTTTAAGAAAAAAGAATATCTTTGTTTGATAATGTATTTCAAAAGTTGTCTATGCAATGGGTTAGAAAGTTGTGAGCACAATGCATCTCATTACCAAAGCTTAAGACAAACTAAAATTTTAAATGTATTTTTAACATTTACCTACTTTCGTCACTAGCTATAACTAAGTGTGAAGAAAAGTACAATTTCTAACACTTCCCTCTCCAGATATTACTCAAGCATTCTGTTCTCCAGTTGCTCATAGACCACAATATGTAAATTAGCTAACTACACTTACTATTTACCTAGGTAGCCAGCTATAAACTTCTTTTTAAAAAGTCTTCACTTAACTGAGTCACCTTCCGCCACAGCCCCGGGAATTGTCTGCAGGCACAGCGGGAGAGGCCAGCCATGACCTGGCTGTGTAAGTTATTTCCCAAGTTTTAAAGAGAGAGCAAGAGAAACAACTCACAACTCATGACACAGAGCATGACACTTGCTTTGTGCACAATTCAGTTTTACACGAGTTCACAGCTGGTTTAAGCTGTGGCACTGTGCTGTAAGAAGTGGGACCATGTTTCTCAAGCCTCCCTGCATCTTTCCTTTCTTCATCTGCCTCTCCCTTGATAGGGTACTTTTGTTCAGGTATTCAGACAGCTAGAAGCAAAACAGATCCTAACTAAAAGCAACTTGAAACAAAATTGATTGAACAAAAATACTAAATACATTATAGACTATTAAGAGAAACACTGAAGTTAGAAGAATTATTTCTAATTCAATTACACAATAATTTCATACAGCAAGGTTATGGAAGAAACTAACTTATCCTATAACTTTTGCAACTAAAAAGATGTAGAAAAGTTTTTCAAACCACTTCTCAAAGCCTGAAAGTATAAACAAATCTAAACTTGTGATGAAGTAACCAACATAGCAAAATGCACTCACTTCCTTTCCTCTTTAAAGTTTGCTTATTAAAACAATGTGTAATAATGTTATCTCTTTATCTGCAAAACTCCTTAGCTAGATCTCATGTGGTTTACAGCTCCACTGGGAAGGGGCATTAATACTCTCTACTTTATAGAATCTGCCACCTGGCTGCTCAAGGTCAACAAAATCAAACAAGATGATAGATAAAACATTTTAAACATCTATGTATGACAGCATACACTTTGAGTTTTCTGAGAAATACCAAAACAGCTTAACATTTTAGTTTACTATGCAGGGGTGTCAGCATGTCTTGACCTCTCAGCTGCCCTTCATGCCTTTCCTGAAGTAAGGCTGCAGTAGTTCCAAATGCATGAAGAGTTTTCTATCCAAGTACTTGCATTCTCCAACTTCTAGATGACTAGAAGTAACAACCTAGGCTCTGTTAATTACCAGAAAAATAATGCTATGATTTACTGAAAAAATTGATTCCATTTCAAAAAAACAGTCACAACACTGAGAAAACACCAGGATTTCCCTTCAGCTTCTCTGCAGACTTCAGTGTGAGTTTTCTTGTAGCCAAACTCCATTTGTATTTCAAACCAACTGTCTGATAAAAATCAAGTTTTGCATCATCTTTGCTAGTCCCACACTAACACCATGTAGTCAATTTGACAATAAACACTTTTTAAACTGGTATTTGCTTATCTTTGCCAGTACTGCTTCTGACAGAAGCCTTACCTACAGGTAATCTCAGAATTTTTAAGTGCAACACTCCAAGTCCAGATTGCATCCACTATGCTGGCCTGATTAAGAAAGCTACAGAAGCAGTGGCCACTGTTCTTTCCCTTAAATTTAATCCCAGAATAGCACACCTTCATTTGAGCCAAGCAAAAAAAAAAAAACCCACACAAATAAAAATCTGAGTTAGCTCACACTTCTGTCAGGCAGGCAGTATTTGTTTACTTTTTGGAAAGGAATGCAGAACAGCGTTCCAACTAATATTTCCCTATCAGAGTCATCACAATAAGTATTTGGTTTATTCATATTTTTGGGTTGCTACTATTCCAAATGCAAACTTACAAAAGCAAGAATCAATCTTGAACTTTTTCCTTTGCAGGTGGGGGGGCAGAGGTTGCAGTGAATAAACAGGCTGAGGTTTACACTGTTTTATGGCTTTATCATTCATGTAAGACTATACAGAAGCTGATAAACTCCACAGGTGTCAACACAAACTGAAACAGTGTCAACATTCATATCAATGATCTCCAAAGGCAGTGAGCACTTACAAGCAAAAAAAAAAAAAAAAATCTGTTGTTCCTGCAGCTTTACTGGACATATTTCAATATTTAAGTTCTTCCCATAGAAAACACATAAAAGTGATGCAAGCTCCCAGGCATCACCTTACCTGCCCTTCCAACATGTCTCTCTGCAGTCCCGCCCGCTCCTGCTCGGAGCTGTTGGTTCTTCGAATGGAAAGGCTGTGTGATTTACGCTTCTGCTTTGCTTGGCGAGCAGATGCACAGCTTCCACTTTCTATTGGCATTACTTCAAAAAAACAGCTTCACAGAGGCTCCTATGATAAACTAAGGACAAGCATTACACATTACAAACTGCTTCACCAAACAAACCACAATTTAAATATTTTTCTCAAAGTTTAGTTCTACTAAACTTTGGAGTTGTTTGGGTTGTCATTAAAAAGAAGAAATCCCTCTTACTAACAGTTGTTCTTCAAACAACATTAAGTTCAAAACCATATGCATATATGTAAATATAATGGAATTGCTTCTGCATTATTTATTCATTAGCTAACAAACCTCCGCAAAAGGAAAATAAATTCCACTTCCTTGCTCATTTTGGAGAACATCAGCAGAGATAGCCCCAGAATGCTTCCCAGAAACAACTACTATGCATACTATAGTTCACTGAAATGCATGCAAAATTAAAACCCAGCTGGAAAATGAAAGCAAACATGGTAATTTAGGGACACTGTCAGGTTAAAAATGTATTATTCAACTTCAAGTGTTACTATACAAAATTTAACAGATATCCTTATCCAGACATAAGCAGAAATTAATTTTCATAACAGAAGTTCTGCAAATTACCTTCCACCATTTTTGGCAGCTCATGGTTTCACTTCCTTTAATAATGAAAGTGCTCATGAGCTTACTAGAGAGCAGTGAAAGTGCACCTGACTTAACAGGCTGCTAGTGATGTGGTTCATTTCTGTCACCTTGATAAAGCCAAATATATGCATGTCAATATGCCTAAAAACACCTGACAGTATCACCAAACAGTATTACCATGTACGAGCTACTGCTTCCCCTGTTTAAGAAAAATCAAATGATGTCTGATTTATTGCATAAATGTGGAGAATATATATGAAAAATTAAATTATATTTGATCGCATAAATATGGAAAATATGTTCTTTACTGTCTAAATCTTACTTTTACAAACATTTAATTACAGGATTTTTTAAATTTAAACCCGACATTCAACATAAATTTTTTGTTTCACGGGGTACCAGTTGTTAAACATTTCAAATGTTTCAGGATTGATTATCCAAAATTTTTCCATCATGCACAATGAGAACAAAATAAAAATTCATTCTCCAGCATAAATCATTTCTGAAACAACAATTAAAACTTAAAATAGGTGCAACAGTCTGCAGAGAAATAGGAGAGCAGAGTTGGCAAAGCTAACCAGGCAACTGAGCTTCCTTTTAAATAAGTTGATCAGAGAAAATTTAAACCAAACCCAGGGCCATTTCCAATTTAAGATCCGCCAACACACTGGATCTCACGCTAGGAATGAGCACCATTGCTATTAACAAGATCAGGCATTAACCAGTCCAGGGGTTTGACATGGTGTTTGCAGCTTTTTAACAGATCATAAAGCCAAGGAAAAGCATACCTTATTAAAAACACAGTATGCATCGTGAATAAGAAGCTTGAAATCCTTTGGGTTTTATATCACGAAATGAAAATGTATAAAGATACAGAAATATGTATCAAAAATGAGACTAGATTTATTTAAGATTTTAATGCCATACATCCTTATTAAAAAAGCTTGTCATTTTAATTAGCTTTTGGAACAACTGAGTTCCAGTAACCTGACACCAATTCCATAGTGAATCTAAAATAAAATTTAGGTTGCACCAGTGACCTGTACAGAACTAAAAATTTTTTTTTTATATCCTCTGGATTCCACAGAGTCCTCCCCTGCACCTAATCCCATCAGAGCTTTCTATGTGTGATTAATCAGTAGTAACTAAACAGCTATATTCACAAATTAAAGAAGAGACTAGAAAAAAACTACCATTGGGTATTTCCATACTTGCCTAAATTTCGCTAATCACTGTGGCTAAATTCCTATACTAAATTTTTTAAAAGTCCATCCCATAAACAGTTACTGCCAATTTTCTGGGTTTCATTAAGTATCTTCCTGTTCATGAACATATGGTCAAGAATGAGGAACAGGTTTTCCATGCTCAACACATTTCTATTTCTTTTCAAAAGAAGATCAGATCCCAAGCACACATACATTTTTCTCCATCTTCCAACATGCTTCCCTACTCTCCTGGGAAGCACCCTTTCAATGGCTTTCAGTTACCACATTCTGCAGTTTGGGATTACATTTTAAGGCCAGAAACATCAGTGTGCACACAGGAATGTTTGCAAAGAGAGTTTTATTCATACACATAGTTATATATAATCCCATAAATCAATTAACATCATTTCACTTAAGATCTGGGGCAGAGGGGTTAAAAAAAAAAAAAAAAGGCAATTTCTAATCCCTGCTAGATGTGGCTCCTGAACTGTTAGACACAAAGATGTTAATGTGGCTTGTGCCTTACCAGCCATTGTTTTAACTCCGTTAGTTTCCACTTGCCCTTTCTGCCAAACTACTTCATTTTGGAGGATGTTACCAAGCAATATCTCTTTTCTGAGTGCTTAATAAAAATCATAGAATGATTTGCATTGGGAGGGACCTTTAAAGGTCACCCAGTCACACTCTTCTACAATGGGCAGGGACATCTTTATCTGCATCAGGTAGCTCAGAACCCTGTCCCACCTGACCTTGAATGTTTCCACAGGTAGGACATCCATTGTCTCTCTGGCCAACCTGTGTCCATGTTTCACCACCCTCACTGTAAAAAATTCTTCCTTCTATCTAATCTGAATCTAACCTCTTTTAGGTTAAAATCATCTTCCCTTTTCATATCACTATAGGCCCTGGTAAAAAGTCTTTCTTTCTCCAAAGTTCCCTTTAAGTATTGAAAGACCCTGATAAGGTCTCCCAGGAAAAGCCCCTTGGGCTAGAAATCCCATCTCTCTCTGCTTTTTTTTTCCCACAGAAGAGGTTTGCAGTACTCTGATAACTTTTGTGGCTCTTCTCTGGGCCAGCTCTAACAGGTCCATATCTTCTTGTGCCCTTGCCTGTCACTGGCTGCATGCACACATTTCTGCCTCACATCTGGTTCTTCATGCCCCAGTACACCCAAGTCCCTCTCTGCTGGACTGCTCTCAACCCATTCACCCTCCAGCCTGCAGTGATATCAGGGGCTGCTCCAACCCAAGGTACAGGACCTTGCACCTGGCCCTGTTGAACTTCATAAGGTTTGCATGGGCCCATTCCTGAAGCCTGTCATGGTCCCTCTGGGTGCTATCCCTTCCCTCAATTAATCAACTGCAGCACTCAGCATCAGTACACACAGATTTGGCAGCTATACACTCTAGCACATAGAATTTAAAGGGACACAGTCATATGCATGAGATTACATCTTTACAGAGTGAAATTCTCACTATGTGGAAGTTTCTACTTTGGCAGCTCGTGAGCAAATGAAGCAGACTGGGTAGGAAACACAGCTGTCCCTATCTTTGTTTGGTAGCAGCACTTCACCTGCAGCCAGTGTCACTGCCAGGGACTGCCCTCTCCTCATGCAGCAGCATGACACACCACCCATGCACGTTCTGGAGAGGGCAAACATGCAGCTGTTCCCAGGCTCAGCAGGAGGGTGCACACAGCCACAGCAAAGCTGAAACCAAAGAGGCCACAAGCAGGCATGTGCATACAGAGAGGATGGGAAGGAGAAGCTAAGGGAAATAGCTTCACTGCCTTTAATATTATTGTTCTGAATCCCACCAAGCAGCCTTACAAACTTTGAGTAATGGAGCAATAATCAAAGAGGTTTTTTAGAACAAGGATTTAAATTCAGTTTTAAAATCGTGACAGTGTCCCTTTAAATATTAACTTCACTTTGACAATTTCAGAACTCTTCTGTTTCTAATTGCAGCAGTAAGAACCTGCAAGTTTTCAAGAGTAGATTTCACAAAACAGATCCTTGGCAATATGATGCTAAAAAAATAAGGTGCTCATTTCTAGCAGTTACCTGATTCCCTTTATTATGTAAGGTTTTCAAACAATGAAAATTACCTGTCCAGAATATCAGTGTCATGTTACATATCCTATGAAAACCATATTAAATATTGATTAGTGAAACAGTCAGTAGTACACAAACCAGTCAAAGTCTTTCAGTTTTTTGAAACTTTTGTAGTTAGAACACACCAGATAACAGGAAAGGGGGAATGAGGGAAAACATGAACACAAGTCAAGGCTAGGCACCAAATCCCAGTCAAACCATGTAAGAAAAAAGTGCTTCAAAACAATCCACTATATATTATTAGCCAGATATAGTTAATCTTAACTTTCAAGTGTTCCAAATGGGTTCTGAAAAGAAAAATCCACTAAGATCACTTTCCTTCTACTCAGTAATGCCCCAAGTAGGATGGGAAAACCACCAGGAAGTATTGGAATCTTGCTTCCTGAATCAAATTAAGCTAAATTCACAGAAGCCAAAAAATAGCAATCAAGCATTAAAAAGGCTGAACAAAAGTACTTTCTGAGAAAAAAGGGAGAAGGGGAGAAGGAGAGATTCGTATTGTATTACTAAACTGTTTTCACTAAAGTATTTTCACTAACTGCCACTAAGGGTGGCAGTTCACAAGTACTGCATTACTAAAAAGGGAGATTAAGAAACATACTGAGCTATTCTGCTCAATCATTATGGAAAATACTACATTTGCACAGACTTAACAAAATGATCAGTCAAAGCCTCCAGAGAACCTTTCTTACAAAGTAAAGTAGGGAAGTAAAGGATGCCCCAGAAAACATCTAGACCACAGGTGGCTACCACTTGCTGAATGCAAAGGTACTCTGGTATTTCAGATATGCTGTTTAATTAAACTCACAGGATATTTTACAGTGTGTTAAATTGAAGTTCCACCACCTACCTTTCAGTAACAGATGTACCCAGTCACAGGAAATATTTCACCAGAGTAACAGTAAAGAGCAGATGTGTAAGCAATTACTGTTTTAAACAGCTACAACAGAGAAACAGCACCAACAAAGAGTGCACACACTGACCTTACCAGACTTAAAAACTCACTGCAGCAATAACAAATCGTACTTGCCTATTTCTGCTCTTGAACAGAGAACAAGAAGGCTGCTGAAAGGAAAGAATTCCTGGGGTATGCATGTTGCTGAAGCCAGAGAGAAAAGCTGCTTTAAGATGTGTCAGAGCACAGACAGAACGGCTACAGTATCGCATTTCCTTTTTTGTTCATTCAACACAACACACAAGTCTGTAAAGGGAAAGCATCAGGAGGATTCAGCAACATCTTCCCCAACATCTCCCTGCTCCATTTTCTTTAGAGTTTAGAAACAGCAATAGTTACTATCTAAATGACTGTGTCAAATGGAAAAAAAAAAAAAAAAACAAACTATACCATTTTAGTGTATTTATGTGTGCTTAAATCTCATGTCTCCCATTTTCAAACATTAGAAAAAAAAATCCTTGTATACTACATAAAACACAAAGGCATTTACAATAGTAATTATTGTCTAGTGCAGCATTAAAACCTTAAAATACAAATATGCCCATTAATGTAGGGGAGTGTGTGGGTTTGGATTTTTTTTTCCACAAAGCTGGGAGGGAAAGCAGAAAGAGAAGAGAATGATTACAGTTATTAAGTTCTTAATTACATGGAACTCAGTTTGACAGCATTATTCATGAGTTAAGGGAATTTAAGTATCAACATATGCCACTACACTCTTTTATTAATATGCAAAGAAATCAAATTTAAAGGAGTAAAACTTCCATTTTGAGGTGTTCAGTGAACAATTTGCTTCAGTGATGTTGTACATTGAAGTGATATTAATTCAATGCAAGCCACAAGACTACAGCACACCCGAGAAAGATCAGGTTAAACAGACTGCTTTGTAAGACTAGTTGTTCTGTTAAAGGTAAATATTTAGGAAACAAAACCATTCCAGATTATCACAGATGATGCTAGAAACACTAATGAATGTGCTCAAACCCTGTGAAATCCACTCAAGCACTACAACATTGATTTTTTTTTCTAAATTTAGTGCAGCTTTCTTTCAAATGAAACTGGATGTTCCTCGAAATGTAAAAGGGGAAAGCAGGCATGCACCACTGAAGGTGATAACCTCCTTTCAACAGAAAGCAAAGAAGCTGCACCAATAAATTTTAAGTATGTTATACAGCTGAAATCAAGTATAAAAACTGTAACACATTAGTGAGTACCTACTCTAAGCAAGCTTCTAACACCAACATCCAAATGTAAGCCAGCCCAGTTTTGCTGCTAGCAAGCTTTGATCTTGCTAATTCAACTGTGTCAGCAATTGCTGCAGTCACACCAAAATGCAGGGCTGACCTAGCCTGCCATAGTCTGCTACAGGGAGAAATGCTACTCTCACCATACAAGCTTGTATTATCTAATGCTAAACAACAATAGTTAGCAGGCTTGGATTTTTTTATTTTTAAATATAGCAGAAACCTTCCTGAATCCACTAATAATCACCAGACTAAGACCTATATAGTGAAATTGCTGATGTCCTGAAAGCTTCCCTTTGAGACCAGTGCCACCTGTGCTCGCTGAGGGTGCTCATTGTTTCAACTATGTTTAACACTAGTAACTAACCTATCAGTATATATTGTACCTTCTTTTATTTATAGGTATTAATGAACTGACTTTATTGAAGAGTTCAACAAACAGCATCAGGTTCTCCTGAATTACTTACAGCTGGTTAACTCCTAAAATATGTTTGAAGGGTACTTTATTTCCTCAGTGTTTCACAGACACTGCAGTTCCCATTGCTATATTATCAAACCCCTAACAGCCTAGAAGTAGCCTACATGTTGGCACAGGGATGCAAATCCAAGACCTGAGGGTGAGGAATCCTAAGGGAATTCAAGAGCAAAGGTGATTTAACCAGGCATTTGTTCAAGGAAGTACTGCACCACACTCAAAAGTCAGAATCTTATTCTGCTAGTCTTCAAACAAATAATATTTATGTACTTCTTATGGGTGTATTGGATGAATTGCTATTATGGTCTTATTCAAGCACAGTGGCCTCTAGTATCATAGCTCTTCATCTGGAAATATATTACTTGCCAGTAAATTAGAATCTTTTTGTAGTTAAGACTTGAACAAAAGCACGTAATTTTGACCCTAACTGTAATACATCTAGGAAGCTCCTCAGGAGCACCAATAAATAATCTCTGCACAGCACATTCTTGAAGCATTACCTCACATGGTTGAGCACAGAGAACTATGGAACCTACCAGCAGTCTGTGTAAGAGCACTGTGAGCACTCAGCCTACCATCTTGAACACCAAGCCTAAAAATAGCCAGTACATATTGCTTGAGGATGAGAAAACACAAATCACTCTGGCTTGCAAGGAGACCATCCTGATTCCTACCCATTCCTCAGTGGTCATTCACAGAGCAGTAACCAACTCTCCCCACAGGGCTTTGAAGTGTTGGATTCCAGAAAAAGCCCTACACCCTGGCTTTCACCTCACAAGACAAACTACTAGTCTTAGCTCCAAGACTTAAAATTCCATGACATAAAGTGATCCAAATCTCATCTGAAATTTATAGAGTGCAATACCACTTAATTCCTCCTTACTTGGCACATACCAGTTCTGGCTTGCAATTTCAGGATTTCATAGAAGGTCTTGTAAGACATTATCACCACATTCCCAATATTTGTCTTGTGACTGTACTAACAAATTTAATCACTTCAGTCCATACTAAAGACTGCATGCTTCAAACAAGTCCTGAATTAAAGAAATAGATGGTGGAAGGGCCTGTCTATATCGAAGAGGCAGTCTCATCTTAGAATCTTTAGATTTAACATGATAAACCTAGTTCAGGAACAAACATACACATAAGCAATTGGCATTAAAAAGACAATCAACATTACAATTGGCCTCTGACTTAAATTCTAATGTTTGGTGCCAGCACCTTTTCTTAAAATAATTTCCCAAGTCCATAATACACAAAGCTACATCTAAAGTTATTACAAGACAGGTTAGAGCTGACACCACGTACAATGATTATCTAATCTAAGCTATTGATAAGAAAACATACTTGTGGGTTCTTGGGGTTACCAGCTCTCTTTCAAAAACATCAAGAAACAGCAACAGCAGACTTGCTTGGAAAGCAGTTGCAGAAATTTGGTTAAGGAGAATGATGCAGTTGTAATGATGTAAAATGGGTGCCTGAACAATAAATGTTTGTATGTCAAGGTGTACTCAATGACACTGAATCACTTCAAAGAAGCTGTTCCACCAGTTTCTTACGTAAACCTTCTATGACATTATTGTTATAGAAAGCCCACTTTAACAGCCATAGCAAATTAAATTTGACAAGCTGGACAAGAGAGATAAAAACACACGCAGAAGTTTCTCTTTTCTCACAAACACCAAGACGTCCTTGAGCCACAGACCAACATTTAGCTTGAAAGTTTTCCTCATCTTTGTTTAAGGAATGGAACCTAACATCCACTCAACCTCTGAATATGTTAAGCATATCTATTCTTCCCTCAAACTTATTTCCAGGGTTTTAGCTCAGAAAAAGAGAGAACTATGGAAGAGGGCTCTTTACAGACAACTTTTGTCCATCTTGGACATCCTCCCACAGCTGAAGGCCAGATTCACCCCATGCCACCACAAACGGTGCTGCCCTCAGCATTTAGCTGTGCCCCACTTCAGAAACGTGGGCGTTTCATGTTTACTCCATTTGAACAGGTGTCAGAGGTTCTGAACTCCACCTGGGGCTCTACGCTTGGCCTGTCCTTGGGATAGGAGCAGCACACGAACAAAGTTAGCGAGAGGAGTCTCCTCAGCAGCACCCTCGGCTTCCCTGCCCGCAGACCTGGAACCATCCCCACAGCCCCGGGCTGGAAGCGCTCAAAAACCGCGACACACAGAAGAGGAAGGAGAGCTTATTTTCGGTTATTTCGCGTTTTTACAGGAGAACGTGCAAGTCACTTCAGGCGGAAATAAAGCGGAATAGGACGGGCAGGGAGGGGGTGCCCGGGCAGGAGCCCCGGTTCGCGCCGCGGGCCTGGGCGGCGGCGGCGGCACCGCGCAGGTACCACCGCGATGGTCCACGGCCGCTGCCCGGAGCCGTCCGGACCCCGCGCCCCTCAGCCCCTCGGGCAGCCGCGAAGATGGCGGAGGGTCCGCGCCCCGCTGCCCCCGCACTCACCTGTCAGCCACAGCCGCGGCGGCGGGCGAGGAGGGCAGGGCCGCAGGCGGCGCGGAGAAAGAGGAGGGGAAGGATGAGAACAACGAGGAGGAGTAGAACGCGGGAGGGGCAGCAGCAGCAGAGGCAGCAACAGCAGCGACGATCGCGGCGCCGCTCGGGCAGGACGCGCCTCCCCGGTGCCGAGCCCTCGCGGCGACATCCGGCGGAAGCGGCGCGGCCCCCGCTCCGAGCCGCGATGGCGACGGGCTGGCCGCAGGGCAGCCTCACGGCCGGCACGGCCCGCGGGCCCTGCAGGGAGACGGGCTGGCCGCGGGACAGCCTCACGGCCGGCACGGCCCGCGGGCTCGGCGGTGCCCCGGCCCCCGGCACAGCCCCGCGGGCTCGGCGGTGCCCCGGCCCCCGGCACAGCCTCGAGGGCTCGGCGGTGCCGCCGGGGCCGGGCAGGAGCTGCCCCGCCGCCGCCCCACTCCTCAGCCGCGCCGCTGCCCGGGTCTCCGCGGTGCTGGAGGTTAAACAGCGGAGGTGTGTCCGTCCCTATCCTGGCCCTCGGCGTAACACTGTCTTCGTTTGCCGTTACTGTTACTGATTAAAACCCCTGCTGCTTTAGTCAGTCAGTTACCTCCAGTAACTCTGGATAAGGTGGACTGAGAAGGGAGATGAAGCTTTGCTGAAGCACCACTGGAGTTCCATATTTTTTTAATACAGTAGGGCTGGGAGATACCGAATGATGAGTTTTTCTACTGTGTCTGCAGACCGAGGCAGTGCATCAAAGCCAACCACAACGTTCTGCCAGTAAGCTGTTCACTCTGAAGCCTACAACGCGTAATTGAAATGTGATTAATTCCTCTGCTGATTAGCACTTTGAATAAACCTCCACCTAAAATTCTTATTCATTATAGCAGATAGTGAAAGTCAAAAGAGGCCTTTGCCTAATTATTTTCTCTCTTCCGGGAGATTATCTTAACTGCCTTAGAAGAGGTCTGTAAAAAGGCCAGAAGAACATGTGCCAGTGAAAGCTGGAAATACTCCATTTTCTTTTAATGTGCTTCCCAACTACAAGTCTGCCTGCAGTTCTCATTTGTCTTTTTTCCTTTCTACTCACTTCTGTGCAGTCATGTCTTAAAGCTGTATTAAACAGCAACAAAAATAGTGGTTTGCCTATTTACTAGCATATTTCTCATTACTGGAGGTCAAAACCACCAGCCTGACAGGTTGAGAACATCCCATAATTTTAGCCTATTCCCTTCTTCAAAACCATTAAATAGTTAAATGGCTTTAAGGAGTGCAAAAGAGGGAAGACTGCACGGTCAAAAGGAGAGGGTCAGAGATGCCTAGGAGGAAGGCTGAACACAACCTGACCAAATGCCCCAGTTCAATGCTTTGAATTCTCTTTAGAGTTGGTGCAGTTGTGGGTGGCTCAGCCATCTTAGCCGAGTGACAATTCGAGTTCTCAGCTGTTCAGTTTCTAGATAGACATTTTTAAGCCTCATAATCCCTACCAAAATTACTTTACCCTAATATAACACTACTGTACTGTAACAATTTTAGCGACATATATGAAGGGAGAAAATGTCCAGAAGGAGTACAAAGATCCACATTCGACATTTCCTGGGGAGAACACCTGGCAGCTTTCTTCTCCTCTGGAGCAGGGTGCATTACAGAGATGACCATTTTTTTACCTGAAGAAATTAAAAATACTGAAGGAAAGATGGGCTTAAACAAATTTTTTTCTTGGTTCAGGGTGCCCATCTGAAAATTAACAGGCCCTGTATGGATGAAGTTGCTTTTTCATGAGAAGAGAATGACAAGTGGCCTGTTGTCACTCTAGCTCTGCTACTGGTTTGGTTTTGTCATGGCACTGCAAGAGAAGCAGGCAGTGTGTAATGTATAGGAGCAAGTACAGAACAAAAGACTGACCTGATTTTCACAAACTACCTGATACAAAACAAGAGACACAGATAACAATTCAGGAGCCTAGGGAAACAGGTCAATACTAGTCAGCATCTTTTCAACAGCTAAGAAGCTTTTTAAACTAGCATACAGTAAACAAAGTGGCAAAAATTAGGTTGTTCTGGACAAATCTACTTTTGCACCCATGGCTGGACTTGAAAAAATATAGAAGGCTTGGGAAATTAGCAACAGAGCAGAATAATAACAACAGAATAATAGCTGAACCTCCCAAATTAACATTTTTCAAACCTATAAATGTAGCAGGAAAAGGCAAAGCCTTCTGTCCAGAGCTGAAACCAAAAGAAATAAAAGCAAAACTAAACAAACCAACAAAAAAATCTAGGGAGAAAAAGACCCAGAGGTTATTTCTCAATTAATATAGGCAACCTCCTAATAACTCCTTCCTAGAAGAGTGGTTTCCTATACCATTGTTCATTCACCTTATGCTGTATAAAAACATTTGGAAGCCATCCATCATAGCACTCGTTCCATCAGCTTGAGATAGCAGAACAAAATGCAAATACAATATCCTACTTATATATTTAGCATATATGTATTACATTCTTACTACAAAGACATCTGTCTTTTCTGAAGTGAGCTGGAGCCAACCCACTTCCCTGAAAGAGGCCTTTTAAGAGTCGTCAAGGGAACAGCAAATTAGTTAAGACTGGGAAGTATTTACCTCTCACTTCAGATAAAACCCAGGTTGTTTTTCACTCAGCACATGAGTGGATCATTTAGACAAATATTTTCTGAAGATCTGTGGCTCCAGGCAGGAAAGGACTCACAAGAGGAATTCTCTAGGGAGACCAGGAACAAGGATAGCTCTGTAACTGAGAAAGGTGAAGTGGAAGTCTTAAACATCAGAGAAAGTTAACAGAAAGCTGAAAAAGAAGAAGTTTGGATGTGAAAGGGAGTAAAGAAGCCTGTTAATTTTCCTTGGCAAATCTGAAAACTGAGGACAGGCATTTTTCAGGAGTTTATTCCAGGCTGGGGTCAAATCCCAGGTTTGTTCAGCAGTTATTTCATCTTGTAGCTTATCATCTTGTTTAACTTGCTGGAGAATTAAAGGTTGCATTTCCCTTTCTCTTAGTAGACACCAGAAGTTTGTCAGTGGTTTGCAGTTGATTGGATTTTCAGGTGAATGAAGGACTTCCTAGTTGTTACAATAAACTGTTTTTCCCTTGTTAGGTGAGTGTTTGAAAAGTCAGCAGCCGTCAGGAGATGCAAAAATTAAGTCTCAAAAGCATCTATATGTCACTTCAGGCATTCTGTTTATGCGGGGTGGAGTAGTAGTTCTGAGGTTCCAGGAAAGTGCATACCATTACAAAAATTAGCATGCTTTATTTTCAATACAAAGAGCTTTGAAGGTGCAGAGCAAATCTGGAGGGGAGCAAAAGAAAAGATACAGGTGGACATAAAACACCTGATCCTGAAAGTATCTGGTTAAAGGCTTCGGAAGTCTCTCCCTTGTTGGTTTTGTGAACATGGTTTGCTTTGTCATCCTTTGTCCCTACTTCTTTGCCTCTCACTATCCACCAGGACTTGTTGTCACTTCTTGCTGCTCAAGAGCATTGACTCAGGTGAAGTGCTTTATTTGTCTGTGCAAGACAGGAACTGCAATTGTTTCTGACTGTCAGGTTCTAAAGTGCCTGTTTCCAGTAGTTATTACTAGGAAGAAAAGCCTCCTTTCTCTATCATCTTTAAGGACATTTCTTCTGGTTTCCCTCTGCTGTGTAGCCTGAATGTCACTGTGTACACCTGCTCATGTCCCATGCCAGCTGTGCCCCAGGCACAGACACATCTCTGCCTCCCAGGGAAGTAGTTTCTATTCTAAAAGAGCTTCACTCGCAGGAGAGCTGCTTGTTAACTCTGTTATCATCATATGAAATGATGGTTTGCACTTCCATCTCAGTAGCCATTTTTTTGATAAATCTCTGTAGCTTGTTTTGTTACTTTAGGAAAATGATACAAGAAAAAAAATTATAGTTTAGGGGTTTTTTTTTATCTTAAACAATGAAACGAGCAAGTTATCAATGTGGTGAAGGATGTTCTCAGTATTTCTTCAAAGTTCAGTCTCCAGTTACTCTGCTTTTATGCCAATGACTCAGCAATAAGTGATCTGTAAAGTAATGAAAAGTAAACTCAATAAAATCTGTGTACATTTCCATCCTTTCTGGGAGTACATATTTATTATCAACATTCTTCTGATAACATTAAATTTGTAGTTTATTAATGAATAACACAATTGTAATGTTTTTATGTTGTGTTTTATGCAGTTAAAAGGGTATGCAGCAGTCAACACATTGTTACAACCTTTTTTTTTTTTTTTCATTTTGATGCTCTGCTGGTTTCAAGTGGCTTTCACTCAAATCACCTTCACTCTTCTTTCTTTCAGCAAGCTCTGCACAGAGGAATGCTATAAGATAACCCCCTCCTCTTGTAAATTATTAACTGTCCATTTGAACATTTATGCTGTTAACGATATCACGAAGCAACAGGCCATCTGTCCTGTTCACAGGAAAAATCAAGCAAACCAGACTGAAATGCTGGAACTTGAGCTGAGAGGGAATCAAAGCGAGCCATGCCTCCAAGACATGTTAAATGTCATTTCTAGGCTTTTTATGGCATCCAGTCATAAACCCAAATCTGTGGATGAGCAATAAACCAGCAGAAGTCTTGCTGAGAAGGTATTTAGCTATGATGGTGTGAAGTTTCTAGAGGCTGGTGTTGAAGTTTTTCTGTTTTGTTATCTGTGCATATCTAAACTCCCCTATCTGAATGGCTCACAGACACTCTGCCTGTGCTCCATTCCTACCCAGAAAGCGTTTCTTTCTCTGACCCTCAAGAGCTCTCTGAGTGAGGCAGTTTCAGAGCCTGACTAGCCAGGAGCTGCTTACCACCAGCTGTAGATGTCAGTGCAGGAGGGGAGCCAGCATTCCCCCACTCCCGGTGCCGCAGGCTGGGATCCGTGCGGCACACTCCGAACCTCTCCAGCTCCAAGGATGCTGCTGCGGGTCAAAGAAAAGCATCCAGGGTGAAATGTGCCCAAACGCCCTGTTACTCTGCAGTCCTGGGCTTATGGCCACCACCAGAAACACTCCAGAACCGAGCAGAAATTCGGTGCTGGAACTGTTTGTCACAAACCAGTACATTTGTAGGGGCCGGTACAGTAAGCAGTCCTGAATGTTAGAAATCTTCAATCTTTAGACAGGAATGTGCTGCCCAGGGAGGCGGTGGGGTCATGGTCCCTGGAGGTGTTCAAGTCAAGACTGGATGTGGCTGGCACTCAGTGCCATGGTCTGGTTGACACGGTCCGGTCATAGGTTGGACCTTTTACAATCTCATTGGTTCTGTGATTCCCGGTCACCCTCAGAAGCAAAAGGCTTCTCCCTGCTCAGGGAGCGCGATCCCGACCGCGATCTCGACCCTCTCCCGCGCCGGCTGAGGGCATCGCCGCTCGCCCCGCCCGCCGCGGGGCGCCGCTCCCATTGGCCAGCTCGCCGCTGCTCCCTGTTCCTATTGGCCAGCACCGCGCCGGGGCTGTGTCGCGATTGGCCGAGCGCTCCGCCTGTCCCAGCTGTCACTGCTAGCACCGCCCCCCGCGCCGCAGTGGGGCGATCGGGCGATGCGGTGACGTCAGCGCCGGGCGGCGGCGCCATTGGCGGGCGGGGTGTGACGAGAGATGTGGCGCGCGCTGCGCCGGGCCGGGAGCGCGGCCCCCCGGAGCGGTCCCGGCGTGAGGGGAGAGCGGCGGGCGCGGAGCGCACGGACAGCGAGGTGAGCGGGGAGCGGCACAGCCGGGCGGGCCGAGCGCGGCCACCCTGCCCTGGACCTCTGTGTCCAGTTCTGGGCTCCTCCGTACCGCAGAGACGTGGAGATCCTGGAGCGGGTCTGTCGGAAGGCAGCAAAGGTCGTGAAGGGACTGATGCGTCTCTTAGAGGCAAAGGCTGGGGGAGCTGGGTCTGTTCAGGCTCGAGGAGAGACAGCTGAGGGGAGGCATCATTAATATCTATAAATATCTGTGGGAGGGTGCCAAAGGGATGGTCCTCATTGCTGAGCAGTAAGACAGGAGGCCACGGGCAAAAAGTGATGCACAGGAACTTGCAGCTGAGCGTGAGGAAGAGCTCCTTTACTGTGCTGGTGAGCGTGCACTGGAACAGGCTGCCCGGAGCCGGAGCGGAGCCTCCCTGTCCGGGGACACTCCAGAGCTGTCTGAATGCAATCCTGTGCCCTGTGCTCCAGAGCTGTCTGAATGCAATCCTGTGCCCTGTGCTCTGGGATGGCCCAGGTGAAGCAGGGAGGGCCAGCAGGTGACCCTATGGTCCCTTCCAGCCTGGCCCATTCAGGGATTCTTTGGAGCAGAGGCTGCGGTAGGGCAGGCGTTGCTTTGGAGGCGTCTCGGGTTGAAACCCTGTTAGCGAGCCTTTAAAGAGGTGTGGAGGGGAGAGATCCTCGGGCACGGGATGCCCGGCGTCATAAATGTAGCCACAGTTAGTGGTGCAGAGCTTGAAACTTGGAACTAGAATTCCTGCCACTGACAGCCCGGTGAAATGCTAGGCTCAGCATGGCTGTCCTGCAGCAGCTGCTGCAAGGGCTTCCTGAGATACAAAAATGTTTCAAGCATCTGCCAGGTGTTGCTATGTGATTTGTGTATAAGAAATGGCAGGAACCTAAAAGTATGTAAACCCTCTCAAAATAAAATTGGTGTGCAATTTACACCATGTCAGAGAAACAAACCATTAGGTTATTTCTCACAGTTCCCAGAACCTTATGGATGTTTTTAGTGAATGGCTCTTCATTGTCTGCCTTCAGTAGAACGTGTGCTACCATCACGATGCCTGAAGTAAACACAGATCATCTGGATGAGCAGCAGGTGCAGCTCTTGGCAGAGATGTGCATCCTGATTGATGAAAATGACAATAGGATTGGAGCAGAGACCAAGAAAAACTGTCACTTGAATGAAAACATTGACAAAGGTATGCCTTGCTTATCTTCTGATTGAACCATTAAGTTGATTAAATATTTTCAGAAGCGTAGTCAGGATTAAACTAGAGCTTTAATCTCAGGTGAGTGTTGGATCAAACCAGAGCAAGTACTTTCACAAAGGCCCCTCCTCCTCAGCATAAAATATTTACTGTTAAAATTCTGTAGAATGGAGAAACACTCAATTGGAGGCAATTGTAAAGGAGAGAAATGTGTGATTGCACATACAAGCTTGATAAATATTTTTAATAATTTTTTAAGATAAAGTAGTATTTTTTTCCTGTTATGGATACCTGATTCTATGTAGCTTTTCCTAAAGAATGCTGTTTGCTTCTTTGCTGAGTTCTTTTCAAGTAGAAAAGGATCTCACTTTAAAGTAGTTCTCCCAGAGTTCTACTTCAAGCAGTGCTAATAGGAAAGGGTTTAACTGATTTTGGGTTTACTTGAGGTTGGTCAGATTCAGCAGTGTCTCTTGGTAGTGTGTGACCTCTTTTTATGTACTTGGGGAAAGCATCTTCCTGAAGAGCAAGGAATAACATACTCTAAAGGTGAAGAAAACAGCAATTATGCTGTGTTTAATGGAGCCTATTTTCCTTCTACTTTTGCAATTCTTGAAGGGTCTTGAAATTCCATACAGTTTCTTAGGAATTTTTGAGTCATCTCTTTTTCATTGTAAGTTTATGAGTGCCAAGCTGTCCTAGGAAGCTTGCCCAAATGTGCACATTCAGAATGGTGAACTGAGTTTAGAACTCTGCTGTTGCATTTTTGTTCTAGGAACTCTTCTAATTTCATGGTTTGCATAAGCTGATCTAGAAACCTGAATAATAGCTCTTGAGCTATTTATCAAATCTCTGCTTTTTAACATATAGTCATTTTAAATTGGATTATGTAAAAATGAGGCCGTTATAGGCCCTTAAATGTCTTCATGTTTTTTTCTGTTCTATTGAATACCTCAGTTTTGTTGTTTGTTTGGGTTTTTATATTTTTAGGTTTACTGCACCGAGCTTTCAGTGTTTTCTTATTTAATATGGAAAATAAACTGTTGCTGCAGCAGAGGTCAAATGCAAAAATTACATTTCCAGGTTAGTACTGAAACACTGTACTTATATAAATGTTTTATTTAGATCAACATTTAAAAAGTATGTCAATCCAATCCTGCAGTGAAGCTCATTCTGAGGTTTTAGAATTCAGTGTTTTGGAGAGGACATACTTCCAATACTTTGGAGAGCTCAAGATATCTTGTGGGTGAAGTAAGATAATGGCAATGCTTGTGTATTTCTATATGTATTCTTGGGAAATGGTTGTTCCCTGGCATGTCTGATCCTGTTCATGCAAGGGCAGAGGGTGTGGTGTTTACCCCCTCTGCTGCAAGACATTTATTGGAGTTGAAGAAATGGCTCTGGTGGCTGTAGAGAGTGTCCCATTCCACTGGTAAAAGCTGATGTGCAGCAGAGCCCTGGTGCCTGGGAGGTCTCTGGACCTTTGTCTGTGTTATCTTAACAAACACTTCTTTAACTCTGCCAGAAGTGAGACTGTGAGGCCAAACCTTGCAGTGCATGACTTTTGTAAAATGCAAGTGGAGAGGGATAAAAATAAGGAAGGGAATCAAATAGAAATAGCTTACATGAGGCATGCGGGAGGGGAGGGAGCATGAAGTTGTGTGTTGCAGAATTTTCAGTGGAAAACAAAATCAAGTGTTTCCAACTTGAGGAAGAAAGACCTTTTTCTTTTTTCCAAGGGAATCTTTACTTTAGAGATTGTTCTTAGTTTTTTCCTTCTCTGCTAACCAGTCAAAATACTCAAATGTGGTTTGTAGATATTCTCACTCTGTTTAGATGCTTTTGAGCTCAACTTCTACAGACAAAAGGTTGAAATAGAGTATGGATTGGTTGTCCTTTAAACACAGGTATAAACATTGTATTTAATTCTACTTATTGCCAGTTTTCTTGAAGCTCTGGGAATATTTTTATTATCCTGTTACATATAAACTCCCAAAAGTAATTTTAATTAGCATTTGAGAGATAAACAAGGTCGTTAGAGACTGGCTCTCTAAGTAGATGTGTTGGGGATAAGAATGCCTGTCCTCGTGTAAATCAAACAGTAGCCTGCAAAGTAGTGCTTGGCATAAGCAAATCCCAGTGCAAAAATATGTAAAGGAAAATAAGGGATGTAAATGTCCTCTTTCTGTGACCCTTCTCTGCAAAAGAGAAATGAAGCTGTGATGTGTTGAATAACTGGCCTTTGTCTCTGGGGGAATGTTGGTGTTGTGGTTTTTTGGGTTTTTTTCCCAGGTCTTTGTAAGTGTCAGAAATGGACTGATCCAAACTTCTTGCAGATTGTTTTACCAACACTTGTTGCAGCCATCCTCTAAGCCATCCACAAGAACTGGAAGAAAATGATGCCATTGGTGTTCGGAGAGCAGCACAGAGACGACTGAAAGCAGAGCTGGGAATTCCCATGGAGCAGGTAAAGGAAGGAGAGGGAAACAGGAATCCTTGCCAGTGTTTGCCAGCTTACAGACTGTGTCTGGCAGAGTCAGCCTCAAACCTAAAAATGAACTTTGGACAAGAAGAGAATTGAATGAACTTCCAGAGATCCCTGGAGGGCAGGGTTACACTTGGTCTATCAGTACGTGGTTCTGACCTTGGCTTCAAGTAGTTGTCTTTTCCCTGGGAGATGAGGGGTAGGTGCAAGTGTTTGTGTTCACCAGTGCTCAGTGACTGTGCAATAAAGTCTGGTAAACAATATTTAAAACATACCATATAGGAGAAATACAGAAATACACTCCAAGCATTACAGGGTGAGTCTGGCTAGAGAAATGCTGTGCAATTCGTTCTATCAAACTGCTTTAATATTTTTTTCCCCTGGTAATTCTTTGTGAAAAAGTGTATTGCAGTTGTACACTTGGAAACAAGTAATTTCTAAGGAAGAGGATAATAGCTGATAAATTGTACTGCAATGCTCAGCAGTTCAATTCTCCTGGTCTGGCAGCACTTCTGACAAATGTTTTGGTTGTAGGTAACTCCAGAAGAAATCTCCTACCTGACACGAATTCACTACAAGGCCAAGTCTGATGGGATCTGGGGAGAACATGAGATAGACTATATCTTATTTGTGCAGAAGGATGTGACACTGAATCCCGACCCCAACGAGATCCAAAGCTACTGCTACGTGACACAGAAAGAACTGAAACAGCTCTTGGACAGAGCTGCCAGGAATGAAGTTAAGATTACTCCATGGTTCAAGCTGATAGCAGAGACCTTTCTTTTTAAGTGGTGGGATAACTTGAATAACTTGAACAAATTTGTTGAGCATGAAAAAATACACAGAATGTAAATATCTGGGATAAAAGGTGCTGAAGGCTAGCAGTGATGTGTTGTCTCATTAACACTGATAAATCATGACTTAAGTGCAGAGAATTGATCCACATGGAGCATGTTTAGTTTATACAGATGTTGTCAATGTTTTTTCTTTCTGTCTTTGTCACCTCTTCCCCTCATCCTTGGTTCTCTTGGGCCTGTTATGATCTCATGTAAAATGGGTAACAGGAGCAAGAAACCGCTGGGTTCCTCTTCCTCCATTGCCTGGAGAAAGATCCTCAGCCTGTGTGTGCCCTGCACACCTGGGAGGGAGCCCAGGCACTTTTAGCTCAGGCAGAAGGACTGGGCATGACTGTGGGCTCTGCTGTGATGTAGAGAAGACCAATTGCCAGAAGCAAAAAACAATTCAAAGTAATCAGGATTATTTTTAATTGCAGAAAACAAATCTTTTCAGCTACTGTACTCTATAATTAACCAAACCCATAAAAGCTTAAATAATTGGATTGCCTGTGTGGAGTAAGTTTGACTTTGAAGTGCTGACATATGTGTTAAAGCTTTAGATAATAAACAGTGCTTGGGGATTTTCTCCCCACCAGACTTTTCTGATTAGTTGATGGCAAAGTACTGGACATCTCAAATTTTAAAAAAGGGTTAATTACAGCAAATGTAATTGGTATCTGTCTAATGTCAGTAGTCTGTCTTTGGAGACAGGATATGCACTAAGTAGCTCTTCTCCATTTTCCATAGAAAAAAGGCATCTTGATACAAGGGCTTTTCTTTTCCTGTAATAGTCATTCCCAGACAACTCAAACCCACTGAACCCCAAAATTCAAGACTGGCAATTTGTGGGCTTACACTGGGTCTTGATGTCAGTTAATTAGAAATTGTACCAGAGTACCAGAGCTAATCCTTTTTGATCTTGCAGTCAATCAATTGCTAGTAACTTAGGAGGCTTTTTTCAGTAAGACAAATACTCAAGGGTGCTTCAATTTTATAAGTTCTCCCAGAGTCTGATGAAAAAGTGTTTCTCATACCACTTATTACAAGTAATTATGGTTATAATGATTCTGTGTCTGGATTTGGGGTTAAATTAACTTTTTCCAGTGGCCAAGGTTTCTCTTTCTCATCAGTGACTGCAGCACTGAAGCTTCCATGTACCAGCACTTGCAGCAGTTCAACACTTGAAGGTTTTAGAGCCAAGCTTGTTGTGTATTGGCCAGAACTGATGTATTGTTTCAAAGCAAATAAAATATCAGGTGAGGGAACACTGATGTGATGTAGCAGCTCTCCTGAATTCAGTGCAATCAGTCATGTTACCCAGTGAAGGCAATGGAGAAGTTCTCAAATATTTTTTAAATCTAACTTTACAATTAAAAACACCTTGCCTAAGCCCTTGGACTGTTGTTTTCTTTCCAGACGTGAAGCCATAAGGAGAATAATCTCTGTAATTGCCACACTCTAAGCACCACCCTGCCCATAAAACACCACTGAAGCAGCATGATGAGGGCAGGGCAGCAGGGCACAGATCTACTGGAAAAAAATGTTCTGTTTTTCTAGTTCAGCTTGGAGCAAAAGCTGGCAAAGCAGGTCCTGAAGCAGAAGTCCTGTGCACACGAAGCTGAAAGAAGTTTTGCTTAACAGTTCCTCAAAGTCCCTCAAAAGCTTTTTCTTGACATTGGCCTTCTTTGCAGAATTACAGTATGCTTTAATTCTGAACTTATTACACAAATCAGATGAAACTATAGATTTGCACATGATGCAAAAGCTGACATCTGAACAATTACTGGTTGTATTTGAAAAATTAGTGACTTGAGGGTTCTTTCTTCCCCCTTATTTTTTGGGGGGTGTGTGTTAGTTTTTGCCGTGGATTTGAAATGTACTGGTCAATGTACCACATTTACATTGCATCATTTTACAACCCTCTATGTAACACTAAGTAGGGACAAAAAGGTAGTATTTAATATTTGACAATATATTTTGCCTTGAGCAGATACAGAATTTTGTCTATCAGGTCCTGAAGAGAAAAGTCTTGCTAAGCCAAGGATTACAGTAGCATGTGCTTGGCAGGAAATTTCATTCTGATCCTCATTCTCTGTGTATCTGAAACATTCAAAGTTGTAAGGTGTAACCCTCCCTGCCCCTGCTGTTTTAGGTTATTACAGGTGGCAGGTCAGTACTAGAACAGTTTCTCCTCCAGTCACCCTGTATCTTAGTAAAGTGGCAGCATTGCTCCTGTGTTTCAGTGCACAAACACCAACTATGTGTACTTCTTGATGCTCTCCTGTTACTTCCCCACCCATTTCAGCCTTCACCAGGAATATAAACTCATCACAAAGGATTACTTGTATGCAGCAATCCAAACCTAACTGAACCCAGGCATTTTTAATTAATAGTAGTTTAACAAAGTGTTCACATTTCTAGATTTAACCTCATTTTAAATTAGTTTTATATAGAAATATAAACACTTTACTGATACATGAAAGGCAGGAATAAGTATTTGGAATAAAGTTTGTTACAGCTGTTTATAAATGGTTTCTGCCACTAGAACTGAGAAATTTCTCAAGGTATTACTTGGAACTGCAACATCAAGGTACTGAAATACTGAACTTGAAGTATCTCAACCAGTAACATAAAGCACACACTTAAACACCAAGTATTACCAAAAATGATGACAGGGCTAGAAATTAGTTTTAATAAATTTAATTTTTATTTTAAATTTAATTTTTTTGATTGTTGATTAGTTTTTAATTTTGATTCAGAAGACTGCTTATCTTCTCTGTGTTTTACCAGATTTTCTCTTCCCAGCCAGCAGATGTCTTGGCTTCAAGTTAAATATGTGCCTGTCTGCCTCTCCTTTCCTGCCCAGGCGATTCATTTTCTTTTGAGCTTTCTTTGCCATGATCTTGACCTTCTTCACCATCTATTTAAAAACAAACAAACAAAAAACCATGCAGAGTAACTTCCTCAGTAACTCAGATAACAAGCTTTACCTTCAAAAAAACCCACTAAGCTGGATGGTTTTATCAAGGACATCAACTCTAGAGCAGTATCACTGTGACACTATCAAAGTGAACCTAACCCTCCTTAGCAAAACTTTCCAGTACACTAACACAGGATCATGCTATCCCTGGAATTCCTCACTTACTAAAGGTGGAACTCCACAGTTTGCAGAATTCTTCCTTCAGACTTGCATTTAGAGACAAGAATTAAAATGTACTTCCTTAGTCTGTATTATTACACGTTGTTTGTAAGAAGGAAGTAGAGAAACAGAGTCCAAATGAAAAGATGATGAAGCTGCAGGGAGACCAAACTCAAACTCTGGACAAACATAACTAGCCTACTCTGAAGTTTCCCAGGAGCTGGTCTAGGTACAGTCCTGCTGGTTTAGCTGCCAAACAGGTAACTACAGATAAATAACAAACCTTTTCATCCCGAAGGCCAGACACATCCCGAGGTGTGCGAGAGCAGCTGCGGCTGCGCGACACCGACCGCGGCGTCTCAGACTCATCCCGTTTACGTTTCCTCGTGGTACTGCGTGACCTTCTCACATAATGTGCCTGAAATTGCAAACATCATTTAACCTTTACAGCCAGAAACAACCAGCTCATTTCTAGTCAGAGTAATAGCAAAAACAGGAAGTGGATTGCTGTGATAAATTATATTAGCTTTTTCATAGTAACATAAAGATCTTGACGGCTGTTGGTCACTGCCTCTCTGTCCTACAGGAACACTCAAGTTTCACTGAATATTAGCTTTTTTCCCTCCACAATTAGTAACTGTCTTTTTCTTCTTTTTTTTTTTTTTGGGTGGAGTAGACTCATAAGTAATCAATAAAAAAATACAAATTAATGGCTAACAAGCAATTTTGCAAGAGCAAGATACCAACGATGAAACCTACCCTGATTAGTGTCCTGTGTACCAGGCAAAGCCCTAAAGAATTTCAGACATGAAGACTGATCATGTTATAACATAAGAATGACATTCCTACATTACTCCTACATCAGCACAGAATGGCAGCTCTGAGAACCATAAATGCTTCCTTCAGATGTGTAATGTTGACAGTTCTTGTTTCCTAACTCCTTGTTTAGCTAAAGAATTAAGAGATCTCAAGCTCCAGGGAGCTGGATTTGCTGTACAAGATGTTTTGGGGTTTTTTAATTTCTGTTAAAATAAAATGTCTCCTAAAGGTCAGTCTCTGATGAAGTACTTTATCTGCCTTTCATTTAAAGATGCCAGCTGCCCTCAAAAACTTCAATTACAGCTCATGGAATTAATGAACTATAAAAAGATAGACCTGATCTGTCACTATTACTATTTCTGACATGGTAGAGTCTCATCCAACAAAGCAGACTTGAAAATTAAGTATGCTTAGCCAAGCCTGTTTTTGAATCCTACACAAATTTCAAGAAAGCAGTGCACATGTATATATGATTCTTGATAAATGTTAGTTTTTCAGCTTATCCAACCTGTTTTGATCACATTACTCAAAAAATTCCAGTACCAACTGCCTCATCTGCAGTTCCTAATTCATCCTTAATAGATCCCACCTGTCTCTTGTGCCAACTATAACAAGCATTTCCACTGTGCTCAAAGAAATTTAAGTCTCTTTTAGATAAATATTATGTTGAATTAGGAAAAACTTACATCATCTTTATTAGTCATGTCAAGTCCAAGATCAGTCATTTCTTTCTCTAATACCTTCCTCTGGACCTGTAAAGACAGTTAAGAAAACATGTTTCTTTCAAAAAAAATCCTTCCACCTTACTTTTTGTCTCAATATACCACCACAAGTCCACTATATATTATATATATATTATTATATATGATATGATATGATATGATATGATATGATATGATATGATGTGATATTATGTTCACTATATATTTCTGGCTTTATCACACCCACAAGCAGGTCATTGACGTCCTACCTTCACATTTCATTTTTTGCAACTTTTCTCCAAAAAGGCACACACTCTGGAGAAGGTAAGAGATCTTAGGGGCAACAGCAGCTAGATTCATTTTCTCAAAATGTCTAGTTTATTACTCTGAAATTGTTCTGGACTGGTCAGAAGAGATTGTCATCAGAAAGAGTGATACTTGGCTACCAAAAAGACCCATCACCTTTTCCAGAACAGATTTCGCATTATTGTGATTTTAAGTAATTATGTAATTCTTGTAATTATTTGAATTTTAAGCAAACCAATAACATACAAGGAAACAACCCAGCTAAACAAACCCAGTATTGTTAAAAACCTTTTCTGCAATATATATGGAGTTTTACACAAGACACCCTCATGTACACCAAAAAAAAAAAAATTTTTTAAAAAGCCAAAAAAGGAGCTACTACCTCTCCTCAGCTAAGCAGTGACCAGAACCTCTTGGAGAACAGAAGGAAGCAAGCAGTGATGGGGCCAAGTATGAGCAAAAGCCATCAGTTCCACTACCTAACAATGATATAAGCTTTCAAGATGCTGTGATGTTGTTACATACCAGCAAGATTTTTTACAGAACATGTTTTACAGAACATGTTCTACACTCACCTTTTTAGCTGTTCTAGGCATCCTTGGGCCATGAACGTCTTTTTCCTTTGACTGCAGGATTTTCAGTTTCTTCTTTTCACGGATCCGTCTTGCCAACTGTCTGATTTCCATCATTTCTTCATCTTCACTTTCTGATTCACTGTCATATTCTCCAGCAGCTTCTCTCAGCTCTTCTTCTTTCTCCAATTCTTCCAGTTTCTTAGATTTTGAAGAGGTAAAATAGAGATCAGATCCTTGAATTATGATCCTCAGCATTACATTTGTGCAAGGTCCTGGACCATGACAGCACACAGGCCCTTCAAAGAAGGAACTAAATTACCTGATAAGCACACTGAGCCACACCTAATGGAGCTGGTGATACAGATTACTGTGAACCCATGGACACACTGCTGTGCAGACTAACTCCATCACTCCACATTATCACCTGGCTAAATTTGTGTGGCTGCCCAAAGCTGCCCAATACCTGAAAGCAGCTGTACTGTCCTGTGAGCTGAGCTTGCTGTGCCATTTCTGGAACCAGACTGAAAAACCCTTCTGACATTCAGCATGAGTCCAGAACACCAGCAGTTCACAGGAACCCAACTGCATAACTGGCAGGCTCCTTGGGCTGCACTCACCACTCTTCCTTAACAACCAGCAGGAAATCCAAACAGTGATTATTAAATAAAAATGTTACAAATTGAGCATTCAGTCCATTTCCTCCATAGACATAAATCTGATGGATGAATTTCGTATTATTAAAAATAGATAAAGTTTGATAGCTACATTCCTGTAGCTGTAGTCAAAGAACAAAGAAATATAATTTCTAGTGCAAACCTCGTATTTTAGAATGGAACAGATAAGGTCACCATCATTCTGACAAGGTGAAGCAATTTTCCATTCTTCTGAAATTCTGCCCTTGATCATTCAAAAAATAGTATATTTTCCCATGAACAGTGCAGACAATGCAAGAAAGAACAGGCTCTCATGATACATTGTTTTGAATCTACAAATAGTAACTGACATTAAACAAATAAGAGATAAAGAGGAAAGAAAAGTGTAAAGCAAAAAATGGAAAACTCACTCTCATTATATCAGGATCAATGTAGTCAAGTATATTATGGCCTTCCCATATCTCTGGAATCTTATCATATTTCTCAGATGAATTCATTAAGTCCCAGTATTCTTAAAAATACAACAAAAGTTGATAAAGAGACAAAAATTAATTTCAAATCATGTTCCGTGACAAAAAACAACACTCAGAACACACACACAAAACAAGTGCCCTATCCCCAAGAATCTGGCAGCCCCTCTTCTATATTCACAAATATTTCTGATCCCCATCCTACTGCCAAAGGATGTCCAGTTATGGCATGACCACTGCCCCAAGACATGCCAGGTAACAAATACCCAGCTGAAACACAATATATGCTGCTCTCTCTCATGCTGATACTTTCTTAACAAAGAGAGCATCAGAAATTAATGAAGTACTACAATACAGAATGGAAAGAAAAAAAATCACTTGAGTCATCAGGCCAGCTGTTTTATGTCTGATTCCAAAATTGGGAACAACTGAGTGACATCACAAAACACATCACTAAAGATCACCAGTTCTGGAACAGCAGGATAGTATGCAATGAAATGGTGGCACTGGCAATTAGTTGAAAGGAGTCAGGTTTAGGTATTCCCCCTTAAGGCTGAAATAGCCACACTTTACTGTTTAGCAATGATAATGATAAATACCAATTCTTATCCAATACTTACTCTGCAGATCCAAAATATAATCATCTCCCATTTCAAGTTCAATATCTCTCTCCTGCAAAGATACACAGGGCTTTAGATACCATCTAATTTAGAAGCTATGGACTAACACAGTGAATTTAAAATCCAGCTGCTGATTTCCTGATTTAGAGATGCCACTTACCAATTTCCTCTTGGGAGTATCTACTTCCATGCGTTTCTTACGAGCTACTACTCCATCAGGTATAAAAGGCAGTCGCTCCTGGAATAAATCCACCCCAATAAAAAAGGAAAAAGAAGTTCACATCAATTTTTTTACACTGCTATAAATCACCAGCTTCAACATAATGTATTTCTGAAGAATACAAAATCCCAAGCTCCCACCAGGAAAGGCACTTACAGATAAATTAGAAAACTTCATCATATGAAACTGTTCACAGATTAACAATGACAGAATTCTTATCCTACTTAACAAGTGCTGGGAATACATTAAATAGTGTAAACGTAGCCTACCTTGTTATCTCTTTTGGTCGGCATGGCCAAGTGTAACCTATTCAGTACTTCATTCACTTTGTTTCCTTTCATTTTAGTATCAACACGATGGGCTAACAGCCTGTCACAGGCCTGAAAGTGCACATGGCAACATAAGGTGAGGAACAAAGCCTTTTAGATAAGCAAATGACACTGCAGGCATTCAATCCCAAATATTTGGCTTCACGTTTTATTCTTTCATCTTATTCCTCTAACTCTCAAGAAAGCATAAAATTACTTTATATTAAAAGCATCATGGGAAGATGCATACACAGATATGTATTTCTTATCAGGACTCAGAAAAAAAATCACTATCAAAACCAAAAGTTATTATGACACTGTTTTCTATTTTACCCAAGCTCACTGAGGTGCAACAAGGAAAACACTTTTAAAATTTATCAATAGAATGCAATTTAACTGAGATTAAACTCATCCAAGTGAAGCAAAATGTTAGCTGTTCATTTGAGATGAAACTAAGAGAACACACCTACCTCTGTTTTAACTTGGATTACACCTTCTTCAGTTAGCGTACTTGTCTCTATTACGGAAAATCCTTCTGCTTCAAAAGCTTCAAATATTTTCTAAAATTGAAAAATTATCCCAAATAATGACATCCTGTTAATTTCTTAATACACCAATACATTAAGACCAGAAATCTTAATCCAATATCAATACACACAATGTATTACTATTTTATTAGAAGGTGTTTCTAAAAAGATGACAGAAAGTTTACAATTATAGTTCTATTTAATCTCTTTCTTCTTTTATAAGCAAATAATTACTTTCAAAAACGCACCTATAAATGGTCTATAAGGGGGAAAAAGAGTGAGAGAAACACAAATTCTATGTGCTTTAACCTGTAGATACAATAGAATTAAGCCTACAGGACCTTGTATTGCAACTGTTCAGCAACACCTCTCAGTCTAGTGCTCACAGTGTCTGTCACTGAAAGGATTATTGAGTCAAGCTGTTGTGTAACTTCCAATTGCAGCAGTAATTGAAAGTTCTCATACCATCAGAGATTTCTGAAACCACTAACTAAGGACCTGCCTTCCATTTGGCATCTAAAATATTCAGGCTACATTAGACAGCACAAAAGAAAAATGGAGTCGAGACCTGAAAAGCTACCTTCCACTGCACTATTAGAGCAGTTCAATAAAAAAATTATCTTATAAAAGTTTTTGTCCAATAAAAATTATAACCATCCACAATGCACACACAGTATTTTTGTAAACATCAGAAGACAAAGAGGTGAGAGAAGTATCCCAACCTGACTCTCTTCAGGAAGCTCTGAAATCCTCTTCACATCGCATTTGTTTGCAACGATTATAAGTGGCTGATAAAAAAGAAAAAAAAATCTTAATTCAAGATACCATGTTATAAACCCTTGGGGTTTTGTTAATAATATGAAAAAAACCCACCTTGTTAGCAAACAATGGCTTAATATTTCTGAAGAGCTCCACCTGCTCCTCCAGGCTATGTCCACACTGCTCAGACACATCCATCACGTAGAGCACAGCAGCACGCAGATGTGCCAGGGCAGTGATAGCCTGCATCTCAATGGTATTCCTGTCCTCCAGGGGATGATCCAAAATACCAGGAGTGTCTACTACCTAAAATTAGCATCATTAAGTCAGGTGTTACTGATTAGCTATTGCAGAACACATGTTTGATTGTTCATCAATATTGTCTTTTTTAAAAAAGACAGCAACAGTTTTTCGTTTCAGTCACAAACAGGCCTGTGAGCTCTGCCAAACTCAGAATATAAAAATATAGAAATGGGAGAAGAATGAGGTTTCATAACCAACACTCCAAGAATTGCAGAGGAAGGGAAAATGCTGCCCCTACCCAGCCCAGAATGAGAAAGAGATAAAAGTGATCTGGCTTTAGTCAATAATTCCATTTTCTATCTTTCCTCCAACCAAAAACAGACCCCTGCGTGTACATTTTTAGAAGAGGTTTTGACTGCTGCCCTCACTTGGCACACTGCACCTTGCACAGCAGCTGTCAAGACACAGCATGTCTCACTGAGACACAAAAATGCAACTCCCATTGCAAAAAGGCAAATCAGGCTATTACCAGCTCGCTCTTTCAAGAAAATGCAAAACAGTAACAGTTCTTACCTGCCAGCGTAGATACTTATAATCCATATGTCCCACAAAGAGAGATTTCGTGGTAAAGGCATAAGGCTGCACTTCTACATCTGCTCTTGTAACCTAAACAAGATTTAATCACACACATTTATTAAAAAATCTCCTGAAAAGCGCACACAGTATATTCTATTATAATACACCTCCTTTGCTAAAGGGGAAAAAAAAAATGCTAAAAATTGGTTATTCTAGCTTCTCTGAAAGTATTTGTCTATCAAAAAATACACTAATTGGATGCTATTTTGGAAAAGATAAGGATTAAGTGTTAAATCTATCATAATTTTCCATCTATTCCTCCAAGAATTTCATTCAATCTCTACTCACACATTTGAACTTGCTACTGCTCACATCAGACTCTGCCATAACTATACCAAATCACTTAGAAGTTACCTTATTTTCATTAAATTGTACCTCAATATTATTTAGGGAAAAACCACTCACATACCTTATTTATAAAGCTGGATTTCCCAACATTTGGGTAACCACACAGCAGAAGAGTTCGCGTATTGGGATCAATGGTTGGCAAACGAGACAAATGTTGTCGCACTGAAATGTTAAAAAGATTTTTAAGTATCTCTGATAATTTAAGCTTTACTGAGATGGAATAACAATATATATGCTGAATTGTTTACATATAAATTAGTAACATTTCTGATATAATATGATAATTTGTGAAAATATCATAGTTTGCAGACTTCACAGATATCTACATACAACAAAAATAAAATTTCATAAATATTTAAGTAATTAAGACCACTGTCTTACAGCTAGAATGACTCCACCAAATCAGGCAATGAAACCTGAAGGACTAATAAGCCTGAAGTAACAAGTAACGTCTGCAAAATCTTTAGCAACATTTTTAAAATATATGTTAGTGAAAAGAATGGTAAGTAAATGCCTGCAACTTTTAAACAAAGGAAAAAGTTTTATCACTGTTAGTAATATAAAAAAATTTAACGAATTATCAAAGAGAAAACTATTTCATTGAAAAATAAACACTAGGTATTTGGGGATTTTAAAACTATTCCTGTGTTTCCTGGATCTGTAACCTGTCCTAAACGCACTCTTCTAACTGCTGCTAAGCATAATAAACCTTATATCCAATTCCTGTGCCTTTTTCAGCCCATATGTGACACCAACCTTGCTCCAAATACTCCAGGCTCTGTTTCTGCCTCTTGATGATGGTGCACATGCGCCCCAGGGCGGCCCGTTTGAGCTGCTTGCAGCGGTACAGAGAGTCCCCGTACTTCATCAGCCGCACGTAGTCCTTGGCCACACTGCGGGCACAGCAGAGCAGAGTTCAGCCAACAGTCACCAGGCACGAGCAAAAACAGACAAATCAACGTCCCTTACTTGTCAATCAGGTTCTTGGCAATATTGATCTGCCCCAAAGCCAGCTTGTAGTGATCTTTGTCATACAGAACATTCATCAGATCCGCGTAAAAAGGATGAATATCCTATAACAAAAGCACAATGTTAAGTCTCATATTTGCTTACTCTAAGATGACTATTTCTTGCACACAATGTAAGTTTGTTTTTTTTTTTTCCTCCAGTACAGCAACACAAATGACACTAAAAGCCAAACAATTTTCATTACTATCTTATGTAGGAAAAGAAAAATAATTTGTTTGGTCATTAAAAGCATGAATCTTAATTGCTCTGAATTTCTTCTGCAAACACATCTTTGACTTATTCAGAGTTTCCATTTCATCTTTTGCTTTCTAGAATACTTCATATTACAACTTTGAAGTCTCTTTTTTCAAGTAAAAAACTGCAAGAAGCCAACAGAAATTGCCTCTAAAAGGAAATTCATATTATAGCAAAAACACAGCAACACCATTAAATTTTTTTTTGAGTGCTGCAATAAATTCTATGCAAGACTGGACAAAAAGAGTTTTTTAATGCCCAAATAAATCCTTACTTTTTCAAAGAAGTGACATTGCTAGTACAAATCTTATAAGCAGAGTATTTCAGCTAGTTATGTATCTACCTGAATAAATTTCATCATGTGATGTTAAAAAAAAACCCCAGAAGATACTTCTGGGAATTTTGAAGCAACACTCGCTGGATATGAAATTATCAAGAAAAAACAATTTAATAGGGGAATCATTTCAGTCTGAGCAGAAAACTGCCCACAAAAAAAAGTCCCACTGGGCACATGAATCCAGTTGCATTTGTTGGTTCTGAAGCGAACCCTTATGGGGACGAGGACAACATTTATGTTGTCAAATTAACACCTGAAGATGGAGAGCAATATGATGTATTTTATAGGTATCATGTTTATATTTTATATATGCATATATCAATTATATTTCTTGGTTTCCTAGGGAAGACTAAACATAAGTAAAATTTCCATATGCACACACAAAGAAGAAACAGGCAGACACAACATACTCAAAAATCCCCACATTTTGTCTTCATTTACAAGCAACTTCTGGCAAACATATCTGATCAGCTAAAAGCTTGTAAAATCTAGCCTTTAATGACCATCCACAGGCACAACTTAAACTTCTGTTCTTCACAGGAACATACTTCTTTTGCAGTACAGGTTTTGCCAACTATTCACAGTAAAATCTACTTGAAATGAGCCAAAGTGTCTAACAGAGAAATCATTAAATGAAAAAACACTTACATCTAATTTCGGGAAATCTGTTAAAATCTGAGTGAGTCTGTCATGGTAATTTTGTTGAGTATATTTGACTTTTCGCATATAAAAATGTCGAATCCGATGGATTTGGTAATGTTTATGAATGACAGTTGGGGTCTTTCGCTGAGTCTTTGACAATGTCAAATCTATGAAGTCCTGCAATCGAGGAAACATGATTAATTACACCAAAATGTCAAGTTTTTGTAAATGCAACAATTTTATTTTGGTGGCAGAGCACGCTGACGAGTTAAGTGCATGCACAGCTTGACACGTATGTTTTGGGGCAGGTAGGAATAAGCAGTTTGCACATTCCCTGGCCAGTTCCTGTATCAATGAACCGCGGGTGCTCCCGGCCCAGCCAGCCCGAGCCCGGCGGGGAGTCCCCTCACCATGCTTGATTTAAAACCCCTTCCTCCGACTGGCAGAGGACTATATTTTGAAGCACGACGCTGAGATGAGTTTCGGTATGATGGAGGTTTGGAAAACAGGAGGGATTTTTGTGGAGGCCACCCCGACAGGCCGCAGGGAGAAGCGCAGCCTCAGGATCCCCGCTCAGGCTCCTCTGACAGGACCCCCCCGACACTGTACATGGTACGGGCCGCCGGGCACAGCAGCATCAGCCCGGGGCGAGTCCACGGCTCCCACGGGAGGGGGGGGAGGCGAAGGCCGACACCACGCCGGCACCGCGGAAGGGGCAGGAGGGCAGCGCCGTCCTTTGGAAGCCGCCGAGCGGGAGGAACGGGAGGGACAGCCCGGTGCGGAGGCACTGAGGGTAGGAGCAGTGGCCGGGGAAGGAACGGAGGAGCGCGGCCGTACCTTGGCAGACGGAACCACCGTGATCTTCTTGAAGTTGTAGAGGGCCATGGCCACCGCCACCGCCGCGCCACGCGCCGGAAAGGGAGCGGGCCTGGAGTTCTCGCGAGAGCTCCGCGCGTCCGGCCCGAGGGCGGGAGAGGGAGGAAGAGAGAGAGAGCGAGAGAGAGAGAGAGAGAGAGAGAGAGAGGGAGAGGGAGGCAAGGCCAGGCCTTGGGCTTGGGTGTGGGTCTTGCCAGAGACGCACATACCCGCGGGCAGGGTTCTAGCGATGGCTTCTTGCTGTGGTGATTCGGGCACACATGGCTTGTGCCTCGTTGGGTCGACACGGCTGATGAATTCCTAACCCCAAACACACACACTCTTACTTCCCTCTTTAATTTTTTTCCTTAAGTTCTTTTTTTCCGTAGTAACTTTCAGTGACTTGGCTTATACTTAATTGTAAATCTTTTTAGATAAAGCATGAGTGAATTCTGGAGCAGTTTATGAACTTGGCTGTACCTTGTGCTCTAGGTTTGTGTACCTTCAGCAGACGAGATCCAGATATCCAAGATACCTGGATGTAGGCACATCCTGCAGTCTGCATGTCTACCCCTGTTTTCCACTTCACAGTATTAGTAAGCTGGCATGCACATCAGTTTTAAATAAATTACAAATTACTTGATACACTTTGGGAGGCAAATTAGATTAAAAATTAGGAATTCCCTTGGCTTCCACTGCTTTGGGCTTTTTCTCTCCACACAAAACATGACATTTTTCACTTGAGAGAGTTTAGTTATGTGTTAATTTGTGACTGCACATTTTTCTACAGTACTAGAAATTTAAATGCATAACTCCTTTTGCATTTCCTTTATTTGACTGTGCTCCTGGTTTTGCTGAAATGCTCCAAACAGCTGTCCAGTGCAATGGAAATTTGTCAGGTGTTTGAAAAGTGAAAATTCATTTTTATCAGCCAGACGGGAGTTAATCCTTTCCAGCAATTAACCTCAGTAATGACTGTATGAGCACTGTTGGATCATAAACATGCTGTTAGAGCCATTCCTGGCTCTGGTCTCACAGTGGGGCTGCAGCTGCCCCATTCTGAAGGGATGCAGCTTCCTAAACATTTTGAATATGACCACTTCTGTCTGCCTTCTTGAAGCATTCTTGAGCAGTGAGAATTGACTTCACACTTCATTTATATTGCATTTTGCCTGCAAATACATAATTTTATGGAGTAGAAGGAGCTTTTTTGTAAGCATATCCCCACATTTCCCCAGTTTCTGGAAATATCCACAAGGTGGATATTCCACGAGGTGGCCTGGGACACGCAGCCTGCCCAGCAGCTGGGACCAGCAGACCCAGCCTTCCCCAGCCCATGGCACTTTTAGGTGTGAGCCCCCACGTGCCCACTGCAGGCACTCCAAACTCACATGCAGACGTGCCCTGTGCACCCCCTATGAAATTGATCCTCAACATTTGGATGATCCAGGAGCAGACCCTGGCATCCCTGCACTCACACTGCCTGTACATTACTACTTTCTTGGACAGGTCTCAAGAGAACAAGTTCCAAGACAAAATTCGGGTACTATTCTAGGTAATGTGTCCTCTTGTTTTGATGCCTGGAAAGGCAGACCTGGAACAGAGACTAGACAGAGCAAAAGGGATAAAATAGGTATTTACTGAAAGGATGCACTTTGGACAGTGCAAGAGCCCAGCTGGGGATACACCCAAATCAAATCCAAGATGATCCCAGTCATGAGTCTTTACACTTTTATAAGTTTTGGTTCATCTACACGTTAGGGTCAATTATCCAACCACAGCCCCAGGCTATGAAGTCTCAGCTTGCCCCCTTCCCTTCACTGTTGTTTATGCTTTTGGGGTACCTGTTGTCCTTGATTCTGTAGCTGGGAAGGGATTGTTTTGTCTGACTACCCTGTGAAAAGCACTTACACCAAATATGAAGTTTCAGAGTTACAGACTAAGCAGCAGAAAATATGAAAAATATGAAAGCTAAAATCCAATGCATCAGTTTCAGAAGTAAGGAGAAGTAAGATCATGTCAAGTTTTGTTTCTTTGGGACCAGAAAATTTCTGGGACTTGCTGGTTTTCTACACTCAGACATTCTCATTCATATTTATGATAAATTTCTGGCATATAACACTTATTCTCCATTTCATGTTTAAAACACCATTCTAGTAGACAGTAATTAATATAAATTTGAAAATGAACAACACAAAATTATTCTTGTACATTATACAAGGGTAACTAATGGCACCAGCAAGGCTCAGACCGTGTGCTGTGCCACTCAGTCAGAGACGAACTTGCAAAAACAGGCACAAGAATGGCCAAGGCCCAGGGAGCCACCCAAGCATTCCTCTGTAAGAAATGCTTCTGCAGAACACATGCAGGAATTTGTTTTATGACTAGATGTGGCATTACAGAATCACAGAATCAGTTAGGTTAGAAAAGACCTGTGAGACCTCTGAATCCAACCCATGACCCAACATCACTATGTCAACCATACCATGGCACTGAGTGCCACATCCAGTCTTCCCTTAAACACCTCCAGGGACCATGACTCCCCCACCAACCAGGGCAGCACATTCCAATGTCTAATCACCCCTTCTGTGAAGAAATTCCTCCTAATGTCCAACCTAAACCTCAATGGGCACAGTGTGTGGCCATGCCCTCTTCTCCTGTTGCTGGTTGTCTGGGAGAAGAGACTGACCTGGATACAGCCTCCTTTCAGGCAGTTGCAGAAAGTGAGAAGGTTCCCTCTGAGCCTTCTTTTGTTTAGACTAAACACCCCCAGCTCCCTCAGCTTATATGACTTGTGCTCCAGACCCTTCCCCAGCTTCCTTGCTCTCCTCCTGTTTCCATAACAGAAGAAAGCTTTTCAGAGCATTTATTTGATAACCTGTTGGTCTGGCAGCAATACACAGTCCACCTCACCTTTTGAATTCAGCAGCTTAAAAGCCAACTTACAGACTAGTCAAAAAATGGTATTTCTAGAAACAATTTTGCTTCAGTTTAATTTCTTGGTTTTGAAAATCTCCTCCATGTCAGTAGCCAAGTTGGAGAAAATTAGTCAGTCCCATTCTGGTCATCACAATGAAAAGGCATGACCCCAAAGAAACCTGGCAGCTTCCCTAACCTTTTGCTCTGTAAATTGGATGCAAAGAGGTCAGGTCTAAGGAGCACTAATAGATGGCAGGTACAAAAAACTACTGCTTCTTCACTAGCAGCTCCTGGCTTCATCAGAGATCATCAATCTCTGAACTACCAGCCCAGAAGTACCACATTAAATACAGAAAATAAAGCTATAAACAGGCAGTACTGCTTGCACTTATCAGCAGTATCTGAAATATCAAGAGCACAATTTTATTTTGAAACGGTGCCATTTCATATCAGCACACAAAAGGCACATCACACACAAAGGGGAAGTTCCAAAATTGAATTATTAAGTATCAGACTCTCTTACTAAATTATCATTACAAAGGGCATGCATGGTGATGGATCAAAGAGCTTTGGAGAGCCCCAGAAGAGTAATGCCATCTAATACATCTCAGAAAATGGCTGAGACACACTTAGGAACACACTCAGGAATGCAATATTAGCAGTTGTAGTTACTGTGTAATCCTGGGAAAACTTTGAAGTTGTTTAAGGAAGTACAATAAAGACACACCATGTTTTGCCTTTTCCAGCTGCTCCTCTTCATGGTTGTTGGGGGAGGAGACAGCTGTACCAAAATGGAGATGGTAGAGTATGTCCTTTGTTCCATGATTTGCCATGGCAGCATTACAGAGAGCAGCAATGGCAAGTGGAGGATTTGCTCAGTGTCTGGCCAGCCCCTGCTGGAGTCTGCCAGGGTGGCCCTGTGGAGGGAGCCCCTCATCCCCAGGGCAGGATTAGCAGGGGCACATGGTGCTGCTGGGGTAGGTCAGAGCCATGGGCAGGAAAGGGCTCATGGAGAGCTGCCTTCTCCTGTGTCCTCTGCAGGCATTCAGCCCAACACGGGCTGGGAGAGTCCTCTGAAAGCCTTAGAGAGCCCCAAGTGGAGCTTCTGGAGCGTCTTGTCTCACCCTCCCTTCTCCAAGGAGCTCACAGCCAAACTGAAAGAGTGGAAAGCCTCAGCAGATCATACTGACAGCTGCTACATTCCTGATAATAAATAAATAAATAAATAAATAAATAAATAAATAAATAAATAAAATCCCCTGGAACCATCTGAAGTTTGGTGACTCTTATGGTTGAGAAAGGGTTGCTTTGCTATTCTTCCTGAATATGGACACAGTCTTTGAGCTGGCAGGGTTTTGTCATGCTTTAAGGAATAGGTAATTCTTCTGCAAAAATAGTGCCTCATGTCAGCCTTGTCAATGCTCAGGCCCCGACACAGTGGCACCAGGGTTACATTTTCAAAATGAGCCAGGTCCAGGCTTCCTTTACTGGAAGAAAATGCTCACAGTGTGCAGCGCAACAGTGTGCCCTGGGCAGCTCCCCAACACACCTGAGGGGAATGGTGGGCTCTTGCCTAGCTCTCAGGTGCAAGAGAGTTATTTTTGTGTTCCACTAACTCACTTTCTAATTTTCAATTGCCACCCTCATTTTAAATTATTTTACATCCTAGGCTGCTGACCCGTTCATGACTTATGGCAGCTCCATGGAAAAAGGAATGTTGGCAGAGACCTCACTCAGACTCCTTGTGATCAGAGGCTCTTGACATAGAGGCCCAAGGTTGGGAGTCATTGGCACTAAGGGTTAAACTGCACTGACAAAAGGCTAACCACTTCTGTGAACCTTCCCTGTATAGTGACAGCAGCAGGCATCGCTTACCATGTGAGAGAGAGAGAAAGGAAGAAAAAAAAGAAGAGAAAAGAACAAACAATGACGGCAGTGTTGGAAAGTAACACAGAGTAGGACCATATCCAGATTTTATTTAATTATTATTTTATTTATCTTGTTTAAGGCTTAAAAGACTTTAAGATCTAGAAATGTAAAAATCAGAAGGATTCAAGATTACTGAGTGGGTGTTTCTCCAAGGGCAGAAGCAGGATGTGCTTTGTACTCACAGTAGATATTCATGTCCTATTTTTTTCAAGCTTCACATGCTTGGAAATGATTTCAAGTGTTCTTAGATGTTTCCACTTGACATCTGCAGGTGTCATTTTTGCTGGCACATATAATTGCAGGCACATTTTATTGTACTTAGATGCCTATTTTGTTTTGTCTGGCAAATGAGTGGTTTGACATCTAAATGTGCCTGCAATCAGCTATGACATAAACTTTATCTACAGATGTATTTTTGACATAAAATTGGAAATGAAGTTGATGTCCTTTCCAAAAGTAATGCCTTCATCCTCACTTTGCTACACTGAAGATAGCAGGTTTCAGGTTTTATAGTAATACTAAATCTTTGTCAGCGTGTAGTTAAAATGTATTAGCAATGACATTTTAAAAATATCAACCTGATATTGCCAAACCCATTGAAAAAGCCCAGGAGCTGCAAGTAGATAAAACAATATTTGATGAAGGTGGCAGCTGGGAAAGCTCTGTACAGTGTGGGCTCAGCAGGTGGGGCTTTGGAGTCACAGTGTGGTCATGCTGCCAAAAGCAACACTGCAAATCTCAGGGTAGTTTCAGAGAAGATTTATGGCATTCTGCTGGGTCTGTTGGTTTCAGTGTAAAGCCCAGTAATAATGGTTTTGCTAAGTGCTGTATTTTGAGCTACTGATATGGTTACAATTTGCCCTAATGACTCATTCTTTATGGAACTGGCTTCTGTGGGTGGTCCCAGGACCTCCTGTGCCTGTCACCTCATGGGCTGCAATTGCTGGTTATCCAAGTACTGGAACACAAGTCAGTTGTGTTCCCTGGTGCAGATCCCACCAAAGGATCACCTGTCTGCCAGCATCACTGGGTTTTGGCTCTGCAAGTCACTCTACCATTTCAGGCCACCAGTGCTGCCCTAGAGCATGTAAGGCTGGCTGCAGGCTGCTTTTTAGCCAGCCAACAATAGTTCTGCAGTTCCCCATTCTTGCAGCCACAGAGGCAAGAGAAAAGACAGAACATTTCTCTTGATTCAAAACAGAGACTCGCTTGGATGATGGGAGCTTCCCTCCTCTGAACACAGGGCCACCAAACAAGCCTGCATTCCACTATCTTAATTTTGTGATTTTCATTACTTTCTAGTCACTGACCTCCCTCTGCCACAGCCCTTCAGCTGCCAGTCTCCCCACCCATCACAAACCCTTTCTTTTCACATTTTTCAGTCCTGCCTTTACAGATCCATACGTCATTCACACCAGCATTGTCCTTGTCAATCACATGAATGCTGCCTGGCATTCTTTCTGAAAAAAAACCTAAAAATACCTGCTAATTACATGGCTGTAGAACCAATCATTATTTTCAGAATTAATTTCTTTTTTTTTTAACTTTTCATTGATTCTTGCTCAATGAGGATGTCCTTGCAGTATTTTTTTCTTAGCCATTAAATCAGCAGAACTCCCTGAGACATAAATGTGACTTGGTACTGAGCATTTTGGGCTTTCCTTTGCTGTTGCTTCTCCTGTATTTGCATATGGCACACAAACACACATCTGTGAAAAGATGCCATTTGTATCACAGTGTGACAGAGGAAATTAAAACCCTTTCCTTACCAGTTTCTGACTGGATCTTTATAAGGTCACCTTGTCACTGTGCTGATAGAGAACCTTTCAGCAGTACCTGTATGTCTACACAGTTCTTGAAATAAGAGTGATCTAAATCCAGGAGAGCCTTTGATAGCAAACTATTTGGCAACTGATTTAATGTACATAATTTACTATATAAACTTGTATTTGCTCTGAATCATTGACACTAAGGCACTGTCAGAAACACAGATGTTATGGACTTAAAGGGACCTGCATGTTATTTCTCAGAGGTATATCATCACAGCATCATCTGTGAATAATTACTATTTATCATATAATAATTTATCATACTGTCCCTATGCATGAATACATACACACTTACACACATGTATACCTGTTTGTAATATATACATATGTGATAATGTATGTCTTATATGTAACATAACAAATTACATATTAAAATATACATAGTTTTATAATGACAAAACATTCCTAGCCTTTAAAATTTATTCCTCACGTGTTTTGAGAATTACCATTCACATTACCATGATCTACTGAACTAGTATTAGTAACTGGAACTTGTGTGATACCAAGACAGGAAGTTAAAGCTGCAAAGAAACACCTGGAAAAAATATGAGGTTGTGAACCATTGTTCTATAATACATGATAATACTTAGGAACACTTACACAGCAGCTTTCATTTTCCCAACTTTAAAAAAAAACCCTGATTATTTAACCTTTGCAACATAGTAAGTGCTCAAATAATTCTCAAACAATAGCACATATCCAGACAGCCCAACAGGAGATACAACAGAGGGCTCCAGAGACAAGGGGATTGTGGATGGAGCTGTAGGGGATGCAGTGCTCCTGTTTGCCTGTGGTCTGACCCAGAGCATGAGCTCCCACAGACAGCAGTATTTTCACTGTATTTACACCAGGGATCATGAAGGATCCTGTGCATGTGATGCAGAGAACTGATCCTGAGACATCCAGTCACTGGCATTTTGTTGGAAGTGAGACAAGCTACTGATGGAGAGGAGCTCCTCCATGTAGTCTGGAGATGAGTCTCACATACACTAAACCATTATCTACATGCTTCACATTCAGAGTTACACTGCAAAAAGCCACATCTGGCTGGCTAGGAACCAGCTGTGCCTGTGGTCAGCATCTGCAAGGACCATGCTTGTACCCACAGCTTCTTTGGCAAGAAGATTTGCCAGCAGCAATATGAAGAAATAGCAGATACATAAAGTACAGACAGCTTTTTACAACTGAGCAGTGCTGTTTTGCATTAAAGGTGTTGGAAGCTGTATGCAGATATGGAAATTCAGAAACCATTTCTGGCTGCAGCCAGAACTGCCAGCTTTTGTGAAAAAATGCACATAGTACTTGGGAGACCTTGTTGGTACCTCACACAGCCTGCAGCCTTTTGCAGTTAGGGCTGCATGCCAGCCCTTTACTAGTGACAGAAATCTGCCATTTCAGACTCCTCCCCCACTATGGCAGCTGGAGAGAGAGGGGGAGGGAAAGAGAGGACCAGGCAGGTGTTGGAACCCAGAGATCTGGGAGTTTTGAGCTTTCTGTGCTTTCTGACACTGACCCCCAGGAGAACACTGCTTGTGACTTGAGGCCTTGGAGAAGGCTTCCAAATTTGAGTGATGGAGTTAGAGTCATGGGTGTGTAGTTAGAATAAAAGTGAGTAATTTCACATGGTGAAGGATTTTGAATTTGATATTTTTATAGTAATAGGTATGGGACAAGATGGAGGTTTTTGGGTGCTGTCTCTTTTTGTCTTCTTCCTTCTTCATGGTTTCAGGCAGTAGTTTCTGGTTGGACAGTTTGTGCTCCTATGGGTCGCAGGAGTTTGGTTATTGGGTCAAAAGTGTAAATAATAGAGGTATTAGTTCTTTATTGGACTGTTTAGCTTTAAAAGACCTATAACTAGCTAGATTCAGCTCCATTTTGCTTACCTTTAGCTGGTAGCTAGCAGTGTTGCAGAGCTCTTTTTACTTTAGATAAGATTTAATTAACAACCAAGTCCAAACACGAGAAATTCGTCTCCTTCATGTTTTTAATCCTGACTCTGAGTGAAGGCAGAAAAAATAGAAGGCAAGCCACTAACTAGGTGGGGCAGTTACCCCATTTATAGGCAGGTCCTATCCTCCTCCTCCCCACCATCCTTGGAAGCAAGCTTGGAAATATTGTCTAAGGGCACATGTCCAGCTCATGGGGCAGGAGCCCTGGGGTTGGGAGAGCACTGCCCTGCACATCTAAAGCCATGCTTTGGGCCATCCATCAGAAATGAAGGAGGTGCAGTCCCTGGGTACATTCCCTGGCACTGTTCACTGTACCAGCACAGATGTGCCAACATGTGCCACTCACAGCCTCAGGAGCTCAATGCCACAGCCACAGCCAGGCCCACACACGGTCCAGCACGTGGGCTGGGCACTGCAGGGTGCCTGGCAATATGGGCACAGCCAAGGGACTCCTCCTGTCAGCCCAGGCTCCATGTAAGTGCACAGGTGGAAACCAGGACACTGGTTTGAACTCACAAAACCCTAGTGGCTTTGGATGTGGTTACCTGTGACATGCCCTCCCCTGTGTAAGTGGAACTACTGTGCAAGGAAGGCACTGCTGATGGGCTGTGCTGTCCTAGGGGCTGGGACACAGTGGTGCACTGTACCCATCCCCTCGGAGTTACCAGAGTCCAACTGTGTCACTCCAGATGCCTCTATGTTTTTTCCTTTACCTCTTCAAGCTAGAGAGTGACAGCCAGCACAGAAAGTGCCCCTGAGAAAACCATGCTCCCTTGCTAACCCCAGAGTCCATTTATGTGTGCACTCTTCCCTCCCCTCCTGGGAAGCTGCTGGGCAGGAGGTGTTTCTGTGCCAGCTGCTCCCCAGCTCAGCTTGGCCATGCCTTGAGCTGTGCAGGAGCAGGTAAATACAGCTGGGAGAAGAGCTCCTGGCTGTACCCAGGGTTGGGTGGCAGCTGCTGTGTCTGGGGACATAAATATAATAGCACTGCCTCAGGACACTGCAGGCCATCCACCCCCCTGGAGTTTGTGATGGATCAGAGAGCGTTCCCAAGGTCTGCAGGGATGCCTGCCATCCATCCATCCATCCATCCATCCATCCATCCATCCATCCATCACATGGGCAGCTGCAGCCCCCAGGGCAGCCAGGCATGGGCTGTCCCCAGGGATGATGAGCTCTGTTGTGTAACACAAAAGATGGGCTTTGGAGAGGTACTCTAGCTGTAACTAACTGTGTGCAATTTTATTTTCTTTTAAATCAAGGCCCTTCAGAATTGTGCAAGTGCAGAGGAAACATCTGATGTTAATTCTTCCTTTGTATCGTCAAAATTGAGAAAGGAAATTAAGCTTTGCTAGCAAATAACTGAGATACAGTCAAGATTATTGTATGTCAAATTACAACTTGCAGTAATCCTTCATCTCCACATTACGAATTCATAAAAGGAACTGCAGCATGTTTTTAATTATTAACTACCACATAATGGAGTGGGCAATACAATATCCTAGAGATTTTCTTCTTTTTTTTTTTTTTTTTTTTTTGGGAGATCTGGAGATTTAAATTTAAATTCTGGATATGGCTACAAGTTAAAGCAAATTCTCTAATTTCAGTGTCACTTTTCACTATACTCACAACAAAAGCCCAATTAAAATGAGTTCTTGCAGGAACAATCATGACAGTGCTGATTTTGTCTGTTTTCAAGTGCAGATCAACATATTCCTATGAAGGGATCTTGCACAATGGGTGCATCTTAATGTCAGGAATACCACATCCCTCATCCAGAAAAAAATAAAAGGAATTCTGATGACATCATTCATCTCCCCTGTCAAATGACCCGCAATGCCTAAATAAATGGAAATTTCATAATATGTATTTATAATTAGAAACGGCTGGAGGATGAATACAATATTTTCCAGTCAACAACATTGGATTCTAGAAGCTTTTTACTTTAAATTCTGTAAGTGTTGAATACATCCCCTGCTCAATTACCTCTAAGTGAGATGGACATTGGATGAGTGTGAGTATCAGTTAAGCTAAAGTGCTTTTTATGACTTGGTTAGTCTAAAGGAATCTGTAAGTGAATGGAAGTGATGCTCTGCTCTGAGGAGAAGTTTCTGGGCTATATGTGTGTGCAGATAGGATGAGACCAGCTGTATGGACCATGACACCTTGAGTGGAACTCTCTGAGCTCATACAGCCTGTTCCAGAAGATTGTCTTCAACAGAAATGAAATAGTGACAAAACAGCCTATGCTGATAACCAGATGAATCTTCAGAAATATCATATCAGTGCTCCCACAGAAATCTGACAGACCCTAGAGGTTAACCAGCACCATTTGCTTTGTTTCTTGCACACTAGAAATAGGTTTTAGAAGGACATTTCCTGGAGCTTCCCTATCCCATGGCCCTGACAAAACTAGCATGGTTAGGTGCTGAATTCTTAAGATTTAGGTAAAACATATATCAAGAGGAACTAAGAGAGCAGTACAAATTAAAGAGAAGTCCTGGTTTTACTGTGATTTCTCTTTGCCATTTCTGAGGAAGGTGTTTGCATACACTAAACTCTGTATTAGGTTTTCAGAGAACTGACACATCTCAAGGGCACAGGTGTGAATCCCTCCAGTCATTTTCACTGTCATTTACCAAGAGTTTCCCTTAATTAAGTTTTACTTGTGAACTTGTTCTGCTCTAACTAGGGAATGATTATCCTTCTATTGCTAATTCCTGAGATTAAGTTTTAAGAAATTAGAGATTGTGCCTGGTATCAATTTTTTTGGAAGGTGCTTTGGTATTACAGTGTGTTGCCATCTCTTTATTCCTATTCTCTTGTATATACTATGCTTTTGATGATTTCTAAGGCATTAGGATATGCTGTACAGTTTTAAATCTGCCAAGTGTGCTCTGGGACACAGGCAAGCCATTGGGGCTTTTTATACAGAAAAGTATTTGTTACCTAAACAGCTGAAATCTTACCCATGCTTTAGAATTTAGCTAGATGGGAAGAGAAACCTCTCTGTACTCAACCTGAGCTCCTCAGACCTTCTTCAATAAGGTATTATCATGCTGCAAAGAGCACCACAGTAGGACCTAAGCCTGTGTACAATGGAAGATGTGGAATTACAGACTTCTTTCCCCTCCATGTGTAATGAAATTCAATCTGTATACTGTTAGTTCAAACCAGAAACACATCCCAGTCCTTTCAGTATGAGGAATGTCTTGTGTTCCCCTTGAAGGGACCAGTAGGGTCTGCAGCTGCCATCACCAGGGCAGAGGTTGAAGGAGCAATGTGCTTCCTTTAAAATAGAGTGCTGTCAAAACTCAAAATTGAATGCTAGAACCTAACACTGGGACAAGAGAAAAAGTGGCATTGTGGCACTCCTGTGCTCACTCAGAAGGACCATCTGCTGGGAAGGGCAAAGGGAAAGGGAGGCTCTTCCATGGTACCTTTGCTTGGCAGGAAAGTGAGGAACCAGTGCCCCTTTGTCCCTTTTCTACACTACATGCTGCTTCCTTTGATGCCACAGAAGAAAGGCAGAAACATTTCACTACACCTCCACTTCTGTCAGAGAAAAGCCCATCCAGCCTGGCAGCCAGGAGGAATTTCTATAGGAAATACAAATTGGGGGTTTCCTGATAGAAAACATTCAAAGAAGGGAAGATATGCACAGTGCAGGGCTTATCAGTGAAGGCTGCTGTGCTTCACAGCACCAGCCACTGCTGCCAAGCTCAGAGAGGAGCAGGATTAATTATAATTATTTTATTAAATTAAGTATTGTTAATTAATTATAATTCAGAGAGGTGAGATCCTTGGTAAAAGGAGTTTCTCCTCTTCAACCCGAATGAATCAGCTGGGAGGTGATTCTCTCTGAGAGGAGACACCAGGTTCCCCTGTCAGCACTGAGACTCTCCTGTCTCAGGGAAAGCTGGGCTCACCAGGAGAGATCACTGCAAAGGGAAAGGACTGGGAATGAACTCAGTTTGTGGTTTTCACTTCCCCACCTGGGAAGTGAGACAGGCATTCCATTTTCCCTGAGGTGGTGAAAAGGAGAGATCAGAACAACCGGAGTTCCTTTTCTTTTAAATTAAGCATTGTTTTAACGTTAGAGGGAGTGAGAGGCTCTGCCGCATTGCTGCAGGGAGGGGAGGATCTCTGAGCAGACTGAGAAGTGGAGCTTGGTTTGATCTTGCCGGGTGCCCAGACTTTTTGTTAACTGCCTTGATCTTCTTGTGATGGAAAAGGGTGTTTCTACTGACACTGCTCTACAACCTCTTGTCTCTATTTCTGTTTGTTCCACATCCCCCCTGCTGCATCCCTTCATGAAGGATGTGCTGAGAGCTTGCCAAGCCAGATGAGTCCAACAAGGAGCAGCTGCTACCAGGGGTTTTACACAGACAGAAGCCGTGCTAACTTCACCAGCTGAATGGTGCAATGGTGCTTTCATGGACTGCTGTTGGCAGCCTGAGACATACACCACAAACCCTGGCACAAAACATAAATATCTTCACTTTGAGTCCAGTCTGATGAAGTCGATAAAAGTATTTAATCTTTCCAGTTTAGTACAAAATTCAACTTCCTTTGCCTTGGCTCCTGATTTCTCTTGTAGGGTGATACTAAGAGTAGACAGAACAGCTGTTCTTCACCAGAGGAGCACCACAGCTCTGCTAGGTACAAGCATGTTCAGCTCCAGTGATGGTGACAATCACACGAGTCACATCAGCAGCTGCACCCCTGTGTGCCTCCAAGGAATGTCACCTCTCCCCAGCATTGGCCTTCACCCTCTGCAGACAGTGCCATTGAAGGGAGCTGTTTAAACTCACAAGGCTGATCAGCAGGAAAGCTCAGAGAGCAAGGCCAAGAGCTCTCCTCTGCCAGGCAATGTGAAGTGAAACTTCTGCCCATCAACAGTTTGAGCAGCTGGATTCCCACAGTGGCTCTGAGTGTTGGAATACTGCAAAGTACTGCAATGGGCAAGTCTGTCTCAGCTTACACTCTCCTATCTTTCACTCAGTGCCTAGACACAACTGTGACAGAGAAGGAAATGATCTTCAGCATGAATCAAAAGTTAGGAGTGAGAAGTAATTACCCCATGGCAGACGGGCATCCCTCTCTAAGGCTCATCTCCCTCCCTTGACACTGTTAAATAAATCACTGCCTCAGCTCCTCTCAGCTGTCCTTACCCTGTGGCACTTGGGGTTATGGCCAGAATTTCACCAAGCTGAAATGTCCCCTCAGTTTGAGGGGTTTTGTATTTAAAAGCTGTTTTTTCCATCTCGGTTTGGCACCCAGCAGTGATAAATTCAGAAATGCTTCTGGGAAGGCAGCCAGTGCTGTCGAAACCCAAGAAAAATCAATCTTCAACAAAGAAATAAATTAAACTCTGTCACTATCTATCAATATTTGACTCCACACAACAATTTTATGAAAAAGGACCATTTGTTTTAAATATGGAGAAGAAGGGAACTGCACACAGATATGTTTTGGGGAAAAAGAGATTTTTCAGCACAGGGCTATTCCCACCATACTGTATGATCTCCTCATAATGGGCACTGCAGGAACAAACACAAAGTCAGTCTTAAAGAAATATAGTACTGTCACCTTCAAAGTCTTTCCACCTGTAGAAACAATCCCCTCTTTTTTTTCTGTGCTGCATTTTGTACACACTGACTTTGTAGCCTAGATAAAGGGAAAATATAGCACATGCCACTTATCTAGGACAGTGTCAGCAGTGGGGCATTGCTTAGTGAGCTGGCACAGCTGCACTCCCTGAACAGTGTGGATTCATGCTCTGGGAGAACAGACACACCAAGTGTCCATGAGCAGCTGCTGAACGTTCAATCCTGGAAGGCAAAGCTGCACGTTACCTTGTTCTCACAAGCTCTTCTGGAAATCTGCTGTGAGACAGTAAAAGAGGCAGAGTGCAAGGCTGGACAGAGCTTTTGTCTGACCCAGGCTGCCCACGCTCATGTTCCTCACAGAGATGAGGGGCTCCTCACACCTGAGGAGGTGTTCACTCCTGTACCATCCATGCTGTGCTTTACATATTCACCCAGCTCCTGAGGGCAACCCTCTGACTGTTCATATTTGCATGTTTAAATTACATTTATCCCATTTAAATATATATCCAAATTATTTCAAACCTTTCTTTTATACTATTTGGTTTCATCCCTCACCTGATGGCTAAACTGGGAAAAATACAGGAGATGTGTCACTACACCTATATATTCTTCTTTTTTGTTTTTTTCTGTTGGTTTTTTTTTGGGTTTTTGTTTGTTTGTTTGTTTGTTTGTTTGTTTGTTTTGTTTTTGTTTTTTTTGTTTTGGTTTTTTTGGTTTTTGGTTTTTGGGTTTTTTTTTTTTGTTTTTTGCTTCACCTGGATCTTTTTTCATTCTTGATGGAAGAGGGGAGTCTTGTCTGGGGTTTTTTGTTGCAGTTGTTGTTGTTTGGGTTTTTTACTTGTTGAAAACTGATGTCCTCTGGCTTCTCTTGTGTCACTGTGCTCCTCAGCTGTGTCTGTCCATGGAGATGATAAAGGGGTCAAAGGTGCCCATGAATGGATGTTTATTGGGGCTTAACAGAAGAGGGTTGAGTCTGAAGCCCAAATGTGAGCTGTATATAAGATCTGCCTCTGTAGCCCTTACACTGGAGCTACAGATGAGCACACAGAGGAAATGGAGAGCACAGATCCTCTTGTTTAACTATAAACTAAATAACTTTTCCTATTCCTGAAACAAATATAAATGCACCACTGGGCATTTATATGATTTCTCCCTAGGAACCAGGTATTCCTTTGATACCATTCAACACTTCAGCTATCAGGAAAGAGAGGGATGAAGAGGGAACTGGTAGAGGTCTCATATCTCACACCTGTAAAAGGTTCTGGCTTGTGTGAATTTCTTCCATACAGAATATCTGACAATACACAGCCTGAGGTAATCCTCATCCCCTTTCTGTATTTTGTGGCACCAGCATTTTCAGTATGATGGATTTCTGTCACACTAGTCAGCATTACATCTAGGGCTTCTCCCTGTTGAGTTGTATAGTCAGGGTCAGAGTATATTACTCCTGTTCTTCCCAGCCTCCTGTTTACTGTATTACCATGGTTAAGTGGGAAGCCTGTATATAAAAATAAATAATTCCTCACTGTCCAAAAATAGGTCAAGAAAACCACTGGGCGTGCATAAGAGAGAGGCAGCTTTAAAGCACTGACTAAAAGTGATGAGGCTCCAAATTCATGTGGTTGTAATTCTTGATGCAAGTAATGGTGACAGTAATTATAACCACAGTCCTTCAAACACAGCCAGGTCTCCAGGCTAGCCTGCCAGCATGCTCAGTCACTGGGCTTGTTTCCATGCAGAATATTTATTCAAATTTTACCATGAAAGTGCAGAGTGTCCTCTGACCTGCCCACACCCCTCCTGGGGTGAGCTTCCCCCGGGGGGGGACGCTGGTTCCTCTGTGCTGCAGAGGGCAATTGTTCCGTTCAAAAAATCAGTGCTGGGTAGACTTAGGGAACACAAACTGGCCCAATTCCTAATACAGCTGCTTTCCTTTATGAATGGACTGTGTGTGGTACCCCCTGCATCACCTGCCTTTCAGCTGTGTTATTCCAGTTCTCCTTCTGGAGCTGGATGTGCAGTGAGTCCCAGCAGCACACACCAGGACTGCCTCTAGAGAAGCAGCCCCACGCCAGCCCACAGCCATCGTCCTCCCCAGTGCTGGGGACACTGTGACACCAGTGCTGGGGACACTGTGACCCTGGTGATGGGGACACCATGACCCCTGGTGATGGGGACACCATGACCTCTGGTGATGGGGACACTGTGACCCTGTTGCTGGGGGACACCATGACCTCTGGTGATGGGGACACTGTGACCCTGGTGCTGGGGGACACTGTGACCCCTGGCCCAGTAGCAGCAGAGCCCCACCGAGGACACGGGCAGAGCTGTGGCTGCGAGTGCTGGCACAGCCCGGGGCTGGAGGTTCGCTGGCAGCTCCACAGCGCACCCAGACCGCACATCCATCCACTGATCCGAGCACATCCCAAATACCCACAGCCGTGCGCACCCAGACCTCACATCCATCCACTGATCCGAGCCCATCCCAAATATCCACAGCCGTGTGCACCCAGACCGCACATCCACTGATCCGAGCCCATCCCAAATATCCACAGCCGTGTGCACCCAGACTGCACATCCATCCATTGATCCGAGCGCATCCCAAATACCCACAGCCGTGCGCACCCAGACCTCACATCCATTGATCCGAGCCCATCCCAAATATCCACAGCCGTGTGCACCCAGACCGCACATCCACTGATCTGAGCTCATCCCAAATACCCACAGCCGTGCGCACCCAGACTGCACATCCATCCATTGATCCGAGCCCATCCCAAATACCCACAGCCGTGCGCACCCAGACTGCACATCCATCCATTGATCCGAGCGCATCCCAAATACCCACAGCCGTGCGCACCCAGACCGCACATCCATTGATCCGAGCGCATCCCAAAATATCCACAGCCATGTGCACCCAGACCGCACATCCATTGATCCGAGCCCATCCCAAAATATCCACAGCCGTGCGCACCCAGACCGCACATCCATTGATCCGAGCCCATCCCAAATATCCCACAGCCGTGCGCACCCAGACCGCACATCCATCCACTGATCCGAGCCCATCCCAAATACCCACAGCCGTGCGCACCCAGACCGCACATCCATTGATCCGAGCGCATCCCAAATACCCTCAGCCGTGCGCACCCAGACCGCACATCCATTGATCCGAGCCCATCCCGAATATCCACAGCCGTGTGCACCCAGACCGCACATCCATTGATCCGAGCCCATCCCAAATACCCACAGCCGTGCGCACCCAGACCGCACATCCATTGATCCGAGCCCATCCCAAATACCCTCAGCCGTGCGCACCCAGACCGCACATCCATTGAACCGAGCGCATCCCAAATATCCACAGCCGTGTGCACCCAGACCGCACATCCATTGATCCGAGCCCATCCCAAATATCCACAGCCGTGCGGGTGAGCCCGGCAGAGCAGCCGCCAGGAGGAGCCAGTGTAATTCATTATCGGGCTAATTAACTCATGAGCTTTCAGGCCTCATCGTTAGTGTGCAGGGGTGGAGCAGGAGATGCTATCTGGCTTCTGCCTCCTTTTCCCCACGAGCACCTTGCAGACAGGTTTTGTTCCAGATTCTCTGAGGGCAGCGCTTCCCAAAGCCGGTGCCTCAGTCCTTGGGTACAGACTCTGCTCCGGGCGCTCCGGAGGATTTGTCACACCAGTGATGACCGTGCACAGCCACTTCAGAGCTGGGGGATGAATCAAAGCCACCTAAATGAAGGTGTCTCAGCCTTTTCCTTTTTGTAGTCAAAGAAAAAAATGCGTGCCTAAATCCAGGGCTTGGCTTAACCTCTTTTCTTTCATATACTCCCCCAAAAAATTAATATGAGATTGTAGTATATGAGAACAGGATACTGTTATTTTTAACAATTTAAACATTTTGGAGATGAGTCTTGTCATTTTAGGGGCTACCAAAAACTACCTGAGCAGCAGAATATGATCAGGGGCTTGCCTATTTGTAGATTCAGAGTATTTGGGGTCCAGTCATTCCCCTGTGTCTCCTTGAAACTGTTGGTTGAAGAGGGGAATAACGTGGAACACCAATGAAAACAATTTCCCTGCCTCCTGCTCGTTGCCAGCCAGCTAGAATAAGTTTTTTTTTGGCTGCAGGAGGATCATTACAGCAGGGATGGCTCTGGTCCCCCAGCAGCATTTCTGCTGTTTGCTCTGAGCCCTGTGCTGCTGCTCTGCTCCTCTGTGAGCACACATGGGACTTCCACCCAGATCTCAGCTTTGAAGAATAATCAGGTTTTTGGCAGTTTAATTGTTTTCAGGTTTTGAGCTCACATGGAAAAACAACTGTGAGTAAGAGCTTGATGCAGGCTGAGTTGCACACAAGCTGGTGGGGTGTCCACAGCTCTGGCCATGTGTGGCCTCTGGGCACCAAGGAGTGGCCAGAACTTCCTCATCCAGAGCCTTCAGCACTTTCTGAAACAACATGACTTAGGCATGTGCTTTACAGAGTGAGAGATTGTGTTTATTTTTAAGTATTTCACTCTAGGAAATTTTTAGATATTTTTCCCTCTCAAAATGTGTTTTGTGACACTGTGGAGTCAGCTGCAGTGATTCAAATGCTGAGGAACAAGAGAGTGTATGACTCCATGGGATTATTTTTAGATGCTGTGTTACATTAATTTTTTTAAGACAAATATGGCACTTGTGGTTTAAGGAGGCCTAAACTTCAGACAGCTTAAAGCTGGGATACTGTGTGGAAATGCTGCTGTTGGGAAGCTCTTCCCTATGCCTGTTACTGGAAAGCTCTCTTCTGTATATCTGCTATTGGCTACTCTTAGGAAGGATACCAAAAAGCCACTAGTGACTATTTGCATGCATTTGTGTATCAAGAAAATAATCCTATAAGGAACCTCCTGAATGACTGGACAGGCTGCTCCCCTAAAGCCTGCTTTTACTGCACTCCAGTTCTCTTTAATGAGAGTTCTGCATTGGGAAATCACACAGAACCTAAATTCAAAACAGAAGTGACCAGCCACAGATCTCAAATGAGATGGCTTCCAGTAGCTGGGAGCCTGGGATGGTCATACCCTGGCTTGCCATAGAGGGTGGAGGGCTTGAAGAGCAGAGAAGCCTTTGGCCAGAAATCTGCCTAAATCCAGCATTGAATCTTAGACTGTTTTCCTTGGTCTTGATTTGTGAGGAGGTGGAAAAAAAAGTTCTGTGATTAAATGCAAGCAGAAGACAGTTTTTGCAGAAATTGCACATTGAGCTCTCAGCTGTGTGCTATCTCAGGACTGGGAGGGGAGCAGGAACAGCCCCAGCCCTGGGCACTGGACCCCTCCCTGGGGATGGGGTCAGACTGAGGCCAGACCAGGACATCAGCCCCAACACCTGCAGGCCCTCACTGCTGCTGTGGCTCAGGCTGGCATCCCCCATCTTTTCATAGCTGCCAGGATTTTATTAATAAAGTTGGTACCTCTACTCTATTTCACAGTGGCAACTAACATTAAAACATACAAACATGTATATAATTATTTGTATAAATGCAATTAGATGTCTTCTAAATTACAGCAGAGGTGAGCTATCAATATCATATCCCTTAAAAATACTTCTCTGGGGACATGTAGATAAACAACTGGGGTCATTCTGTGCTGTGCAAGGCTTATCCCCAAAGCACCACCTTGCAGAGTGCCCAAGAGACAGGGAAACCTGGTGCCTGGAGCTCCACCCTGGCCCAGCCAAAGAACAAGATTCTCTCAACTCTCAGGTGAAAGAAACCCTTGCCCTGCCCTAATCACAGTATCTTAATCATATTGCCCTCTTCACCTTCTCCAATGCTGCAGAGGTTTTAATGAACTAAAGTGGTGCCAAGTGAATAGCAAATTAAATGTTTAGCTTGCTCAGGTTTAAAATATGTTAGTGCTTATTATTTGAAAGCTTTGCACAAGAATAATAATTTAATGAAACATGGTGTGGTTTTGGTCTATTGTGCTGAGTTGCAAAAGTAGGTTTGTCCCTCTGCAAACAGTGTGTCACTCACTCAGGGTCACTTCCCTGTACTAAAGACATCCTTATGATGGTACACCTATAGGATAAGAGGGAAATTCTCCTGGCTTTACAGTGAATGGGGAAAGGAGTCTATCAGATTGAGTCATCTCTACAAGCCCTGCTGATGGCCCTGATAGGAATCTCCACAGAGAAGCAGGACAATGCACTCTGAGATGCAAAGTGACACCATTTGCTCCAGCACCAGGAATACTCCTGTGTGACTGTGGCTACATTGCAGACTCACAATTTAGGAAGTCCCTGTTGCAGACACATATTTCCCTGGGCATGCAAGGTGCTCCAGGACAGCTGGCAGCTGGATGCCAGTTTTGGATATTTCTGGTAAACGTTATAGGCATGGGGGTGGCCCCTGGCCCAAAGCAGCTGTCAGGATCAGTGCTGGACTCCACACACTGTCCCAGCAGAGATTTCCATGATCTGCTTCCTCCTACATGAATGCCATGATGTCCAACCCTTGGCTGGGCTTAGTCAGGAAAAGGCTCAGCAGGTGTCCAGTGCTTGGCTGAGTTGTGCTTTAAGAAGAACCACTCTGTTTTCTCTTGGACCACAACTTTATAAAAGGCCCTTATTTGGATAATATTTTGTTTGTGGCCCAAGAGGTTTTGGTGATGGAGTATGACCATCAGGGTCTTCCTGACCCCAGCACAGAGGGGACAGGTGTGGGACCACTCTGTCTTTGACCTAGACACTTTCTTCTAGGCTGGCCCATCACTCAGGTTCCCTCAGACTTCTCATATTTATGGATATTTTTGCCATTCATCTACCAGGTAGGAGCCTGGTCTGCCTGGTCTCAACACCCATTGCCTTTGAGAAAGTGATATACATCTTTGAGAGCTCTGCGGCCAAAGTTCTGACATTCTTAAAAATATAATAAAGGTGATATAATAATTAAAATGCAATAATTTTAAACAGTCCTTTCAACAAATTAACATTCTTTTGTCAATGGAAGATAGTTATCTTAAGTAATTACCCTGCTATCCTAGTGACAGACTGCTGGTGACCTTTATACTGCAAGTGAATTATGCAAATTGGTATTTTCATTAAACATTAAATAACTCCCTTGGGAGGAAAAAATGTTACTTACTGTATATTGGCTATTAAAGCCTAATGATATGATTTACCACAACTTTGTTTTCTACCTCCAAGGGCTCCAGAGGAGAAGGGATTAAATCATGGTTTGGAATTTGAGGCTTAGACATGTGTAGACAGGACAAATGAAGTAAAAACACAAAAGCAAAACAAATACCAGTTACTTCATCCTGTGCTCCAAGTTTATGTTGTCTCTAGCAGAGCATCAGTACAACAGCACCATAAATGCCTCCAATCCCACACTTTGCAGCTCCCTGTGCACCTTGGAACCACCATGTCCCTTCCCATTAACACAGCCTACTTTTTCTCATCATTCCGTGCTCCAAACCAACACATCAGCATCCCTCAAACTCAAACCTTGCCTTGCTCTCCTGCTTTCAGCCTTTCATATGAACCACACATGTTCCCAAAGCCAGCCTTGTGCCACTCGGGCTGCATCAGGCCCAGGGACAATAAAATGGGGATAAGTAAAGCCTAGAGGAAAATCAAATTCACCTCATGCACAGAGGTGATGGGAATGCTGGGGATCACAGTTCCTGCACAGTGGAAGTGATGAAAGTTTATGGCTTTATGTCCAAAGTCATTAGGAATGAGGCCAGCAAGACAGCCTTTATGAATAAGAATTACTCTGATTATTTTCAGTGATAAAATGGCCCTTGGTAACAGCACAAGCTATGTAGAAAGTGAAGCACTTTGTTAGTGGCACAGTAGAAAGGTTTAGTCCTTAAGCATTGCTACTCCCACAGATTTCTATAGCTCAAATGCCTTTTTGGAAACTTCCACCATTGCATTAAAAGTGATCTCAGTAGGAGTGCACTTTATTAAAGATAACTCAACATCCATTCTAAGAAAAGCAAGAATGTGCTGGCTTCTGGGGAGTGCCATGAACCACACACAGCAAGGGAGGAACATCCTGCAAGAGCTGGCTCACTCCTCTCAGCACCAATCTTGGAATGAGTGGGACTGTACTGCAGTGCTTCATGTGAAAAATCAAAATATTAGCTCCTTATTATTTAGTGTTTTGTGCTGAAGATAAACCAGTGAATACATTTCTCTGAAATGTCTCTGTTTATACAGTCATGGCCTCATCCAAAATGAGCAAATTGGGGTGCCCATGTATGTGTGCAATGTACATTAACACTGGAGAGTTAATTTAACTTGTTTTTTTATTATATTATATATAATGTTGATATTTAATATTTTAATATCAAAGTATTAACAGTCTGAACAGCAGGCATCAGTGCAACAGCTTTAGAAAGCATATTCAACAGTTACACACTTTTATTTTGAAACACCAAAGTTTGCTGGTCCATTAAACTACAATTAATATGTCCTTTATAAATAAATAAACACAGCATGCATTATTTTAGTGCTTTAACACCTCTCTAGTGGGCTGTAGAAAAATGTAACCTTTAAAAATTCTGTGACAGTTACAACAATCTGCCAATAACAAAGTTTATTTTAAATATACCAGGCTGCCAGTCCAGAGGTGCTGGTATGTGCAGCCCCTTTGGAAGACTGAGCAAAGCTGAATTCAAGGCAGAAATACTAAAGCCTTGGTCACGAAGAAGAGTGTTTATATCACAGCAGGATCCAGTCTGCTTAATTTAGGGAAACTCTTGTGGACTGTACATCTCTGAATAATCATTAGCCATTTAAGTTAATCTACATTATCACTTGTTTTCTTTTTAGAACTAAGGGAAAGGGATAATTGCTCAATGGTGATTAGGGAATTGTGTTAGGGGGAGAGGAAAATTTAACGTTCAGGTCTTTTCCCCCAGGGCAGGTTTCCTCAGGTCTCCCTCAGTCTCACAGAGTGGTCCAGAGACAAGACTATTGCAGGAGAGCTCACCACCCCCTTGATATTCAAGTGCCTGTTTGAAAAACTAATGGAGAAGACACCATTTTCATTGGGTAATTGTTGTGATCTCATCTGCACGTATTGTTTAAATAGTACTCATTGCTAATAAAGCTTTAAGTCTTAATTTTTTCCTCTGTTGTTCTTGTCTCTATTAGATTAAACAGCTCTTAGTTTACAGTGTTTTGTTCCTCTGATAATGTTTATATGCTATAATCAAACTGATTCTCAAAGCAAGGATAAACCAAACAGATCCCTGTAAATCTCAGTATATTGAAGTAGTTTGTAAGACAGGATTTAATAATGCATTAGAAACTTGTGTTCATGTCATAAAAAAGATGACAAAATGTAAAACTGAGTTTTTCCACATTTTCAGTTTATTCAGAATTAAGTTGGGTTTTTTATTATTATTATTCTTACTACCACTGTTGCTGCTCTTGTTTTCCTTGTTCTTGTTGTTAAACATACACAGTCAGTTTATTAATTGATTCTATCACTCAAACCTGCAAAAGCTCATTCCAGAATAAATATATTCTAGAAAGTATTATTCAGTCTGGAAATGCTAAAAAAAAAGTAGTGAAACACAAACAAACAAACAAACCCAACAAACATTATCCAGATAAATGTTAATTCATTGTATTTTCATATAATGAAATAGTATTTCAAAGAAATAAGATTGCTTTTTCCTAAATAACTTCATTTAAATTCTGCTTTCATGCAAAGCTATATTAATCCTTTGTTGTTATTATGTGTCCAAAATTCTTACTGGAGACAGAAGGTTCCCATCAGTGCTTGGCACTTTGTCACAACACAGAGTTGGTGTAAATTTAAATATGCAGAGAGGACCTTGGCAGTGGCTGCAGTGTTCTGATAGCACAGCCAAGTTTCAGGTGGTTGGATTTCCAAGGAAACAGGCTGGCTCTCCCTACAGTACTCCCTCCATCTCCAGTGTGGGGAGCACATCTCTAGCCTTCCACATCATGTTGTGGGAAGCTCTCTTTGGAACTTTTATTCCAAGATCAGAGCAATCGATTGCTCAGACTCAAAACAGAGAATTAATTTTAAATTTAAGTAATATTGACTTAAATTTCTACAGTTCAAGCATCTTTCTGGAAACTTCTGACATTGCATTAAAAGAAATGTCAATAGGAATATATTTTATTTAAGATATTCCACTGTCTGTACTGAGAAAAGCAAAGGTGTTCAGGCTTCTGGGAAATACCACAAGGAAGATAGAGCAATTGCACTTGAGCAACAATTGATTTAAGTAATTTTAACTTTAGAGACCACTTACTGTCCCTAGGGCTTATCCTTCTGTGCTTGGCCTTGTGACACCCTTTCAGCACTGAGGGTCCCCTTGGTGTCTAAAACATCAGTGGGAGTGGGATGCAGGCTGTGTCACCCTTTCAGCACTGAAGGTCCCCTTGGTGTCTAAAACACCACTGGAGTGGGATGCAGGCTGTGTCACCCTGTCCCCACCATGGGAGCTGCTCAGGGGTGGCTGCTCCCTGGCAGGCGTGGTGCCTGCGCCCAGCTCCACTTGGAGTGACAGCAGAAAGAACCAGGCAAAACCCAAACGTGCAAATGAGCTATGTGCCCATGAGCCTGACCTGTGGCCCTGGTTAGGCAACTGCAGTTGTTGAACAAATGAAATCTGACAGCAGGGCTTTATCCCAGATCATCATTTGTGCACTGGAGCGCTTGGGCGTTTTTTTGACCTGGTGCTGGATTCTGCAAGCTAAAGCTACCAACCACAGCCTTGCAGAGAATCATTATTTAAGGTGAACAGGCCACTGAGGATATCCTGACACCTTCTGTGCAGCAGGTGAAAAAGCAAAATTGCTTCTGTTCATCCCAGGAGACATCCAGGGCTTGATTCAGTTCCCTAAAAACAAGCATGTCCTGTCATTGGAGATGATCTCTGGACACATGAGATACTCAAAGAATCATAGAATGATAAGGGCTTGAAATGGACCTTAAGGACCAACTGGTCCCAAGCCCTCCTGCCATGGGCAGGGACATCTCCCACCAGAGCAGGGTGCTCAAGGCTTATCCAACCCTGCCTTGAGCACTGGGGTTGGGACATCCACAACTCCCTGGGCAGCCCATTCATTCCATCGTCTAACCACATTTAATATCTAACTTAAATTTCTCCTCCTTCAATTTGTACCCACTACTCCTTGTCCTATAGCTGCAGTTCCTGGTCAAGAGTCCCTCTCCAGCTTTCCAGTAGATCCCCCTTAGGTACTGGAAGGTTGCCATCAGGTCTCCATGCAATCTTCTCTTCTCCAGGCTGAGCAGCCCCACCTTTGTCAGCCTGTCTTCCCAGGGGAGGTGGTCCAGTGCTCTTATCAACTCCATGACCCTCCTCTGGATTTATTCCAACAGTTCCAGGTCCTTCTGATGTTGGGGATGATGCCTTGGGTTTTAGCTTTTATATTTTTCATATTCTCTGCTGTTTAGGGTGTAACTCTAAAACTTCATATTAGATGTTAGTAAGGTCTCTTCACAGGGTAGTCAGACAAAACAATCCCTTCCCAGCTACAGAATCAAGGACACCCAGTACCCAAAAAGCATAAACAACAGCGAGGGAAAGGGGGTGAGCAGGGGGCTGAGACTTCATAGCCTGGGGCTGTGGTTGGATAATTGACCCCAATAAGTAAATGAACCAAAACTTATAAAATAGTTAAGACCCATGACTGGGATCATCTTGGATTTGATTTGGGTGTATCCCCAGCTGGGCTCTTGCACTGTCCAAAGTGTATCCTCTCAGTAAATACCTATTTTATCCCTTTTGCTCTGTCTAGTCTCTGTTCCAGGTCTGCCTTTCCAGGCAACAGGGACACCAGAACAGCTCACAATACTCCAGCTGGGATCTCACAGATCCCAGCAGAGTAGAAGGGGCAGAATCACCTCCTTCAAAATGACACAGAATGTGTAATAGACACAGGTTCTTCTGAAGTGACATCTGAAGAGCAGGTCAAATAAGCCAGATTATCCCAAAGGGTGTGGATTATATCCACCTGCTTGGTTGGTGGATTGTCAAACAGCCAGTTCAGCTGCATCACTCTCTTTTAATTTTGCTGATGAGGGAGCACGATGCAGCTGCCATCACATAAATGTGTGAAGCCATTTGAGATGCTCTGGAATGGCTGCCTTCAGTTACTGATTCAGGTGAGTGTAGCCTTCTGTGGACTCCAGAAACGTTGATTGGAAGGGATCTCAAGAGGTCACACAGTCCAGTCTGAACATCCCAAGCCACAACTCGTGGCCACTGTCTCCTGTTTCATTAGCTGATGCCAGTGAAGCTGAGAGGAAGAGCAGTGAATCTCCTCCAACACCACTTCTCCCTGGAGCAATGGCATGACAGCACAACCTGCAGCAGACTGTGAAGTGCTACCTCACTCTTTAAGAACAGAGAACATTATATGTTGTCTAAACTTTTATTTGATGTGGTAAAAGACACTTAGCTGAGTCATAACACATACAACTATTTAAGCTATGCTTAAAAACTGCACCTACAGTAACCATAAACCTCACAAACTGCTGCCCTCCCTTCAGCTGTGCCAGAAAGTTTAAGGATTTATTCTGTGATGTTTTCCTTCTGTACCTATTACTATCCCCTGGAGACCAATGACATGAACTCCCCATGCTGCTGGAAATCACATAGACTGTCACAGAGTCAGCTGCACAGGCCTAAGAACATAAAACTGGCCACAGAGACCAGGTCAAAATCCATCTAGTGCAGCATTTCACCTCTGATATGTAGCCAAAAGTGGATGCCTAGGGAAAAATTTGCTGAATGCAGAAAAATAATAAATAGTAGTATTTTCTCAAAATAAACACTCAGTCTGCCATCACTCCTGGCCCAGGAACTCCCTGAGCCAGAGAAGATAATTTTGGATTTAACACTAGCACATTATTCTCTCTGGACAGTTTACACTTAAATCCATGCAATACCTTTGATGCAGGCTGGTCTGAGCTGAAAAGTGTGATCTTGCAAGTCCCTGCCAAACCACTCCGAGTAATGTCTCGATCATTCCAGATGAACATTGAACCAGGGAGCACACACAGATGTTACAGTTCAAAGCTCTAGGAAAAATGCAATAAGTACCACATTCTTTGAACCCTGCCTCATATCTACTCAATGTACATTTGTAGATATTGAGGCCAAAATTAATCTGTGTATCTGACTTGCACTATAAAATATAGCTGTATCCAATTATTGCCCCCATTATTTGAAGTGTGGAGTCAGCTTGCAGATTAGAACCCTTTAAAACAGATTTTTATATCTGAGCTCAGTACCTAAATGTGTGCCCTAGTCATTACCAGTGCACACTGCCAGGAGTTTGGCAGCTTTTCTGGCTCACTTTGATAGAGAGACTGACCTCTGCATGGATGACATTGCCACTGCCAGGAACAGGAACCTGGAAATCAAGCCCAACTTTTGGAGTTTTGACATGTGCAGTCAACTCCATGTGACTGATACAATCAGCTGCCAGAATGAAATCTGAAACTGCCTGAAGTTCATGTGTTTTTATGACTGGGTATTACGTCAGCATAGAGTTTCAAGCTCTATGGTTATTAACTTTTGAAAGACTGCTTTCCAAAGGGTTAATGAGTCATATCACTAGCTGATAGAAATGCCAATTAACAGGGATCAGCTGTAGAATAATTGGATGCAGAATGTGAGCATTAGGTATGCACAGAAGTTACAAAACCCAAGAGGATAGTGTAAAATTGCAGCTTCTAGGGAGTTCAATCTCTAGAAACCCTTAGTCAAATTTCCCATATTTGGAACCCTTTCCTCCACTTACACAACAAATAAGAGTTTTCAATATAATTCAGATTACATTATATATTTAAAAATAGTTAGGTCCTCAATAAGGCATTCAATTTCATTGTACCACAGAATCACTCAACAGAAAGTGATTTAATGAATACATCTGGAAAATGCATGTATTTTAGTGACTGATAACATCTGCAGTCACCTAGCAACATATTTGTGACAGTGACCTGGCAAATTGTTGAATGGTATTTTTAACTGCTTAGCCACTGTGCTGAATAGGTTTTTCTCATTTCAGTCAGATTTGGTATTAGATTGTACATATGAGAAAAAATTTAATTGGGTATATAAATGTAGTGAGAGTGAATATTAGAAAAGGCATTGTGACTTCAGAAAAGTATTCTTGTGGTTCCAATGAAGAAATGCTGAGAAGTTTTTAATTTTCCTTTGCCTTGGTTGCTTAAACTGTGTCAGGTATGTAGATTATCTAACTTTAAATCTATCAAGGACACAAGAAATCTATTAAAACATAGACTAATTTTGAATGTATTTCCTGTGCCTTAGAGAACAGTATTTATTGCTTGTATTTTAGCTAAATAATATTAGCATCAAGCATATTTGCATGTAACATAATCTATTAATAGGTAACTATTAATATATTTGGATAGAGAGTGTGGCTTTTTGCATGCCTTTATGCTGCATCTCTTTAACCTCTGCATATTACATATAGAATAAATTAAGTGATGCACTAATCCTGGAAATAGGCATATTAAAAATTCACAAGTTACCATTCCTTCCAAGAATTAGCTATAGCAGGCCTGTGACTTTCATCCCAAACACAGGCAAATGACCTTTCATTTAAATACAACATAATTTTCAGCTTTTCGTGGCCTGTGAGTTTGTTTCTTCACAGCCTCTCTACAGTGAGCTCAGCAGCAGCAGAGATAAAACTTCCATAAGCACATTGTTTCTCTGACCTGCTGACAATACACAACTTCTAATGGACAGTTTAATTTCAGCTCACAGGCAGCTCTATCACTGAACATGTACGTCCACCAGCTTACTGGGGAGGAGGGGATTCAGCTCCTCCCAGACCAGACACCAGCACAGGTCAACCAACAAGTGCTTTGAGGTCTACTGCCAGTAGTGATTGAACTTCATTGACCACAGTGAGCTCAGACACTTGTGCAGTCTTTAACAAAGGGGAAAGAATAATGAGTGCTGAATAATGCATGAATAACAAATTCATATCCCTCCCTCGGTCTCTTTTAAGTTTTATACAACATACAGAAGGCAAATGTCCCCTCCTAGTTAATGTCTTAAGGGATTATTAAACCACAAGTTCCAGGCTGGCTCAATGCACGTTTCAACCTACTGCCATTTGTGCACGAACATTCCTTCCTTACTGGAAAAAACCTCACCCCTGGAAAATTATGTATGGACATGGAGACACTGCAAAGTGAAAAACTACTCACAGGAGTTACTTGCTGCTCAGTGGCAATGAATGTAAAGCAGAGGTGAATAGTTGGATGTTCTAGAAACTATTGTGAGAAATTTGGGTGGACTCCCCCCAGAAGGATATGGATTTAAAACAAGTTGCTTGTGAATAGGAGGTAATTCCAATGGTTAGCATTCTCCCCTAGCAATGTAATTGATTCTATGCCCTTACTTTATGGACCTAGAAAGACCAAATTTTGGTTCACTTTTGTACTTCATGTAGAAAATGTATAAATGGGGATAATTATAATGAATATGTGCACAGGAATCAGGGCCTTACTCAGGCACTAGGTGAGCATTAGATGGGAGATTGCAGTGCTCAATAAACAGGCAGCACACATTTTGGGTATATCCCAATTAATTGCTGTTACTCTATAATTTATTTCATAAACCTGCATTCATGAGTGGAAAAAGCCTGTCCTGAAAGCAGTCACTGCTTAATACCCCTATCATTTCTCTTTACAGCCATGCTGTTGCTGTAATGCCCATAAAATGACCTGAACAATGGTTAGGCAGCTGCTGTCATCTGATTGATCCTCATTAGACTAATTATAAGTGTCCCACCAGTGTCTTCTACTTCTCTGTCATCAGCTGGGCAACAGTCTTCTTTTGTCTCTGGAACTTCTTCAGGGCAGGAACTAACTTCTGGGGAAAATATCCTGCCTTGCACAACAGGACCTTGACCTTTGACTGAAATCTCTGGATATTGCAGCTTATTGTCTGAGAACACAAAGAGCATGGGTATGCCTGGACAAAACCTCCTGGTAAGAGAAGAAAAGGTAGAAAAGAGTATGTCTGAAACCAGTCATGGTAAAAACAAACTGTAAAGGATCTATGAACATACAAGACTGTGCTGCTGTTGTTCACTGACATTTTTGGCTGAATTTATCAAAAAGACAGGAAATCTTTACCCAATAAAGTTAAAATTCACCTAGAAGATAGGCTTATTGTCTCTCTACAAAATGAAGAAATTGATGGAGAGGATATTCCAGAAAACTCCTCTCCAATTTTGGAGTTTTCCATCCATGTATCTTGACCTCTCTAGCAATACCCTCACCTACCTCCCCCTCCATGCCACCCCCCCAGCACTGCTCATACACTTTCAGGTGTATATTGGCCATGGCAGCTTTCACCCCTCCATGTACAGAAATCACCATGAGGATTCCTTGGCATCCTCTTGCAACAACTCAATGGCTTCCAGCATTCCATCCCCCATGGGAGGCCTGAGCTGCAGCTCCTCAGGAGTGCAATATCCCAGTATGATCCTCAAAAGGATGCTGTGGTGTGCTGCCATGAGCAAGGGAGTGTGGAGGAGCAGGCAGCTGCACGCCAGGCTGCCCACAGGAGCACAACCTGCCTGCACATCAGAGGCTTTGCAGAGTGACAAGTGACACCCTGCAGGGCTGTGACTGAAGGGACACAGTACCAAACAACACCACAGCTAATAGGCACTAACAGTACCTGTAGCACCAGTAGTACTACCTGTAATACCAGTCACATGTCCCAGCCAGCAGTGCTGAGTGTGGCTGCACTCTGAGCCACTGTGAAGGCATGGCTCCTCCCTCCTGTGCTTCTCTGTGCTTCACAAACTGCCCTTCCCTCCAACCCTTCCTGCTTCCCTACCAGCAGCATCCCTCCTGTCTTTAACACACAGGAGGAGTCAGAGGAGCCCAAAATGGTCCTGGGTCAGGATGATTGATGGGTTTGAGTCCCCACAAAGGAAGTGGAGGGGGACAGATGGTGAGCAGTTCCTCCAGTCCCCATGGCATCCTGCAGTGTGGCTTCCTATGGTGAAGCCTCCAAGAAATAAACTGTGTGTCTCAGCAACATGAGGTTAGCTGATGAGTGCAGTGTTTGGTGGGGAGAGCTTTCCATCTATGCCCCCAGCCCCAAAAGCTTACTAGCCTTCAGCATGATTAGTATCCCTGTAGTTAGAGATGCAAGAACTATACCTGCAATGCTAGCAGCAACTGTGTGGTGCTACCACATTCAACAAAAAGCAGGATGAGCACAGGCACAGTGACCATGGAACAATGTCCTGGCTCTTCAGAGCTGGTGCATGATGAAACACACGTGCCTCAGATCTGCTCTTGGTTCTGTTCTGCGCAGGATTTTACACACCTGTCTCTGTCTGGAGCAAAATCTGAGACAAAAAAACCAAAGAACTAAACATTACCAAAATCTGAGAGATCCAGATGAATTTGCCCAGCCCAGAAAAAGCCAAATCCAATTGTTTGTGAATTTTGGATCTGAAGATCAAGTCAGAGCTGTACTTCATGGCTTGGTCTCACCTTTAATATAGAGAAAAATATTTCAGCCCTTAAAGCAATTCTTTTTTGTCTTGCATGACCGCCTTTCTGATTTCAGGATTTCAGTGATGACTAAAGACATGGTTGTTACTGTCTTGACCTCTCCCAGTGGAGGCATCTTCTAACCTACGTGTTTCTTTGGGAGGCAATTACTTTCTTCCTGCTTCTGAGGTTTGCAATTTTGGAGCTAGTGCTTTCTTTCAAGCTCCCCCAGCCCTTCCAGGAACCTCTCCAGGTAAAAGCAAATATTATCTCAAAGGGGTACTGAGGCTTTTATTACATCCTGACTTCAGTTCTGCAATTTGTTATTTGCTGATCTGCCTGCCATTTCCCTGAGGCATTTGCAGCTCAAGTTGAACTTCACTGTTGAAACCTGGATTTCTGAGCATTTTGCTTATTTCCTGAGAGAACTTCTCTGATTTCATCCTGGTAAAGTGGCAGTTTCAGGTTGAAATTAATTTTCCACTTGCCAGCTTTCAGAGATGCTTTCCTCTTCTCATCATTTTATTTTCCTCTTACTTACTTTGCTACTTTGTCCCTTTGAGTTGCTTTTCATCTCCTTCTGTCAGAGACAGTTTCACTGGTGAACCTCCAGAAAACGGCCAGAGCCCCATACTCTGTGCAGGCTTCAGAGTGAAGTGCCTTCAACTGCCAGTTCAAGTCAACCAAAATGAAACTTTGTAAAGGAGGACTGACCAGGACTGGCTCCAGCTTCCCCTTCAATTCTTCTGACAGGCTCTTCTTGCCTTTTCCCTCCTTTCCCTTTTTGTCTGTGATGGACACCTGTACAAAAGCCAAGCACAGGGTTTACTTGCCACATGGCTAGTAAGATAGACAAATTCAGCTCCAGTTGTCTCCAATGACAAAGATACACATAATACACCATGAAAGATATAAATGCTAAGTCCATCTAGCAACAGCTGGAGAACCTAAGAAGGTTCACTTGAGAAGACAATATTTGCCTAAGAATAGCTCTGTGGTTGCACACAGAGATTTTGTACAAGCTAATGAGCAAAGTTTAAAAATCCCTTTAACACTGTAGGTTTCTGTGTAAGCTACATACATAATAAGGTCAAACCCTGCTTCCAATCCCACCTCCTCCATACAGGTCCTCTCAAACTGCAAAAGGAAAAGAGTGTATATTTTGGCTGCTCTAGAAGAATAGTCAGGTGCCACAAAACTTGTGTTGCTTGTCTCAGCCCTCAGCCACACTGGGAAGGAGGATGCATTTGGTGGTGACCCTTGGCTGGGAGATCCGCCCAGTCAGTGACCAAGGCTGCTCTGAAACATCTTCTACTCTGCTACTATAAGTGAATGGTGATGGAAAATCAGCTGTGCCCTAGTTTTTGTGCTTGTTGAGTTCACTGCAGCAGTGCTCATGGATGATTTATCTTCTGGAAGGCATTCAAACAGCCCAGCTATGTCTGCTCTCACACGTCTCCACCTGAGAAGCAGAGTAACTCCTCTGGCTGGGAGCCACACCCATCCAACCCCTGCTGAACAACCTGGGGTATATGGGACTGCCAGGGCAGCTCAGGGGGAGTGTTCCCAGACTGTGGCACGAGCACTGGGCACGTGTTCCAGAGTGCTGAGCATGCCACAAAACCTAGACAGAGACAGTGGCAGGGAGCAGGAAATTCCAGGATGCCATTCCTTAAGCAGGCATACCCACACCATTCTTCAAAGAGGCTTGAAGGATTTGCAGCCGCTGCCCAGAAATGGGGCCCAGGGTAGTCAGACCTGCCATCTGCTCCAACTTGCTAGAATGCTATATATGAGCATTTGGAAACCACAAGAGTTTGCTTCTGATTGCACCAGCATCTGCTTCCCTAGGCCAGATCCAAACCAGGGGCACTGCCTGCACCTCCCAGTGCTGCCCCATGTGCACCTGGCTGCCTTTGCTGTCACACCCTTGCTCTCCCTCAGGACTGCACCAGTAGCCACCTCTGCCTGCTCTGGTTTGCCTCCACCTCCTGATAAACCTTGCCTGCCTCTCCCTTGCAGAACCCCAGACATCTGATTTTGTTCCTCCTGTCTAGTGCTTGTGCCAGCACTGCTGAGCTCTGCCTTTTCCCATACTTGCTACACAAGTAAAAGGGCAGCCTGTCCATGGAGACACACTGGGCACAGACCTAAAGAACAGTGAGGACCACAGCACACCACAAACACCTGCCCTGGCATGCCCTGACACTCAAGAGAGAAGCTGTGCAAGATAATAATTCTGCACCAGCAGGATTCCTTAGCTTCTTTTGCAGATTTTGTAACATTTGGTTGGTTTAGGGTAGACAGCGAAAGTCTGATTTCAAAAGCTGGCTGGATTTCACTTTAAAAGGAAAACACTTTCAAAATTAGGTCTTTTGAACCGTGCTTTCACATTTCAGTGGCTGCTGTATTGGTAGCAGCTGGAATTAGCAGCTAACTCTTGACTTGGTTTGAATAGACCAAATACTTACTCATGAGTCTGCTTCCAGGCTGAACATGGAAGCAAAATATGACAATGAAGGGTAAAAGGTATACACAAAAGCTTTGGAGGCTTCTGAGGGCCTGCATGACAGCAAAGAGAGATGCCATTTTTATTAATATTTTCCATTTTTGGCACTTAGGCATAACCTTTTAAAAATGTATAGGTCAGATCTGTGTCTCAAAGTCAGGAACAGCTTTCCTACTGCTTTTGATGGAATTCAATGCATTAACACTGGTGTATCAATATCTTACAATTTGTATCAGCCATTAGCATTGCTAATAATTTTACAGTGAATGTCATGATCTATAAGAGGATTTTACATTCAACTTACTAGCAGAATAAAACACTTTTAAATGATACATGACACTTTCTAGCTGATAAGATCTGAAAAGTGTGAACCCTCAGTATTTTAATGCAGAATACAAATAACAGCCCAAGGGTAATATTTTTGCATTTAACTCCTTAACCCAATTTTGGCTTATTCAAGTTATAAGGGACAATTTTTCAAAGCTTGTATTTGGCAAGACAGCTGATCTTTGTTATCATCAACTGCAATAATTATTCCAGTACCAGGAAGTCATCATTCATTAGCTCAGACTTCTTTAGATGATTTTTACTTTTATTTCATAGATCCCTCATATAAATAGCATTGATGCCATACCAGTTGAATTTTAGGCAGGTCTGCCATTCTCCCCAGAAAAGAAGTGATTCAAGAAGTCCAGCAATCTTGTCCCCAGCTCCTCTTTTCCTTTTGCAGCTAGAGGCCACTTGCACAGCAGATATCTGCACTGGTTCCTACAGCACCAGGTCATTCCCTGTGTGCTCTGAGCAGGGCAAGACCCTGGAGGGGTCTGGTCCAGGCTTGGCCATCACAGAGCAGATTACTGCTCCCTACTACCAACACTGAAAGAAGAAAGCAAACAAGAAATGCAGCCTGGCAAGGAAGCCCCTTGTGATGCTGCAGTTTTTGCACCTATTTATGTACCATCTGTTGGTCAGGGCTGTGCCTGCAAGTACAGAATACATTTAATTGGAATGGGCTTGGAAAAGCAGCGTGAAGGGACAGTAAAGCAGTGGTGGAGAACACAGGCATCATGTTTTGCAGGTGATGCACCAGACACTTGATATCTTGTTGCATTTCTTCATTCATTCATTGCAAGGGGAATTTTTCAGATGCCTTTTCCTCCCTGCCTGCAGTGTGAACCACAGTACTGCTCCACAGCCATCTACTGAGAGCAGATCTCACCATGGATACCCATTTAAATAGAGAAGTCACAGGACAGTTGCTATTTGTGTGCCTGAATGGAACTCTATTGTGCTTTTTTTTTTTTTTTCTTCAGTGAACCAGAACAAACCCTTCTTTTTCTTTGTTTATATTAAGTGAAAAAACATACTGATACTGACTTTCAGATAAAAAAACCTCTTAGTTGTAGTCAGTTCCTTCTCTCTTTAAGAACATCTGGGGATACAGAGACAGTCCATCTGTCCTGCTCCAACACTGAGACAAAATACCTGTGATCTTAAATATCCTTCTCATTTCCTGTTGGATTACACCTCATGCTGTAGTCCTTTGCAGTCAAGGACTGCTTCTTTTATCCATATGCCCATATCTAGAAACACCAACAACTTTCAGGCAACAGCCAAATACAAGTTTTTGATATCATGCATGGAAATTATTTTTTTTTTGTTGAGGTATTGAGTCAAACCTAAGAAGACCTCAGACTTGTCTCAGAGGGCCATTGTCATCCTTGGCATAATAACCTCTCTCTCTCTGCACTCTGGCTTTGTGTCTCTATTTTTAATTTGTTTTGCTACAGCGTCCTTGTCAGACACTAGGGGCTCCTTGTGCTTCTCTTGTACAAACATGTAAGCAAACAGTAGTTATTGCTGCAGTGAATTCACATACTCAGAGGGAAATGATTTCTGAGGAAAAAAAAATTAAGGCAAAGGAAAGGAAAAAAATAGTGGAATGCATTTTCAGTAACACCCTAGCTGTGTTGTCTGCACAGCCTTGTGCTGATGCCAGGCCAGTGGCTGTCCCTGTGAGCTCCCTGTGCCCAGCCTGGTGCTCTGGCAGCACCACAGCCCCGTGGTGTGAGCCAGCCCGGGGTTCACACTGTGTGCCCGGGCTCTGCCCAGCTCTGCAGAGCCACCACGCCTGTCAGAGCTGCCAGCTCACATTCACACATGCAACTCCAGCTCCACTTCAAGCCTCTTCATTTTTAAAAAGAGGTTAAAGAACTTACACAATGTTAGCATAAATCAGTTTGTAATGTATTATCTTAAAGGACACTAGGCAAAGTCTTGTCTTGGGACATATCTTATAGGACAGTATTATTCTCTCTAGGAGACACCCACATGTGGATTGGATGTCCAGGCTTCTGTCACAGCCAGTGCAGTCCAGAGACCTGCCCACTTCACCCCACAGCAGACATCTTGGCACACCAACTTGCTGGCTAAACTCAGATGTCTAGTGCCAGCTTTGCCTCTGGTATCCAAGATATTTGCACAGAATTGCCAAATATTAAACATGACCTTTCTCCCTCCCAAGTGGCAGCTGGAAGTCGGGGCCTATTACAGGATATCTCAAATGGCACTAAGTAAATAACTGTGGACAACTGAAGCAGTCAGCAGGATAGCTCTTCAGGTTTCCTGCCTATGATGGGAGTTTGGATCTATCTCATACAGAGACATTTCATCCTTCCTGAATGTCACAAAAAAGACAACTGTCAATTTTTTTTTTCCTTCTCAAAGGATGGGAAGCTTGGCTCCAAGTTCCAAATCAGCTTCTCTCCAGAGCATCCTTCCTCCCAGAGGACATCATGGGGCTCACCCAGCTCTTCATAACTTTCCATACCTCCCAGCAGCATCCAGCCTGCCTTTAGCTAATGCACTGACATAGTTTTGTGCACTGCTTGAATTAATTCCACTATAATGTAATCTTCTGAAAAGGAACAGTGTTTATCCAGGACTCAGCACCTCTCAGACTTTCTCATTACTTACATAGTGTTTATAGTGCTCAGTGGTGCCAATCAGGGTAAGTATTTATTGCTGCAGGCTGTTTACTGCTCCATATCTGAATATAGCTGCTGCCCTGAAGAACTCACGATTTAATTATAAAGCAAGATGCTGGGAATTTAAAACAAGAGAGAAAATTAGTGAGCAGAAGAGGTAAGAGTGACAAAGTCAGGAGAAGCAAAGTATTTGTTATTCTACTCTGTTTATTATTTTATAATTGTATGCTTTTAAATTAAAGTGTATTTTTTCTACCAAAAAAACCCCAAACAACTAACCAAACTACACATGGTTTATTTCTCTTTTCCTCCTTCCTGTTTCTCATTGCAATTTGTATTTCTCTGTAGAAAGATTGGACTTTACATAATTCGATGCTTCCATTTAATCCTATTTAAGATTCTCTTTCATGTTTATAACTTCCATCTGCTTATATACCATTGGTTCAGGTGTCTCCTCCAAGCTCTGTGCTGGACTATCAGCAGAGACACACAAGGCTTTTCTTTCCCTAGTGGTCTATGAAGCAAGGCAGGTCATATTCATCCATTTTGCCTCCACTCCTCTTGGTTGATTTGCCTCCAGGCTGAACCTTGTGCCAGCAGGTAGGTTTCCCACTGCTTTCTTGGCAGGACCTCCTCTGGATCTCCTAGGACCATCAGTCCTGCTGTGAGTCTCAGGACATCAGCCACCATCATCCTATCCATATCATCCCAATGAATTCCAGCTCACCTCTATCTGCCATCCAACTCACTTTGTAAAATGCATGGACACACTTTCTCACACACAAGATCACTTCTACCATTCATTTAAAACTAAAATTTGAGTTATCTCTGCAGGATAATCCCCCCCCCCAATAACTCAATTTGATAAAAATCAGAAACATATCACTGCAAGTATTACCCACATTATAGGAGACACCAAAGTGTGCTGCTGCTGTGCCACATGCAGGAGAAGAGGCACTAGAAGTGCAAAAGGCATCACAGGCAGAATAAGCTTTTTAAAAAATCATTGCGTATTGAAAATCAGGGTTTTGTATTAAAAATCAGTACACACATTTGCACTGTTATCTCTTATTCAGATTCCACAGCTGTATTCTCAGAGCTCTCCTCTCTCTTAACACAGAAGAGACATAGGATGTTGGAGGGAAATACTTTTCTTCTGTTCCAGAGAAGTGGTTGTTAAGAAAACATCTCTTGGATGTGTAGGTCACATTGCATTTGTCTCATCTGGGCTCATCTTTGTGTCACCAGGCATTGCCTGTCCCAGGCAGCCTGGCTGTGATGCAGAGAACTTCCTGATGTATTTGTCCAGTGAAAACTGAGCCACTTGCACATGTCACTAAAGCCACTAGACATGTTCCCAGCCCCAGCTCAGAACTGACCTGACCAGATTAAGGAGAGAAAAACAGTAAAAACATATATTTTTCACTACAGGGTAGTTCTCATGGGGATTTTATCCATCTGTAGTAATACCAGAAGGATGAATATTAAGTTTGTGTCCAAAGCCTGTGTTAGCTGACCATGCCAGTAACAACAACCATGGCTGCCTGCCACCAGGAGAGAAAGCTCGTTATTTCCCTGACACTGTACTTTACATGCTGTACTTAGCTTAGTGAATCACTCAGCTGGAGCTTGCTATTCAGACTTCCTATAGTACAAACTGCTTTTTTCTGTCCCCTTTAAAACAACTTTCTATTTTCTCTTACACCCAAGGGAAAGTTAGAACTGAGATTTTATAAAAACTCTGCATAAAGGATACAGTTTTTGTGTGTACCTTGAGGTGCACAGGGATTTCCCCGTACTTAGGTAAGTATGCTCAGTTTAGATGTCCAACACATGTGTCAGTAGGTCACAGTGAGACCATTGTCACTATTCATGTGGGTTTCCTCCACTCCCTTTACAGGTCATACCACTCCCAAAATCTGGCACACATGATCCACTCAGGTGGCCACAGCTCTCAGTCTGGTATACTCAGGTGTACCTTCATCTCATCCTTGTTTCATGGGCAGCAACAAGTGTTGGGGCAGCCTAGCAACTTTGGAGTTTTAGCTCCAGACTTAATCCATCACCACCTGTGACCTTGACCTGTGGATGCTTAAAAATTTGCATTTCTCCTTCTGGGTGATTCCATTAATTGGGCAGGAGCTATGAGTACTAATGAAACAGTCAACACCCCTTTCTGCCTGCTTGGAGCCACATATACAGACTTAGCAGGGAGAAGTAAGACATGGACTAAAGACAAGACCCATCAACATGATGGAAAAAAACACACAAAATCCTTAAAGGGGAAAACTTCACTGAAAGAAAGATAGCAAGTTTTCAAGCAAATCAACTGCCTGAGATTAAGTGTTACCATCGTAATTTGGAAGTTGAGAGAGTTGGTGTTGATGTCAGCATCACAGGAAGACAGGAGGAATAAACTCTAACCCCCTGCCTTCTCAGAGATAAGTTTCGTCAGCAGGAGCTCTCTTTGTGTCTTGAAGTAAGCAGCCATCTCCACAAAAGCTCTGTGGTAGATGAGGAAACAGATCAATCAGAAATTTGCATGAGAACAACAGTAATTTATATAGGAAAATGCTTCCCCTGAAAAACATTCTGAGGATCAAGGCCCCCTGGTATGGAACATATCTGATGCCAAGATCACTACTTGAAGCATGAAATGAGAAGAAAGCATTGTGATTTCTTGAACAAGATCTAATTGTGTTATCTTTCTGAGTATTAGAAAATAACAGGTGTGAAAACTGCCCCTCTTACTGGGATTCTGTTGGCTGAAAACCAGAAATGAATCCTCATGTCATGGAAAAAGGTTCTGCCAGAGGGAAGAGGATTCATAGGGCTGTATTAAATATATCATCTTGACAATTTCTAGAATACAGCAGCATGGAGTAATTTTTTTACAGGCCTCCAAAGACTAGTTGTCTTCTTTGACTGAGGGGAAGAGGTGCAAAGAACAATCAGACATGACTTTAAAATATATCAGCACCTAATGGTCTTTCCTTGTGGAAATCTTGCTTTGTTCCCTAAGGGCCTGCCTGCTTTTGCAGAGCACAAGAGATACACCAAAAAACCTGATGAGGGTGGGTATGTGTTACACTGTATCTGTAAATTATGAGCATAAAATAACTGGAGACTGGACAGCAGAGTTTCTTTAACACAGATAACCCCACAGTAGCTATGATGTACAGCAATTCCCAAATATTTACAAGCCCCGCTCTCCCAGTGCAAGACTCAAAGCCACTCTGACTCTCCACCACAGGGGACAAGGGCAGGGGTCTTCTTAAAGCAGCTCAGAGACAGCTCTTCTCTGTCCATTTTCTGCTCCTTTCCTTAGAATTAAAGGGAACTTGGTGTCAGTTTATCAGGGAGCAGACAGAGGCTAGTGGGCATCTCCAAAATGCCCCCAAAAAATCTATATTGAGATATATGTGCAGGTATAGGTAAAATTCACCATAAAATTATCTAATTATTTTAAAGTATTCAAGAATTATCTGAGATTGTCAGGACTGGATATTATCAATTCTCAGTGACTACAGACCCTGTTTTCATGTGATTCTTATTTGTAATGCACAAGCTATTAGTTTTTTAATTTATATAGCAGAGAATTATCCTTTAAACATTGCAGCATGGGAAGAATGACACCCTTTTTTTGACTTATCTAAAAATCACCTTGAGCCCTGCAGCTTCAGAAGCAGTAAGCCCATAATGCAAAAGGATATGTGGAAAGAAACAAACCAAGAAGTCCTTCAGTCCTCACTGATGAATACAACAACCAGTTTTCCTGCCACCTTTGCTGCTATCCTCCCTAATCACATCTTCTAGCAAAAGTACCTCTTGCATCAATCACTAAGAAAGATGTAACCTCCTAATCCAGCCATAAGGTGTAAAACTCTCAAAAGATCCCATTTGTTGGGTTTCATTATAAGCTGTATCTTAGCTCAGTTCTCAAAGCTATGTAAAAAACCAATCAAGGCCAGGAAAAACCATCTTGGAGGACAGGGAAATGAAGTGTCAGGCACTGTACATCCAGTACTTGGCAAAAGGATACATGGTCTCCTTGCTTGCACTGAGCAGTTTCAGTGCATCTGAAGAAGTGTTGCACTGCTACCATAGACAATTTGCAACTCCACTGCTCTTGGCATGGCCTGGGAAATCCTGTCCCAGCTACACCAGCTGCTGGTGGTCTCAAAGGACTAGAGAGCACCTGGGAATCACTAGCACTGGAAGGGTTTTTGGATAAACTCCTTTCTATCCTGAGCCACAGTGACCCTAAAAAGCAACAAGTGTTAAATTACTGCAGCCAACTATACCCTTATCCAGCCTTTTGACATAAAAGCATCTCTCAGACTCTACAGCTGCACCACAGTAGCTCAAACTATTTTTGAACAATAGTCACTGTCTTATGGCATTTGAAACACTAAAATGGGCCTAAATTTCATCTATTTACCCATCTCCATCAAGTTCTTTATTATAAACCTGTAACTTTAGCCACTTTCCTCTACATAACCTGTCTTGTATCCAATACACAGATGAAATAGCCTGCAGCAGTTTTCTTCTGTGGTGTCAGGATAAATGTATGCCCTTGGCATCCCACTGCTGGACATATTTCATAGTGAAACAGAGGAAGGAGAACCTGAGGCTTCCCAGGTGAAGCAACATCACACAGACCACACAGGTTACACAAGAAATTTGGAGAGGATTTCTGTGTCACAGAGAGATATTTGATGCAGGTTTAAAGCAAAAAACCCCCACATTTCTTCACGTAAATTAAAAATTTAGGAGAGTTCCGTGATTTATGTTGTGTTCTATGTTAATGCCATTATATTTAGTGATATGACTTACACTAGATTTAGGAAAAAGTGTTGCTTTAGAAAAAAAAAAATCTTTGTAATTAATATTTCACTTGGTCTGAATATTAACTTCAAAAAATAGACACTTCTTGAATTCTGTGTTTGGTCTTCTTGTACATAATATTCTGATATGATGGCAGGGGCATATTAAACAGTCTATCTGATGCTAAATTAACTAATGGCCAAACAAAATGTTAATTCCAACCAAGGAGTACGTTCTTCCTGAAAACTGGAAATAAATATGTTTCTATAGAGGGTATATGCTTATTTTTCAAGTCTTGAGTATTTAAGTTACTACCTTAAGTTACTATCTAAGCATAATGCTTAAGAGGACAGAGAACAAAATTATAATAATTTTTCAGAGCATATACAACTTTTGAATGGACCTGTTACAACACAGAGCTCAAACATCTTCATGCCTTAGTTTGCCACCTGTTGATAGGAGATAAATACACCCATACTTCACACAGGAGCTATAATGATATTTTAACACTGTTGTGAAGTGTTCAGAAACAATAGTGATAGAATGATGAAAATAGGTACAAAGGCAGAAAATTGCTAACATCCTTACTGCTAAGAAAATCTTAGATTCCAGAGCCCTTAAATAAAAATTTTTACTCAGAAAATGTATAAATGATAAAATTTTTCATTAAGGTTTAATTAGCTTCTAAAAACAGGCTCAAGCTAAAGAAATAAATATGTCACAGATTAACAATAACTAAATCAAAGACAGAATATTGCTCAAACCCTTCTTGCAGAATATGCAAGATCTGGTTTCAAGTCCTGACTCTGCTACAGACCTGCTACCTGCAGACACAGTAAGGCCTGTGCACCAGTCACTTTTATGGTAGTGCAAAGTCCACTAAACACAATGGTAATTTTCAGATTTGTGATTATGCTCAAGTAACAGTAATTATTACTGTTAAACCACCTCCTGAAAGCTTGCAATCAGCTGCTGTTAACAACAATTTTAATATTTATGGAATCATCTGCATCTTAGACTTTTTTTACAGGGTGTTCATGAAACCCCAGGTTTAACTACAGCTCACACCCACGCTATGGCTTTATTTTAAAATGTTCTCTGTGTCTTAAAGAAATCAGACTTACCTGCTGCAAGGATAAGGCCAGAGGGAAAATCTGCTGAGTGTGAGGTTGTTTGAACTGGTTCTACAGCAGCACTTTAGAAGGCTTGATATCAAACAGCAGCTGATCCAAGACAGACACAAAGTGCACGTGTTTGTGTTGTCAACCACGTGTGGGCACCCAGTGCTGCTGTCTGAGCATCAGGATTCCATTGCAGTCCAGCTGGATTTTGACACTGGATGTATTCAGGAAATTGTCTCAGCCTTGCCACAGTGTTAAAAATGATTGCTCAACTAGAAAAGAAACAGATCCAAATTATCACCTGCTTTTATCAAGACTGAATACTCTGTATTACACATCTGTACTTAACTGAGAAAGTGAAGAGTATGCCATTAAACACCAAACAAGAAAAGTTATACTGGAACATATCTCTGTTTACATCATCTGAACATGGATCATTCCCTCAGTTAGAGATGCATGGTGTAACAGGGATCATAAATCTATCTGATCAAAAATGGACTTTCATCAGTTTACTTGATAATTAATTTACACTTAGCTACAAAGGAAGCCTGAACATTTCACTAAACTATAGGATACCACATGGAGCTGAAATTTACATATGCCTATCTTGTAGAATCTTTTGGAAGGTCATTTAATCTCTTAGTTTCCCCTCCCTTTGGAAGGATTATTTTGTTTCTCCTCATCTCCTTCACACTGACTGTTGAGATGGTCTACTTGGAAAAAGGACTGTCTTTGACACAGTCATAAATTTACTTGTGACTTATGAAAGATACTGATGTAGAAATATTATATATTTAAAATGCCACTCATCAAATCCATTCAACAGAGACTGGTTACAGGATTCTATTAAAGTTTTATGACAGGAGTATCCCTCTGAGTACCATCATTTAGTATCTTAGGCTTCCAAATACCTCTCTTCCTGCAAAGCTGGGTAATAGCTTCAGGAATTGTAAAATATTACTTGGTTCATAAGGTCTCACAAAATTGCAGAGTAGTAAGTGGTTTGTGACTTTTGGCAAGTCTTCCAGGTCAGAAGTTCTTAAATACTAGTGATCCATGAAGCCTTATCCCATAAATCTGAAGGGTAAAATATTTGATGAGAGTATGTTTCAAAGGAGTAAAAAGAAATAAATATAAACAACAAAAACCCATAAACTCAAAAACAAACAAACAAACAATTATTTAAAAAAAAAAAAAAAAAAAAAGGAAAAAAAAAGGTAGTTCAAACTAGGAACATCCTTACAAAGCAGAAATCTAGTTCTGTATCAGTGGAAGTTTTTATTCTACCACCCAAGTGCTTCACAAACCCCGATACATAATCCTCTATGCTCTTGTGAGGAAGGAAATATTATCCTTTTTATTATATTGAAAGAAAAATCACAAAGACTGTAAAGTACAAGTGTTTCAGTACCTCCAGTGATTTTTGAGGGTTTGATTTTCTGACTTTTCAGTTCTAGGTTTAGCTTCCAGGAATACTGCATTATTTGCTGCTCCTCTTTGTATGGAGTTATCTTCTTAAGTATAACAAAGACCTTCTTCCCCAATCCCCCCCAAACTATGAATCCTAATTAAAAAAACTTACAGAATCACAGAATGAAAGATTCATCAAAGTTGGAAGAGACCTTCAAGATCATCTAAACAACATCTCCAAGTGCCACACCCAAGCACCTCTTGAACACTTCCAAAGACTCCACTGCCCCTCTGGGCAGCTCATTCCAATGCCTGACCACTCTTCCAGTAAACAATTTTTTTTTTTCTAATATCTAAGCTGAACTTCCCTTGGCACAACTAAAAGTCATTCCCTCTCATCCTTTCACTTGAGTTTTGACAGAAGAGACTGACCCTGACCTGGCTGCAACCTCCTGTCAGGAAGTTTTAGACAGCAATGAGCCCTGAGACTCCCCCAGACTAAAATATAATTTTAAGAATGTATCACTAACATACTGAGAAGTAACTTACATAGTCATTCCTATATCTGATTGACCACAGATCAAGGAAAAACAGTCTAATCTTGTTTGATTTTTCTGGACTAATGGTCCAACTGGATGTTGCTCCTTCAGAAGTGCACCCTCTCTCCTGACTGCTGAGTATGAGATGGAGAAGAAACAGGAATAATTTCTACTACCACACACAGCATCCACTGTTAGTCTGTAACATTTCACTCCTATCAGGTACACACTCCTCATCTACCAGGGTACCAAGGAAAACATCAAACCTCTTTGATCTCAGCAGTGTGCCATTAAAAAATTGAAGTATTTTTAGAGATTAGGTTCTACATTCCCCACAGTGAGAATCAGAAAGGGCTCAGTCAGATAGAAAACTCATATTACTTTCCAGAAAAAGTGTTTCACCAAGTGTTGCATGGTAATACAGCTTGGGGAGATGTGAAGACTGCATGCCTAAAGAGGTAAGGATGTTTGAGGCCCCTCAAGAACAAGGATACAAATGGGACTTATGACGTTTTAGAGTTTAAAATCAGACCTTTTTTTTTTTTTTTTTTCTTGCCAAGTACTGCAGTCTGCTGAAAAATGGTCTGGCATTAAAATGCAAAATTATATTGAACTCCATTATAATTTTTTTTTTTTTTTTAATTAGGAAAAGCAATTTTTGCACTGTTTTAGTCTTTTAAGCAATTGTTTATAGAGTGGCTATGTGGTGACCACTTAATGGATTAGTAACACTCCCTGCACTGTCTGAGGTACTGTCTGTCCTTCTGAACACCCTCTCTCAAAGCTGCTTTATTCCTCTCCCTGACCAAGCTCCAGTCCATCCGTCTTCCTCTGCTCAGGGCTTTTTCCTCATGACAATTCTGCAAAAGTGAAACAACTTACTATGGAAAACACCCCTTGTTTGCCCAAGAGTGACCACTGAGATGCACTTCCCTCAATGAACAGCAAAGCTCTTTGCCCAGTAGGGTCTGAGCTCTTTCCAGGCATTAGGATGTTCTTTATTGCCCCTACTAGTAAGCAAGAGATTTTGAACAATACAGTAACATAAAGAACATTAAAACTGTCACAAAAATAATTCCAAGGGGTGCTTGGGTGTTCTTAAAATAGGTCTTCTAATTGCTGTATTATCTCTATGGGAATTTCTAGCAGATACGTGGAAGGCAGGGATATGAATCTTATCAGTAGTGATTAAAAACTGGATTATCCTATCTGGATATTCTGAGATGCAGATAGGCAGCAATGCATGGTACAGATAACTATTGACAACTGGCTGTAATGTGATGTAGTTTTGCCACACCTGAAGTAGAAGACAAGCTGAGGACTGGGAGCAGCCCTGGAAGATGATCCTTTCTAGACTTTTTTTTTTTCCCCTTCTAAGTCCCAAGAGGAAAGCAGAGTTTTTCCTTTTACCTAATTAACTGTACTTAAAAATAGATTATGATCTGTACTAAATAACTAGAGGAGCCATTCTGTGGGGACTGGAACTCGCTGTTGGAGGGAAGCACCGTGTGGATCCTGCTTAACAAAACAATCCTGCCTTCCTGCTGCAGCCCTTGTCCTCCTAGGACTGTTCCTCAGCCCTCTGCTTCCTCTGCCTCCTCCTCCTCCGTGCAATGGATAGTGTGAGGCTGGTGAGGCACTGGAACGTGTTTCCTAGAGCAGCTGGGGATGCTCTGTCTCTGGAAGCGTTAGAGGCCAGGCCGAATGGAGCAACCTGGGCTAGTGGGAGGTGTCCCTGCCCAGCCAGGGGGGCTGGAACTCGAAGATAACTTTAAGGTGCCTTCCAAGCCAAACCATTCTGTGATTCTATGAGACAACACTCTCCAGGCTTTCATAACCCACATGAAACACAAGGCTCTGTCATTAAATACTTTTCTCCTAATTTTTTCCTATTTATCAGTTCCGTTTGAGCCACAATTGCTCCGTTTTGCTCCCCAGGAGCTGGGACACTCTGCGGTAATTTTACACAGGCACCTGATCCCTCCCGTTGCTTCCAGCGTTCCAGAAGGCGACAAGGTGCCCTGTGTCGAGGCACAGACCTGGACGCGCTCCCACCCCCGCAGCCCTCGGGGGGCCCCGCTCCGTCCCTCTGGCCCGAAACACCGCCGGGAACCGCCGCGCTGCCCGGAGCCGGCTAGCACTGCCCGACACACGCGGAGACAGCGGGACAGGAGGCACCGCGTCCGCGACCTCAGACGTGACCCGCCCTCCCCTTCCTTCCGCCTCCCTTTCCTCCTCCCTCCCCTTTCCTTCCTCTTCCCTTCCCCTTCTCTTTCCTTTCCCGGCTCCTTTCCCGCCAGTCCACGCGCGGCGGCGCCCGGCCGAGCGGGGCGCCGGCCAATCCCTTCCGCCGGCGGGGGCGGGACTTCCGCCGGGAGCCGGAAGCGGGTCTCTCATGCGAGCGGGTGGTTGAGTCTCGGCTCGGAGACGTTTCGGGCCCGGAGCCGCCGCCGCCCCCGCGCCCCCCGCCCCGCCCGCCCCCGGCGCTGCCGCCGCCCGCGCCCCCTCGGCCCCGCCCCACGCTCCGCTCTCCTCCTCACGGCATCCGGCGGCGAGGCCCCGGCGGCGGCGGCGGCGCGGCGAGAGGCCCCGGCGCCCGCGGGAACCCGACAGGAGTGAAAGGCCCCGCGCCGGCGGAGCCCCTCCCCTCCCCGTGCCCGCCCGTGTCCCCCGTGCCGAGCCCCGGCCCGAGGGCGGCGGCGGCTGTTGGTGACAGGTGAGTGCGAAGGGCCGCTCGGCCCGCGCCCTGCGGGCGGCGGCGCCTGCCGGGGCCGTTCCGCACCCGCATCTCCCGGTGCGGGGGTATGGCGGGGCCGAAGGGGGAGCGACACTCCCCGCTCCGCCGCCCCCTCGCACCGGGGAGGCGGCCGGAGCCGCCATCTTCCCACCCGAGGCGGTTCCCGGGGGAGAGACGGGAGGGAGGAGGAGGATCCCGGCTCGGGGCCGCGGTGGTGGCGGGGGTAGGGCGGGCGAGCCGCCGGGGCCGCTCCCGCACTGCGGCCTCGCAACCCCGGGCACAGCGGGTGAGCTTTGCCCCCGCGCCGACGGGGCCTTGCGGGAGAGCCGCGTGAGCCGCGGGGCCAGCGGGAAGGGGCGAGCGCCAGGGAGCCCCGCCTGGAGCGGATGGGCGTCTGGGACCCTCCGGAGGAGCAGGCGGTGCCAGCCCCGGCCCATCGCTCCGGGCACATCGCTGACTTAACACGCGAGCCGTGTCCTGAGCAGGTGAATTGCCGGCGGGCCGGGGGTGCGCCCGGGCCGCACAGCAGGACCTGCGGGAGCGCACGGGCGCTGCGTTGCCCCCAGGATTTAGTTGTTGTTGGGCCTTCGGTAGCTGCTTCAGCGGAGTTGTTTTCACTCTCGGTTTCAGTTTGTCCAGGTGCTCAAAATTACTACGTAGCTTTCTCCACAGTTTAAACAGATGTGCACTTGCCAAGCAGTGTTTGTTGTATGAGATTCCTGTGTGGCAGATAAGTATAATTATTTTTATTCTGCAGCTAAGCGAATTGAGGCAAAGTGGTTAAGACTTGCCTGTGGCCACAGAGAGAGAGCTGGTTTCAAAACCACTGTTTAAACTTGAGTCACTCTTGGGGTAAAACCATGGGAATTCTGGCTTCCGATTCTGCGTTTTGTCTCTGGCCTAGTTTTGTTGGCCTCTGAATCCTTAGTAAAATCGGAGAAGGAATTTTTCTTAAATACTGCCTCAAGGATTGCTATTGTAAGGTCTGTCTTGTGGTTGAAGTTTCATGTCGAACTTATCTGGTTTTTACAGATTGGATAAATTCTCAAAGGTCAAAGCATGTTGTATTTTTTCAACTTGCTGGGATTTCACAACTCTTGGGTTTTGATTCTGGTCTGGTAACTTTTTATCAGTTGAACTTTCATTTCTCCCTGCTGATTTGTAAGCATTTCTTCAAGTTAGTTCTCAAGATATGAAGCTAATCAGCTTAATCCCTCTAGCTATTACAACAGCATTGATATTTTTATATTGTAAATTTTTTTTGTGGGAAGTGAAAGGGAGGTGAAAACTAGGCTGAAGCCTGATAATGCACATATAAAAAGCAGTATATATTTTATATATAATGTCTACAGAAAATTTTGTTCTTCTAGATGTGTTGTCATTTATATGTGTATGCTCTTTATATGGAAGCCACAATTGCTTCTACATTCAACTGGTCTTACATTTTGGGGAAAAAATAATCTTTATTGAAATGGTAAAAGTTTTGCCTAAATGAATTAATTGAAAACATTTGATCTCTTGAATGTTCCATAATAAACAATTGTATGTAATCGGGTCCTTAAGCACACAGTGTTCTGGGTTAGATTGAATTGTTTACCTTGTAATTTTTTCCGTTTTTTTCTTACCCATTTACACACAAAAAACTGTAAAGGAATAAAGGTGTCAGCACAAGTATATGCTGCCTTGGTAACTTTTTGTGGCTGGCTTTAGTGCCAATATACACATAGAAAGTACTAATGACTGATACGTATTTATTATATATATGCTTAGATATGGGGCTGTATCTTAAATGTGTTTCATGATAGAGCAGAACAGAAGGTCTGGAACTGGAGGCAGTTATGGGGGCTTGGGGATTTTGTTTGGGGGCTTCTGTTTCTTTGAGACCTACAGAAACCGTGTAGGCAGTTTCTGATGTTTTAGTTCAATCAGCGAAGTTAAATTTTTGGTTTATTTACTGAAATGCAAAGTCAATACAGTCAGGTTTGTCTAATCTACATGTTCTGTACTGATCTGTTGGTGCATTTCTTATTAAGTCTCATATCTCACAGCGGCTTTGGCTTTAAATCAGTTGAGAGCTTAATTGGCATGGTAATATAAACTCTTTGTTAAATATTTATTACATTACCTCACAAAATGCACATGCTAAACACGGAAAAGGCATGCTTGTGACCATAGTGCATGACAAATATAAAGTGACAGCTTAAAGGTAGCAAAAAAGGAGTTAGAAAAAACAAAGTAATAAGTTTTAGATGTGTTCCATCAGTTTGATTTTTTTTTTTTTAAACTAGGTACTAGGTGGCTTTTAGGACCTTCAGCGCTATTAATGTTTAATTCCACGGTGTCTATATATATTCATCAGGCATTCACATTCTCGTAAATTGACAGGTAAGGCACACAAATAAGCATGTAAGGCACTTGACTTGCCTTTTCTTGTGCCTGTGTTGGAAGGAGCAGGTTTTGCAAAGGCTGCAGCCTTATTGATCTTGAAGAAGAGCACTCTTGCCTTGGAGGTGCGAAAGTGGCTCTGGAGGTAGCTCACAATGCAATGTCAGGAAGGCTGTTGCTGGCAGGAAGAGATGAAGCAAGCAAAGAAATGTATTCTGGAGTCTGGAGAATATTAAGCTTTGGGAGTGTGATTTGTGTGCGTGTGCATGTATGCACACATGTCAGAAAGTTACATGATGCAAGATGTAATGAGCGTGGTTTACAAACTTCTGTGTTCCTCTAGGCATTTACTAGCAAAATGACATTTTTGGACAACAGGTTTGTCTAAATCTTAGACATAACTGTAGAAAATAATCTCAGGCAGCATTTTTTTTCCTGCATGTAACACTGCATGTGACACTCAGGCTAACAGGAGTATTGGAAGTCTCCTGCATTTGCATTCTGAATGGGCACACAGGTATGAGTAGGAAGGACAGGATGTTACAAAACAGGACGTTGTAAGAAAGAAAATTAACCCTCTCCCTGCAGTTTTGAAAGAGGCAATGGTGTGTGGAGAGCTGTGTAGAAGATGACAATAAAAGCTACTTCTGTAGTAAAGGCCCTGGAAATCTGTTTGAACAATGTTGTTCTGAAAGCAAGGCCTGCACGTGGTGAAATCAATACTATGATTTTAGTCCATATACCAGATCTAGATGGGTGGATTTCACCACGGAAGCCGATAATTGAATTAGGGAGGGGAAGGTGATGTACAGCATAAAACTAGCACTTTTCCAAAATTTGTGATCCCTCAAAAAAGAGAAGATACACACACACACACTCTTCCACTGGATTTATGTTGTGCTTTGTTAAAGGCACCAGTTCTAACTGTATTTGCGTTTTCAAACTAACACGTTGGGAAAGTTCTGTTTTCTTTTCCTGTTCATTAACTCCTCTGTGCTAAACTCAAGGCAAGCTACTGTATCATAATGATAAAACACAAAAATAGCACTCTTAAGCAACTTCTCTGAATATAAAACTGAGTGATATTTCACCTGGTCAAAAAGTGTTTTGGTACTGTGAGTACTGGATAAGTGAAGAAGACCCGTTACTATTCTAAAAATCTGTTTCTTTCTCTTCAAGCATATGACTTTGTCTAATGATAAAAATGTGTCTACAACCAACAAGTTTGAGGAACTTGTTAGAAACAGGAGATCAGCAGTCGATTTCTGTTCCACCCATTCATCTACTCAAGTTCTATAAAAGTATTGCAAGATAGAAAACAGTTTCTGTTAATTGGTTCCCAGCTGGTGATACCTAAATTTGGTGATGCGATGGAGCCAAGGATTTATGAAATGATTGGTCTTTCACATCTGTCTGTGTAGTTGTTCCATACCCTTTCTAAAGGGGGCTGCCCCCCTTTTGGAAGCAGGTGCTACAGAGCAATACCTGCGGATAACAAAGGTGCTTTGGAGTGCTTAAATTAGGTGAGACTATAATACAGCATAGATGTGCGATTAGGATAGCTGTGACAGTGTTCATTCTGTGATGTGTGCTGCTGCAGGTATTTTGTGTCTGGGTATGTGTTTCAGGAACAGCAATTAACTCCAAAATTGGAAGTCTGACAGAGGTTACTAATATGTGGCTAGCTGCTTGGCCTAGAACATTGCTGGAAATTGGGGAAGTGCTGTTTTGACACCCTGATGAATCACCAATTTCTTTGAATCTTAATCTTTTCAACGCTCTCGTTTACCATGGAGGGCTGGGCTATGCATATTCTGGATCCTGTCAGTCCAGCTCCTTAATGGGTAGTTGAATGATGTAATACAAAAGGAATCAGTTGTTCATAAGCTGAATGGATTGCCACCTCTGCACTTCCAGCAGCTCTGTTGTTATTCTCATAAGGCTGTTGGCGTGTAAGGAGCTGGTGTCCCGGAGAGCATATCCTACAGTAAAGGTTTATTCTGGATTGCCTCTATGTTTACAGATGTATCGAGTTCAGTCTACGTGTATTTAAGGTTGTGGCAGATACACACAGCTTTGAGTTCTGGGCTATTGAACATATAGATAGAAACGTAGATGCCTGTAGAAATGTATAGGCATCTGTCTGCTGTTGTAGCCTGTCATGAATTGGACACAATTGCTTTATCTGTTAGGGATTCTTTTCTAAAATGCCAATATCACTTTCATTATTGAAAACAGCAAATACTGGCAATACAGACTTCGGAAATTACACCTTCAGATGCTATTAGAATTTTGCATGCAATATGTTCAGGAACACACTGAGTTTTCAGTGTGAAGAACATAGAGTTATTTCATCTAAAGCTTGTGCTGGGCTCTTTGGAAGTCTAAAATACTGTATCACCTTATTTTGCTTTTAGATTTCTTGTGGTTTTTTGCACAAGTATCTAAACAATATTTTCCCTTTGGATGGGTAAATTCCCTCTCAGCCTCATATTGACCCTCCCCTCCTGACTTCTGGAAGTAAGCAACAATAGTGAATACTTCATTGGTACTGTTCATAAGACGGACTTCCATCCATCTTGTTAGTGGAATTGCAAACTTGCTTAAAACACTGTGGAGTTCTCTTATTCTGTTAAAAGTGTTTATCAGTGTTTCTTGGCAGATCTAATGTTCTGCAGTCTGTTTTCAAGTAAAGTATTTTATAATTACAGGATAGTGCTGATCAGACAGAGAAACCTGAGAAACAAAATATTAGTTAAATAGTAACTACGTTGAGAAAAAAAGATTGTTTCATAAATCTCATTTGGCAGAAACTTAATGAAAGGTTTGAAAGCTTTACAGTGATGTCTCTTGGCAGCTTTATGGTTTTGTTTTCGGTCACTGTTGGTATCCATATGCGTATTTTCACAGGTTGTGATGCTGTCACAGGTTGCCCCACAACAGAGTCTGACTCTGACTGTTGTTCAAACAAGGAACTGATGAATCAACAGGCCAATGTCCAAAGTAGCTTGCTTTTCCATGCCCTAGTGCTGAGGGTTTATGCTCAAATGTTTTGATGTGTCTTCCTGGTTTCTGATTCTTGTTTTAGGAATTAAAAAGTAGAGCAAAAGTGAAGAATGTACTAGGGCATGGTTAGTTTGAGCGCTGAGCTACCTGTATATGCAGAATTTGCAGTCTTATCTCAGTTTCGTGCCCATTCAATTTGTTGCTGCCCAACGGATAGGGACAAAAAATGGTCACCATGTTGCTGTTTAAAGCAGCAAGGCAAACAGTTTGGTCAGAATATCATTGTCTACATTGGCATGTCTCCCGGATCTTGGGTTTGTGTCCCTGCTCACATTTAAAGCTTCTTGTCACATTCTTCATAATAAATGTCCAAAAAATCATGCTGTAAAGAAGGGAAGGGATTCTTTTTAATGAACATATGTTGCAGCTTAGCTTATAGTCTATTTTTTATGATTGTAATTTTCTTAGTTAACATTGTATACTCTAACTGCCTGCCTGATTCAAGCAATCAGTGGAATTTTTAGAAGGGTCTGTGCCCAGTTATATTGACTTGCAAGGAAGGATTATTGTCATTAAATTCAAGCTAAAGTATTGGCAGTCCATCCTTTTACTGTGAGTCAAAACCTGAATTACCAGTAGTTTTGATTACAGTGATACTCTGGCAAGGTGGGGTGCCTTACCTGTGAACAAATGTGCACCCAAGAGGTGATAATCTTTCATACAGTGTTTTAAAACTAAGCAAGAGTTGCTTCTGGTTTCGGTGAAGCTTGTAATGGAGGATAGTAGCCTTTATTAAAAAAGGAAGTAATACTAAAGTGACTGGATTATGTGGGTTAAATTCTGTTTTTGATGAAGAGGTTAATGAAATATCATTGACAAAAAACGTTAGCTTCCTTTTCTTTTACAAAACCTTGAAGTTAAATGATGCTTCTTCTCTAAGTAGTTAAATTTCACTTTAGATTTGGTCCTGAACATGTTTCAAAACTTAAACTAACATTTTAGGTCAATGAATGCTTTCAAGTCATCTGAAAAAAAAACCCAGAGCTTGAGGGGAGTTCATCCCAAGCTGTTTGTTTTGCAGAATGACTGTTTCTTGAAATAGTCTTTGCATTGTCAAGGATTGCTGTATACATTCATGTTGGAACAAAAATTGTCACTGTCCCTTTTTGCTTATCACTGGCATTATCAGCATCTTACTTGGTTGTATACGCCTCTCACTTGCACTTTATGTAGGTATAGATCCTTTTCTCTCTTAGTTTTCTCAGGCCTGTTGTGAGGGAAGATATAGTCCAGGAGGACTGTAGTGGTTGTCCCATTGGTTTGCATCAAATCTTTTCTAGAATTCTAGTTCTATGTGTGTTTGAATTTGAGATCCTTTGTGTTAGATTTCTGTTTCCCTGAATTAAGAATTTATTGTACAGTCCCAGAATGTCATGATAAAGACCTTGGCAAATTAGCTTTGAAGCTATATGTGTGTCTTAAATAATAATTCAGAGTATTAAAAATATTAAGGGTCTTGGAAATTCCAAATGCAGCTTCTGACCTCCTCTTGCTTAAGTGCAACACTGATTGCAGACTTGAAATGTGGAATCCAAGTAATAGCAATATTCTGAGATAAGACTATTAAGGTCTGTTAAAGAAGGTCAGACCTCTAACCTCACCCTTGGAACTGCACTAAACATTAACCCTATAGCTTCCAGTGGTGTTTTTAATCTTGTCTTTAATCATAAAATACTGCATTTGCTTCTACCAATTTTGGAATTTCTCTGAGGAAGATGATGTTCGTAAAATCCTGCCCAGCAGAGCTGGGGTAATTGTTTCCTTTACCTTTGCCAAGTGTCCCACCTAGAGTCAGAGGCAGGCTGTGAGTGCCTCAGCCACTCTCTGGTTAGCAGTGTAGTGAAGAATGCGGAAAACTTAGAGCTGGTATTGGTAAATCATGAGGAGGAACATTCAGTAATTGAAACAAGGAAGTTCGTTGTTCCCAGCATTGCCAAACTGACACTCTTCATGCACAACATTTAACTTGTTCCCTCTAAGCAAGTGCTAAACCTCCTGGGACCTCGTCATGTGTTACAGCATTTGAAGATTTAGTGGTTCTTTGAAGAACTGGGTAAAGCCAAATAGACCATCAGTTGCTGCCTCTTAGCTTTAAAAAATTGAAGCAACTAGTAAAATACTGTAGAACTGGCAGTTGGTTTGTTAAACAAACAGAATTTATGAAATGACAGGTCCACTTATAGTGAGCCTCACATGCTGAGATGGTGATGAGTATGTTATCCAGCAAGATTCAGTATCTTTCTAGTTTTCACTCCAAGTCAGTAGTCAGTTTGTCTTAGACTGAAACTGTCTCACAGTGAAAGAGCAACAGTCTATGTAAACTTCACTGCTCTGTGTGAGCTCTTAGCATGCATAATTGTTGCTTCTTTCAGCAGAGGAATAGGAAAATTAATCTCATACTTCCTTTCAATAACTACTTTAAAGAAAAGCAAACACCAAAAAAAACCCTTATCTCGTTGGATATGTGAGAGCAGGCCAGCTATGTGGGGAAGAAAGGGAAACAAAGAAAATACATTCTTATGCAAGATACTATCTTTGCATAATAATTCCTCATGTGTGCATGAATTCAGAGAAGGTCTGGTAGCATGAGACAGACTTGGTGTTCGGAGTACCAAAGTAAACTTACCTGCTGGAAATAAGATATCTCTCCAAATAAAGAATAGTTTGAATGAAATAGATCATAGATCTATTTTCTGATAGTCATGGTAATCTCTTCATGAAATGTCTTGGTTGGCTGTGGCAAGGAGCAATACAGGCCTATTGTAAGAGTTCAAGAGTTTAAGCTACCATGTAGTGTTCCGTATTGACTATTTAAAAATAGTACAGGAATGAGCAATATTTTGTGAAATCCAGTCATTAATGCTAACAGATATTTGCTCCTGCCCTGTCTACTCCATGGCAAGCTTGAATTTTCTCACCAATTCAATTTACTGTTTCTAATCAATTGCTCTTCTGCTTTCTATGTATACAGAAGTGTTGTGCAGTTCTTGACTCATGTCACATGAGTGCAAACAAGCAGCATTGATGATGATAGTTGATTTAGGTGACGTTTTATATTTGATGGTGCTAAAATTTAGAAATATATTTTTGTGATGCTTTGCCTATTTTTCCCCCCCATCATTTAACATTTGCATGAAATGATAATTAATTTCTGGATCAGTATGCAGTATTGCTATTAAATATTGGTATTACATTAAAAGCCTGGAACAGTCTCCCAGCTAATTTGTTGGCATAAAGATCTCTGAAGTTACTGAGAAGCTTTGACTTTCAGAGAAAATGCAATTAGCTTATCAAAGATCACCCCAAAGCATCTAGAATTAATATCTGTGCAGAAAGTAAACAATTTTAGCAGTTAAATTTATGCATATTATTAAAAATACCAAGACTTTTCTTTGTATTGCTTCAGCTGTGAGTTGTGTTTGCTGATTTGTCCTGTACTGGACACTTCGAGCAGAGACTGTTTCCTTGTAGCTTAGGCAAGTGTAACAGGTAAATGCAGGTGGATGGGAGTGTTACAAGACATTAATGTGAGCAGTGGATTAGTATAATATGTGATGCCTGTGCTCTGATGAGGACATAATCAGTTATTAAAAGATAATAATTAAAGAAAAAATCTTGCAGAAGGAGGGAGCTTCCATCACATCCTGCAGTTTCTCTTAACCCATGTTAGGCATAAGGGGGTTTATATACTTAGTCATTATTTAGGCTGGCTGGTTTTAGAAGATTGTATGAAAAATTAGTCTGCCTCTATGGTTAGGCTCATTTAACAAATGTATTCCAAATGTAATTTGGAAGCAGAGGCAGGTATGAAGTGCTGTACAGAGTGTGGGGTCCAACTCCAACCTTGTCATTCTGTAGGTACTTTAAAGCACTGTTTGCCCTGTATTTAGGCTTCATTAGTTTTCTGATTATTTCAGTGCAGAAGAGCAGTGGCTTGCACTGGCCTATCCTTTCACTCTAATTCAGTACAGGCAATGTGCAATCTGCTGGGGCTTCTGTTGTGAGGGGCCTGCAGATATGTTACTGTACCTTTGCTTTACTTTTTTATTTTGGGGTTGTTTATTTTGTTTTGGTTTTTGTTGGTGTTTTGTTTTTTTGTTTTGTTTTTTTTTTTGTTTCTTTTTGTTTTTTGTTTTTTTGGTTTTTTTTTAATTGCTGTTAGGAACTATCTGTGATGCTTTGTAACAGCAGCAGCAGAGTGATGTGGACCTAAGTTGTTCAGTTCCACTCAGAACTGAAGGACTTGGTTTGCAGTTCTCTGCTGCTCTGGTTTCCTAGAGCAGGACAGGATTGATGCCACTGGGCGTTCAGCTCAAGTCCTCTCTTCTCCACTGCTCTTCTGGTGGTCACAGAAGTCAAGTGCATGTGAGACAACTACTGTGTAGTTCTCTGTTTAACTGAAGAACGGGGTGCTCAAATTTATTCAAATTCTGTTTTTGGTGGTGATGTTTTCTGTCCTGGAAAATATAAAATCATGCCAGAGCTGGGAGCTAGGAAGTCAAATGCTCACAAATACAAGGGAGGGCAAGTGATGGAGCATTTTAGTAGAAAATCATTATACTTTGAGGTACTTACCTAATCTACTTGAGTAACAAATTCCTGATCTCTTTCCTGAGAAAGTTAAAGGACCTTTTTCATTCAATGTGAAATGTTTTCTGCTTTTTGTAGGCTTTGGTAATGAATGTAGAATGTGTGATTCTACATTCAGCTTATCAAGGGAAAACAGGGTTGTGAAGAACTACGTTTGTAATTAATTTATATTAAGTTAGCATTCCACTTTTCAGGATTGTCATGATATGGCTGAGCTGCTAACAATTTAATTCTGCCATTTGAGGGGTTTCTTAGAAAATGCACAAATCAGAGAGTCGGAAGATGAATTTTAATTAAGTCTGGTACTTTTGAAATCATAATCTGATAAGTATCTTATCTAACACGATAGTTATAATAGAAATTAAATATATATCTTTATGAATAACCTGCAGGGTGTGTGCTGTTAGTCCACTTACAGTGAGGAAAACAAGCTTGTGGCTTTGTGATGGATGTGCAACATGAAGCAACTCCTGTTAATTAATGAGTTGGGTTTCTTAATGTAATGTGCTTCAGCCTGCAGTCAGGAGAGTGCTGCTTCAGACTTGAAAACTGAGAACAAGCCATAAGCAAACTGAAAACTGCTCATGACACAATCACTCTTGTCTTCAAGGCACATGACACTTATCAGGCATAAAAAATTTCCTCCCAGTGGCTTATTTTTGCTTGGTGGGCAATCCTAGTGTTCTTATATTGTAATATTTTTGTTAGATTATATACCATTAAACACCTGGTTTATTGCATTACTATGGAGAATGTGATCCACAGGCTTCTTGGTCCATCTCTGGAGTGATGTTTGAGTGCACATCAGATAGTAACTGCATGTGAAGCTTCTTGGTGGCAGGAGGGCTGCTGAAATTCTATGAGACACCATAGAGGGTAGTGAAATTTTTTCATTTTTGTTAAGCACATATATTTGAAATACAGTGCATAAAAGGCTAGATACAAAAATGATAGTAATAATGATTTTTTGATGGAGGTCATCCTGTTATCTTCTGTGCACTGTTGACATCATCTTCTTGTTTGAGATGGTGAGTAAGAGTGTAACTTTACCCTCTTCCCGTTTTTCTTGCTCTTCACCGAAAGAGTTTTTCATATGCCTCTGTATAGAGTGCTTATCATTTACCAGTATCAGGTTTCTTTGGTACTTTATCACCTTTGTTTAGTAACTTGCTGCTTGGCATCTTTTGGACAGCTAATTACTGTAATGATCTGGATTTCCAGACTTGCAGAGTAATCAGTTCTAGTGTGCGCTTCATTGCATAGGTTTCTGTGTAAGGGAGAAATGCTCAGTAAGTGATGAGAGTTGTGAATTGCTTGGGAAGCCTCACACAGAAATGTTTAATAAATCTTTAAATAAGGAAATGCAGTGTTCCTTTTAAATAGCAAGATTTACTATTTCAGCTTTTCTTAAAGGGATGATTTTAAGGGATAATTAATAGAATTGCAGAACAATTTTGGAGGCTGTCAACCTTGTAAACAACAGAAGAGATTTTAAAAAAACTTGTGAAGTAAATGCAGCAGCAGCTCTACATGATTTGTGCTTTTGTTTTCTGTTGAAGTATGTTAAAAAAGTACAGCATTAAGTTTTAGGTTCTTCTGCTTGCTAACACCTGATTGCCTTTTGCATTTCGAAGTGCCTTGAGTCTGCCAAGTGTTCTGTTGCAGATTTGCCCCCAGTGCTTATGACCATGTTCCTCTTCAGGAACCCAGAAGTTGCATTATACTGGAGAGTGCCAGGGCATAAGTAATTTTCTTGGCAGGAAAGAAAACTGAAACAAATCCTATGGTACTTTTCTTGGTTTTTTGCAATCTAACTTTCCAGCCACCATGCTGGCACGATGAAGATTTTGAAATCTTCATCTGACAGACTTGCATAAATTGCTGGGTCTAAACACTAAGCTCCAGAGGTGAATTTTCAACTTTTTCCCCAACTGTTTAGCTAATCAGCAGTTAAATTGAGAACCTTGTGATGATTTTTAATAGTAGTGCATTCAAGACTTCTGTAGACACATGCTGTGACTAAATATTTATGTCTTGTCAGCTTTTTAATTGCTGTTGTGTAATAGAGATTTTACAACTGATGTAGGCACAGTGATGATTGTGGAGATCGCCACAAACAGATACACTGTTGGTGTTGTTAGATTTCTCATCCACAGCTATTTTATCTGTTGTGGTAGTGGAACTTCTTCATAGTATATTTTATTTTAAATAATGCCATCCTTTAAAAGCTGGATTGCTTGTCAAATCTGCTCTGTAAAGAAACTGATTTCCTGCTTTGAAGGGAAAGATGGAAATCCCTAAGTTCTGTTTTCTCTGTGGGCATGATACAGCTTGGATGATGTTACTCATATGCAGAATGGTAACTTGTGCCCATGGATGAAAGGTCAGCTCTAACAGCTGAAATATTTTTTGAAAGTATTCTCAAACAGCACCGGATGAAAATTGAAAGTTTGTATCAGTGCTTATGACACTACGAGGTAAACTTCCAGCCTTTCAGGATAGGGTTTTCCCAGTTTTTCTTGATGATGCTGTATAAGCTTAACCATATGTCCTGTGTCTGAGGTGGCACCTTTACTGGGACTGAGAACATGATTAACTCTTGACGTATTACCTATGCTTTGGCTATTCACAGCGCTGGTGAAACTAATAAAGAAAAGTTAAACTTCTTTTAAGGAGGAACTAATGTATTAAAATTGTAGCATCTTTTGGAAAAGGCATCTCTTGTTTCTCATATAAATGTCTATGTGATGTCTTCAGCAGGTGCTAAAACTTTTTGGAGCTGAGGTCAGTGGTAGCTCTGATTACCTCTGCTGTGGTGTCATGGTCCTCGTAGGTACACAAGTGTGTGGTAGATGGTGAGAAAGTACGTTCTCTCACACAGAAAGAGGATTTCTGGCTTGCAGCTGGAAGTTTGTTTTGAGGCTCAAGTTAAGCAATGCACCTCTGTTTGGAAAACATTTAAACTTTCTCATGTTACTGAAGTGTATTTCTGTATTAGCCTTGTGAAAACTTAATCTGTGTTTAAAGTTTCTAAAATGTCTGCTAGGAAGAATTCTGCACAAAGCCAAACTCAAATCTATTTTTGTTTGTACTTGCTGGAAGAGCAGTGAAAAGTTCTTTTATTCTAGTGAGCTTTTTTTGTTTTATGGTGTTTGCAGGGTGAAAGTTAGTTGTCAGCACTTGCATTTGTAAATCTCTTTTTAAGGGTTGATTACTCTGGGCTGAAAGTTGGCAGGCAAGATCTCAGCCCTAGAGCATTGTTTGGGGTTTTGCATGTTTTTAAATTACAGATCTGTGTGACTGATTTGATTGAGAGAACGAATGCTGCTACTCAGACTGTAGTAACTAGACAGTGAAACAGACTGCAGAAAAGCACACTTTGAATATCAATTAGAAACATTAGAGATGTCCGCTAATGAAAGCGGGGGATTGGGGGCTACACTCTAGGGAGGTTTTTGGGGAGGTCAGCAAGAGCAGTAGGGGGTTTGCTTGCTCTGTAGCAATCAAGGAGATAGATGCCTTTTCCAAACTATTTGCAAGGTTGTTGTGCACGTGGATGCAGTGTGTTTATAAATACTTTCAGACAGTTGCACATTAATCTGCCCATACTAAGAGATCTAAACTGGCAGTAAAATGCAGTGTAAAGGTTAGTCTGATGTGGGCACCACACTAACACACGCGTGTGGCTTTTGGACGAGAGTAGTCCCAGCTCTGCTTGGCTTGGCACCCAGGCAAAGAGTGATCATGTGGTTTGTGCACTTATCTGTATAGTCGTCCTGTGGGCTGTTGCTGGTTTGTATCTGGTATCTTCTGAAATGGTGGGATTCTTACAACCAGATGGTTTTGAAAGTACTTGACAGTAAACAACCATGCTGTCAACTTCCATAAAACCAAAACACTAAAATTGCCAAAAAAACCTCTCAAAAACCTCAAACAACAACAGCAACAACAAAAAAACCCTTAAAAAATAAACTCCTCCCTCCAAACAAACCCCATATCTTTCTATTTGTGAAGGTGGTTGTGTGTGTTGCAGAGTGAAACCAATAGACTGAAATACTGTGTTGCTTGACCAAATAGTCTCAGTCTCTCCTGAAAATATTCTTGTAATTCCTCAGGTTAACCACTCACCAGGTGTCCACAGGGACAGATCTGTACAAGTGCAGGGTGACTGCCCCCATCACCCTCAAACTAATGAGAAAATGAATAATAAGGCACTCTTGCCCATGCTGTTGCAATTACTGGTTTTGCAGATGGAGCAGTGTATTACAGTTTCAGGGAAAGCAAGCATGGTTGAATATTGTGCCATTTCTAAAGAAATCTGTTTTTTCTAAAAGAAATCTGGTTTTTTTGTTTATTTTAAACTTCTCTGTCTTGCCTATTTACAAACCAAGTTTGGACTACTTTTGATAAGCCTCAGTAAAATCTAGGCAGTTTCTCTTGGGATATGTAGATGTCAAAATAAGTATTTGAATGTCTGTAGTAGAGTGAAGAACAAAATTACTCTCAAGCTGCTGAACTTATTACTCTGTGATGTCCAAATGGCAAGCCAGAAAAATACAATGATTTACTATATGCATTTGCAGAATTGAAATTATTGGGTGCTTCTAAATCAGTGAAACATTGGCACAGGTTGGCAAGAGAGGTGGTGGATGCACCATCCCTGGAAACTTTCAAGGTCAGGTTGGATTGGACTCTGAGCAATCTGATCAAGTTGAAGCCTTCAAAAGGCCCTTTTCAACTAAAAAAACTGCTCTGTGATTCTGTGATGAAAAAATTGTCATTTGATTGTGATAGCTCAGTGTTCTGCTGTAGGTAGTGCTATCTCTGTCCCAAACGGGTTTGCCAGCTTGCATTTTTCTCTTCAGTGTCTCCTGCTTATTGCTGCACCATTTATTTATGCAAAGATACATTGAACTGCTGACTGGTAAACCATATCTTTTAGAGTCACGGACAAGTTAACTCTTCAGTTGGATGATAATTTTTATTGCTGCATTAAAATGTTCCATTTAACTTGTCACTAATTCAGCTGATAAACTTTTTCAAACAGTGAATCCATACTTGTGGTTTCTAGAATTACCAGCTATTGATTGTGGTTTGTATAAACAAGCTTTTATATGAAAATTTATATCAATATAATGAAAAACAAGCTAAAACATATCCTATGGAGAGCTTTTAACATTCTATGATTTTTATTGGTTTTCTTTTTCTGAAGTATCACTGCATTTTCTACAGCCCTTTTGTTCTGACATGATAGTCATGGGAGTCTGCAGTCATGTAAACTTTGTTCTCTAGGAATCCAATAAGTGGCAGCTCTACAGTAGAGAAGGTGGCATTAACTTTCCAGAACAGCCCCGCATGTGAAGTCATTTTGAAGTATCTCACAACCAGTGGGATTTTGCAGCTGAGCACTTGACATCCTGCAGACTTGTAGCAGTGGGATGTATTAAGTGAAGAAAATTGCAGCAGAAGCTCCCTCCTTCTGTGTTTGGGATCTTTTATGGCTTGCCCATTTTGATCATTGTTAAAATCATACGGTTAAAAGCAGGTTTTATCCCTGCTTTTTTTAAAATATAAATTACTTTATCGCTGTTGTTTGGAGTGCCATTTTGATCCTTAGTGATCAAAATTCAACTTAAATATATTTGTAATATATATGTATATGTAAATCTATTTATATTTATATATATTATTTATATATTTATATATAATGTTTGACATTGTAATTACTAACAAGAAATCGTTTACAAGATGAGTGTTATTAGTGTGGTGTGTATCACAACAAATCTGTGCTGTGGATTTGTGGATTCTCTAATGAGAATATGATTATTAGTCTGAGTGTGCAAGCAAAGTTACCTAGAGTTTTAATCTAGACCTGCCTTGTGATAAGCATCTTGCATAATCTCATCTAAGGGACTTCTGAAAAGCAGTAGAATGATATGCTGTTCTAATTGCAGGTGGCTTGCCCAAGGAAGTTGAAGTTGCAATGTGCACATTGCAGTTGTGTGTTGTCATGTTGGCTGAAAACTTGTCTGTCCTCAGCTGGAATTAGTGATTTAGCTGGGTATTTTGTGCTTGATTGCCAGTCAGCTAGCACCTTAAAGGATATGTATGTAGTGGAACTTTATTTTGTTTGACAGAGTCACATGATCATAGCTGTTTCCCTTTCCTTCCTTTCTCCATTGACTTACAAAGTTCTGGTGCTCACACTATGTACCAGGCGATAGAAGAGATTGCAGCATGACTCTGGACAGGCTGAAGGGAATGGGAATGGGAGTATGTGAGATAAGTAGGTGACAGAAGAATGTAAAGTGGTACCATAACATTGATTTGGGGATCAAAATGCTGAGTCAATATCACCATTGCTGACTGAAACATATTTGTCTGTCTGTGAGTAGTCTTTAGCTTGTGAATTTGAACTAAATTGTACACCCAAGGTTAGTATGAACAGCAGTGGAGGTTACATACAGTGAACATGAAATGAGTAAGGAGTCTTGGGCTCTTTTTAGGAAAAAAAAAATTCCAAAATTTTGAAAGGCTAAACACAGTTTCTTTAAAAAACATGAACAGAAGTTCTCCAAAAAGCTTAGACACTTTATGGAGTGTTAATGTGCCCACATCTTTTCGTGCATGGCTTTGAGCTACACAGAGTTTGGCTATTTCATACTGCTTTTGAAAAATTGCTTTCATCCTGAGGATGATTTTTGGTTATTTCATGAAATATAAACATCCAGAATGAATTCCAGACTTTGTTGCATAACCTGTGAGTATATTTGTGTGTAACATTATGTGAGGGGTAGTGTAATATTTTAGTTTAATTGTATTTTTTTGTCTGTGCCATTTCTTCCTTAAGTAGTTTCTATTCCAAGCTGAGAGGCAGAATGTTAGGAAAAGAAATTTCTGAGAATATGACAGGGACACAGTACATGTGTTTCTTTTAAAAACATTTTTCGTGCTGACTTTACATCAATAACATGAGGTGATAAGAAACTGTTCATGAAAAGCTGAAATGTTCATCTTCTTGGGGATGTCAGTATATTTGTTTCCTCATCTGTATGTACAAAATATCTTTTGCATAATCCTGTAATAGAAGTGCTTGAATCAGTTCATAGATGAATACAATAATTTTCTTTTCAAATTATATGAAAATTTTGGGGTGTATTCAGTCAGTTGCATTTGGCATTTGCTTTTGTCCACTTCAAAATACAGTGTAAAGGAGATTCCATGAAAGGCCATAATGCCCTAGACTGAAAGAAGGTCTTCTTAACTTTAGTCTTGGAGTCAAGGTAGCCTGAAAGGAGCTTATGTTCCTAAAGAATGGGACAGTACCATTAAGTTCCATGTGCTGCAAATCTTTACACTTTCATTTTAAGGAGATTGCACATTTGGTGTCAGCAACTTGAAGGCAATAAATCTTTCTTATACATTTTTACAGATGCAGTATGTAATTTCCATATGAATAAAAAACTAAAAAAGCATTTTACATATTTTTAAAATAAAAAATTAAAAAGCCTGATTTTTATACCTCAATAGTTGAGACTTCATGGTTAAAATTAGCTTTTATTGCTTTTTGAAGACTTTAAAAAATAATAGTATTAAATAATAGCATAAAATTTCAAGGCAATGTCACTGTCAGACTTTCAACTCTACTGAGTTTTTTACTTGTTAAATCAAATAAAATAAGATTTTTGGGATGATAGAGCAGAAGAACTGGTTGAGCATTACTAGCCTAGCAGAACTGTTGTAACATGCTTCTTAAATTTTGCAAAGATAAAGTGACCATCAAAGTAGTTATAGAAGAAAGGTTAACTTGTGTTTCTTAGTGAGTGGAGCCTTCCAGGTTGTATGAAGGTGTCATGGTTTGAGATGCAGCCTGCATAATTAAGGTGAGAATCAAGAGACGCTTTCCCAATGGAATTTCCCTGCTCAGTGCTGTGGCAAGTGTTCATCTGTAATCCCAAGGCAGCCAGTGACTGGGAGCTGAGTGTGGCTTTATTCTCATTTTATGTTTTCTCTGGATGCATAATCCCATATTGTGTGGAAGTTCTGTGGACCTTTGGTCTGAATCAGGGTGGCGTGTCTGGAGTAGCTGCGGGTTCTCAGGAATTTCAACAACTTACTGAATCTTTTGTCTTCTTATTTCTGCAGCTTACAAAGGTGACCAGTAAAGTTCTCTCTGTGCAGCCAAAAAGCAGACAGCTCATGACTTCTGATCAGGACACTAAAGTTGTGGCTGAACCGCAGGTGCAGCAAGTACAAGAAGTTAAGGACGGTTCTCATCTAGTGAGTATTGTAATTGCATGTTCCTCTGGTGTAAGTGTTGTGTGAAACATTGTGTTTTCACTATGTCTTCATGAAAATTGTAGGTCAGAACATTTTAAAAGACAGTTGGCTGAGACAGCATTGCAACACTGAACAGCCAGAACAGAGCTGTTGGAGGTGGTTAATTCTCCAGACTACTAGGAACCTCAGCTTAACTTTGCTCTGTGAAGGGCTTCACATAAACTGCAAGATATAGCAGTTTGCACTTTAGGGACAGGGCTTTTAGGCTATGCAGGAACCAATCACCAATCTTGAATTAGGTTCTTGCTCACACCTTACGATTTGAGGAAAATGCAGGGAATGCACTTTGTATGTATGTGTAATTGAAAAAAGCACAAACCTATATAAGCAGGAATTGGCAATCTGTAACAGGAATTTTGCTCAGTCAGTTCTGCCAAGTGGCACGTGCTACTGTTGCTGTGCTGCTGTGCAGGATCCAGTAAGTGACTGGATGGGATGCTTTTGGCAGATCATACATACATAGATTGTACTGTGTGCATATATGTTGCAGTAAATGTTACATACGTGTTCAAGAAGATTAAAGACTTAATTTTTATTCAAATACATTCAAATTTTTGTCTGTGTTAACTGTATATTGGTAGGAATGTTTCTTCTTTCTACATCTTGAAGGGTTTGGTTTCAGTGTATGTTCTGCCAGGAATTTTGCTTGTGCTATGCTGAGCAGCAGATATTTCCTGCTTCCAACTTAGCTTGGAGCAAGTACTAAGGAGCATTCTGAAAAACTCGTGCTTTTCTTTTTTAAGCAAGCTGGTGCACTTTTTGTTTGTTCCTCTCCGTCCCTTTTTTTTTTTTCTGAGTTCTCTATTTTACATCTCACAGATGTGAATTTTTACTTATTTGACAGTAGAGGAAAAAATTCAGCCAGGTTTTCTTTCGTACTTCTGAAGGTTGAACTTTTTTTTTTTTTTTTTTTTTTTTTTTTCCCCTGTACCCAGGGCATTAGTGCCAATAAACCAGTGTTTAAACTTGAGTAGGAGCAGCTTGCAGGTTCACTACAACAGCTTGGAGCTGTCTGTGCATTTCAACAGGTGCATTAGCATTAAAGGCAATTCATTAGTCTTCATATGGATGCTAGTTCTTTTAATTTGATATACTAGAATTTTTATTTTTAAAAAATTGTATTTAAATCTTAATCTTAATTCCTATTCTTCCCTACTTATTTGGAGAAAGAGAATGTAATAATTTCTTCATATTTCAGGAGACCTTACTGTTCTTTTCATGGGAAGAGAAGGCTGATGTCAATTTAGGTATCTTGGAATGTATCCATAGTGCTATAATTGTAGATTTCAAATAATTTGTTCTATCGTGATTAAGGCTTTTCTTCAGCTGAATTTTTTATCTGAAGAAGATGAGACCTGTAGCTTATTAGGCTTTAAGTTATACCAGTATGATACTCCTATATGCACGGCATCAGAAGGTCATTCTGTTGTATGAGCATAATTACCAATATATTCTGTTAACAGCTGTGTCTTCAAAATGGTTCCTTCTGTAATGCCATGCATACGTAAGTTGATTTTTGCCAGTGCTTCAGGACTTCACTTGCAAGTTCTGGGAACAAGGTTATAGCTGGAGAAAAACTTCACAGAGTGTAGGAAAGAGTTAGCAAACTAAAACCATTAAGACACTTCCATCTTTCCATAAATGTGATAGGAAGTAGAAAAATTTCTGGAATCCTGACTCTATTGCCTTTAGCAAATACATACTTCAGGTGAAGTGAAAATCACCTCTTTTTTCTTGTGTCTTAATTATTTTGAGATCAGAGGGCTAGACTGCAAAAATACATAGATGCGTGTTTGTGCTGATCATTTCTTCAGTGTGCATTTGATATGGGGCCATACTGCCATGGCACCATGGCTCTCTAAGAGTCTTGTTTTTAATAGACTTACAAGAAATATGCTGAATTGCATTCCCAGCTGTTTTGGCTATGCTGTTCCACTGAGCTCTCTTAATATACCTTGTCCAAATGCTTTTGTTCAGGAAGAAAGTTCTAGAATTTTTATGGGGAATCTTGATGCACTTCTGTACATCCTGTAAAAATAGGTATTATGCTAGTTCTTAATCGGAAGTGGTTATATAAAGTATTGTTTTCTCTTTGAACAATAACTAAATTTTTCTAATTATCAGCTTAGTCATTCTGTTATTTGGCGAGAACAAAACTGAAGGCATTCTACTGTGAGTAATGTTGAATAGGTAATCAGTAGTGGCTAAATTAAAATGAAGGTTTTGATGTTGTGATGGAACCCTTCAGAAATCATTTTTCAGGATTGCTGCTTCAAGATACACAGTTCACTAACATTTTTCAGAGTGAGGGAGACAGACTTTTCCTCTGCATTGAAGTAGCTATGAAGCTATGCTATTTAAAGCATAATGTAGATCAGTCACAGATCTAGTATGGTTCATTTCCAACACAACCAATCAGTTTGGCTGATTTTAGTGGTATTTAACAGCAGAGTTTTGCACACAAGTCATTTGAAGGAAATTGGCGTCTTCATGGATTTCTTGTCAGTAGTAGCCTATACACTGGAGGTACGTAGTTTAGAGGATACTGGCATTCTTAACTTCTATGGCTTTCTTAGCTTTGGGAGTTTCATGTGCTATTTTTTTCAACTTTAACTTAGAAGTCGGCAGATTTCACTTCAGGTGACATATGCCAATAGACTGTTTGTATCTTGATTGACAATTACTCTATCTGAGAATGCCCTTGTTAGACTGGACCCATGAAAGTTAGCATTTAAGAAGTGGTTCCATTTTTTACTCCATTTTTACTCACTTCTGTGCTTCCTTTTCAATAGTAACTCTTTGCAGCTAGAAGAAATTAGGTTACTCTGAGAGAAGAGGCCAAGGTGCAAATCCCATGGTTGAGGTAGTTTGTATGTCTTGTCTCTACCAGGCAGGATTTAGCTGACATTTAGTGCTAAAGGTATGCACAGTCTTTTTCCTTGCTTGCTGAGCCTAAACTCTTCCTCTGCCATCCTCACATTTGAATGTGTGGCCTCTCAGCACACTTTCCAACAATAAAAGAATTTTCTTTCCTTGATCAGTCAAATTGAAGATCTGATCTGGAAATTTGAAAGTATCTTTAGATGGGATGATGACAAGAATGTCATCAAGCGATGGTGAGTTCTGCAAAGGTGTGTTCCAATGCAGGATATTACAGTGAGGCCATTTAAACTTGCTGTCTGATTGCAATATTAGCATCACCCATTCTTTCCCTAGCTGAATAATTATCAGATGCTGCCATGGGAGTGGGAATTCAAATCTGTGTGGTACATTGATTTTTGTTAGTCCTTACAGGTACTGTAAATACGAATTCAATCATACTGTTGTTCTAAGCAGGGGAAAAATAATTAGAAATTTATGAAAGATAACATTTAATTGTATTTCACAAAATTTTTTTCCTAGGAAGTACTATAAAGGGATATCTCAGACTTACTGCTGCTGGATTATGTTGGTCATAATTCCTTTTGCAGTCCATTCAAGAATAAGCCTCAGAATAAAGAGGTACTGAGGAAATCAGGTTTACTAGTTTAATATAGGACCACGTGCTCTGGGAAATTCAGTATACCATATAATCCTCAGATCATTTGACAATACACAGCATTACATGCAGTATGTTCCAATTTAATGTTAAGCAGCAGCTTGTATAATGAGTAGGTGGTATTTAATATTTCAAGGGATCACAACTAGCTTTAAACAAGAAATGGGAGAGTTAGACTTTAAACTGGACATAAACAGTATCAGCATCATGAAGGATCAATACTTGTTGGTGTTTGCTCTTTCTGTCATGGTATTCTAGATTTAAGCCATAAGAAAAGTGAATAGGCCATAAGAATAGTTTTATACATGTAGATGACTTCTTATGCTCATGTTTAATTACTTCAATGTGTAGAATGTGTACTTAAACTCTCAGCAGCCCATTAACCATGTTGGAGGAAAGTTAGGCAATTTGACCAGCTGTTTCCATAAGTCTCTGCAGTGGTGTCACTGCAACGTCTGTTGTGATGCTGCTCTTCTCTGTTCCCTTAACTGGTGATGGGCATGGCATCAGGTGTGGTCTGGGAGGGCAGAATAATCACTGTTTCTTCAGGACTTATTACCATTGCATTACTTTATTATAGAAAAAGAATAAAGGAAGTTAGATTTCAGCAGGTTGTGAGGACTGTTTTGACCTGTGTTACTGTAACTTTAAATCTAGATTGTTTTTAAACTTAGGCCTATAAAGCTATATCTGGGATAAACCCTTACTCCTTGGCAATGAATAGGTATGTGAAGAAATGAAAGGTGGGTAAGTATGCTCTAGTTAATAAGCATGTTGACTTGTTGCCTTCTGTGTAGGTGTGTGCAGAACATAGGACTAAATACCTATTAAAATAAAGTAATTGTTCAGGTTATGAAAGTGCTGCTTCAGAGCATTTTTGTTTCATGCAGACAGAAAACCTGTTTAGGCTTTGAGTAGATGAGGAATATACCAGGGTTAAAATATGCATGAATAAAGGAGGAAAAAAAAAAACCAAAGCAAAATAACAAAATTTACTCCCCAGTTGAGTTGGGCTCTGAAGTAGCAGAGCATGAACTCTGTTAAGTGCTTTTCAAGTCGGTGGCAGTGTTAAGCTTAGCCAGAATGTGCCACTGGTGATGTAGCTTAACAGGGGTGGCATTTTCTGCTTAAATTCATGTTGCCTTTTGTTTTTTTAGAGTTGTGATCCCACAGTAAATAGTATTGAGAAATTTGACTTAATGAATGTGTACTGTATCTGCTTTAAAATAGAAATTGTCCCTGGAACCCTGAGATAAAAACAAAGGAACAAGTACAAAATGTGCCTTTGTACATGAGAAGGGTATGGGAAAACTGGAATAAGTTTCTGCTTGCCTGAACTGCTTCACCCCTTTTCTTTCCATTAGTTGATAGGAGAAGTGGTTGTTAAGGCACTGGAAAAGTAGACTTTGCCCTGGTCTGTCTCTTAAAGACACTTAGCTCCTCTCTAGAAAGCATGAGTTAGTAATGGTTAAATCACAAAGGGAAAAAATCTTGCTATTTGTTTACCTGATAAGGGAGTTCTCTGAATAGTTGTGAAGTTTTTAAGCAATTACTGTGACTTTAAGCTGACATTAAAAACAGTTAAATTGTTTGCTCATGGCATTTCTTCAAAAAAACTATTATAAGTAACTCCCTCCCCCTTTCCCTGTTCTCAGTTCCAGGGAATGCTAAAGAGAGGAGTGACTTGGCATAGTTTTTAGTCTGAATCCAAGCATGTTGAATAACTTTGTCCCAGGGGAGAATTAAAAAAAATGCAGCAGATGGCAGCAATGATGCATCAGACTTCCTATCCTTAGGAACAGTGTAGCTGCAGGCACTTGGAGTCTTCCTGGGTGGATAAGGGGTGGGGGGAGGATAGTTCTCCTCTGAGCTTACTTTACAATTTGAAAGCAGACTTGCTGAGGAGGGATGTACTTTTTAGCCAATTCAGCAGTCTTTTGCGGTCAGACCTAGGGGGGTATTAGTTGCCATAAGGTGCACAAATGACAAAAAAATAGCACCGAGTTCAATGTTTGTCTAAAAAAACATTTGAAGTAGAGTTTAAGGGTCTGTCTTGTCTTACACTCTTACATATTTTTAGTAACAGAGTAGAGTGGTACTGTAGTTGTACACTCCGTAAGTTCTCTGAAGTATGATGTCCAAATCTGAAATAATAGCAGTGAATTTGGGAGAAGATCTGAGTGATGTAGGTAATGGAAAGGCAAAGAGCAACTCTGTTGAGCAGAAAAAGATTGCTGGGTATTTTCAGCTTTTTTATTGGGCTTTTGTATTTGAAGAAACAGAATCGCTTTTTATTAGCAAATACAAGAATTTGCAGTAATAGAAGTTTTCAAAATGTAAATACATGTGTATAAACATGGTTTAGTTGTTACAAGGTCAGAAGGAGTCTGTGTGTACAACAATGAAAACTACACTGAAGACCTGAAGACAGACTTTAGGAAGAAATAGCATTCAGTCAAAGTACTTTTTAAATATTTGAGTTTTTATTAAAAGGATACACAGGTTTTTTTCTGAGGTTAAGTATAATTAATCCTGTCACAGTACCATGAGGTGGGTAAATGGTCTTAAAGCCCCCTTCAGTGCTGTAAGTCACTGAGGAATTATGTATTCTTCTTTTTTCATGCAGATAACAAATTTTAAAAAAAGACTTGGAACAGAATTAGCTTCTGATAATGTACAATGACTGCTTAATGGAATACATGAGGTCTTATCTATATTTAGCCTGTTTTTCCTAAAGAAGTAATTGTGGTGTAGGTTCAGCTCTGGGGGGGAAGGGAGGAGGAGGAGAAAATGGTCCAAAATGTGTTTGATTTACACATCAGATTTAAACATGTAGAGCCAGAATGCGTTTACCCTTGTATAGAAGGTGAGAGTTGTATTGAATATGAAAACAAGTAGTTTCTGGCACACATGGGCATTGTAAAAGATGTAATTGAAATAATTAAACGATTTGGATGAATGAAAATTTTTAGGAAATTAAACAATAGGAGTTCATAAGACTCAGTAATACTCTTTAACAGACTGTAATCTCATTTGAAGGAGTATTTGTCTTTAATATTACAGTGTATATGATGAAATACTGAAACATTGCTCAGCAACTGGGATTTGGACTTTGAGTGGCAATGACATATGAACCCCTGCATGGTTTTAAAGTGTGCTATTTTTGGCAGTTGAGTGCTGGCTTGTCTCCTCAGTAGCCATAGAAAATTAGTGTAAAGAGGAAGGTGATTTGCAATGAGAAGACCCTCTGACACTGCTTATTAAACATGGGCTGCTGCTTCAGTAAAGAATTGAGAAACAACACGAGTGAGGAGAAAACCAGCTTGTTACAAAAGTCTGTGGAAGAGGAAGCACCAAAATCAAGGATAAGTAAAACTTTATCTTCAATTTTTGGAACTGTGGAAAGCCAGGACCTGCATACAGTGGGAAGGACAGTTAACGGGGCAGCTGCGGCAGTCAGCATTGAACGTGTTTGTAGTGATGATTGCGCAGCATCAGATTCTAAATCTGGCTTTTGGGGTAGAAAAGCAAAATATTCGTCCTATAACAGAATGGGGAATACTCCCAATGTGAGCCCTAGGAGGACCTATGGCAGACCTTTTAGCTTCTTTAATTCCTTTAGTCATCTCTTGAAAGTCTCTGGTACGTACGGAAATCTGCAGAGAAGTGAAGAAAAGAAAGATAAGATTATTAATAAAAAAACACCTACAAAAACTAATAGTAATGGTCAGCACATGAACAATATAGAAAACAATAATAGCAATGTTAATAATGAAAATGTTGCTGCACAAGAGCATTGCTTGTTTGATCGTATTTCTAATTCACGTCTACCAGATATCCTAGACAAAGACTTACAGAGTGAAATTTCCTTAAATAGAAATTCTCTGGAGGATTATGCAGTTACATGTGACCATTCAAGGCAAAATGGAACAACAGTAGACGTTGAAGACAGCAGGAGTGACAGCTTACAGAAAGTTTCAAGTTCATGTAGAGAGATGTCTCCAACATTTTCCTGTCTTGATGTAGACAACAGTCAAAATGTGAAAGACAAGGAGTTTTACAGCATTTGTGTTGTAGATGCCGAAGATCTGAAAGGGGATGAAGAGGTGCCAGCTACTGTGCATAAAGAGACTGCAGCAGACATAGATAACTCAGCTGTTACTGATGAAGGAATGTGCACCATGGCACGACCTCTAGACAGAGGGAAGGAATTTCCAGTGCAGCAATTGGCACAAGTGGAAGCTAAGTTTAATTCACAGAAAGAACTGTTTGAGTATAGAAAAGAGGCTAGATCAAGCATGGATAAAAAAGATACAAAGGAATATTGTAGCCTAGACATCCAGTGTTCTTTTGATAACTTAATGACTGACAGGTGTCAGGTGCATAGGTTAAATACTGACAGTACAGTAACAGATGTCTTACGAGCAAAAGTGCCTGATAAAATCATCCCTAAGAATCAGCAAGAGGAGGTATATACCATGGATAATGCTGCTAGTTGGAATGAATCACTGCATACAGCTTGTGATTCCATAAAGCTTGTGGATGCTGCTGGAGAGGACCAATACAGCCCTAACTCGGAAAAGGTGAAAACCAGTGATCATGTTTCCAATGTATTGTTAAACACTGGAGTATCTGATTCAGGAAAAACTGAGGGAAGTAATCATTCTGATGTTGTACCACTTGTTGTGCCACTAACCAGGCATCCCTCAAGTGTTGTAGAGCAAATAAATAGTAAACAGGGGTAGAGAACATGGGGGGTAACTTTAAATTATCATTAGAGTTACATGAAATGGGCAATGTAGAAAAACTTGATGAAGAAGTCTGCTTTCTAGAGCCAGAATGTGAAATAAATTCAGATGTGGAAAAGAAAACATTTGAAAAAACATACGGTGATAGCCAAACATTTTCACCAGACTCTAGTAAACATCGCAGCAATTTTGAAGAACCCTTCAAAGAGGGAGAGAAATGCACAGGTACAATTTTGCAAAGCTGTGAAGCTTTGAACGTGCCTGAAATACAGCTAAACCTGGTGGAAGGTTCTGATTTTCAAACTCACATTAAGGGCTGCACTGAAATCAAGGCATCATCTGAAACTGCAATCCACAGTGGCGTGGAGGAAGATACCTGTGTAAGTGCCATTGAACTAAAAGGTGACTTGCTTGAGGAAACTGGTGACTTGAGCAGAACTAGATCAGGAGTAAGTGATGTCACTGTGTCATCTCATGCACGTAATCCAAGCACAGATGACTTGTTCCTAAAGGAAAACAGCCTAGAGTGTCATGTTTCACAAGAGTCATTGGAGAATAAAGGTAAAGTATGCAAATACTCAAACTCAGATGGTAAAACCAGTGTCTCTTCTGTGTCTGTGGAATGTGAGCATATGAATAAAATAGACATGAGCAGCAGACAAGATGAACAACAGGAGGTATGTTCCTTCCACTCAGTGGAAAATCAATGGAGTGCAGAGGCTGAGTCAGCCAAAATAGCTGGACATGTAGTAGAATCTGTAGAACAGACAAAATTTGAAGGTCGACTAAATGAGTCCATTGATAACAAGGCAGAAAATGTAAAACAGAATCTGGATGTTAGCATTGCTAGTTGTGATAAAGGCATCTTCAATTGTAGTAAAGGCTTGGCTGACAGTCAGAATGCTCCCACTGACTCCACTGTACCTGCAGCCATAGACAGTTGTATGTACAGGAGTGTAAAATTCAAAGATGCCACTAAAAATCTGGAAGATGCCAGTAAACTCTTAAATAAAGACCATAACTTTTTGCCTGCATTGTGTCAAAATGCATGTTATCATGAGTATCACAAACCAGCAGAAGACCCTGAGTTGTGTCACTGTGCCAGTCCAGAGCCAGAAGTTGGGAACAGTCCAGTTTCTGTTGGGCCTTTTACTGAAGAAAAATCAGAAACTCATGAAAAAAGTATGTGTGATGTAAATGAACGTAATCTTCAGGACAGTGAAGTATACCAGTGTGTCAGCGTCCATGCAAAGGAGAACCTCACTGGTTTTGGTTTATCCCCTGAGAACCTAGAACCTTTTACCAGGGGGAATTTGAGGCAAGCCAAGACTACTGAACTGAAAAACACCAGTTACATATTAAATACTCAGATGAATGACTTAACCACAAGCTGGGAACAGATGCAGCCAGATCACAAGATTTTCTCAAACAAAGAGCTTGGAGTTTGTGTTGACCCAAAGCAGGTAGACAAATATGCTGCTACTCCTTCCTATGAAATACCCAGTGCCTCTCCTGGTGCAGCAGGATTTCAGCAAGGCAGAGAGCAGTGCGTGTCAGGTCTGATGGAAGATGGATCGAGTGACCACAAGCAGTCCTATGACCTGGACAGACAAAATCCCCACATTGAAATGTGGTCACGTTTCATCAATCTTCAGGCTGGCAATGCTGATTGGACAAATCAGCTGCTTTCAGACACAGTTCCTTCTGGTAATGGTGAATATCTAGTGGGCTTTTTATGGAATAATGCAGCTTCTAGTGCTACCATGAAGAATGACAGACTGTGTATAGTTAATGAAAACTTCCAGAATGAACGTGAAAATTTAACAAGCGCTTCATATGCAGTGGAAACATACCCATATCAGCTGCTAGCACCAGAATATGCTGGTATGTGGGGATGGCACAGTAAAGACGAACTTGTAAGTATTCTGCAAAAATGATTTGCTCTTAAAGCTGAAGCTAAAAGTTTGACCAAGCCAAGTCAAACTGTGGTTTCATTAGTTAAATAGGTGTTATTTTGTCTTGAACCTGATGACTCCCTTTCCTTTGGAAAACCAAATGCTGTACAGAATGCAGAAGTCAAAAATTTGCTGAGTATTGATTTTTTTTTTTTGTTGTTCTGTTTACTTTGTGTGAAAGTTCAGTTATTGGCAAAGTAAGTTGATTGCAGGTTCTCAGTTCCAGCTGAACCTAAGATAAACAGTGCAGAAAGGAAGCTTGGTACAAACCGTTCTTAGCACTCTTTAGCTTTGTATAGGAAGAAATGTTTGTGGATTTCCTCAAGTTCTTGTTTGGTAGCAATTAAGAAGTCTTTTGCTCACTTCTAGGGGTGAATAGTGCTGTAGAGAGGAGTGCTGCAGGAGTAGTGAGAGGAAAAGAGCTAGGCTGGATCTTGGCTATCTGGGCTAAGAAACAAGCGAAGCTGTCTGGACACAGTCCTGAGGTGCTCTGTGCACCCTGCTCAGGCAGGGAGATTGGACTGGATGACCTCCAGTGGCCCCTCCAGCCTTACCCACTCTGCAGAAGCCAACCTGTAGCAGCTGCTGCTTCTTTTCCTTCGCTGCTGAGCTTCCCTGAAATTGTTCCCCTCTCTGGCTATATTGGAACAGCTGCTCTGACCTTGCCCAGCACTTGCAGTGTGGGCAGTGGATTGTACTCAAGGCTGTTGGGTGTCTCCTGGGGGAACTTCTTATATTAAAAATGGAAACTGATGGATCTTGATGTCATCTTTGAATCCTTACTATGCAAGTAGTTATGTCAAACACTTCTGCTTTTTGTACTTTTTTCTACTCTTTTGTCATTCAAGAGATGTGTTTAAGTGAAATTTTTTAAAAGATTTTTTTTTTAAATTTTCTGGATATATTCTCTCTGCACTGTGTTAATAAGTATTTGAATGCATGTGTTTAAGAAGATTGAAAGCTTTATGGGGTTTTGGAGTGCCTGTCTTTAAACACTGTAATGTTCCTATCATCTGTAAGTTTAGAAAGCAAATTTTTAATAAGATTTTTTTAGTGTGTCTTATCATGAGCAATGTTCTTTCCCAGTGTAATTACCTTAAAACACTCAACGTATATGCTTGGTATGGAATAATTCAATGCATTTTGCTCCAACATTAGCAAAGCAAGTCCCATGTTACTCTAAAAAAGTATTTGTAGTAGATGTTTGCACTGCATAGAGGAATCTCTCTGAAATACAGATGTAACCATTTATGTGATTGTTGTATATAACCATATGTAATCATTAAATGTGTCCATTTCCAATCCAGTTTAAATGAGATTATTTTGAGATGATTTAACTGGATCTGGTTATTCATCCTTTCTGTCCTAATGCTCTGTTTCTCCTCTAGAAGTAATAACTGAAGTTGTCATGCACATCTTATTGCTTTCAATTTTCCACAATGTTTCATTGAAATTTATATGTTTATATAATTTCATAAAAATCCCTGTACTTTTGTATTTTCTTGATTTTTTTTTTTTTAATTATTTTGCTGGAACAGATGCAATAGCAATATAATCAACATCAGGTAGACATGTACATTAGAGAACCGCCTGAAGTCTAGGCCAAGAACAGGCTAAATTAGTCCATCAAAGGCAAAGAATGAAATGTTTGTTGTCATTTGCTCTGCTTGGATAGTCTTTTCTGGTGGTTCTTAATTAAGGAAATGAATACTGTGCACCACAATTCAGTTGTGTTTGTACCTGAAATGACTATGGAAAGTCAGTTAATATATTCAGGTGTGAAAAAACATGACAGTAAAATCTGCATGACAGTAAAAGCAGTCTGATACTGTTATTTGAAACTGAATGTATCTGTACACCAGATGCCTGCTGTGCATCCCCAAAATGCATAATCAATTTATTTTTGCAGGAGTCAACCAAGGTTTCTGAGTTAAACCCCAATGCAAAGGTGTGGGGAAATCATATGTTACACTTGGAAGCAAGTGGTGCCACTGATGGTAGCGTGAGCAAAACGTGGGAAGAAATACCTGACCAGCCTCCAGATTCTTGTAAAGAAGGTATGAATAAGAGTTTCTGGCTCAAGCAGAAGGTAAAATTCGGTGCAGCACAGTCTCAATTTTAATTTTCTGATAAGAGTTTAAAGCCAGTGTGTAAGCACCTTTATTTCAGATGTAGTTTAACTATGGCATTACTGTGGTTAGAAAGAACTCTTTGGAGTGTGTTTGTGATGTGTGCTGCAGGACTGGACGCCAACGGCGATGGCGACAAAAAGCATCAGAGCGCGGTGCTGACAGAGCTGCCGGAGCCGGCCCCAGCTGTTCCGGGCTCAGAGCACACAGACATGAACCCTTTGGCTCTCGATCATTCCGACTATGAGTCTATGCATGAAACCACCCAGACAGGTAAGAGGCAGCTAAGATGTGCTCAGACTTAGTTTAAAAACAAAGCAAACATGTATTTTGAGTTGAACAGTGAGTATCTAAAAAACAAAAAAAAAACCCCAAATTATACCCATTTTCTCATTCACTATATGCGTTCTTTAAACAGACCCTAGGAATGCCTGTCTCTTTTGCAGTCAGACTTAGACATGTTTCGAGACCAGTCTCCTCCTGGTTTAAATCTTACAAGGTGCTGCACAGAATCAAATAAATGTGTGTTTCAAGTTGGGTCAGGTACTGAGGTGAGATGCACATACAGTTTGTGTCTCAAGTACTCATGTTAATGTGGGGAAAGACCCATGTTGTACTTGAAATGCTGAAATAAGCAACATTTTAGTCTTAACTTCTTCACATTCTTATTTAATGAACTTCCAGGATTTCTCTTCAGTGCAACTGTTAGTAGCTGTAGTCTATACCAGATGGTATGTTTTAAGAAGCTTCTGGAAACTAGCATAGAGGTTCACCATGCTTGTATTTCATCAAATGGGACAGAAGGTCTGCAAGATGTGTGTAGGATTACTACTTGAACTGAGATGAGGGATGGGAAGGAGAGGAGAATGTGATGAGTGTTTCTTGAGATTCACAACAGGTCTGTTCATTGTGCTTAGCTGATTTTATATTTAAAATTACCAGTATAGCATCCATAATAGCTGGAAATCAAGGCAATTGAAATCAAACATTATTGTAGCATCATCTTTGCTTATATTTAAAAACAGAAAGTTCTCACTGGCCCTTCTACTTAAGGGTACTGTTGGGGAATATTAAATAACTAGCTGGCAAACAGAAAATTCTATTAATGGTGCCTCACAATCTAGAAGAGAACAGTATTCTTCAGATTAATGCTGGAATTTATCAGTGTGTCCTTTTGTGTGTCCAACTTTTAGCAAGAGTCTGATAGTGTTGTAAAGAGCTGAACAGGTCGGGTCTGTTCCACTTGATAATAGTGACACATGGTCCTAAATCTGAAATCTGATTTTTCATTTCTTTAGTAATTATTTTTAAAAATACATATAATTTTGGTGCTTGCCAGATTTTGGACAAGAAAGAGGAGGCAGGGAAACAGTAGTTAGAACATGATACATGCATTTCTCAGGTATTGGCGTTCTCTTCATCAGAGTGGAACATGTGAAGGACAGCATGACAGGAGAAAATTAGAAGTCTAGGAAGAAGAAAGGCTAAGGAGAGCTGAATGAAAGGATGAAAGTTAGTGAAGGGAAGGATATAGAGGACAATAGTTGGTGTGAAATACTTCTAAAAAGCTAATTTACATTTACATGCATACATGTTTACATGAACAATGTGCTCCTAAGTGTTTTATAAAAATCTCTAAAGGCCACACAAATCTTCTAATCTTTAAACACTTCTCCCACTGACACAATGAATTTGCGCTCTACTGACACTGGTATATATTGTGTCTAAACTAAAAAGGACCATGAAATTCATGTTTTCCATGTGATAATTTTTTAAACTTCCACTTATAAGAGAGAAATTAATTTTGCTTTCTTAACCTAAAGATTGTAAATTGATTACATATCTGTTGTTAGATTGGATATCTGCTGATATTCTATAACTATATTTTTGAAAACCTTCTCTGAATTAATGTGTTGGTAATTTAGATTGAGACCAGAAGTATGGGGTGCCTCCATTGCCTTATTCCCATTAGTCAGGTTTTTGTCTGCTAGAAATTGGTTACTTTTCTGAGAATGGAGCACAGCCAGATCATCAGTATTTACTTTGAGATGTGCTTGTAGCTCTTCTTCTAAAAAGGCTTCAGATTTTTATGTATTTGAAGAACAGAGGTTAGCAAGTAAAGTCAGATATGGTTTCTCTTTTCTGTCTTAAGTCAAAAGTGTTGCTGTGCAATTTCATCGGTTGGTAACTAATGCATAATGAACATCTATTGAATTTGAAAATTCGTTACTAGTTATGTAGACAGTAATAGACATGATGGCTTGTTTAAAATAGATATTGTGTAATATAGCAGAACTACTTTTTAATCTGAATTATTTTATTTATTAGGTGGAAACGAACAGCTGCAGCCAGAAGGTCAGGAAGATTTACGAGAATTACTGAAAAAGACACTGGAATTCTGTTTATCTAGGTATGTATTTGCCTAAATGTACCAAACTGGAGGATGACTAACAACTTGGGATGTATATTAATGCATTTCTGAGTGGAAAGGATGAGACTTTGGAAAAAGTAACAGACAAATTTTAGAGTGTTGTGCTGTTGTACCTCTTAAAGCTTATCTGAAACCTCTGTGTCTAATGCATAAACCAGCAAATATGTGGGTTTGAAATGAGAGTAGTTACAAGCAGTTACAGATCAGGTGGTCATAATTAAAACTGAGTAATTTAAGCCATTTAGCAAGCTTTGTTTAACCCAGTGATTTTTATTAATTAACAAAAATGCTGAAGGAATCTTCCTTCTACTATGTGACGAATTTTTGTATCAAGCTTATTGGGCAAAGTTAATCTGTGACATTTCCCTATTTTTATTTTTTTCTCCCAACAGAGAAAATCTTGCCAGTGACATGTACCTTATATCACAGATGGACAGTGATCAGTATGTGCCAATAATGACAGTAGCAAACCTTGATCATGTCAAGAAACTCAGTACTGATATGGATTTGATTGTTGAAGTGCTGAGATGTAAGTAAAAGTTCTCAATGCTAGAAGGCATTTTGGTTATTGGTGTAGAACTATGAATCTGAATTTTTCATCTCTTCTTTCTTACTGTATTGCAGTAAAATGCCATTATTTTTCTGTGTGGCATTAAGTAGCCCAAGCACCTTCGGCCATCACAGTTATAGGACTGTAGTTTTATCAAAGCTACTCTGTATTCCAGCTATTGAATAATGATCTGTGCATGTAAGAGTTAATGATTTTAAATTGTGGGATGTTGTGGAACACCTCACATGACTGGAGGATCATGTTGGGTATCTCTAGACTGTTCTGTAAAGACAGGTGGGGAAAAAAGGATGGAGGAATCTCACTCTGTTAAGGAGAGCCTTGAATGTATAGAAATCAGCTGCATCAGTCATGGAAGCTCTATGGGGTATCTGGGAAGTACCAAGACCCTGGACTTAGTTTGGACCCTGGGCCGAGACCCTGGGAGTTGTTTCCAAGGGGGATCTTACAGTTGGCATTTGCTCCTGACTTAAACCAAGAAGGCCAACAGAGCAATATTTGTGTCACTTAAGCGAGCTTTGGGTCAGCCAAACCTAGTTCTTACAGTTGATTCCAATGGCTTAGATATTTGTTGGAGGAACAGTACAGAACCTGATGTCATCCATCAAGTTTCTGGAATGTGCAGAGGACTGTTTCCCCATGTGAGTGTTAGATGTGCCGACCAGGAATGAGGCACTGCTGGACTCACTACTCAGAAACTAAGAAAAAAACCTGCCTTGTAATGTCTCAGTTCAGTGCAAGCCTTGGCTGCAGCAGTCACAGAACTGTGGTGATTTGGGTCGTGCTGAGCACACGGAGCGTTTCTAAGGTTTTAGATTTTGGAAGAGCAAACTTCAGCTTGCTCAGAGCACAGCTGGGAGGGATTGGTAAGTTTCCATGGAGGATAAAGGCACTAACTATACTAGTGCTGGGAGTTCTCTCCTGGCAGCACAAAAGCATTTCATCCCCTGTAAGGGTAAGGGAAGTAGGTGGATCAAGAGACCCCCTTGGCTTAACTCTGTGCTTCTGAGTCTGCTCAAAACCAGAGAGGCATACCAGAGATGGAAAATGGATGGATACCTGGTGAGAGCTACAAGGGCATTGCCGGGGTGCTGAGATGGAGTTATAAATGGAAAAGTTCAGCTCCAATTGAATTTGACCAGAGCTATAAGTTTTGTAAAAAACTAGAAAGGGTTCTTCAGGCATGTACATGATGAACAGAAACATTGTCTGCTTGTTTCTTAATGTTCAAAAGTATTTGAGGCTCTGCATTGTAAGTCTGCATTCACAGCATCTTTCAAGAGTGCAAAGCTGCTAGGTTTGCTGACAGCTAAAATGCATCCTTGTCTTTTCTCTCTTAGCGTTGCCTTTAGTTCAGGTGGATGAAAAGGGGGAAAAAGTTCGGCCAAATCAGAATCGCTGTATTGTGATTTTACGTGAAGTACCTGAATCTACTCCCATTGAAGTAAGTGTTCCCTTGTTCAGTAAAGAACACTTTCCCCTTAGGACTTGGAAGTTAGATTTCTTCTAGATTTCAATAAGCAATTCACATTTTTTTACTACACTGTTACTTTCTAACAGCACTTCTTAAACTTAGTTTGTTTTCATTTGGATAAGAAATATTTTTGACAGAAGCATGCTGCTCATAGGATGACTGGTAGAACCTGTAGTTCTGCATAGTGCTGAGAAACTGATAGTGCTGTCTTTGTCTTTTGATGAATCATTTTCTTGGACCTTGTCTTACCTGTATGCAATTGATGCTCTGATCCTTGGATAAATAGACAAAGATGAAAGAAGATAAATTTTAGACTAGAAAATGCCACTGTTGAACCTTGAAGCTTGTTCAAGTAAAGCTTTGTTAATGTTTCCATAATGCTGAGGTGAGAGGTGTCAATGAGTCACTAAGGATCTCCACTGGCTTGTGGAATGAGTGCAAGACTGGTGAACTTCATTCTTTGAAAGATACTCAATGCCACTCTGATGAAGCAGGGACCATGACTAATGGAAATATTAGAAAAAATTATGGGGTCATAATTAAACCATCTTGAATTTTCTTGAAAAAGGAGGAGAAGGTGCAGATTCTTGATAATGGGTATATATTTTAGCTTCTCTTCTATTTAATTTTACAAGGAAAACTAAAGATTCTGAGAGAGTTGCTCTTTTTAATAACCATCATATGAAAATCAGAAGTACTGCAGTTTAGAAACTGATAACAAAGAAGTAAGTGGCCTTAATAAACAGAAATATGAAATAAAATGCTGAAAGGAATTTGAGGAAAGAAGTTGGATGTATGCTATGTACACAGCTTATAAATGGTGGCTACTTCTGGCTTTCGAAATTAAATGTAGTCTTTCAAAGACTGCCTAACTTTTAGTATTGTAGATTTTTTTTATGTTTATCTTCTGTCATCAGTTCATCAGGTTGGATATATTAGCACTGGATGTTCACTCTTCAATGTTTGACAACAACAAAGTTCTGATGAGTCTTTATTTTCAGAAGAGTTGCTCTCCAGTGAAATGTTTTATACATTGTATTTAAATTTGTCAGGCTGGAAAAATCTAGACTTAACTAAGCAGATTTAATAGCTTATGTTTTCTGTCACAGCAGAGTCAGGCTTTATTTTAGCAGCAAAATTCCAAGGTGCTCTAAGGCCTCTCAAGTTGTGTTGCCTTTTGATGCTTCTCACCTCAAATGTGTGACAAAACAAAAAAAATACGCAAATGAATTGAAACAGATAAAAAATACAGGGTCTGTTTTTTTCTGTAGAAACTAGCTGACAGGCTAGTAAGCCCTGTTTCACATACATGAATCTGTAGACATTTGAGTTACCTGCAGGTTTCTGCTGAAAAGGCAGTATTTTCATGTCCCACTCCATTATATGCAGGTTTTCATGTGGCTCCATGGTTTTGGGACAGGGGAGAAATAGACATCTTTCTGCACCTGATGCCATGTTTAAATGTGTTCTGTGGCCTAAGTAGCTCCCAGCTAAATCTCTGTTGCAGTATGCCTTAGACAGTGCTGATTTGAATTCCTTCCAGTGGGGAGATCAGAGAGCTGCTGCAGGTGTTCTGAACTACTCCATTGTTTGTAAGCCCAACAGTGCTTTCTGTCTTTCTCAGAGTGTCAGAGTTTTGCTTTTTATATTGATGTTTTCTTTTCTCCATCCTTCTCCCCTCACCTCCCCCACCTCCTTATCAAACCACTTTCCCCAGGAGGTTGAAGCACTTTTCAAAGGAGACAATTTGCCTAAGTTCATCAACTGTGAGTTTGCCTATAATGACAATTGGTTCATCACATTTGAATCGGAAGCTGATGCACAGCAGGTAACGCTGTTTTTTGAAGCATATTAGAATGTAAAAGTAAATAAGGATGATGTGAGGGTGAATTGACAGGTTGTAAACTGTATTGCAAATGTGTAACAACTTAAAAAAAACCATTCCAAACTGTAAAAACAGTAATGCTTCCCCTTAGGTGGTAGTATCCAGTTTTCAGTAACTATTAAACATAATATTTAAAAGGTTTTTTTATCTTGTTCACGTATCCTGGCTTCCTGGCTAAAGCTGTAGTTTTGGTTTTTTTTGTACTGAGAGTGTTGATATTTTGGGTGACAAATTGAAATGCTTCAATCGTAACCATTAGATTCTTGTTTTAATGCTACTGAAGCACTTAATGATAAGTTAAATGTTGCTAAATGCAGATTATGTATGAGAGTTTGCTGTACTGTAACATTAGCAGACAGAAGAATTATTGTTAGACTTAGCCTGTCAAAACTTCTAAGTTTCCTGTATTTAAATTACATTTCACAAATCTAACGATTTTCTTTTTTTTTTTTTTTTAAGGCTTACAGATACCTTAGAGAGGAAGTGAAGACTTTCCAAGGAAAACCAATTAAGGTAAAAGGAGGTTTATGATGTTAGGGATGGGGGCTGTGTGTGTATGTTTTGGGTTTTGTGGTGCTCACTGTGATTTCTAATACAAATTTAAGTGATCCAATCTGAGCAGCCATTTGACCTGGAGGTGGGTTTAGATATGTGGCACATACCACTTCACTTCTCCTTTTTGTCATTTCTGGCAGCAGTATATCCAGCCCAGTGTCAGGCAGCAGGGAAGGCATTCAGCTGTTCCTGCTGTCCTTGAAGGACAAAGCAGTGACTGATAGGTGTCCAGTAAAAGTTTGAGAGTTGCTAGTTTGAAGCATTTTGATTTAATTTGAAAGGCTGCTGTAACAAAGAATCTGTTCTCCTTTGCAGGCAAGGATAAAGGCAAAGGCAATAGCTATAAACACATTTTTGCCAAAGAATGGATATAGACCTCTGGATATGAACCTCTACACGCAGCAGCGCTACACAACATCCTTTTACATACCTCCAGTATACAGTCCCCAGCAGCACTTCCCACTGTACAGCTTAATTGGCCCACAGACCTGGTCAGCCACGCACAGCTACCTTGACCCTTCATTGGTAAGTCTCTTGATTCTGAAACACTTGTATTCTTTTCGAAGCTGGTATTTTCTCGTTGGGATGTAGGTAACATACCTATCCTGAAGAGGGGAGTTTAAGATTCTTCTTTAAAAACAGTCCTTCAAAATCCTTGCCATGGTGTACAAGACAGATTATTTGAAGATTGTGTCTGATCTCAAACTGGAGTGTGATTCTCTTCTTAAACCTTTTAGGTTTTGAAGCAGTTGTTTAGTAAAGACTTGTCAAGATATCAAGGTATCTTGATCTTCTAGCGGGAAATTAGGTTGTAGGTTAACATGCTGAATTGCCCTGTTTGGCACGTTCTTAAAGCAGAACATTTTCTGTGCAATAGTAATACCTCTTTTGGTGATGAAAAGTAAAATTGCTTTTGCTAATTACAAAAATCACTTTTAAATTGCTTTTTAAATTATTTTCTTAAAGGAGCTGTTGATTAGGCTTGAAGCTAGGGTTGTGTCCTTAAATACTCTAATGACACATCTAATGTATCCTGCAATGCTGCTTCCATCTTCGGCATTGTGACAGTTTCATCAGAATTACCTTGGCCCCTTTTAGTTTGCCTTTGTTGTCCCACAAATGCATGGACAGTTTCTTGTAATGACTGGGAGGCTCAGGTTTCCTAGCTGGAGCCTCTTTCTCCCCTCTGGAGATGGCTCTGTTCTTGTGGCTCAAAGAATTGAGGGGAGCAATGCTCAAAATTAGAAGTTCTTTAGATGTTTTTTTTGGCAGAGGATTAAAGTGTCCTTGAACAAACTTGAGCAAACATCCTCTGTACTGAACCACAGCTAATTAAAAAGTTGGTGTGCTAAACACTTCACACACAGGGAAGGGAACCAGGGCCCTTGCAGTGGGAGGTGGGAGGCTTTCTTGGGGGGGGGATGAAGAATGTGGAAGAGACAAGGTAACACAGTGAGCAGTGTTATTCTAGGAGAAAGCTGTCTTGTTAAGCAGCAGTGAATGTGGATCTGCCTGTAGATAAATTAAGACTGACTAATTCAGAGTCTTGCTCAGGAATACTGAAGGAGCTGGATGGGAATGGTATAGAAGACATAGATTATTAAGCCACAGGTTCAACCACAGCATACTGTGTATCTGCCTTATATTATCCTGTAACTTTTTGTATCTAAGAAATATTAAAAGTCCTATCCTTTAGTGAAGACATGATGAGTTTGCCAGCGTTAAAGATCTCATACTTTCCTTAGTCAAAACAGGAAATCAACTGTCTGCACTTTGATTTTCACTGTTTTGCCGTGTATTGTCATTGGTTAGCTGCATTTTATGTACATGACTGTAACGTGATGTTTCTTGATTCTTTTGTAGGAAGAGCTATATTTGAATAGAAATCACTTGAGGAGAACAGGGACCATGAGGAACCATGACACAGCAATTATTTTCATGAGACAGGGTTGCAGTTTGCATGTAGAGACTTGTGTGAAAATACAGCAAAGTTTCTCTGTTCTGCTTCAACATAAATGCTACTTTCTCTCATCTCTAATTTGAGATTGAATATCCCAGTAGTCTGGGCATACCATTTTAGTTCTGAAACTTGAATATGGCAACACATGTCCTCAGAATTCTAAAACTACTTCATTCTTTATCATGTACTTAAGAGTATTTGAGAAATGATGTAATTTTTCCTGTTTGGAAAAAAAAAAAAAAAGAAATTGAAAAGAAAGTATGTTTGAACCAGTTGGCTTCTGTGGAGATGCTTTTGGTATTATTGGAAAATGGGATAAAAATAATTTTTCCTCCAAAAGGATCACATCATTATAAAGGAAGAGGAGTTGAATATTGTTAGGGTTCCTAATATGTTCAGTGTTTTCTCATTTTTCAGGTTCAGTGGTTGCTTACTAGCTTTGATGGAATTTTGCAGCATTCGTGTTATAACTCTTAAACCAGAAAGCACTTCAAAGCATTATTTTGATGAAACTTTGTTCTTTGAGGAGCTTTGTTACAGGCCTTTTTAAATGGCCTTTTTGTAAAGCCTGAAGTAGCATTTGCTGTCGTGCATGCTAGGTTAGGCCAGCAGTAGTTTGATATGACAGCTTTGGTGTTAAATTTTCTTTTCCATTGATTAGTGATTTAACTTTTACAAGAAACCTTTTTCAAGTTTAAATGTACCTTTATAGCAAATGGTTGTAATCCCAGATGTTTCTCATTGTTTAATAGAATGTAGAAAGGGTCATGTTCTGCATTGTAGTTATTTTCAGGGGGAGAAGACAAGCATTTGCTGGTGCTAACAGTAACATTTCTTAAATGAAACACATTTAAACACATTAAAAAGGCAGAAGTGGGCTAATGAGGTTTGAGAAATTACTTAAAACAAGGTTCAGGTTTTGAGGCATCTTGTTCTACAAGACATTGATGCACCCAGCCAATGAAATGTTTTGCAAATGTTGTTTCTTCAGACAAGAAGACAGTGTTTCACATGCAGGATAAGGTGGTAAGATCTGAAAAGCATCAGAGTTCCACTTAACATCCACTTACTAGGCTTTATTTAGGAGTCACATGGAAGTAGAATGAGGAACTAAAAGTAAGTTATTGTGGGTTTTTTTTAAGGAGGAATTCACATACAATTATAAGAGAAACAATTACAGGCCATGTAGACCAGAGGCTCTGACAAAAAAGTATCTCAGTACTCCCAAAAATCATGCGTAGTATGGTGTGAAATAGGAAGAGAGTTATTTAACTTGCAGCCTAGAATTTTGGCTTGATGTTCTTCAATCCTCTTGAACTGTCATAAGTTGAACATGTGTAGTGGCTGATTTCTCAGAAAAACAGAAGCTTGGGTTTTTTTCAGAAATTTTGTAAGTTAACTACAAGGCACTAAACAGATGCTCTATTGCTGTTTGAGACAATCTTTTGACTACTGTCCTGCACAGAATGACATAAAATATGGGATTAAGAAAAGTAATACTCAGTTTGTTTATAATGATGAGCATGCAATACATTTTTTTAGGTAACACCATTTCCAAATACTGGATTTATCAATGGATTCACATCTCCAACCTTCAAGCCTGCTGCTTCTCCACTGACAACACTCAGACAATATCCTCCCAGGAACAGGCAAGTTCATCTATCTTCTAACAACACTGTTGTATTATCTGGCAAGTGGGGTTTTCATCTGCTTATTTTAGTAACACCAGCTAACTTGAGAATGCTTGTGAAACTGAACGTGGTGCCAAAACTGAGGCCAGAGGGCAGATGGTGCTTCTGATGTTAATGGATGTAGTGTTTTGAAATGTAAATGGACAGTCTGAAAGCTGAGAACTTGTCTGTTCTGTGATTTAGGGTATTCAGCTGAAGTATTCTGAAAGATGACATGTCATCAGCAGGATTATTCATATAGTAAAGGTCTAGTTGAAAAGAGGGAAAAGGTTAATTTTGATAATTCACATGACGTGTTACATTGAATGTTGATCATTCTTATAAATGAAATAAGTGATAAAGGACTGAAGATCTTGCTTCTTCTGAATTCTGTGACTAGGCTTAGGCCTCAGAAGATCTCTGCTAGTGCGCGTATGTTGAAATGACTTTTGAATTTATAGGAATCCTAGCAAGTCACATATACGACATACAATACCCAGTGCAGAAAGGGGACCTGGGCTTCTAGACAGTCCTACAATATTCAACTTTTCTGCTGATCGTTTAATCAATGGCGTCAGGAGTCCACAGACGCGGCAGCCGGGACAAAGCAGGACACGGGTGCAGAGTGCCACCACCAGCTACACCAAGAGGGAAGTGGGGACTGGGCGGATGGAACAGACCAGCGTGGACTCGTCCCCTGGACTAGGGAGAGGAAGGTGCGTGTGCTCCATGGTTGTCCTCTGAACAGACAAGTACTGCTGCTTCTAAACTACTCTGTTTAGTAGAGGTGTGGTATTGTTACTGTTCTCAATGCTGTCTTAAACTCACACTCTCCTCAAACCTAAAATCTTGGAAAATACTTCACAGAAAGTGTTAAATGCAGAACAAAGGCAAAGCGGACTTGCATGCTTTCCTTCCAGATAAAAATCGTTGTTGGCAACTGATGAACAATTTAGATCTATAAGATTTAATCCTCTGTTATCCTTTCTTCATTTGGTGCAAGAAAGTTTTTGTATATTATTTACTTGACTTAATTGAAGAAGTTCTGCCCAATTCCATTGTTCAGCATTGTAGATTGTACACCTGAACATGTATTAGCAGTGCTCATTCTTAACTTTTTCAGTTGAAGGATCAGAATTTTGACCAGATTGGGCATATAGAACAGCAAAGATGATGGATTGGTATGGAGGGAGGAAAAACTGCTGCAGGAAACTACTATGTTGTTTTAAAAGCAACCAAACAAAAGCCACAACCAACTACCTGGGGAGTTGAAAGCTGGCATAAATACAGTTCTAATAAGTGCTTCATAAAAGTATTGTGCAGCTTTGATAATGGCTGTATTTATGACTCCAAGTAAATCACATTCTGAGTGATTTACTGAATTGGAAGATAACTCAAGTATTTTGCAGATGATCCTATTTTAGACTTGTATCATTGCAAAATTAAATGGGTATTTTGTGCAAGGGTTGTAATACTTTTCTAAATCTAATTTACCAAATTGTGTTATAACTAATGGATGAAAGTATGATTGAGAACTCAGGAAACAAGATCACTCAAACTATATACAGACTACAAAAATGTACAGGAGTAGTCAGTACTTAAAATTATATTTTGATGTTTCAGTATTGAATGCATTTATAATAATAAAAGTCAAACTTGAAAAAATGTGTTGAAACTGAATTAAAATGCACTGCAAATTTTACAGTGCAGCTTGGAGGGGCTTTAGCTGAAGCAGTGCTGGGGGCCAAGTGCTGAAAATGTTTTGAAGGAGCCTTACCTGGATTGAAAATAGTTAGCTGTAGTTGAGAAGTTACATTGATATACAAAAATTCCTAATCCATTTATTTAAATACTGTAATGTTTTGTCTGATATTTACATATAATCTATACTGAGATGCTTTTAACACAGGAATTACTTGTAACCAGTGTATTCTTGCATTGACTTGCATAAGATGTATACCTTTATTTTAATGACAGCTTGCTAGGAATTTTTCCCTAAAATATTTCTTAATAACCTATGTAGAATGAAGATGGATGAAGTAGCAATTTGAATTAATTTCTCCTGTTTTCATTGACTGCTTTCCATCCATTTATGGGCAAGGTTCTTATATCTGCGTTTTTTCCCTTAGGAAAAACTCATATGGCTACCGAAAGAAAAGGGAGGACAAGTTTACAGTGAGTGTTCATGATCTTATTTGTCTCTAATAAAAGTAGGGTAACAAAGCAATAGTCTGAATATTACATGGAGTTGGAGGTGACCTAAGTTACTGCAGAAGCAGTTGTACATCACAGTTGATTAAAGACAGCAGCTCATTAGTCACATGAGTTTACTGCATTTGGGTATCAGAGAAGATTTTCCATTAATGCAGAAGTCAGGGAAAAGTTAAAATTACTCTTACAGTTGCAAAAAATTTCCATCTCAGTTTGTGTCAACATGCCAGTGTTCACATTCAGAAATAGGTAAACAGCTGAAGTTCAAAACACTTGATACTTCATTATCAATCATGGTGACAGTGAGGAACATTTTATAGCTCCTTGCGGCATGATGTGTGGCTGTATTAGTTATAAAATGTTTGTTATGAAGTGGTCAGTTCATTCTTAAATGCCTCTTCAAGTGCAACTTGGTAGGGGTATGCTAACACTATTAAAATATTGTGGTTTTGGGAAACTGAAATTCAAGGTTAATACCAAAGTAGACTTGATACTTGAAAAGTCTTCACTAGGCATAGAAGAGAAAAACCATGTTTTTGTAGGATTAAAGATTTGATGTGATAAAACCAGTCATTTCTTTGCAATTCATTTTTGCCACACATGGCATATTTGTGAAGTTGAACCAGGTTATTTCCTTATTTATGTTACAGTTATAAAGGAACACTACTGCATGAGCCATAACACTTTCCTAAAGGTCTGGAATCACTGTATTTGTGGCTCCTGCTATTGAGTGGCCTGAGTGCACTTAGATAAAGGAGCAGGAAAGTTTAGCAAGTGATTCCTTCCTTTTGATTGCTTTTAGTTCTCATCAAACTTCCCAGAGGCAACGAGACCAGATTGCACGTAAGATTCCCAGTACTTCTTCCTTTTGCCCTTCCAAAGCTACTTGAATTTTTACAGTGAAGTTTTCCTATTAAATTTTTCTGTATTTAAAAGAATAAGCAAGTGGTAGAAGTTAGGTGTGAGTGACTGGAGTGAAAGGATTACCTTGGACACCTCCCTGTGAGCAGAGCAGCACTTCTGATGGAGCTGACTGCAAAGATCATTTGAGCTTTGAATGTAAAAGCTGGTAGATGTGACTTCTTTGGAGACCCACAGTTCCCTTCTGTTAGCACCAGGCTGTAATTGCAGCCAGGTTCCTTCCAGTCTCTTCTGGGCCAAGAATCTTTAGTCTGTAGTGTCCAGTGCTGCACCTTGAGCAGAGGTTTGAGGTGCTGCACACCCCATACTTGGAAGCAAAAGATGAAAAATTTCCCCTTTAGATTGTGGAATTAATTGAATCTAGTATCCTCTTTCTTGTGCAATGCTGTAGCAATTAGACAGTGTACACAGGACACCACTAAAACCGGTATATTTGAATGGAGGGATGACTTCTTTAGAAGATTTTTCTTTTTAAAGAAACAAATTATAGCGTTGTATGCACATTTGCATGAAAAAGAGCATTAAACTTTTTGATCAGATTGTTTCTGAGGCTACAGACATAAGCTGAGTGCTGAACCTACAAGAAGTTAGCTTTTGAAATTGTATGCAGTTAGCTTAAAATTCATTGAAGTCCTCCCTCATCCTGCTAATTTAAGATGTTAATGCCACTCTTAATATTCTGAGGGTTTTAGGACTCAACTGTAACTTAAAATGTAACATAAAAGCATTTGCTATTTCAGAACTTCAGACCCCTTTAAGAAGAGCAAGTGCTCTGGTTTGAAAAATGACTTTTAAAAATTCGAGTTGTTCCTCTTGCAGTTGGGGCTTGATAAGTGTAGTCTCCCTGTCCTTTGACAGGTCATCTGATTAATGTTTTGGAGATTTGCAGTCTCCATTGTTGCAGCATTCTTCCAGGGGGTAATGCTGGGTCAGTAGCAGTGCTGGGAGTTGCAGTTGTTCTTGCCTCTCTATTTTTTCTTCCCCCTTGACACACAATTCTTTGGACGTTATTCGTAGTTTGTGAGAAGACCTCAGAAGTAGTCTTGCATCTGTTGTTCTTTTTGTTCAGAAGCATTGTTCTCACATTCACACCATCTTGACTATGTACTTGTATTTTCCTTTTCAAAAAAGGATGTGTTTCAAAGATTGCTTTGCATTTGGTATTTTGCAGCAGAGATCATCTTAGCACAGGCCTCAGCACAGTCAAGAAACAGTTCTTTGAAGAAAAACTTTTTTGTTTACATGATGTAGGTGAAGTTAATTGGTAACTTAAGTGGCAGCATATTACAAAGGAGTTTTATTTTTCCTGTGTAAATATAACTTACAAATCTTTACCAGCAGTTCTCACAAGTGATCTTAAATGGTGGTACTTTTAACTCCTGACCTGCTCTGTGTAGTGCAGAATAGTTGCATTTAGCACACAGGCATTGTTTTTGCTCTAAACATAGGTTTTCTTCTTATATTTAGTTAGAAAGTCTCTGTTTCAAAAACAGTTCTGACACTTACCTTTCTATTTTTACACAGGGATAATATAGATTAATACTAATTACATATAAATTATTATTGTCTGTGCTACATACAAGGCATGCTGTCTTGCCCTTTCTTCATATATCTGAAAATAAGATTCTTGTTGACTCCAGTCTTTTTATTCAGGTTGTTACTAACTGTACATAAAAGGGCATTATATTTTCACTGTAGCATGATGCATAAACCAGTCTGTTTTCCTTTCTGAGTCTGTGTGTGTGTCCTCAAGGAAGAGTCAGTGAGCAAACTTCTTACTGTGCCAGTATCCCTAAAGCTGATGCATGTACCATAACATTTAAATAATAATTAAATACTTTAGGGACAGCAATGGAAAGTTAAAGCATCTATGTATTCCTTGGTACTCTGTGGGTTTTTTGGGAGATGAGATGGGGAAGCCTTCTCCAGGGGTTTGCTGATACAAATCAAGTGCAAAATACAATTTAGAGTTGCATATCTTTTCTGTCATCTAGTGCAGTAACCCCAACATGCTATTTCTATTCCAGAGAGGCCAAACGCAGTCTCCACCACCCCCTAAACCTCCATCTCCCAGCTTTGAATTGGGGTTATCTAGCTTTCCTCCATTACCCGGGGCTGCTGGCAATTTAAAGACTGAAGACCTGTTTGAAAACAGACTGTCCAGTGTGGTAATAGGAACATCAAAAGAAAGAGTGAGTAGTGGATGTTCGTTTATGTTGGGAAAGCAAAGAATTGCATTCCTCTTGTTTTCTGATTTAGTGGTTTATACGTGGAAAAGCTTGTGGGTTTATATTGTAAGAAATGTTTGTAAAAAACAGCTGTCAAATGATGTGCTGCTGCCTTCTTCACTTATGTCTTAGAATTTGTTGGGTGTTCTCTTTGAAATAGTGTGGAATATGGCCATCAGTATGATAAGTAGATGTTAATAGCAGAGATTAGAAAATATGCTCTTTGCTGTTCATAACTGCCTCAGGCTTTTTGATACACTTAGGTGAAAAGTATGTGATACATCTATTCTTCTGCTTCAAAGTAAGACTTTTGAGTTGCACATAAAACACTTTAAAGTGGCAGAGACAAACTTCTAAGCACCAAAATAAAGAAACTGCCTACGTAATCTCAATACACTAGGCATCATAGCTGGAACAAGAACTGCTACCAAAACCAGCTGGATCCCAGTGTTGTCTTGTCATATTGCTCAGAGAGATAAAAATACACCAGAATAACTTGGCAACCACTGCTGTATAGATGTAGTAGAGATGCAGTTGAAAATAATGTTCGGTAGCTTTTCATAGATTTCATTCTTAGAAGTGTCTCTGCCATGCCATCTGTGAGTGACAGTATGTTCTCCTCCAGCAAGACTCACATAACCCTCTGCTCTGGGCTATGAGAGTCTGTATTGGCTTTTTTTGGTAGCTCAAATTTGACTCATGTTTTTCTAGTTGTACCACAACTGAAGAAGTTAAGCCCTAGATTAGCAGTGCAAAGTGACATGATGAACCCCCACAATCTCTCATGTCTTCTCCTGCAGTAGGCTGGGTTTAGAATGTTGTCTTTGGTGCCCACATGTCAGGGGTGGGTAGAGGGTGTTTGCTGATAAAGAAAGGGGGAGGCAGCAGGGCAGCCTGCATCCAAGTCAGTGACTCTACAGACAACCATCTACTGTCTCCTGCAAGTGGTGGGAGGGGCAGCTATGTCCCAGGATTGCAATTAAGGGGAATATGCAGTTCAGAGCCATGGTAAGAGCAGTGTTCAACTTACTGTCAGCCAGTACTACAGATTGTGGGCTGTTCTTGGCTAAGATCTATTAATTTTGAAGTTTTTTACCTCTGTTACTTATGAAGTGGTTTTTGACTATTGGATTTCATGTTTTAAGTAAACTCCAGCACATGCTTTTAGTGCTGCAGCTGAAAACCCTTTGTTCCCCCATTACAGATCTGTTACTTTTTTTTGCCCTGTACTTGTGGTAAAGAAGTTAGACTTCTCTCCTCTAGAGGCAGTCTTCATGTCAGTCAGGCACTGAGGCTTTATGATACTGTGCAGTGCCCTGTCACATTAAAAAGCACATCCTTCAGTTTACCAGTTTTGTAGTTTTGTTTTCCAGGGTACAGGAGTTATTCCATACCTTTGTGTGGAAGAAAGGGATTATGCTACCTTTGCTTGTTGGCATTTATATAAAGAATAAGATAACAGCAGCTGGCTCCAAAGAGCGATTGTGTTCTGCTACAAAGCTGTTTGAGCTAACATCAGTCTTGCCAATGTATACAGGCTGCTTTTCACCTTGATCTCAATGTTTTTTCATGTCACTTGATGTGGTGTTACAAAGCACTGAAGTAGAGTTACACAGTGCTTCCCTTGTTTTACATAGATGGGCAAGTCCAGTGCACGGAAGCTGAGGGGATTAAAGGTCTATAATTTCCAGCAGTTGTTATGCAAGCATTATATCTTTATGCTCTTTGCTTAGTGATGCTCTTCTACATGTAGCTCTGGGGAATGGCAGGTAATAATCATCCCACATTTTGTAACTAGGAAGTGCAGCACTGTCAGATCAAGGGTTGAGTGTTTTGGCAAGGAAAAGCTTTTGTGTGCCTGCTTGACTTGAAATTATTCACACTTAACCATGTACCTACAAGTTCTGATGCACTTGGGCCAGAATGCTCAGCAGCTTGCAATTTCAAGCCTTTGCACACACTGTTACAGTGAATTAAACTATAAGAACTGTTCTGTTATTTCTAAACATCCACCGTTTGCAGTCTTTCACTTTGAATCAAACTTGGCTTAGATTTACTGCCTAGATATGCTGCCTGATTTTAAAAGGGTGTCATCAAATACCCTTTTCCTTTATAACAGTGACCACAAGAGTCTTAGAGTTTATGCCCTTTTGAATGGTGGCTTGGATGGGAGAAAAAGAGGATTATCTTCTTCCTTCTGAGCTGTTCTGTGTTCTGTCATTGCTTCCCCTTTTGCATACCAGTCTCTTTGGGGTTTAGAGTTGGTAGGATGAGACAGGTTGGAGGCAATACAAGGAACATAGCACCCTTTGAAACAAACAAAATGGTTATAAATGTGAGATACATGTTTTTCAGGATACAAAGTTGTCTTTTCTTATTTTGTGACAGTTTAAATTTATGTATGTCTCTTGAACCTATTTGGCATTTGTCTTGAAGCACAGTATCACTTGGCACTAGCAGAATCTTTTGAAGACTACGGAAAAAGCCTTTTGCTTGTTAGCAATTCATTTCATTGGGATGATGCAGAAGTAGAGCTTTGAAGAAGACAGTTCTTAGTGCACAGCATTAGGAGACTTGTCTTCATAGGCTGCCTGTGGTTATGTGAATAGCTCAAAGCTTACTTTGTCACCAGCACATGCAAAATTTCCACGTGGAAAGAAGTCCAGTCACTAGTGGTATTCCCCAGGGCTCAGTATTGTGGCCAGTCTGGTTTAATTAACTCATTGGTCATCTGACAAGGGGATTGGGGCCACCCTCAGTAAGTTCACAGCCAGCACTGAGTTGAGGAGGACTGTTGATGTGCTGGAGGGTGGGAAGGGAAAGGTCTGCAGAGGGGTCTGGACAGGCTGGATTGATGAGCTGAGGCCAATTGTGTGAGGTTCAACAAGGCCAAGTGCCAGGTCCTGCATTTGGGTCACAACAACCCCAGCAGTGCTACAGAGTGGGGACGGAGTGGCTGGAAAGTGGCCCTGTGAGAAAGGACCTGGGGGTGCTGGTCAACAGCAACATAAGCCAGGTGCCCAGCTGGCCGGGAAGGCCAGTGATATCCTTACTTGGATCAGCAATAGTGTGGCCAGCAAGACCAGGGCAGTGATTGTCCCTTTGTAATTGACACTGCTGAGGCTGTACCTGGAATGCTGTGTCCAGTTCTGGGCCATCACTACAAGAAGGACATTCATGGGCTGGAGTGTGTCCAGAGAAGAGCAGCAAAACTGGTGAAGGGTCTGGAGCACAAGTTACGAGGAACAGCTGAGGGAACTGGGGTTGTGTAACTTGGAGAAGGGGAGGCTGAGGGGAGACCTTATCACTCCCTACAGCTGCCTGCACAGAGGCTGTAGCCAGGTGGAGTTGGTCTCTTCTCCCAGGCAACCAGTGGCAGGACAAGGAAATGGCCTCAATCTGTGCCAGGGGAGGTTTAGGTTGAAAGTCAGGAAAAATGTTTTTTACTGCCCAGAGAAGTGATGGAGTCGCCACTCTAGGAAGTGTTCAAGAGATGACCAAATGTGACACTTAGTGCTATGGTCTCGTTAACAGAGTGATGATTGATTAAAGGTCTTCTCTAATCTTTATGATTCGAAGTGATTTTGTCATTCAGATATGTCCCAAAGGGCCCTGAAGCTTATAACTTGTTTGGAAATAACCACAGCGTGTTATTCATCTGTGTTTCTAAATAAATGTAAAGGAAAAAATAACATATTCATTGCAATGTATGTATTGGGTCCTTCTGTACCTTTCTATAGTCAATTTACCAGTATAAATCAAACTGAACAGTTTCCTGGTTGTGCTAATTTTCAGGCAAACCATATTAATTGGATATTTTCATTGTCCCTCTGTGCCTTTTTTCCTCCTTCAGAACATTAATGTGGATGCAAGTACAAACACTATTCCATCAGGAATTCCTCGAGAGCCGTTACCAGTTTCTTCTACATTGCCCAGGACCTTTGAAAGGTCTCCTTCGCCACCCCAGCCTACTGAGTAAGCATTCAATTACATGGATATAATTATTCTGCTCTGAATCACATTTGCATTTTCTTTCATCAGGCAGAACAATGTAAATAGCTATTAAAATCTTAATCAATGAAAGAAGTAATATTTTGTTGTACTTGTAGTAAAGGCAATAAAGCTTAATTTCTGAACAATATCATAGTAGTGATTCAATCATAATAGTCATTAGCAGAAGAAAATTTAGTGTTGTGGTTTAGTTTCTGTGAGTAGAAGAAGTTTATTAATACCTTACTGTTTTGTATTTAGATAGCTTTGAAATACAGAGAACAAATATATGGCCCTGTGGGCAGTACTGATGTCCATACCATAAAAAAAGATTATTTTTTTAACCTTTATTTGGAACCTGCAAATCAAATAGCCGAGTAACTAAATGCTATTAGAACATGACAAAGTACAGGTTGTGTCACATTGCACAGGAATATGTTTTCTATTTTTTATAGTATTTTTGAATGCAGTGCTGATCATCGTGTGCTAGGCAAATTATAGCTGTAACTGCTTGCAGTCATACTCAACTTTAGACCTATTATTAAACCATTCATCTATCCTGAAGTTTCACTTTTCCTGAGCCTTGCTTCCTGCTGGATGCTTACAGGGACTCCAAAGTTGTGGAAAAGCAGCAGAGAGAGACACAGAGTACAGAAAGACTTTCTTCTTCCACACTGAGTACTGCATGTAAATCGGTACAAGTCAATGGGGCTGCCATAGTAAGTCACCTTATTACTTCACTTTTTCTTAATGATCCGGTTTGCATTTAATAGAATAATTATTGGCTACCTAGTGTTGCCTAGTCATGTGATCCCAGCATCCTAGAATTTGTCTGGCAACTTGAAATTTGCTTATTGGGCTTCATGATTACTTGCATGGTGGAGTTACGCAATTGACAGTACAAAAGAGATCCATCCTTGGATCCCAACCCTTGGTAGTATCCTTGATGTAGAAGTATTAATAGATATGTTGATATTGAAAGCAGATTATTCATCATGTTTCAGCTGGCTTAGAGTTTGAAAGGGAGGGATTTTTCCCTATGCCAGTACATAATTTTTCTTGCATACTGTTTTACGTTTTGCCATTTTACCTTTTCTTCAGCTTTATTGTCTGTACAGCTTCTGTAAACTTCATACTCAAGCCCTCATCTGCATATTCAAGTGCAGCAGACTTTTGGGGCAAGGACTTCACCCTTTTTTGTTCATAAAAGGTTTTTTTCCTCAGGATGCTTTGTTTAACTCTCTCCTGTTTGTTTCTGATTTCCCAGGAACTGCGAAAACCTAGTTACGCGGAAATTTGCCAGAGAACAACTAAGGATCCTCCTACATTGCAACCCCAGAAAGAACAGAAGCCAAACACTGTAGCATGTGGGAAAGAAGAAAGAAAGCCCACAGAAACAATAGAGAAAAACAGAGAACCTCCTCCTGCAAAGTCACATCCTGGACAACCCAAAGACCAGAGGAGACAGTCAGGACGCAGATCGTCCCCTCCAGCCGTTGGCAAACGCTTAAATAAAGAACAGAGTACCCCTCCAAAATCTCCTCAGTGAAAATAACACCTGGGAGGGATTTGAGAAGAGGTCTGTTTCCCACAAATTAAACCCATGTTCCCACTAAGATACCTGAGAATGAGTTGCTGGTTAGGAGCTTGCAGTGATACAAGGCATGTAACAATGCCTGCAAGTTATTTTTCTGTGAAACACTTTTTTCCCCTCTTGGACAAACATTCTATTTTTCTGGGTATTTCTGGATAGTTGTTCTAAACCTTACATTTAGATTGGTGCTTAATTAGAGGTGAAGCTTAGTGTGATATTTTTTTTTTTCAAGGTGTAAAATATTTGTCTTTAAAAAAATCAACTTTTTATTAAGCCTCTCTGTGGCTGTGTGAGTGCAAGCTCTGTATAGTGAGTTTTTTCTAAACTGTTAAGCAGAAACATGCTGCTGCAATATTTTTAATAAACTGGTCTGCAAGTACATATCTAAAGTGTCCAAAAGACTGATAACGGCAGCTAGTGTGTAGAGTGCAAGAAAGTAGATATATTTTACAAATAAGTATGTGACCTTGAAGATTTTTTTTTTATTGGGCTACTGTACTAAGTGTCAGCAAATGAACTTGCACTTTTAGGTTAAATGAGTAGCTGTTTCTAGCATTTTTAAAAACTTAATCTTTTTTTTGATGTTTTGCACACTCAAAATGAATTCTACAGGGCACCATAGCAGTCTTTTCTGAAATATTTTCTTTTTTGACTTACTGCAAGCAAGTAACCATCTTCTCACTCCAGAATAAAACTGATGTTATAATTTGCAAATACAAAGCACATTGTGAATAGAAAGAATCAAGTCTGTGAGCTTCTATGGTGGTGAAGCCTGTTAGTGGATGTTATCAGGAGAAAGCAGAGTAGCCTTCTTGTGATAACCTTAGCTTCCCTGTGCTTGTAAGGGAGTTAACTGAGTCAGCGCTGTATATTCTGGTTACCCCTGTGCTCTGTGTAGACTTTTTTTTAAAACTCTGCCCCAAGTGCTCTTTGAAAGAGTTCATATCTGAGTCAGCCTTGTGTTGACATCTTCCTGTAACTACAAGCATTGGCATACGGATTTAAATTTTTCAAGACGTGAGATAATGGTGTTTGTTTTGTGTGGTGGAGGAAGAGATCCCTGATATTTACCTCTGGGATGAGGTTTCTCACACTTACTTACTTTAGAAGTGATGCGCTTTCTGAAGGACAAGGATGCACTAAATTAGCAAGTTTCTAATAAAGTTGAATATAAATTATTTTTGTTTTAAAATGCCTAAAGCTTTTCTTTAAGTGTTTAAACTGCAGGAAGTTCAGAAAAAACTCATTCCTGCTGACTATGACAGTACAGTTTATTCCACAAAAATGTTTATTTAAACAACTGATTTTTTTAAAGAATTATTTCCATCCAATATTTAAAGACTTGAATTTTATTTAAACTTGAAAATGACTTTGCCTTAACTTTTGTACAAGACAGTTTAGAGTTAATGAGGTCTGACCCCGTGGAGGGTTAGCATGAATGGCATACAGAATTACTCAGTTACAGTATGTATCTATTGTCACTGGTCTTACTGGGTAAACATACTGTAGTACAGGAACTAGCAGCAGTTTTTGTAATATACCTTAAAGATCTTAAACAGTTGATCTTTTTCAGATTGTTGAAAAACCTGTAAATGCAAATAGTCAATACTGTATTAAATATGTGCACTTGGAAGTGTGTGCTTTGCTTGTACAGTTGTAAATAATCAGAACATATAAAAAGGTACCCTAAAGAAAAAAATCTGATAAAAATTATTGATATTATAAATGTTGCTGTTGAGCTGGATGTAGATAAACTAAATGTTGTGGTTTGAATATTACTTTAATTTGTTGTTTTTTCTTTTTCTTATTTTATTCTGGTGTGTTGAACTGACTCTGCCTCTTCACTGCAAAAGGGAAATGGAACGAAAGTCGTATTTGAAAGCCCTCAAATATTTTCCTAAAGTCCCTTTAAAACCAAACAATTTAACCAATTCAAGTGTTCTGCAATGTAAATAATGAATTTCAGCAGTCAAACTGTAATTTTTAAGTCATTAATAAAAATCAAGTCTAATTGGGGAAAAACTTGACTGCTGCAAAAATATACACTGATGCTTACTTGTCTGCTTTCAAGAGTATCAATGCATGGTTCATAGAACTGTAAAGTAACTATAGAAGTTGACTCCTGATAAATTTCCTATTACAAGCATCAATTGGTAACTAGTTGGCATTGTAAATCCAGCCTGTTGTATGCTGCAGAATTGGTCAAAATAGGGCATGTGGAGTCTGTTGATTTTTCTTGTTTAAAAAGCGCACTTTGTGAATGCTGTGGGAGGAGATAGGACCCCAACACCATCACCAAAACCGCTCAACTACTTCTGTCATTGGATTTTTGTATTCCCTTCTCCTTTCCCCAGCAGCAGTGAAAGCGGTAGCTAGATTTGTGTATGGTTTAGGCCAGCTGTATGATTCATTTTGTTTGTCTGCTGCAAGTGAAAGGCTTTACCAGCTGCAGGCAGTGGCAAGTGGTCCCTTCCAGCGGCTGTGAGCGGCTCGTCCTGGTGCTCAGCCGGTACCCGAGGTGATCTGTTGAGACCAGTGGGATGTGTTGTGCTGTTCTAATGTATTCTGCTGCCATTTGTGATAGGTCAATACACTGTAATTACTGCTTACCCAGCAACAGTCTGTTGCATCTAAAGTTTAAACCTTCCTCTGATATGGTTTTACAGCTTTTTTTTAAAAAAAAAAAAGGTGACACGCCAAATCGCTGTGTAATATACAATACAACTTCTCCTTACCATATTTTGCTTTGAGATTCATTTTTTTCCCCCTCACTCAGTGACAAAATGGAGTTTTCAGAGTAGAGTTGTGAAGTTGCATGCAGACTGTTGCTACGATACAGAGAGGAATTAAAACATGGCTTTTAAAATGAAAAACCTCCCAAAAGCAGTAGCTGAGCTCAAGGTTCAGGGATACAGTAATTAAAATTGGCATTTTACCCTGTTAGAACTGTGTGGTGATGCTTTTCATTTTGAAAACAAGTCAAAATGAGGTCTGAGATTCTTCCAGAAATTAAAAAAAAAAGGGTTGCTTTCAAAACTGAATGTAATTTCAGATCAGTCCCCTCCCTTGACACTGTCACTTAGAAATGTGTGAGCAGTGGCAAATTTTTGATGTTGCTGCATTATCCTTCAAAGCCTTGAGTCGTTGGCATGGGAAGGCCCTTGTTGGAGTGTGGTGCAGTGTATCAGGAGCAACAGCTGACTGTAATGGTGCACACCTATCTCTGTATCTCCTTCAGCTACAGGTAGGGGTTTTGTGCTTCATAACCTATTACACTAATAGCAGCAGACAATCCAAGATTTCTAAGGAGACCTAACAGCTGCCAGTTCACGAAATAGAAGTGTAATATGGGAGCCTTTTTGAGGGTTTTTGTTTTTGTTCTTCTTCCATTAAGACTGGAATCAAGCTTACATGTAAACTATCAGTAATTTAAGTTTCCTTTTGTGTCATAAAATGTAAAACTGTCTAATTTGAAAAAAAATATGTAGGTTATGAAAAATAAAGATTTAGGCACTGTTGAATTCCTGATTTTTTTAATTAAACATTTATTCAGCAGTATTTTTCATTACCTTTTGTCTTTTGCTCCCATTTTTGGAAATGGTATATTTCTAATTTTGGGAAAAAAACACCTTTTGCTCTCCTGTTCAACACACCTCATGTAACCATCACCTAAGGCTCTGTATCAGCAGCAAGACCCCTGTGATGTATCTCTGAAGGCTGCAGTGTCTCTCTACTAGATGACTATGAATGGTTAATTTTTAGCAAACACAAAAGCTGATGTGTTGCTTACTGAAGGTTCTATTCATTACTGGTTTGCTCAATTTATTAGATAAGATATTGGCTTTGTCCTAAATACGGATTTTAATGTTTGGGTTGGTGCTTTGGTTATGTTGCGCTTGAATCTGGGGATGTCCTGGGATTTTTTTTTTTGGCTCTAGCTGGTTTTAGAAGTTCTTCTTGAAGATGGTCTTGCATCTAGGAAAGAAGAGCTTCTGGGATATCCTCTGTCTACATAAAAGAATACTTTGAATAATTTCCAAATTACTTCCAAACACCACCCCCTTATTTTTGTTTTCTTTTGTTGAGTTTTTCTCTTACACAGCTATATCTGACCAATTATAACAATGGATGTAAGCATGGAAATACTAAGAATTGCTGTTTTTACATTCATCTTGGGAAGTATTGCAGTACTGTTCTTCAGGCTGATGGTTGTGTAAGCTTCTGGACAGGTTAGACTGTTAACTGCTCCTATTTCCTCACTATTGTCTGCTCAGCAAAATAAGTCAATACAGGAATACCAGGCTGCACTGGGCACTGAGCATCTCCAGCCTGGAAAATTTACTGAACCATTGGGCTTTGGTGGTGACCTGGGCTACAAGTAGTTGAAGGCAGTAAGTTTTCAGTTGAGCATGGAGTATCCTGTTCTGCCCTTGGGACAAAGTTTTCTATCACTTAATGCGTAAAAATGTGTGGCAATTTGTTAGCAGTTTGCCATAATTCTAATGTGGCTCTGGAGGACCACTCCATCTCTGACAGAAATTGGGAATCTTATTTGTTTGCCCAACAAAACTGGGCAGTGCCACCTTTCCTCAATAAAAAGTGATGTTCAGTGATGGCTGCAGCAATGTTCAAGCTAAACACGTGATTTTGTGTTGTCTTGGGCATGATGAGAAAGAGTGAATGTAAAAAATTATGTGCAATTTGAGCATTCAAAGGTTGCTTATTGTCACAGAAACTGATTCATTACACTTTCATCCTAAGGCTTCTTTAGAAAATAAGATTTCATGAAGTTTTAAGTTTTCTAATATGCTTTTACTTCACAAATCTTTATGTTAAAACCTCCTATTCTGCTGTAGCTGAGCTTTTATGACTGCAACCATTTAAGTCAGGGAAGTGATTGAATTTCAAATTTTGCTGGTGTATAGATAAGAGCAACGTTATGCACTTCACCTCTGCTTTTGTGAGAATAAGCTGTGTAACAGCCTGGTGCCATCTGGTTTGGTAGCTTGGTTACTGCAGCCTGCACTCATCATGGATATGCATCTTGGGATATATTTTAATGCCCAATGTAAATTGATCAGGTAGAAATTTAGGTCGTATGGAAGTAGCACATGTAACACAGTTCCTGAGCTGTTGTGCCAAATAAGCACAGAAATGCTGCAAAGAAGCTGGCTGGCCTCAGCTGTGCCATCCATCCTGCCTGTGTGCTCCCTCACATCTGCACACTGGCTGTCTGAAAAGTACCCAAGAAAGAGCAGGGCTTGGAATAGGTCAGCAGCTTTTGTACCAGCAGTACAGTGGAGGAAGGAACAGGAGTACAGTTGATGCCCAGAGAAGAGTGGCATAGTGATGGTCCTGGCAGGAACACTGTATTACAATTAGCCAAAGTAAACTGAATATTGATACAATTGGCTTATAACAAATGGAAGGCAGAAATCTTGGCTTAAATATTGCCTTGCTCCCTCCCATCTACATGGCTCCAGTCATCAAGCTTGGTCATTTTTGAGCCTTTTTCTCAGGATGGAGAGGAGAAGGGGTCCAATTTCTGCTCTAGTGTTTTTGGTTATTATGTAAAAGCTGTAATTGTGCCAAATCTTAAATCTCTCCTGTGATAGACTATTAAAGGTCTTTGTGCACCTTGTCACAACTAGTTTGGGAGCAATTCACTGCTTAGCAAAATGGAAGGCAAAAGGGGTGTGTGTATGCTGGGGAAGGGAGTCAAAAGATAAAATCACTCCCTAATTTCTCTAAATTCTCATCAGTTTGAGCAGATTGCTCTGTGTGCTTGTGTTATGCATGTAGGGTGTGGAAGCCATCCTGCAGCCTGATGGCTTCACATCCCATTTGCTGAAGGCAGGCGGCATCTGCAGAGCAGTAAATCTACCGTGGCTAAGGGTGCTCTGAGGAAGGAGGCATAAATGGAAGAATTTACTTGTAAAACATGCCAAAGCTGAATGCCAAGACCTAAGAAATCTGCATGGGTGGAATTACTGATGCACAATGAAATGTGTCTAATGTCTTCCAAAACAAGGTCAATGCATGCTCTCCATGCAGCTTGAGGTGTTGGCCCAGGTAGAAGAGTGAGTGAGATTCAGCAGGTCCAGCCTGTCACCTCCAAGGCTGGGGTGTTTTCCAGGAGCCCACAGTTCATAGACTGTGGCTCACACACAAAATCTTCGTTGCTTTTGCTTTTCTGTCTCCAACTGCAGCGTACTTAGCTCAGGTTTAGGGTGTCAGCACGGAACAGAGCTAGCTCTGCACAGCAGTGGCTCACAGCCCCCACAAGCCAGCCCTGTTTGGGGTGGGAGGCAGCTGGTGCCTCTCCTGCAGGAGGGCAGCAGGATGCACATTGTGATGGGAACAAAGGTGGGCAGTTAAATAGGCTCTGTTGGGGAGAAGGCCTTTTTCCTAAACTGAGCTTCTTTGGATCCGTGGTGTCTGTGGCTGGCCTGGCCTACACAGTTTCTTACTCGAGGATCTTCTTCTCCTTTAGAAATTGGATGTGTAAAATTCATAGTCATTTTCCCTCTCTTGTTATATTCTCCTTTTCATTTCTAGTGATTCAGTGCTTTCTATTCTTGGGAGCTGCATTGCTTGTGGTAGATGGCAGCTCCCTGCTCCTAAGAATTGCACCTGTTTTCAGAAATATAATAGATTCAGCATTTTGAACATTTCAGTTTGTTGGAGTTTTATGTTTTGTTCCACTCAGTAAAGCAAATTTGGTCCTCAGAGGAGAATTAGGTATGTGTTCAAAACTATGATGTATACAATAAATTCAAAAAAGTATGCTCTATCTTTTAATATTTAGTTGTTGCTGGGTTTATGGTGTTTGTGTGATATTTTCTCCATTTCTGTGTTTACTGGAGTCTGTCCTTCCTGCATACTGGCAATGTGTCCATCTCCTCTGGGATGACTCGTGCTGGTGCTGAAGGAGGATTCCTGCCTTCAAGCTGTTGCAAATAAGTATTGGAGAGACTTGTTGATTCAGACAGTGGATGCTGAAGTGACAGATTTGCTAGAGTGATTTTCTTAGTGGATTTTACTGCTTGAACTGCCAAACAAATGCTTCCTTGGTAGCAAAGTCTGTTTCAAATAAACCTTTTTGTATTACTTTCAAATTGTAGTGATTCCCATGGAGACAGAAACTCAGCCATGCTGGCTGCCATCCTGAGTGCTGATCCATGCTTTCATCCCAGCCTAGGAAATCCAAAGGCAGCCACACTGGGTTGGACACGTGGAAGTTACTGCCAGGTTTAATTTGAGCTTGAAAATTTTTAAAAAAGGGGTAAGATATGCTCTGTGGAACTCTTGTTTTTTAGTTCTGACACAGAAAAGGAGAGTCCTGGAATGGGAAGGCAAGAAGTGAAGCAGAGCTGGACTAGCAACACACCTCGTGCTTCACTGTTCAGCCTCAGCAGGTGCTGCTGTCTCAGTGGTTCTGACAGCCAAGGATGCAGCAGACATTAGCATTGATTTGGTGTGAAAAGTCACTACTTTGTTTCTGCATCAAATTATGTAGAACTGCCTGAAATCAGGTAACTGTGACTTCAAGTTGCAATTTTTGTTGAGAATTGCTCTTTTACTGTAAGGGGATGATTGTCTACCATATTTCTGGTCATGGTTTCTCAGACATTGGTTTTGTTGGATATTGTAGAGCTGGTGACCTCCACAGGGCTGGAGAAATGGGCACCAACAGAAATCTTACAAAGTTCAACAAAGGGAAATGCCAAATCCTGCACCTCCTGCTGCAGGAACAGCCCCATGCATCAGCTGGAAAAACAGCTTTGTAGAAAAGGACCTGGGGGCACTGGGTGGGCAACAAGTTGGACATGAGACAGCAATGTGCCCTTAGTACAGAAAGCCAGTGCCATCCTGGGCAGCCCTCAGAGCATTGCCTGCAGGTCAGGGGGCAATGATCCTTCTCTGCTCAGCACTGGTGAGGCCACACCTGGGCTGCTGGGTCCAGCATTGGGCTCCCCTGTCCAAAAAAAGTCATGGACACATTGGAGTGAGTGCAGTGAAGAGCTTTGAAGATGATGCAGGGATTTGGAGCATCTGTCAAACAAGGAGAGTGTGAAAGCTGGGACTGTTCATCCTGGAGAAGAGACAGCTCAGGCAGATCTTGTCTGTGTGTACAAATACCTGAGAGGGGGGAGAAAAAAGATGTTGGAGACATATTTTTCTTCTTGTAAGCACTCAAATGGGGGGTTGTGTTAGGCTGTTGTCTGCTAATACAACATGAAGGAGCAGGGGATGTGTATAAAATACACAGAAATTAAATTACAGACCACTTGGCAGTGGTTGGGACTCAGCTTACAGATGTACATAAATTGAATTGTCTGCTTGGTCCATGGAGATTGGATCAATAGCCAATGGAGCCTGGAGAACTGTTCATCTGCATCTTGATCAGCTGAATTTTGATTCTGTGTCTTGGGTCTGCTTGAGTAGCTCCTCAGCTCTGTTGAAATATGAAGGCACATATTTACACAGCTTGTATAGACACCTGTAGCTCAAAGGCTTGATCTGTGAACTCGATTTCATATGTGCAAATGGCCAAGTGACACAATTCTTTATTAATATAAATATGCGTAGCATGTTTTTTATGACAGTCTTTATTAGAAGTGGCTGCAACTAATGGGATGGTTTTCTATTTGCTATTAAATGTTTTCCCATTCAGCACAAACTGTAGAAACATAGAGGAGCTCTTGACTGTAGGGATCTCATGAGGTTCATGGTGCTAATAATGCCAAAGAAGTGGGTTTAATCCCCCCATGGGCTTTTCACTGAGTTGGACTTGATCCTGGTGGGTCCCTTACAATTCATTATATTCTGTGATTCTGAGGTCCTTGGTTCAACATCTTGCTCAAAGGAGGATCAGAGCTGGTTTCTTAGGGCATTATCCATTTGGGCTTTGAAAGCCTCCAAGGATGAAGACTGTACAATCTCTCTGGGCATCTGCTCTGATGTTTGACTGCCCTTTTGGGGAAGGACTTTATGTTTACATCCTTGTGCCTCCTCCCTCTTGTTCTCCCTTTACCTTGCTATACAGATCTGAGCTGTGTTTCCTAGATGGCTGCCCATAGGTATGGAGGGGGCTGCAGGTAAGTTTCCCCAGAATAATCCCGCCTCAGTGCTGAGCAGTGCCAGCTCCCTCAGCCTCCCTGCCCAGGGCGAGTGCTCCAGCCCCACACCTTGGGGGTCTCCTCTGGACTGGCTCCAATTTGCTGGTTTTACTGGCCCTAAACCAGAGCCAATACTCGAGCTGCAGTCTGTCTTCCAGAACTTTTCCACACAAAGGAGAATTATTCTAGTTGTCTTTCACCTTTGCATAACTAGAGACTTGAACAATTTCAGAACTCTGCTTCTCTTAAGAGGTTGTGTACAATCTGACAAAGTCTGAAGTGAGACAACGAGGCTGTTTATAACCCTGAGCACTGCTCCTCTGGGTTGATCAGTACTTGTTGTTTGGGTTTTTTCTAGTACCCAGTGGCTGCTATTATGAGACAGTAAATTTTTGAAAGTATATAATAGGGAATAAAGTTCTAGAAAGGCCTTCAGAAAATGAATCTGTTGCTTTCCTTTTGTTCCCTTAATGCCAGACAGATTATTTGTTGCATTCATTTTGTCTCCACAATGGAAACTACCTTCCCAAGCAGTCTAGTCCAGTGCTGTGTTGACCTTATTACCCTTTTCCCAGCTTCTTCCCTTGTCCAACTTCAGCCAACCATTCTGGCTCTACTCCCTGCTCCTCTGGGCCATGGGGGGAGTCTGAACTAGGAATGAGCAGGGGCAAAGGAAGGGACAGTCAGGGAAAAGCTGAATAAAGTTACAGTTCCTCGGAATGAGGAGGGGTTTGGTGCTCTCACAGCCCTGTGTGCCAGCAGGGCCGTGGCCAGTGATGGAAGGAGCTGCACAGCCTGGCTGGTTGCCCTGGCCCCACCAGCCCAGCCCTGCTGGCACCAATATGGTGCATTTATTTGGAATGTCTCTCCCAGACAGTGCTGGCTCAAGTGTAATGCTTTGCTGGCATTCAAGTAAGAGGATCATTCCCTGTTGGAATTTACAATCCACTTCATAAAAAGTAGCGTTGTAGTTCTGGTTTGCATTGCAGCTGCTATTTAATCTGGTCGAAGAGAAGAAGCAGAGAACTTGGACAACATGATTTATGATGTTGTCAGTGTTTTGGCACTTGTTTCAGCTGTATGTTATAAAACCAAAGACCATGTCTCTGCAACCTGAAGAGTGACTCTTGGCCAGAGCTGTATCATAGTAAACTAATGCTCTGAATGCCTTTTGACTGCATCCAAGAGTACTTTGCTAGATGGAGCAGTTGCTTTCCCAAAGTGTTCTTTTTCAAGGACTAGGAAATGATCCCTCTCTTATAAACACACTTCTAGTGCATTAAACTATTGACAAATGCAGGGTAGCCAGTTGTGGTGGTTTAACCCCAGTGATCAACCCAGCCCCACAGAGCTGCTCACTCACTTCCCCACCGGCAGGATCACAGAGAATCAGGAGGGTAAAGGCTGAAAAGCTCTTGGATTGAGATAAGGACAGTTTAGTAGGGAAAGCAAAAGCTGCACACACAAGCAAAGCGAAACAAGGAATTAATTCAGTGCTTCCCATGTGCAGGCAGGTGTTCAGCCATTCCCAGGAGGGCAGAGCATCACTCTAACAGTGACTGAGGCAGACAAACCCCATCACTCAAAACTTCCCCTCTTTCCTCCTTCTTCCCCCCTGTTTATACAGTGGCACGATGTCTCATGGTCTGGAATACCCCTTTGGTCACTTGGGGTCACCTGTCCTGGCTGTGTCTCCTCCAGGCACCCCCAGCCTCCTGCCCACTGTGGCTGTAAGAAAAGCAGAGAAGGCCTTGGCTCAGTGTGAGCCCTGCTCTGCAATAACAAAAACATCTCTGTGTTATCAGCCCATGTTCAGCACCAATCCAAAACACAGCCCAAAACTAGCAACTGTGAAGAAAATTAACTCTACCCCAGCTGAAACCAGCACACCATTCTAAACTTATATGTCTTTAGTGGTCATCTGATGGCTCAGTTTATCTGCACTTAGAAACTGGACATGGCTCAGCTGCTCTGTTTGAAGTAAATCATCTGGTCTAGGACTGTACAAAAGAGTGCTGAGCTACCTCAGCCACAGCATCAATGGGTTTGGATTGGGAGGGACAGTAAAGATCATCTTGTTCCAAACCCCTGCCATGGGCAGGGACACCTTTTACCAGCCCAGGCTGCCCAAAGCCCCATCCAGCTTGGCCTTGAACACTTCCAGGGATGGAGCAGCCACACTTCTCTGGGCAACCTGTTCCAGTAACTCATTACTGTCACAGTAAATGTGTGTTCCAGTAACTCCTCACCTTCACATTGCCCTCTCTAAGGCCGAACCTAGATCTACCCTCTTCCACTTTAGCACTGTTATCCTTATCCTTATCACTACCCTCCCTGATAACGAGTCCCTCCCCATGTTTGCTGTAGAACCCTTTTAGGTACTGAAAGGTGCTCTAAGGTCCCCCTGGAGCCTTCTCCAGGCTGAACAGCCCCAGCTCTCTCAGCCTGTCTTCACACAGGATGCCGTGTGGGACAGTGTCAAATGCTCTGCATAATCCCAGGTAGATGGCATCAGTTGCTCTTCCATTACCCACCAGTGCTGTGATGGATATCCACCCACTCCATCTGAGAAGACAATCACATTTTTCAGGCACAATCTGTGCTTAGTAAAGCCCTGTTGACTTACCAGAAACATTTTTTTCTGTGTGCCTTAGCACAGTTTCCAGAAGAATCTGCTCCATGGCTTTGCCAGGTGAGACTCACTTTCAGTTTTTCTTTTTTAAAAAGGGGGTTATATTTCACCTTTTCTGCTCAGCTAGAGCTTCCATAGACTTCTCCAATATGAAGGAGAGTGGCTCACCCACTTTATCCAAGAGTTCCCTCAGGTCCTGCAGATGCTCATCCTGTCCAATGCACCTTCAGGAACCTCCTGGATTGCTTGTACCCTGCTGTCTTGTCCCTACAGCAAGTGCTGGGTTGGTTGAAGACCCCCATGAGGAGCAGGCTTGTGCTGCTCCTGTCTGTCTGTCTGTCTGTCTGTCTGTCTGTAGAGAGCTTCATCTGCCTGGTCTTCCTGGTGGAGCAGCCTGTATCAGACCTCCCCTGTAATATCACCTGTTCTTCCCTCCCTTTAACCCTGACCCATGAGCTCTCCTCCATCCCCAGGGAAAGCTCCAGGCACTCCAGCATTGACACAGACAGCAAACACCCCCTGCTCCTCTGCCCTGCCTTTCTCCAGTCACAGGAGCCATCCCTCCCCATCTCCATGATGCTGATAACAGCACAGCCCTGCTGGCCTGGGCACATCTCTAACTTATGATAAGCTCATTTTTGACAGAGACAAAGAGCACACATCCTGCATGTTGCCTTCTGGTGACTGTGAGTCTCAGCCCCGAGGTCTGGAGAGAAAGCAGCATCCTTTTAGAGGAGTGTCTCTCAAAAGAAATAGTCACCAGTGTTGCTAAATCAACAAAGTGTCTCTTACCCTCTCTGCTTGTACTTAAATCCATTGTTGGAAAAAGGGATTTGCCATAAATAGCAGATTGCTGTGCTATTTAGAGTATATTGGTTCTTAAAAATACTAAAATGTGGTATTAAATACTGAATTATCAGTGTCAATTCTCTTTGACCATGAGTAATGTGGTTTTTACTAGCAAGAATTCTGCAGATAAAGATTTGTAGGATCCTCCTTCTATTTTACAGCACTTAAGAGATTGTCCAGTTTCACAGATATTCTTGGACAGAGATTTCCCAGCAGCCTGGCACACCAGCCTTCTCCCCCCAGCTCACAGTGGAGAGCTCTACATGTTGCTTTTTGGTGTTCCTGTCCCTGGGAGGCCCAAGTGAACCACCCACATGTTGTTCCACACAGGGAAATGCTGGAGCTGTTTGTGAAACACTCCACAAAATGACATTTTGTCTCACTGAGGTGCCTGCAGTATGTTCTCATGTGTAGATACCTAAATGAACACCATGAATCACACTGCCTTTTCCTAGAGACTTTTGCTGTGCTGGGGAAGCTCTAGTGATGTTTTAAAAACAAAGCACCAATTTCTTGATTGTTTTAACAAAAACAAAGAAAATAAATACTGCCATGCACATTTTTAATGAGTTTGCATCCATTAGCTCCTCTTGCCCTTTATTCAGGGAGATAGCAGGTGGATTAAATCACCCCCCTCAAGCCCACCTTGAGCTCTGGGGTCAAGGTTAGACTTTTGCTGCCAGGCTGCTGCTCTGGATATCTTCTCCCACCAGGAGGGAATTCTCCTGGCTAATGTTGTTGTTAGTGATCAGGGCTACAGTTAAGTTTTTGAGAAGACTTGCTGGGAGATCTGTCTTGAGCCAGTCAGAGCAAGTTTTTGACAGAGCCAAATAAGAGTCCACTGGTTATGGTGAGGAGGCTTCAGTCCTGCCTGCATCTGCAGTGCTCCTGAAAAGTGGAGTTAAAATGGAGACTTGTAGGACATCACACAGAGCTAAGGGTTGGGAAAATGCCCCTCTGTTGTTGTGTACCCCTTGGCTGGGAGCAGAACACAGCAGCTTCCATCTAGGTTAAAGTTTTTTAGGCTCTTCAGTCACCTGAGGCTGAGCAATGGTGACAATGTTTGCAGCCAGGTGAAATGACACCTGGTGGCAGGAAGGAAGCTGGGTCTGTGCTTATGGAGGCTACCCAGGACAGAGTCTTTGGGGTAACCTGAGTCAGGGCTGGATGGCCAGGTGGAATCTGCTCCTGCTGCCTTGGTGCTGTTATGGATTCTCCCAACAGAGTCTGGGCTGGCATCAGTGGGAGGTTCCCATCACACAGCTTTGGGTTCATGCCAGGGATGAGTTTCAGCACAGCTCCTGGGTATTTCAGCACTCCCTGAGGAGACAGGTGTCGATACTCACTGAAACAAAATATTTAGGAATGGCAACATATTTTATGGGATGGGATTATTTCCTAATTAAACTGTACAAGTTTAAAATGCTATATCTGTGTGTACTTGTGCCTGAATAACTGCTGCTCTCACAGGACTACAGTCTTCCCAAATCTGGTCATTAAGATTTCCAAACTTTAGCTGCCCTCTCCCTGTGTAGTTACATATTTTCACAGCACAAAAATCACTTTATTTATTGTCACTCAAAAAAAAAAAAAAAGAAAAAAGGCAGGAAGGCTGGGCATGCATTGATCACTGGTTGGGGATAGAGCACAGAGTTGCTGTGGGACCTGCTGCCTGGTTGTCTGTGGCATTTATTATGCCACAGGTATAGATCATGGCATAATAAATAAGAACTGGTTCTTTCTGGCCTCCAGTCTAAAAATCTCTGCAGAAACACCCCTGCCCCACACTCTCTCAGGCAGATGGTGAGACAGATGAAGAACAGAGAGGCACCACTTCAGCAAGTGCCTTGTTGGTGCCAGAAATTTTAAAAAGCAAGTTGGAGGAAGGAAAATGTGCAACAGCATGGGCTGAAACTTCCCAGTGAGGAGCTCTCTGCTGGGAAGACACAAGATGATGACTGGGGAGGTGTGGAGACTGTGGATCAGTGAATTGACTCTAACTGGAGGAAAAAGAGGAAAGGAGAGATAAGTGCCACCCTGAGGTGCAAAGGGCTGGAATGGTCTTTTCCATCTTGAGCACACTGCTCATCTTGCACTGGCATGGGGAATGGGGAGTTGGCATTGCTTCCCTGTGTTAGATGAGGATAACAGCATCCCTTGGGAATCCCTGTAAACACTGTGGCACAAAGGACACAAACATCTCAGACAAGTGCGAATTTCCACACATCAGGTGAGAAAATCAGAATGCCAGAGAAGGCATCTGAGAAGGGGGTGGTATCTGGGATCCCAGTGATTTTAGCAGTGTCCAACTGAGAAGAAAAGATATGACAGGTCAGGGAAGAACCAAGGATACAGGGAGTAGCTGATCAGCTGAGACAGAGGAAAGCCCTCTGTAAGTGCTGTAGATCTGGTTTTCCATGGATTTGTGAGGCTGGTGACTTAGAGCTGGTTCTTGAGGTCTGCACAGCAGGGGTGGTGATGTCCTGCCCGGGACACCTTCAGCACTTTCAACCCAAGTCCATGAATAAATAGCACAAACTGTACATATTCTGCTGTTTACTGGGGGGAGGAGAGAAGTGACCTTTTTGTGTTGTTCCCTGTGCCTGGGAGCCTGATGGGCTGTGATCACCCACTCAGTGGGTGCGTGGGAGGCGGGGATGGCGTCAGAGTGACGGGAGGGAAGCGGCTCCTTCCACATCCTCGGTGCTGCACACTAAAAATAAACACATCTCCAGCAGGAATGTCTGGCTGTGCCTGGGCTGCTCCTCTCCCTGGCATGTCTGTCAGTGCTGCTCTGCAGCAGCTGAGGCACTGGCTGCCTCTGAAGCATCTGAGTCACCAGGGACCAGGCTGTGGGGTGGTTCTGCATGGCAGGGAGCTCAGAGCAGCCATGGAGCTCTCACCAGGCCCCACTGATGGAATTTCAGGGACCAGTGCACCTGCAGCAAACAGCTCCTCTGGGTGCCAAGCTGTGAAGCAGAGATTTGGCCTCATCCCAAATCTCAGCAGCAATGAGAATGGTAGAGTGGGCTCAGTTCAACACACCTGGCACAGGTGGGCAGAGCGGTGCTGGAGGAAGGGATCAGCTGCTGCAGAGCAGGGCAGGCAGCTGAGCTGGCTCAGCTAGGAGGAGCTCACAGGCTGGGCCTGACCAGGGATGGTGGTGGGAGCAGTGGAAGAGGGGATCTGTGTCCATGGATCAGAACCCTGCAGTGCTCACCCCTCATGCTGAGAGCAAACACAGCCTGGTCCTGTGGCCCTCAAACACCTCACCATGAGCTGCAGCAGCAGAGGGCAGGACATGGAGCTTGGGCATATCTGGCAGCCTCAGCTTGGGACAGGAGGCCTTGTCTGGAGAAGCAACACTTTGACAGGTGACACATTTACACATAGCAACTGTAGGATGGTTTCTGCAAACATAAACACAAGAAGTGAAAGAGAACAAAACAGAAAATAAATCCCTGGAGGACCCTGTTGCTGCAAGAAAAACACAAGTGCCATTGCTGTAAGAAAAGCACATCCACTATCACTTCCCTTCCTTTCCTTGCATTTCCTTGCCTATGGGTACCCACTGGAGCAGATTAGGCTAGGCTGGGCTGGGAAGAGGCTGTGCTTGGGCTGTGATGTTTGTGCCAGTAGTGAGACCAGAAACTGCCTATGAGCCTGTTCTTGACGAGGTCCTCACCACCTTGCCTGAGAAATTGTCACTAGTTCTTTATCCATCACCTACATTATTCCTGCTGCATCTTTTCTCCAGTCCTGAGCTGGGACTCTCCAGCCTGGAGAAGACAAACCACAGAGGGATATTCTCTGTGTGTAAAATATGTAATGAGAGAGGACAGAGCCAGGATCTCCTCAGGGTATCCAGAGAATGGATCAAAGGCAATGGACATGAACCAAGACATAGGAAAGTACATTGAAACAAAAGGAAAGGCTGGTTTCTGGTGAGAAAGGTCAAGCATTGGATGAGGTTCCCCAGAGGTTGTGAAGGCTCCATCCTTGGAGATACTCAAAGCTGATAATATGCAGCAAGGGGAATCTGCTCTGGCTGACCCTGCTTGCACAGGGGGTTGGACTGGATGATCTCAAGAGGTCCCTGTTATTTCCAGCCAATGTGTGGTTGTGTGCTCCTGCTCCTTCATCCCTCCCCCAGCTCCTGCTGGCTCTGTGACCTGAGGCACAGCCATACACTCTTTTTAACAAGCTGTTTCTGGTGCTGTCTTCCTTCCCATGAAGTCCCTGGGTCCTTCCCTTATTGAGCAGTGCCAGGAGAGATGGATGCCTCATCTTCACTAAAGCACAATAAAGTGGCAAATTATCTCTGGACTGAGGGAGATTGAGTGGTAGCTGAGGGAGAAGGGAGCTTCTCTTCTCTACTTTAATTGCCTGTGTGACATGAAGGCAAAGCCTGTGGCTTCCATCACTGCTCTCCTGAGCTGCTCTAAAACATTAACCAGAAGAGGCTTGGATTGTTTCTTAAATAAAATAAAAAAGGCTTTGACAGGTATCAGGTCAGAGATTCTAGCATCATTTCAGGCTGAGATGGCATTAGAATACAGCAGCTTACTGAGGAGAAGGGCACCAGTCTCAGGCTGCTGTGGCACTCCTTTGGCCAGGCAGATCAGATGGGACCTGGCAGAGCAGGGCTGGGGCAGTGTGGTCAGCTGTCCTGCCTGTGGACCTGGCACAGCACTGGTGGAGCTGGAACTCCATCTCATGGGGAGGGAACAGAACACTGACTTGTCCCTCAGCATCCTCTAGAGTGGTCCTGTAACTGTTCCTGTCGAAAGCAGCAGCCTGAGCCACTTCTGAAATGTTCTTGTGCAGGTGTGAGTGTGAGGAGCCTGCAGGAGTGAGAGTGTGTGTGTGTGTGTGTGTGTGTACTGCACTGCCTTTTATGGGACCCAGGAACTATCCAACCATACTGAGAACTGTATCCATAAAGAGGAAAAAAATGATGTTGGAAAGCCCATTTTCTGTGATCATACCCTGTTTATTGACGTAGGATAAGCATATATGGTGTTACTGCATCACAGGAGTGAAGCTAAGTTTCAAGCTCTGATAGCTGAAAATGAACCTCAGAAGTGCTCTTCCTCAGCTTCTCCAGCCAAGCTTGCCTGTACCAGATGCCTTTTCTGTGTCCTCTGCAAGTTTTTTAACCCCTGTGTCACCACCTCCAGAGAACACCCCCAGTATCTCGTTTGTGCTGTGTTTTCAAGTGAGTTCAGGTCTTGGCATTTACTGTGGAATTATGATGATTTTCACAACCTGAAGCTGTAAAAGAAGGCTGGGGCTTCCCACAACTATCTGGAAATGGGAGCAGTGAGCATGTACTGTGCTTACAGCACACTTTGTGGAGGCTGCAACTCCCCTGAAATGCCCTCCTCTACCAGCCTGCAGCTGCAGCTGCCAGAAGTTGTTTCCATTTTCCATAATTTCTTCCTACAGAGTCTATGTCAGACTTTAAGTCCCTGAGAACAGTAGGGAGCAGAAGGAGCAGGAAAGAAAACTAATGACCTCCTGAAGCCCTGACTTTGATTTTGGAGGAAAGCAGCAAACCCTGATTAAGGTGTGGGGTTTGTCCTGTTATCTTTTCTCCCACATCATATTCTACTCCTTGCCCTTTTCTAAAGCTGCACTGCTGTCCTCTCTAGCATCCCTTCAGCTGCAGACCCCCCCTGGATCCTGTTTTTGGCAGGGTACCCTAAAATGGCTGTGGCTTTCCTGGAGAAGTTTCTTGGCACCTTGCAGTGCTTGTGCCCTGTATGAGCAGGAATCCTGTTTGTAGACAGATATGAGGAACTAACTGAACAGATAAACAGGCTGAGAGAAACAGAAATTCAAAGCAGTTCTTCTTTCTGTGTGACACTGAACAGCTCATCACCTTGCAGTGCTTGGAGTTGAGAGGGTAACACACTGAAAAATTCATGTCAAAGTTTTGAAACATCCTGGTTTGGAGGCATAAGATAACTAGATCAGAAACAAAAATAAGCATTTTGAAATTGAAATTGAGTAGTTAGGAAAAATATACATAATCATAACTTGCTTTCTGAAAGGGAGGGTGTGGCTTAAAATCTTTGTTTTGTCAGGCAACAAAACAAGGGGGAAGACTTATTTCAGATTACTTTTCTTAATTGCTTCCTCTGTGACTGTGCAGAGGAGGAAAAGAGTGAGGAGGGGGAGAATAACTGTGGGTAATACAGCATTTTCAGGATGTTGTTGGTGCCCATGGCAACTCCAAGGGAGCCCAAGGCAGTGTCTTTCTGGGGGGATGAGCAGCTGGTCAGGAACCCCCAGCCAGTGTGTTGCCTCAAGGAAGGACATTAGACCTTCTAAACTGCAGTCTGATGGGGTGTGACACTGCCCCATGGCTCAGAGAGCTCTGCCTGTCCTCCTGTGTGCCTCTTGCCCATTTGGTGGCCAAGTTGCTCAGCCCTGTTAGCCCTCATTGGGCTGGCTTGGCACTGGTCACCTCGGGGCAGCTGATTCCCAGCCCTGCACACAGGCTTACCAGGATCTCAGCATCATCCTAGGGCTGCTTCAGCCAGCCCTGCTGAGCCTGGATGAGTCCTTCATCTCCCTTTCTCATAAGCTCTCATTCCTGTTTGTACCTGGGGTGTCCTGGAGCTCTCCCCTACTGCTGGCAGCTAAAAAACAGGTGGCAGCTCCTCTGTTTTACAGAAGCTGCTGAAATTATGGCAGTGTGGCTTTTCCCTTACACTTTGCTGAGCAAAATGCTGTCAAGTCCAGGTGCACACAAAAGCCAGCACTGGCTCTGGGAGCACTCCCCAGCTCTGTCACCTTTCCCATCACATTTTTGGGGGAGAGCTGTGGGTGTAACAGGTCTGACTCAGCCTGATGAGGTGGTGTTCAGAGGCAGAGATTAGGAGCGAGTGTGAATTAAATGAGGTTCAAAGTGTTCAGCAGCAGGCACTTCCCCAGTGTAAACATTTTGCCCCAAAGCTTTGTCAGGTTTTAATTTAAAGGAAGCAGTGAGACTGGGGCAGGCGGGTCTCTGGTGGAGATACAACCTGTGGCACGAAGCCATGAGCTCCTGCCTTACCTGTGAATCTCCTGTTCTTTTGGCACACCTGGCCCAGCTCGACAGCAGAAGCAGTGCCACCATGTCCTGTCCCCAGCTTGCCCTCTGTAGCGTCACTTCTGGCTCCCGAAAGGCACCACAAACCCTGCCCAGAGTGGCTCTTGTGGCATCACTTTTCCTGGCACACTATACCCAAACTTTCAAGGTATCAAGGCGTACAGTTACAAATCGCATTTTCCCCGTCCTCTTCTATTTATCCTGTGCATTTCAAGAACGAAATTACAGGCTCCCTTCCTCACCTTTATTTTTTCTCTCCGGCACTAGAGGGCAGAAGGAAGGACGGTGGAGCCGCGCCATCCTGACCTGTCTGAGCAGCTATCCAAGGGTGCAGAAATAAACCTGGCTTGAAAGGCTTTTCCCTTTGCCCATTACGAGTCTGCTCATCAATAGTTTCATGCTCCAGCCTCTTTACTGCTATTAAAGTTTAATACTCGGATATTGCATTTCAGAGGTAACAACGCGAGCGCTGCGTGCTCCGGGCTGAAGCGGCGCCCCCGTCTGCTCTGGACACAAAGCGGGCAGTTGTGGTTTCTGCAATTTGGGAAATGACTTCGTGTGATGATGGAGAACTCGCTTCTTCCCTTCCCAAGGTTGTCCCCTACCCTCAGCATCCCTTTCCTTCCGAGCCTCGTCCCCCGCCCGGTGCCTGTTCCGCGGCTCCGGCAGGGCAGGGGGACAGCGGGATGAGCAGGGTGCCATGTGCCGGGGTGGGGATGGGGCCTCTTACAAGCCAGGAAACAGCAGCTCGTCAGGGCTCAGAGGATTTCCCATTCACCCACTGGCGGCAGGGGCACTTCGGACAGACGGTGCTCCATCACACGCTGCCGGGAGGCAGCGGGACCGAGCAGCACATCCCGCCGGGATGTCCCCGCTCCGGAGCGCCTCTGGGGGGACAGAAAACAGCGTGCGAGCGGTGTGCTGGGCTGGAGGGGCGGGATGTGTGCTCCTGTCCCTGGGGAATGTGGATCCCCATGGGAAAGGCACCCCGGGTTTGTGCTGGGCTGGAGGGGCGGTATGTGTGCTCCTGTCCCTGGGGAATGTGGATCCTCATGGGAAAGGCACCCCTGGTTTGTGCTGGGCTGGAGGGAATGGGATGTGTGCTCCTGTCCCTGGGGAAGGTGGAGCTCCCCATGGGAAAGGCACCCCGGGTTTGTGCTGGGATGGAGGGGCGGGATGTGTGCTCCTGTCCCTGGGGAAGGACAGCTCCCCATGGGAAAGGCACCCCGGGTTTGTGCTGGGATGGAGGGGCGGGATGTGTGCTCCTGTCCCTGGGGAATGACAGCTCCCCATGGGAAAGGCACCCCGGGTTTGTGCTGGGCTGGAGGGGCGGGATGTGTGCTCCTGTCCCTGGGGGAGGAGGGGTTCCCATGGGAAAGGTTTGCTCTGGGCTGAGGAAAAGCAGAAACCAACCGAGGCAGCTCCTCCTGCAGCCCCATGTGCTGCTGTTTGATGGCTGAAGGGTGAGGGGCACATTGCAGCTCCTGTTGAAATATTTCATTTTATTCTTCACCGGATTTTTGCAACATCTGTAATTAGCATGCATGATATAAGTAGTTACTCAATCGACAAATAAGACTAAAAATATTCTTCATTTTTATTTTTCATTCAGTTCATCTCCTCAGCATATCCCTTACTAGGAGGAAATTATCTGGCATTTGTGGGTAATGGAGAGAAACTAAATTTCTTACATTCAAATGAAACAGCACTGAAAAGGGTTTTCACAGTCTGCCACACTTTTTGAGATTAAGAATTTTATTTTGTTTTCTACCCAGGAAAAGGAATCTCTCATATGCTGACAGTAAAAAGGACACCAAAAGAGTTTGTGAATACTCCACTGGTTAGGACTCTTCATTTGCAAAAGAGCTGACATTGGGTTTATTATGTTCTCATTTTCGTATCTTCTGCACAGTTTTTCAAGAAAAGCTCTGTTTTGTCAAGCAAATTTTGGTTCAACAAGCCAGCATTTCCTGAGTGGAGAGAACTGTCAAATCTCCTGACCACATCCTACCACAGGAGCTCTGAATGCAGAGGGAAGCTGGGACCAAGCCCAGCACCTGGGAAGGAGGGATGTCCTGGCTCCCAGCTGTGCTGGAGCTCTGTGCAGACCCACCACAGCACTGGTGATTTCCTGCACTCTATTGCAATGCCAGGATGCTGAGATTTGCATCCTGGAGTTAATTTAGCAGCTCGGTTTTGTTTGTGGTCTATTGCCTGGCTCTTCATTCCTGGCCTGTACAGCCCCAGGCTGCTGAGCCTCAGGAGCCACTCAAAGCCCAGCTCCCTCCCCTGGCCCAGGGCAGGTGGATGGGGGGACAGCACCAAGGAGGAGGTGTCTCTGGGACCCAAACTCTTCTTTATGTTTGGACAGCTGGCACTTCTGCAGTCAGGCCTGGTGGCTGAATTAGAGTTTGGTTAACTCAAGGACTATTGCCTTTCTGAAAGCAAACCTCAGAAACTGGTTAAGAGATGATACACTCATACACAGATTTTGGGTGAACAAGTAATCCCTGGCTTAAATGGGTTTGTAAGGATTGGTCAGCAAGTAACACACACCTTGATGGCAGATAGGTTTATTTCCCAAATAACATGTAAAACCAAAAATGTTTGTCATAAACTGTGAATAAAGAGTGAGTGAACAAACCAGAGCAAAATGTGTGCAAAATGCATCCAGGCTGCTGTTTTTGTGTAATGTCAGTAAACTTTCAACTCAAATCATTGAGTGTTTTTCCCAGGATAATATTTGGAAGATGTCAGGAATATATGCCCCTAAACACCAAGATGTATGGATATTATCCATACTGAGAGGGAGTGAGACTTAGCACTTCTCCAGTGGAAACAACCAGTTTCAGCAAGAGGTGTTTGTGTTCAGTGCTGTTGGCCTCAAACAGCTGCTGAGCACTCTGCTCTGTTCCTTGATGAATGTATCTAAGACTCTCATGGATAGGAAATTTCAGTTTTACCTCTGATACTGTTTCTGTATAGAATAAAAAGTACCAACTACTTCAGAATCCCTGCAGGGGAGCAACTAACAGCATGTCTGTCTCATGAGATCACTCTCTGGGAGAGGTGCCCACCCTTCCTGAAATTTCTGGAGTCCAAGCACCACCAGGTCCTCTTACTGCTTGTCAGAACAAACCAAGGCTTGGCTGGTCATAGAGTGCTCCAGAAAATATTTCAGTTAATAGTACATTTGTACATTTCTGCCTTATCCTTTTCCTTCAGCTGGAAGCTCTTTAGAGCAGAGACTTAATTCCTTCACCCTCACCTGAGGGGACTATTAAAGTGGAAACATGAAGGAGGATGGCACAGGATGCTTTGGTTTGTACTGCCTGTGAAACTGGTAACTCCCCAAATTGTTTTGTAGTACAGTACAAGTGTTTTCCAGGCACCAAGCCAAAGGATGAGCATAGTCCTGGATAACCAAGGCTTTCTCCAGCCTGTGTGTTAGGCAGGGCTCCATCCTAATGCAGCTGTGGCATCTCTAGCACACAACATTGACAAAAGACATTGTGTCTTGTAGTAAAGATGTGCACTCAAGACAGTTAGAGAAATGAAACCTGAATAAATTGTGTGTGTTTCATGAGGGAAAGGGATAGGAAGAAGCAAAGAGGATTTCTATGAGCTACCCTCTTGCAGGGTGTGATACCACAGCCCCGTTGTTTGACCAGATTTTAGGAACTGAGGGGAGTACTTCCAGCATAATTCACCATGGCAGCTGGGGCACAGAGTGGCTGTTGGCTTGGCAGCAGCTGCCCAGGGCACAGGAGATTCCCAACCTGTCCCTCCATCTCTTGCACACCATTGCAGCAGATGGCCACCTCCACAGAGAGGTACTTGCCACTGCTCCACTTGCCCACTTGGCTCCCAAAGCCTGCCTCTTAAAGCCCCTGCTGAAAATACTCAAGTGAAAAAGTGTTTAACCTGAATGTGTGGATGAGAGTTTGGGGTGAGCTGCAGTCCATGCCATGCCAGCAGTCCCAGTGGTGGCATTCTGCAGAGAGGGCAGCAGCTCTCAGCAGCCCAGCCCAGCCTGACCCTGCCACAGCTGACAGCTCAGTCACACAGGCCTTGGGGGTGCTAAGAAACTTTTCCAGGTGCTCACCACCTCCATGGTTTCAGAGGCCTAGGGGGCTGTTGGCAGAGCAAAGGGGTGCTGGTGGCCCAAAAGGGCTTCTCTGCTCTGTGTACTTCAGCACCCTTATGTTGGGAGCTCCTTCTGTGCAAGATGGAAAGGGAGAAATATCTGTATCTCTGAGCAACCATCACTCTTTCTTCTTTTTAAAGCCTAAAGATAGACTCCATATGGGCTGTGTGCAGTGCAGTCTCACCATACATATGGTGGATCTTTTCTCTTGGCATTTTATCAGGCAGCAGTAGACTGATGGTGAGAGGCATCCCAGTGGTGGAACCTACTCCTCCAACAGTCTTGACAATGAGTACATTGGAGAATGGCCTTTCTGTCAGGTCAGGATAACAAAATACACCTTTATTTTATCAACTAGGCTTGGCCAATATGACAAATAAGGCATGACATTGCATAATGCTCTTACCAGTCTAGAGAAGAGAGATACACACAGGAAGGGAAAGCAGGAAGGGTTTGTTTCCTGCAGCACCTGGGATAGATGCAGGGGAGAATGTCAAAGCTGGTCCTGCTGCCCAGCAGGGCATGTCCAGGCTCAGTCAGACAGCCTCAGCCTCTTGCACAACCCAGCAGCACAGCCAGCCCCTTTCCTCTTCTCCACGAGGAGAGGGACAAAGCTGGGGGAGGTCTGGAGCTCAGGGGAGGGGAGGGAGACCCAAGGTCGGGTTGCAGTGTCTCCTACATGGAGGAGATAAGCGAAGGTGATGCTGGTGCTGAGCAGCACAGCTCTGCCCCCCTGCAGTACCACAGCTCCCCATGCAGCCCACCCCTCGGGGTTGTCCTGTGGGATTTGTGGCACACAGCATCCCTGAGTGGCAGAGGGACCATGCTGCTGCTGAGGGCTGTGACACACAGGGGGCTGGCTGTGTATGCCATGTGTGTCAGCCACAGCCCCCTCTCCCCCGTTTCTGGGGGTACTCACCCAAAAACACACAGTCACAGTGTGATAGAAGGGCAGGGCTTCCCCTGCGGGGAGGAGAAAGTGGGGAATGCAGACTAATGCTCATCTCAGTTTGAAAAGCCAAAAGAGATTTTAAAAAAAAAGAGATCACTTTGCTGTGTTTTTGCTAATGTGGTTCTGTTAGCAGGGCCTGTATCATTGGTTCTGTCTGTTTACTGAAAAGAAACAATTTCCACCTGACTCTTACCATTCCCACAACAATTTTTTTCAACAGCCTTTGGCATCTTCAGACTTCTTCTGAAATGTCTTCTGCAGTGATGGAGAGAGGAAGATTGTTCCAGGGAATCATGGACACCAGACCAGAAGCTTTGCTTCTGCTTGACTTGTTTTACCCTGACATTTCTGTACCTCAGATGAGCAGCCCCCACACAGACTCTGGAAGGGTGTTCTCCAGCCAGCACCAGGAGCCCAACACCCTGGAGCTTTTTACCTGTTCCAGGCATGGAAATTGGAGCAAGTCCTGAGGCTGAAGCAGGAAGCTAAGCCTGCAAGCAGTTTGCAGGGCTGGTTCTCCAACTGCTGTGGTTTGGTTTCTGTTCATTGCACTCCCTGCTCAGCAGACACAGGGCAGGAGGGGAAAGCTGGTCCTGTGGAAAAACCAAGGCAAACCAGCAGAAAAATGCAAAAATACAAAATCCAAGCTTGGAGGCTTCCTCCTCTGATTATGCATAGCATGGTACGGAATTTTTTAGGGAAATAACCTGTTGTGGTTTACGTGCACTTGGAGACACAGCAGCTCCAAGACATAACTTTGCTTTTCCCTGTGTATCTGTAACCTGTGGTTTTGGATCTCAAAGAACCTCTTCCAGTGGCAACCATCACCCAGTAAAGAGGAGTTTCTCAGGGGTGGTGGTGTACAAGCAGGATGTTTCCTCCTGTCACATGTTTGATGTGCATATAAAGGTGCCTGTTCTGGGGACAGCTACCTGCACACAGCCATTTTCCACTGCTCATTTTCTTTTCCCCTACCTACTGAGCTGTGAATTCCCTCATGCACCAGTGGAGCTACTGCTCATTAAAACTAATCAGCTGAGCAGATGCTGAAGAAAATAATGGGCAGGGAATAAAGAGAGCATTGGTCACACACCGCCAAAAATCTCTGCAACAGGCTTTTGTAGTTCACTGAGTTTTCATTCTATTCCAAATCGACATGCAAACCAGCTCCACTGGGAGGAGAGCAGTTCAATGAGGAAAGGGAACTTCAAATTATGAAGGATTGATTGCCAAATGCTACAGAGGGGACCCATTACATGAAATATTCCACACTGAACCAAACTTGCAAGGCAATAATGGATGTAAGTGCAAGTCAATCTCATCCAACTGCCACCACAGCCATAATTGGCAAAATGAAAACTCCCTGCCCAGGCCCTGAGCATCTCCCTGCCATACGGGAAGCTAGGAAGGATGGTCTCACTTTCAGTAAGTTGATACACGCTGCAGAGAGGAACCGAGTCAGAAAATGTCCTACATTAAGTTAATATTCCAGTGTACAAATAACTTAGGGCCAAAATTAGCCTTCAGTTGCATTAGTGTAAATGCAGCACAGCATCCCTGGGTGGCTGGGATTTTCTGGACTGTAAATGGAGGGAGGATTTGGCTCTTGGAAGGCTGTAACAGGAAGAAGGGAGAGTGCATCCCATTATCTGGCTTTGCAGGGGAATTGATGGTGGTTTGTGTATAAATGTGATGCTCCAGACTGGTGAGAGCCCTGCCAGCAGCACAGGCGAGGCTCAGGTACAGCCTGCAATGCAGAGCCCACTGGGGAGACTGCAAAAACACAGCAACAAAAGGTGGGGAGGCAAAGCTGTGTTTGCTAAGGACATTTGTTCTAACAATTCCAATTAAAAGTCAACATAAGCACATTTTTAGCGTGTCAAACATACCTGCTGATTTCCTGGCAGGGATGCATGAGGGGCTCCATAATTCATCTGTTTACCTTGATGATGCTGCTTGATGCTCTCTTGCATCAGATGCCCAGACAAAACATATGTTCACACCTAACACAATTTTATCTTTTTGCTTTATAATTTTAATTTGCAAAAAAAACCCAAAAAAACCAAAAAAAACCAGGGAATCACTTTAGCTTATGATTCACATTGATAACTTTTTGAAATGTTGTATTTGTGATCAGTATTTGATTTAGATGCAGAGCAGAAGAATTGTTTGGTAAGGTTTTATTTGCAGATAGCAAATATTTTTGGTGACATTATCATCAAACTAGCTCAAACATCTTCAGGAATTCATTTCCTCTTTCTTTCTTGTTTTGGGTTTTTTGCTTGTTGCATGTTCCTGATTTTTTGTTTCTCCTTGATTTTGTTTGCATACTTTTGAAATCATGTTTATAACTAAGAGCACAAAGATTTAGAGATGTACAAATGGCAAAGTTTCCAGTTTAGGGGCCAAGCTGGAAAATGAAGGGCCTGTGAACTACGTTCATTTGGAGCTGGTGTGAAAGAAAATATTTCTTCAGGAGCTAATTTTTACCCCCTTTAAGAAGTCAGCTCAGCATCAAACACAAGCACACGCTGCATTTTGCAGGGTCATGAATCCATCTCTCCTGATTTTTTTGTTGTCTGAAACCCCTTCCTGGGCTTTGTTCTCCAAACCTGCACTCCTTGGAGGTGAATGCAAGAATGCCTGGAGGAGAGAGGATAACAACACAGGATGAGACACTTCCTTGGAAATGGATTTCCTGGGGCTGTAAATTGGGAGTGAGGCCAGGTTGGGGATTAAGGTCTGAGTGTCCTCGAGCGCTTTGTGAGTTCATCCAGATTTCCACGCTGGGGATGTGTCCTTCTGTAATTAATGGGCCTTAAGCTCAAGTGTGAATAGGAATCCTGTGAACAACCCTTCTTGGAGCCAGAATTTTGTAGCCTTGGGACTCAGCTCTACTCAGTCTCAGTGCTGCTAAAAGCGAGTTGTTCTTTTTGTGGAGCTGCCAAGAGGAAGCACTTGGGACTGCTGGGAGAATTGAGTTCCCAATGCAATCATAGAACAAAGACTTTAAACACCCAAATCCCCAAAATTTCACATGTCCTCTCTTTTCTGCTTCTCACTTCTCCCTACATATTCCTTTCTCTGGCTCTTTTGGTTTCCTTCTCTAGCCCATGAGAGCCTTGGTTTCCTCCCTCAAGCTCTGTGTGGATGGAGCAGCTCCTCCCCTCCTGTGCAGCCAGCACAGGGGGTGCAGTGGATCCCCTTTGCTTTTTATATGAGTGGTACAAAGGCCACAAACATCTGCTTCCCAAATAATTATTATTCCCAATGAGGGTCAAAAGCACAAGGCCTTTCTGCATATGTGCTGCAGTTCTTAGTGGCCTCCTGGTGGCTTCTGAAGCAGATCACAGCGAGGTCAGATGGCAGCACACAGGTGGCTGAAGAGGACAGGATCTCACTCTCATATCCTACAGAAGTCATGGGCTGATCCTTATTCTCATCCCTAATACCTTTCCCAGGCTTTTCTTCACCATCCCATTCATTGTCACATGCCATGTCAACAGCATTCCTCTTTTTCCTATAAGCAGATCTTTTTTCTCTAAGACTATTTATTTCTGTTTACTTCACTTTATCACCCTTACTTGTCTTTACATTTTTTTTAATGTTTTGCCACCTTTTCTCTGTTTATGTTTTCAGTAACCTCAATCTTGTGATGGAGGAGAAGGTATAAAAATAACAACAAAATCCCTTACTCTTTTCATTTTTTAGATCAAAGATGACTGAGCAACCAAGGGGGAGAATTCAGGGCAGCCTTTGATGCACATTATTGATGTTGGCTTAGCATGAAAATCTCCTTGTGCTATATTTGGGTCAATTATCAGAGGTCCACACAATTAACCTGAGACACACTAGCCCCATGTGAAGCAATAAAATTTAAGGACTAGAGAGGTTAATTCAAATCTTAGATGTTTCTGTGATAGGAGATTACTTACCAGTTCCTTTGTATTTGCTGGGAATCTTGTGCTGAAGGTTTTAGTATTGCATTGAGCCCTGCAGCTCTGCTGTCTCTGTTTCAGAGGTGCTTTGGCTCTCACACCTTCCAGCTGCACTGGGAAAACACTTCACTGGCATCAAGCTTCTGCAGCTCCCTTCACAGCACCAAATCATCACCTCACGTCCACAGCTACTTGCTTATGTTCTTTGTGGGTTTTTTCCCCCCTTTTTCCTCTTTGTCCACAGTTTCTGATGACCAAGTTTGGGTCAAGATAAGATGTCAAACTGCAGAGACAGAAATCTTAGAGACCCACAGTTCTGTCTTCAGTGGGTGCTGGAGTTTTCTGACTCTTCAGAAAACTCAGTATTAGCTGGAGCTATGAGTATAATCCTTCTTCTCCATGCAGGGCTTGAGAAACTTCACCAGTGTCCAATCTGGGGCTCCCTAGGACAAGACAGGGGCAGACTGGAGTGGAAAGTGATCAAAAACAGTCAGGGGGACCTCTCTCTTTATTTAATTTGCAGGCCTCAGAGTATAATTTCATTCAGTTAAGATATCATGGCTCAGATCCACAAAATGATGTATCCAACTGCCTGGGTCTCTTTGGGCTCATCCATTCAGAGCTGCTGTGGAAAAAGACCCCTCTGAGCCTTCTTCCTTGGAGCTGGCTGTGTTTCCACAAGATCAGGTATGTGAACATCTGGAAGATGCTCCCCCCTCCCTCACACCATCCTCTCCCTGTGCCTCCTTCTCCACAGCTGTGCTCAGAGGCAGGACAGCAAAGCTCTTGCCTCTTCCTCACTTTTTCCTTGAGAGCAGAGCTGGTCCCATTCATGCACACCATGGCACTGGCTCAGGGCTAAAAGCCAGCCCAAGGTGCACCAGCCAGACTGCAGAGGAATGGCCTAGGGTTACAGTCCAGAAACAAGGTTTGTCTTGCAGGTGTCCCAAAACTCCTGGAAGAGCACAGAAAAGGTCTGGATTGCATCAGAGCCAGACCCTCTCCAGGGCCTGCAGAAATTCTTTTTATTGTAGTCTGGCATGGAAGCCTGCTGGCACACACAGCCCTTCTCCCCTTTTGTGGCCTCTGACAGAGGCAGCTGACAGAGCTTTTGCCTCACCTGACAGGTCTATGATGACACAGCACTGGGCAGCTGGTGAGGTTTCCTACAAGCACCTTCCTGGGAGCTGAAGATTGTTTCTGCAATCAGGTTTCTTCTGATGGAGAAGGAAACATTTGTTTTGCACCCCTGGGCATAATTCTGTATATCTGTCATGGACACACCTTTTGTGGGTTGAGGACTCCCTATCTCTTATTTCTTTTTTTACAGCCCTAGGTTATCAAGAGAGTTTTATCAGCACTTCTAAGTTTTGTCCTTCTTCCCTATTTATACAGTCCATTGTTTATCAGCAGGTGTGATCCCACTCTGGCTTGAAGAGAGCAGCTTGTGTTTTAGGTGGACTCAGATCACTTCTGAGACGTCAGATTGCCATTTGCAGCAGTGGATTACATCATGGTGAGTGGCTGCAGCTCAGACTTTTGCTGCACTTGTGGTAATGAATTCACCTCAAACTGAACAGGTTTGCCTCCTGTCCTGGAAAAAAAATGCAGAAAGAGGAATCTTACCCTTTTGTGCCCTGGCATACAGCAGCTATGGGTTTCCTCAGCCCTTTTTTTGTTCATTATATAATCTTTTGTTATATGTTTAACTTTGACTATATGGACAGACATTTCTCAGTTTATTAATCTGCAAAGCATTTTCCATTCACACTGACTGGGCTCAACAACTCTGGGGTGTTTCAGAAGACTGGATGGCTCATTACTTACAGGATCATCAAAGTGGGAGACAGATAACAACAAACAGTCCATCAAATCATCCAGCCCCTCCCTTGTCAAGAAGCAATTTTTTTTTTATTTATCACTGTACTGTTGAGCGAGTTCAAACCCACCTGCCAGCAGAACCTGTGAGTTCTGAGCAAACAGCAGCCCAGGCAGCTGAGAGAGCTGGGTCCCTGCCTTGTCTCACACACTGTGACACCTCCATGGCACATCCCACAGAACACCCAGGGCTGCAGGGAAGGTGGCAAAGCAAACCTGTCCCCTGGGTCATGAGCTCCAGGCCAGGGCTCAGGCAGTCACAGGAGCTGCCTGAAACTTGAGCTTGGTAAATTTGTCACTTCTTATTCTAAGGCAGTTTTACAGATGAAAAGAAGTCTTGAGTCCCCAAGGCTCTCCATCTGGCACCTTTCATGAGCACTAAATAATTTAGTGAAGAAATTCTTTACATGTTCTGTGCTCCCTTCCTATATCTGACACAGCTCAGTCAAAGCCCTGTTGGAAATAAAAATGCAAGAAACAATGCTTTCTAAACATGGTCTGAACACCAAATATTGTTTAATTTCATCTCACCTTTAGTCACTGTTTTTTGTTGATGCCAAATCTACACAATCTTAAAAACAGACTTACCCCTGTTGTAATAGCTTTGTCTTTGTTAATTGCCTATGCTGCAGTTTGGATAACTTAGCAGGTACTGTGAAAATGCCTTTCTTTGTGAAGTTCTTTATTCTTTTTAAATTCTGCAATTTTCTTGAGCGTGGTTGCTAACTGCTCTTTTCCTATGCAAAATAGTTTCTTTCTGCCCCCATTCTTCATGTTCTTTTAGTTTTATATAAAGAAAGAACAGTCTGTCTGCATTTCACATCCTAAATACTCCCAAAAAAATGGTTGGTGTGTCTGGACAACCAGTTTGAGAAGTGCTCAGAGAAACTTGATTTGAAAGGTAAGGGTCCTCAATACTGGCTGAAAAGAACCCTGAAAACCAGAGAACTAAACATGCCACAGCCCAGCTATTTCAAGTAGGGGATCTATTGCCACCACTATTTATGAAAACATTTCTTCTCCTTTTGTTTTGTGTTCTGCAGGCACAAAGGATACAAAGGAAAAATTATATGACTACTACTTTTAAATACTCATCAGTTTTTCAGTGTGCCTGTAACAGTGGTGTCTGGGAGCCAGTGATGGGCTCCATGTTTTTTAGGGCCTGCCTAGAGGTGTGAGGATGCTCTTCCTGGAAGCCAGAGGAGGGTCCATGCTGTGGGAAGAGAGGTTACTGAAATGGAGGGATGTGCAGGCCTGCTGAGAGGGGCCCTCCCTGGTGAAGGGGACCTTCTCCCAGATAAAAATACATTTATATTCAAGGAAAGGATTTGGACAGATTGTATTGTGTGGAAGAAAGGGATAGCATTGACTGCAGATGTTCAGAGGAGCCTTGGGGAAAACAATTTTTAATGAGCCACAAGATGCACGTTTTGAACCTGGAAGAGTTTGTTATTCAAAGTTATCCAAGTTTAATCTGTGTATATTTACTCCAGTCAGGAGCCCTTTTCAGCGGGTCCTTACAGCCTGTTGCAGTTTATAGGAATTGAACACATGCTTCAATGCTTTCAAAGCCACAGATTTCAACTTTTTTCCCCCAGTTTCTGTGTTCCTCACACACTGGTCTGTGCATGCACTAAAGCAGCACCAAGCAGTCAGTAGAGCTGCCCTGAGATCACAGCACTGCAGCCCTGCAGCCTCTGCCAACTCAAACCTCACCAAAGCACAAGGAAATATTAGACAACAAAACATTGGGGGGTGGATTTTGCCTGTGAAAGGCACAGAAAATGGGTCTTCAAAGGGCTGGTGGTGTGTTCAGCCAGCAGCCACTCACTGCCAGTGTGTCTGGGGAGGGCTCTGGGCTGGCAGGGGGAGCGTGGGGAGAGGCTGCAGAGGGGGGACTGACCCAGGGGGCTGGGAGCAGTGCCCTGGCCTGGAGCACAGGTGTCTGCTAAGAAAGGCAGGAGCCTCTGCTGGAAATTGAGAATGTCAACCTCCTCCCTCCAAATCATTATAATTTTGAAATTAATGGGCTCTCAGGCAAGGATATGGGAAACAGGAATAACAGTTCTTTACTAAGAAAATTAAAATAGAAATACAGTATTACAAAGAACAATCCCAAAAACACTGATAGAGTCAGAATACAACCTGACACCCTGTCAGTCAGGGTGTTGGAAGCAGTCCCATTAAATGGTGGCTGCATCCTCCTGCAGTGGCAGATGTGGTTCAGTTGGAGCAGTGCTCCTGTAGAAGGTGCAGTTTTCCTCTGAAGGTCCAGGAATGATGTGGGAAGGTCTGGTTTTCCTCTGGAATCCAGTGGAAAAGGCTGCTTTGTTGTTCAAAATCTCAGTTTTTATCTAGGTAGGAAAGGTTTGGCTCCTCCCCCTGACTGGAGCATCTCCCAATGGCATGATGTAATTTTATCAGTCACACAGTGGGACTTAATGGCCTAGCAGCAGATGATATCTCCTGGAGGGAGGATGGGTTGTGGGAAAGATAAAGATGATTGCCCCCCCTGTTTTTAAAGCTGACCCATTAGCAGATAATGTGTGCCACAGAGATAAGGGTCACTGCCCCACCCAGCTTCAACAGATGGTGATAGAATACCCATTTCTGGCCACATCCTGCATTGCAACCCAAGACAAGCAGTCATCTGCCATCTCACCTGGCCCCACATCCGAATTCTGGCCTTGCCAGCTGCCCTTCTCATAAGTACTATCTACTCTACAGGAACTGTCTCCATCCACAAGGCAAAAATATTGAGTTATCATTTAATCCCTCTGTCTGTGTATGCATTTCATGGTAGAACCAACTCATTTACAGCCTGCAGATCTAACTCTGTAAGGAAACATTTGTCCAAACCCTTTGATAGGGATGTGCTGGATAAGTCCTGCCATGTCCTAGTCTGGGTTAGAAAATTGTGTTGTATCCTTAAAGCAGGAGCTGCCTCTTGATTGAACTCACTGCCCCACCAGGAGCAGCTACATTTAGAAACCAAGATCCACATTTGGTGCTCTGGCCATCAGAACATAATGTGGGTGAATCAGGCTGCACAGGGAATTAGAGACATTCACACAGCTCACCTCTCCACAGGTCAAATTCAGAGACATTGCTAGGAATATTGCAGGCTTCCTGATGTTCCCAGCCCTTCCCAAGCTCATCAGAGAGCAAATGGAAAACAATAACTTCTGGAAATGCACCTTTTGGGAGCTAGGAGCAGCAAAGCAGAGCAAGTGAAACCCAAGAGCTTTGCAGGGCCTTTTGACAGCCCAGGTAAAAGCTATGATTTGAAAGGCTGCTGGAAAGAGAAAATTCTTGTATATTAACATAATTGGACATAATTACATGTTTGATCTTGTCCATATTTATTAAATAGTGAATGGGAAACCCTGAAGGAATTCAAGGAAGAAATTATCCTATTGAACCTTCCCTCTGAACTAAAGTCCACTGTAAATCACATTCCTCTGCTGCCAGTACCTCACCAGAAGGGCTGAACTGCCCTCAGTGGTCCCAGCCCCATTAATGTCAGCTCTGAAACGAGCTCTGTCAGGCCAGTGCTGACCAGGCTACATTTTGAAGACCACAGGGAAAGCAGAATAATCTGACTACTTGGACTGCATAGGTCTAGTGACATGGGCTAAATTTTCCTTGTCCCTGCATCCCATAATACTAATCCTTGACTGTGATTTACCTAGGATAACAGACACTGTTTCACTTGCAATTATAGTTGTGACAATTAAGAAAAAACCCCATATCATTCCAGTATTTAAAAATAAGGCCTTTTAATTTTATGCTTAATTTCCTGGGGAGCAGGAAGGTTATGGGCATCTGCTCAGATAACTCCCTTATTGCAACACAAAATGTTTGTAATCCTGATGTGTGTTTAGAGAACACCAGGGGTAGTTTTACTACACAAATAAACAAACAGAGGGATGAATGGAAATACTGTTCAATTGGGAGTCCCTCATTGATAAAATACCTGTCACATACTTCTGCCTGAAGCACACAGACACACTTGTATAGCAACGTGGCAAGTGGCCCACTAATCATATTCCAAGTAAGTCCTAAAAAGGAAAATTCCTACAATCTTCAAATCTATAGAGGAGCAGATGGATGATGGCAAACCCTAAGTGCTTTACTGGCTGCCTGCCTGCCATCCTCTGAACAAGGGCTAATAATAATACCACTTAAAAGAGCTGCTGAAAGGTTAGATTAGTTTCACTGCTGCAATTTGCAAATAATCCAATATGTGAGTTTACTACATCCTTTGCTATGACCGTGGTCAACAAATTCCTGGGTGCAGTGTGTTTACCCACTGATAAGGGCTTGTGCTTACCTTTCAGCAAGAAGAAATCAATAGAATGGATCTGGGTCCTTGTGAACTCACTGGCAAAATACAAAGGAAGTTTCACCAACTCTTTCTTTTTACAACTCCTAGTTTATTCAGTTAGGGAGCAGGGAGGAAAGTCTGTTCTCACTCACCTTCTGGCTTTTTCTGAAGCTTTTAAAGCCTTTCTTGACAGGAGATTGGAGCCTTTAAGTGTTGCATGTGAACTCATTGTCTCGTCTTGAATTCCTGGGCAGGTGTGGTAAATCCTGGAGTGGTTTGCACAGCTCTGCCCCATCATGCCCAGGGACTATGGGGACCCTTCCTGCAATCACACTCCAGCCAAGGGGCTTGGGGCTTCATGCTGCCCCTGGCCTGCCCAAAATATCTTATCCCCAGCAAAACATCCTGCTCTGAAGCAGGCAAATGTGGGGTCAGCAGTAAATGCAATGGATTCCCTCTCATCAGACACCAAACAGAGACAGGGCTACAAAAATTAAGTAGCTGGCAAATAACTCTGGATTTATGGGCTTCAAAGTGAGCAAGTTTGATTTCTTTCTTTTCTGTCCTCTTTCATTTCCTACATGATGAGGTCTGTGAACCTTTATGTCCAGAGCCATGAACAAGCATTGTCCTCCCTCTCTCTGAGGGTTAATAACCTCAGATTTGGATTTTACTAGATACAGGGAAAACCATGTTTTTACATGAAACCATCACCAGAGAAGCTATGTAAGAAAACAAAATTATCTTGGAATGACATAATATTGTGGATTAGCCCCAGCTGGCAGTTACATCCCACACATCACATTCACCAGCCCCAGTGGGATGGGGGAGAGAAACAGAGGCATGAAAGTGAGAAAGCTCATAGGTTGAGATAAAGACAGTTTAGCAGGTAAAGCAGAAGCTGCACACACAAGCAAAACAAACCAAGGAATTTACTCATCACTTCCCCTTGCCAGGCAGCTGTTCAGCCATCTCCAGGACAGCAGGGCTTCATCACCTGCAGTGGTGACTTAGGAAGGCCAACACAGTCACTCTAAGCATCCTCCCTTCCTCCATCTACCCTCAGCTGTGGCTGCTGAGCATGGTCTCACATGGTGTGGGACCTGGGGCCAGCTGTGCTGGCTGTGTCCCCTCCCAGCTCCTGGTGCACCCCAGACTCCTCACTGGTGGGGCAGAGCAAGAGGCAGGAAGGCTTGGCTCTGTGTAACCCCTGCTCTGCAGGGACTAAAACATCCCTGTGTTGTCAGCACTGCTCCAGCGCAAATCCAAAACATAGCTCCACCTTGCTACCTTGAGTAAAACTTACTCCATCCCAGCCAAACCCAGCTCTTTTTAATTCCAAATAGATTCAGAAAACATCTGGAGATAAGAAAGATGATAATTGGCACCCAGAAAAATGACCTTGGATCTGTTTGAATTGACCAGTGTGTACAATTGTTCTGTTTCCTGAACCTGACATCTCCAGGAGTCTAAATGGCCCATCCTGCTCAATCTGTTAATCTCTTCACTTGTTTTCTTCCCTCTAATCAGTTTTTTAGAAATTATTATTTCTTCCACTTTAATTGTAAGCAGGAGCTGTCCCAGCTGCACCCTCCTTACCACTTCCTGCTCAGACCATTGATTTTCTTGGTAAAAAGACCAGATTTCTCCACTTGACAGGAATTTGGTTTCCATTTGATTTCTGCAATCTCCTGGGCAGGACAGGCAGGCTGTGATGCTCTTATGTTGATGATGTTGATGATGTTACTAGCAGCCTTTCAATCCTCCTGGTCACCTTACTTTTTGATACCCAAGTGACATCTCTGCCAAGCAATCCAAACAACACAGGCAAATACCTTGCTATCAAGGAACTTCTTATACTAGACAGAAACAAAATAAATCACAAAATTCACCCATAACATTACACTGACTCACATTTTGCAGAGATAGTGAATATTTTTTCCCCTGCAGCAAGAGCTGCCAGCCCTCCCTAGGGAAGTACATCAGGGCAACACAGCTCACTGCACTCTGTTTTCCAGAGCAGAGCAGGCTGATGCAGAGGGGACACACAGCAGCACTCAGACACCCAGTGACATCCATACACAAAGCCCAAGCAATCCCCTGCTGACCTGGGAACTGATCCCAGCACCACCAAACAGACTGGTGCAGGACTGTGCTATTGCCATGCTGTCAATACTAACCCATCTGTTTGGACCATTTAATACTTTCTGTCACTGAGAGGTTCTGCACTGCTGGTGTTTGCAGCCAGCCTTTGAAATGTTGCAGAAGGAATCCCTGGAGCTATGGAAATGCATTTTCTTTTTCCACAAAAATTCACCGAGGTTTTGCTGAGTTATGAATTTTGAAAACAGCAATTTCTCTTCTGTCCTTTCATGTTTCTCCTGGAAAAAGTTAGTCCTGTATTTTCAGACTAATTGATCCTGACTGTTCCTGTGCCCCAAAGGAAGTCTACAGAGCAGGGCTGGGGGTGCTGGGAGGGGCAGCTCCAGACCCATGGATGGGACAAGCTGGGACAGCAGGGGTGAGCTGGGGTGGCCTCAGCTGCCCTGTGAGTCCCTTCCAGGTCTGATAACCAGTTCTGGCTCGACAGCATGTTGAAGAAACATGGGAGGAGACACTTGGGCTCCTCAATCCTCCCCTCTGCTCCTGTCTCTGGGTGTGTGACCCCTGGCCCCATCAGCAGCTTTGCACAAGAACCCTGTGGTGTGACCAGACCAGGGTAGAGGTGGCTGAGATGCTGGCAATGTCCAGGAGTCAGCATGCCTCACTAGGAACACTGTGTAAATACACACACAAAAAGACAAGAGCAGATATAAAATAATTCAGGTTTTACCTCTTTTTTTTTTTTTTTTTTTTTTTTTTAATTACACAGAAAGTGACACTTAGCAATACATTAAAAGAATTCAATTTAAGCTTCAAAGTCATGCATCAGAGATGAAAGAAAGGGGTGATTAGTGTGCAACCTTAATTCTGCTCCCTATCTGCATTATGCTACAGAATTTAATTGTTGAATCATTTGTGCCTCGGGGACAGTCCAAAATGAGAGTTCAAGAGGCAGAATCAAGACAATTTTAATGCAGCATTAATTTCTCAACATTGCAGTACACAGGTTTTGCATCCTGAGTAGCTTTTTTGAATGTAATTTTAAAATCAAGAAAAAAAAGTCTGCAGGAAGGGAAGTACAATTATTTATGAATGGGAAACTGAGATGTGGAGCAATTAAGAAAGCTGTTCAGCATCACATAAAAATTGGCAGTGGAGAGGAAATTAAAGCCAGTTTCCCAGTAGAGGTTTTGACTGCAGGAAGCTGACCCATGGTAGAATATTTCTGTGCAACTATTGTTTAAAATAAAATTATTTATGGTTTTTATAAACAACTTTTATCTATAATGTCTGTTTTATAAAGTGTTGGATTGTCTTCTGTACTTTAAAAGAAAAAATATCCATGTCATAAAGCATGTGTAAAAATAACTTGAATAATATAGGAATGTCTTTTCTATATTTTCTATTATCCAACTTATTGCATTAATTGTCTTTACTGCAAGGTGAGTTAAGAAAATTGATGGCACTGGGACAAGTTCTCCTGGAGGCCACCTTTCCCCCCACACTGCCCTCCTGGTCGTGGGGGCCCTGTGGGATGTGGAAGCCTCTCTGTGATTCTGGTAAAAATGCTCAGCACCATTTTCCAGGAAAAGTAATTGTCCATTAGTTTCCCATCTCTGCATGTGTGCACAGAGCAAAGAAGAGCCTTGCAGCATCATCTGACTCTGCTGAGGAAAGAACAAGGTGCTGCAATGCTGCCCACACCCCCTGGAAGACAATGCAGGACCCCAGTGATCCCCCTGGCTGACCTGGAGATGGAGAGTCCTGGAAGCAGCTGTGGGGGCTGCTTGTCTCAAAAGTTGTTCTCAGCAGACATAGGCCTTTGTGGTGGGCTGGGTGACATTTCTGTGGGTGCTGTGAAGCTGCTCTGACAGCTGAGAGTGAGGAAGCTCAGTGGTGGGGTCTCAGCTGCTTCAGCAGAAATGTCCTTGTGGTTACATCCCTCTTTGCTCCTTCCTCTGCTCATTTCCAAAGTGCCCCATCCAGGTGCCCTGTGGCCACCACAGCACCTCCAGGGAAGGACAGCATAGGAGGGCAAATGAAATGTACATTTTCCTTCTGCCACTATGGAAGGGATCCTGAGAGGAAAATTGCCCCCATCACTTTTTCCCCAGCTGTTTCCAGCTCACAGGGGAGCACATTTGCTTTTCCCTGCAGCCTTCTCTGTTCAGAGGCTTCCCCCCCTTCCCTCCTCCTGCCAAATGCCCAGTCCTGGTCTCTCTGTGCACAGCAGCATCCAGGTAACCCTGCCCAGACCCACACACCTGTGCACCCTCTGGTGATGAGACAGAGCTGGGAGCCAGGGCAGGGCTGCCTAGGGGACCTCCCTGCCATGAGTCCAACCTCCTCCAGGACCACAGCCCTGTAAATGCATCCAGCTTTCTCTAGGAAATGGCTATGAGCTTTGGGGATTCTGTCCCATCCTGGGATACAGTTTGCAGCCTCAGTTTGTTTGCACAGATTTGTCTGCCATTAGCTTTGTGCTTTGTGCAAAGAGCCAGGATCAGCTCTGATGGCAGGCACAGAGATCCCTGGGCTCCCACAGAGGCACTGCTCTGTGTTTGTGATGGCTAAGGATGGAAGGGTTAAGATGTGTGTCTGAGCCAGCAGGGATAAATCAAAAAAATCTTCTCTCTTCCACTTCTCTTCATCTACATATATGGCCTTCAGCTCAGCCTCCCACCAGATTACAAACACATCCCCACAGCTCCCTGTGAAAGAGCCAGAGCTTGACTGAATCTCTCAGAATACTTTAGGTACAAGATCATCCTTCCCTGAGTTGGAACTTTGAATTAAACCATCCTGATGCCAGGAAAGCATTGCTTAACCAGTACTTCTTTTATTTTCTGTGTGCCCTGGTTCTGCCATCAGGACACCTGGTACACACAAAAACCTTTATTTACTATGAGGGATTTATGGCACAGCCAGGATGGAAGGGAATGCCCCCTTGATGCCTTGAGATCACTTTGCAGCTCCCATCCCATGCAACCACCTTGGAAACTGTGCTTTGTGAAACACTGTGTGGCCCCTTTGCAGAAAAAAATCTGCCTTTCCCAGGCTTTCCAGGCCTCACTTCCTTTTTCAGCCTCCTCAGGGATGCAGCTACATTTCCCTCACAGGCAGAGCTGAGTAACGGCAGAAAACTGGAGACCCTGGTCAATACTGGTGGGTAAAGGAGAGGTAAGGAAGCGAGGAAAGCTGGGAGATCATTCTGTGGAGTCTCTGCAGTGGCTCAGTTGTTTTCCTGAAATCAGGACAAGCTCACTGAAGTGACTGGCATGCTGGCAGAGGAAGATCAATCCTTTTATTTCATCCTGGAGTTGCTGTGTCTCAGTCTTGGAGAGGTGCTGACCATGGCTTTTTCTCCATGGCAGACAATGGGCTAGAGGACTGATGAGGACTATTCCCCCTCAGTGGGAATAGACAGAGACCTCTGAAGTGACCAAGACCCCTAAAAACTGAATTCAGGCTTTTATTCTGCAGCTCACCCCAAAGGGAGTTAAGGGCTTCTTTGTGTGGTGAGGATCAGCCATGGGCTCATATCCAGAACAACGAGCTGGACTCACTCACCCCAGCACTCAGCATCTCATTGGGATGGATGGATGGATGGATGGATGATGGATGGATGATGGATGGATGGATGCATGGATGCATGGATGCATGGATGCACGGATGGATGGATGGATGAATGCATGGATGTGTGGATGGATGGATGCACAGATGGATGGATGGATGGATGGATGGATGGATGGATGGATGCATGGATGCATGGATGCATGGATGGATGATGGATGATGCATGGATGGATGGATGGATGATGGATGATGGATGGATGGATGGATGATGGATGCATGGATGGATGGATGGATGGATGGATGATGGATGATGGATGGATGGATGGATGGATGCATGGATGGATGGATGATGGATGGATGGATGATGGATGCACGGATGGATGGATGGATGGATGATGCATGGATGGATGGATGGATGGATGGATGCATGGATGGATGGATGATGGATGGATGGATGGATGATGGATGCACGGATGGATGGATGGATGGATGATGCATGGATGGATGGATGGATGAATGCATGGATGTGTGGATGGATGGATGGATGGATGCATGGATGGATGCATGGATGTGTGGATGGATGGATGGATGATGGATGTGTGGATGGATGTGTGGATGGATGGATGATGGATGGATGCATGGATGCATGCATGCATGGATCCCAGCAATATATCTAACAGACACATGACAAAGATGAAGGTTCCAGTTCACTCTGTTTGACACTGTGGATGAAGTTCTGAATGTTTCTCTGCTAAAGCAGCACCAAAGGCACTGCTGAACTTTCTTGTGTCTCTCATGTTGCTCCTTTTCCATGACCAAATGAAAATTGGCCAGTTTGGTCATAAACTCCTGGGAATCTGTGGAAGTCAATGACAAATTCCAGACAGTTTGTAACATTATTAATGAGCAGTTAATTATCTTGGATGGGAGAGCATCCCTACAGGACTGCAGCATGGAGAGACACTATGCTCTGTAAAATTAGGAAAAAAAAATATAAAACTGTGATATTAAAAAAAGAGCTTGTTTTCAGTGAAACAGATGATAAAATATTACAAATACCCTGACAGACTAACCAAAGCTACAAGCTGAAAAGGAATCCTGTTTGTTAGAAAAGGCTTTGACACATCTTTTTGAACTGCTTCACCAACTGTCTTGCCCCATCAGTGGGATGTCTGAGCTGGGCTATGGCCTCTTCAGGGATATAGAGCAACCTGTGACACAGGCAAAATAATTCCTAAATAATACTGAGCCCAGACAGGTATTTTTGCTTTTGCTACAGTGTCCCACACTGACTGCAGCAGAGCAACAGCTCAGCACCAGCCTGGAACCCACCACCTGCACTCGTGCTCACCCAGGAGACTGGTGATGCTCCAAGACCAAGCCAGGGACATCTCTGCCCTCATCCAGGGCTGAATCCAACCCTGGGCTAAGTCATCCTGTGGCTCATAGTGTCTAGGTTGGGGGGTTGAGGATGGAGGGGGTGCCCTGAGGCTCAGGAATATCTTCTCCCAGCCATTTTTACTTGACCCACTGTTTGTATTTGCATGATCATGGTTTGTATGTGTGAAACAGTGGTTGAAACACAATTTGGTCACTTTGCCTGTCTTCTGGGCCTGCCTCAAGGCTGGATGCTGTGACATTTCCAGGTTACCTAAATTAGACCCAACCTCATCAGATCCCAGCTGCTTCCAGGACAGTGCAACATGACACCTGCTCTGTTCAATCTCCCAGGCACGTGCCACCAGAGAGGTTTTTTTCACCACAGCTTACAAGATCTGGTTCTCACTGCAGTTTACCCCAGGTGTGTCTACTATTCTATTTTGTCCCCACCTTGCAGTCTATATTTAGGACTGGCTTGTAGGACTGATTTCTGGGTGTGCCATCATACATCTGCCTTGACTATGAGATGCAGGCTGCTCCATTCTTCCCATTGTTTCATTGTTAAATCACCAATTCATTTTACATCAAAATGTCAGACAGGAATTCTAAAGCCTTACTCAGAAGCATGAGCATCTACTCAACAACCTTCTTTATGTTATAGGTGTGCTTCCATGCCTATTCAATGAATAAAAGTGTATGACTTATCTAGCTCTAATTTTGGTTTCACCCATTCCTGATTCTCTCAAGACTTCCAGAAAGTCACATCTATACCTGATTCTTTCTGAGCCTGACTGCAGGCATGTAGAAACACAGGCAAGGAGCTCAATGCCAAGGTACAATCTTGCCAGTCCACACTTAGGGAAAGAGGGAATATGTATGTTGTTGGGCCAATTTGTCCTTCACCTCAGCTACAGGACAGATTTAACCCTTCAGAGTGCCATGAAAAGCACAATATATGCTGTTTGACTCTTATTTGAAGAGAGAACATATTATTTCCTCAGGACTTTCTAAAAGTCTGATCAAGCTGGGAATAACTACAAGGTTAAAAACAGGGGGCAAAGCAATTATGGCTAACTTGCAGTCTCATATTTTTATGGAAGATCAAAGTAACCTATGTACTACAGGAAATGCTAATTTCCAGTGCAGTGTTTCTCAATATTTCTGCAAATGTTACTCCCTCTTTAGTTTAAAGCAGATTTTTCTACAGAAATTATTTTTCCTATATTTTATATCAACATACACTTCACCCATATATATATTTATAGATATATCTTTACATATATATGTTCATTCCAGCTGTATCAGTCTTATCTCCTCTTTTAATATCAATCTTGGTTTATGACCTCAAGTAATTTGCAAGATGAATACAACTTGTAGTTCTGAGCTTCTCAATTTGGTTTTAAGGCCACAAAACAAAATCTTAATCTTAATATTTAAAGGACTGTAGGACTGTCCAGTCATTAAAAAGATGGTACCTCTTTCTGAGGCACATTTTGCTAGACATGAGATTCACCCATATGTCATATTCAGTGATGGATGTTAAATACATTTTTTCTAGGAATTAAGTTGAAAAGTGGACAGACCCACCTTACTGCATTTAAACTCATAACTCTGACACTGCCTCTCTTTTCTGTGTTTGAGAAGCTTGAACAACCTTGTTTTAATAGTTTGTATACAAAACACATGCTGGCATGTCATCATTTTAACTAGAGTTACATTTTGACAGCAGGGAGTTACAGTGAATGAGGTGAGACAAAAGAAAGAGTCCTTGGTTAGGCTCTAAATGACTGACTAATGCTCAGATTTTATGTCCCCGTTTAACTTTCACTGGCTTGAAGTAACTGAGTGGGTCAATTAATCCTCATAGCAGAAAGCAATTGCATTACTGTTCAAATCCAGGCTACAGAGAAAGAAAACATCATGTTGTTTTCAAAGAAAGCAACTGCTGTACCCAGCCAGGGTCCTGGACAATTTATTTAGTGTCAATTTGTGACAGCCCCCAAGATCTGTGCTGCCATGTCTGTGCATTTAATGCCATGGACCTGGACATAATTGCTTGTCATGGATGTTGCAAAGTCCATTTAAGAGCTTATTCCCTTCAGGGTGAGCCAGAGCTGCACCTGTGATCCGTGTGGCAATGGCTGTGCCTGCAGAGACCTGATGCAGGGCTTCCTCATCCATGTTCCATGGCCCATCAGATATCAGATATGATATATTCCTGTCACCTTCAGCAGCTGATAGATTTGCTCTGATGGCTTGTTAAAGAGTGTGCTGATGGGTGATCAGGTGTCTTATGGTTCATCATCTCTATTGCAAGAATGCTCACGTGCATTGTGCACTGAAAACTGTTCCTAATCTGCTCTGAAGAAAAAAAAGTTTATTATATACAAATTATTAGATTGCAAATTTCCTGATTAGACTTCCCACTGTTCACTCAGGTACTAATCTGAGGTCTACAGCTAAAACAGGAGGTGTGAACACACTGAGTGTGGTGGAGCCTGGCTTTTGACAATGAACAGATTGATGATGTTTCCTACCCACAGGTGACTCTTGGGTACCTAGAATAGGAGGTACCAACTCTAAGGTGAGATAAAGGTGTAATTTGAATTTTTTACTCAGGTTATTTTGCCTTTTAGTCCTAAGAGCCCTTCAGGGAAAAGTGAGGACTAAGTACTGCAAGAAGAAGATTGTTACATATGCTTTTTCCTCTTCAAGGAGGAGGCAGTTCTCATTATAGCCAGTAATACAATGAATGGAGCATTCACCAAGGATGTAGGTGATAGGTTAAATTCATTTCTATTACTGTGGAAATGTCCCACTGATTTCATCTATATTATCAGTTCTTCTTTGATCCAGTGAATGTGCACAGTGATCAGATCCTGTGCTCTTTGCAGACTATCCATTTTTGCTGGCTTTAGCTCCTTCTTCCCACGTACACTTTGCATCATATCTTGTCTTTGAAAGTATTAATAGTTTCTTTGCCACTACCTTGGTGCTGGGAAGCAGCATTAGACTTCAAAATAAATTTGTTCATTCATTTAGACACTGACTTGTTTCCTTTTTTTTTTTTTTTTTTTTTTTTGTTTTTGTTTTGGTTTTTCAAATAAGCTGTCTTTTACATATGTAATTTTCTCTGTATGAACCTTTATAAATGTGGAGCTGTGAGTAATGCTTCAGCACCATGTAAGTCCCTGAGGTTTATTTCCCAGCATCTGTCTCTGTTAGAGACAAGAGGAGATGGACACTGAACACTGAGCAGCATTAGAGAAAAGAGAGACCAATGTTTTATTGATTGCAGTGCAGGCACACACTTTCCTGTGGTGCAGTGCCACTCCAGACTGACATGGGGGACGTTTTCTGATGGGCTCTGGAGGTCTGATGGCCTGGTACCTGCTGGACATGAGCTATCTTGCTTTAGTCAGTGTGTAACTGGGAAGCTGCAGGTGCAAAACTCAGGGGATTACTGTACAGGTGAGGATGTAGAAAGCTCATGACAGTAAAAGGCAAAGGTGGATTTGTTACAAATTCATATCTTCTTCAGAAGTCAGATTGACATTCTTCATGCATGACTGCAGTGTAGCTCCAACACAGGACACAGAATCACTGCAGGTTAGGGACAGGAAACATTCCTGCAGGTTAGGCACAGTTATCCCCCTGCCACAGATTCACCACTTGCATTCACATTTCACCTGTGTAGAGTCTTACATCCAATGGCAGGGTCAAGGGCTTTTCCTTGATGTGTGAAGCAACAGGAAACAAGGCTGCTCAGAATTTGTCTTGATAATTTTTTTTTTTTTTTTTTTTTTTTCCTGTAACTTCAATAGCTTGCTGTGCAATTAGCCAGCACATTTACCAGTGCTCGTTCAGATAAAACTGAACTTTCTAGGGGAAAGCTGGTGCTTCTAACTCATCATTTGCAACTGTATGAGACTGCAACTGAATCAGATGTCCCCTTATGAACATGACTGACAAAGTTTAATAATTAATGTTTCAAAAAAAGGAGCTGATGAGGCACACAATACTCGTTTCCTTCAGTGAAAAATCAGCCTTTCTGGTATGAGTTAATTCATAATCATCTGCCTTGAATTACAGCACAACAAAAACAATTTCTTCCAGTATTCTATGTAGAAATACAAAAAGAAATAATTAGCATGTGATGATGAAACTGCAAAGGATATCTTTAGTTCAACCACGTAGTCTGCTGCCCTGGCCACATGTGGAATTCAATATTTTGATTTCAAATGAGAGCACTTACTACATTCCTCATTGTATAAATGATTTTACAGCCATTGGTAAATAGGATTACATAAAGGCCTGACTCATGGGATTCTGTATTAAAAAGGACAAATTGATGGGGAGCATCCCATGAAAGGCCTTGACATTACTGCAGATTGAATAAAATTTTCAAGCAATTGCAATCACAAGTTTTGCTAGAATATTTTCCTTTTAATAGTGAATGACAGACTCCCTTAAAGTAGCATGAAAGGAAAAAATTTAAAAGAGTCTATTATCCTAAATTGACCCTTAACTCGTGTTTAGCAAAAAGATATTTGGAGGAAGGGAAAATCTGAACTTCCTGGAAAGAAGTCTTACCAAACTCCTGACTAGAAATTGTGTGATGTGTTGTAGATCATAATCTCTTAAGACTGGCTCTTTAAAACTATATATCCCATTCTCATCAGGAGTGGTTCAGAAGAAAAGTTTTATGCAAAGCTGATACTGCTATTTGTCAAATCCAAGGTTTCAATGGGAAACATCATTGCTTTTTGAGTACTATGAAATGAAGGAGAAATGCTATTGTTGGTATTTCTGCTTTGTCTATTATCTTTTATAATGAAGGAGTGATATCCTACTCAAATACATTTTAGTTCAATCACTGATGAATCAGGAATCCTGCCCATACTCACATCAAAGATTCTTGAACATCTGCAGATCTGAGCTTCATTTTTAAACAAAATAATTTCTAATCTCTGTGTCTGAAGAGGAAAAAACCTCAACTTTCAAGTGTGAACTGAGTGCAGAATGATGCTATTCTCTGTTATGAGCTGAGATAGTAAATCAATAGCAATATGAAAGATGAAATCCCTCCCCATCTCCCACCTTTCATTTCAGTAGGCTGAAGACACTGAAGATTGTCTCTGAAGGGTGATTTTAGTGTCAGTATTTTTATCAATTTATTTTTCTGACAAAGGCTGTGAGGAACATGAACATAGGAGTGAGAGATCCTTCTGGGTCACAGAATTGACCTTCCTGCCATGGCAGCACTACAACATGCAGCCGTGTCCGAAAATGAATAGTGCTGTTTTTTAATCTAACTTTGTTTTTTTGGCCCACACTATTCTTATTAAGGGCTTCACTGCCTCTGGGTAGTAGGTACTTTGTACTTTCTTCTAAAACCAAGGCCAAGTGTATTCAAGATCAGTTTATACCCATTTGAGAGTGTGCCAGCATCACTCTTAAGTGTAAATAGCTCTTCTCCTTTCTTGATGTTAACCCCACAATGAATTCAGCAGTGATCACACCCTGCTCTCAGCCTTCACTTGCCAGACTAAACAAGTGAAGGTCTGTAAATCTCCTTGAAGCTGGCCACCACTGCCCTGATCCAGCTGGAATTGTGTAGGCTATTTCCAATAAGACTCACCAGTAATGTTATGTAAGTGGCAATAATATTATCCTGGTTTTGTCGGGAAGAGTCTCCTGAGAATTTTTTTTTATTTTTTTTTTAATTCTGGCCCGTCTGAGAAGAAGAAACCAATAAGAATTATCCAGACTGATGAGGTTATTTAAAATATGCCTCTGGGCACCCAGTTAACAGAGTGCCAACTCTTTGACTGCTGAGACAGAACTGGTGAGGCTGAGGTCCCCAGGCATCCAAGAGCATGCAGAGCCAGGAAAGAAAAAGAGGAACAAGGAGCATTAGTTATTATTTCTTAAGTAATTGTCTTTCTAATACATTTTTAAAAGCCAAATTCTCTTACCATGTTCATTTTTCCTGCCCTGGTGGTGGCACTCTTTGCTTCACAAGAGAAACCAGTAAGAAAAGTCAGGAGCTGCACAGAGCAGGAAGGAGGCTGGTGCATGAAAGGATCTGGAAAGCCTGGCAGGGGAGAGGGAGCTGGCAGGGAGAAATCCATCCTGAGGACACTCCTTGTCACAACAGTGCCACTGCAGGGTGCTCCTGTCAGCCCAGCACTCAATATCATCTATCTGAATGGTTGTCTTATGACATGGCAATGTCCCCACCAGGATGGGAATTTTCAGAAAAGATACATTATAATAAAATGCAAATAGCATAGTGTGTCTGAAAATGCCCATAGTTGAGTGGGCAGCATAATGGCAATAATTTAGGCTTCTAAACAATATCACTGCTATTGGTATTGATCTGACACCCATAATTGATATTAATGGGCTATATGCACAGTTTAGTTACTCCCTTCTAAAATATCACCTTGAAATTTTCCACTGCTGATAGCACACAGGGGTGGGTCTCTTTCCAGAACAGGTAATTGAAATGTGGTCAAAGATAAAGGAATGGAAAGCAGCAGAGATGGAGACAGAATAGCTGTGCAAGAGTGTCTGTAATAAAAGCAGAGAAGAAAAACAGAGGATAAAATTATACTAAAATGTCCTGTACTATGGACTGGCTAAATATCTATAGAATGGTCATGTTTCTCTGGGGGTGTCTCAGTTACACAGATATAGGAAAATAATTTGGTTTTGCTATCAGCTTGGTCCAAGAGAAGTGTGCTGGCCCTCTCACTAAGGTGAGGCTCCAGCAGCAGGAAAAGGGCCAAGCAGACTTTGTGCCTTGACCCACACAAACCCAAAACTGCCAAACCAGCTTTTGTTGGTCAGAAACATCACTGAGGGAAGCAATCCCAGCTGCACTGCTTGGAGCACCCAGCCACCACTAGAGAGAGCACTTCAGATCCTGTCTCAGGCAACACAGGGCTTGCACTCAGCTTCTGAGGTGAGAACTTCTACTTGTGATCCAAGCAGAGCTGCTCCACTAGTGAAGGGTTTCACTCTAACCCACGTGTAAAGCATCTGCTGGGCTGGGCTGGTGGAGATGCAATCTGAGCTCTCTTGTGGGCAAGCCCATAAAGACACCTTAGCCAGAATTTAAAAGCACTTCAATAAATCTTCCATCCTTATGAATTCTAGATTAGGCTGAAAACACAAGTTGTGTGGTCTGGTCGTGAGTGAGCACTCAGGATCTCTTTCCCAGTGTTTCATACCAGTCTAGGGACAGATAGAAGCACCAAGCCTAGATCTGGGGAAATGGTTGTTGTAAGTCAAGCTTAAGTAAAGAAACATTTCCATTGCAGTATCTTTCCCAACCTTATGATAAAGCAAATTCTCATGCTTGCTTCCCCAGATTTTCCACAGAGGTTTTTTCCACACCTTTTCTCTGACAGGATATTTATTTTCTCCAGATGTGCTAGCTTGAAACTATAATTGCAAACCTCATCTTCCAGTGTCTTCCAGTCTTCAAGTACCTGCATTCCATAATTATCAATCCTATGAGGATGACATGGGAAACCAAGGGTTTGCTGTTCTCATAAGCCTCTCAGAATGTCTGATAGATATACAGCACTCTGGAAATTTTCCTGATAGCCTGTAATCTTCAAGAATCCCATAGCAAAAATAATTCATATAACCAGAAATTAGAAAGAAAGATGCATGTTATCTGAATGTAATTCCAGTATCCTCAGAATGAATTGCTTGAACTTCTTGAAGAAATCTAATGGGATGTAAGAGTTGTAGAGTTTTCTCACTGCCCAGGAAACACAGTGCTGCTTTTACTGGGCTTTGCATGTTAATTCTGTGCAATATCACTGATAATACTCAGACACTTCTTGCTGTGTGGGTCTTGCAAGATGGTACTGATGCAAATATAGCTTGCTTGCTGAAAGTGAACTGGAAAACTGTTTCACATGTTCAGTAAGCTATACCCAGTGAGGCACATATCAAAATGCATTCAGAAGTGGATGTTATTTCTGTGCATCAAGAACATAAATTAGAATGCAAGTTTCCTAAAGACAGAAAAGATGTATCTACAAGAATGGAGAGAGCATAGGTTAAAGACAAACAATTAAATTTCCCCAGTTTCATGGATAATCACAGACCACCTGAGCCACTGCCCCTAACCATGTACATGCCCTCCCCCTCTGACAAATGTGAATTAAAACACTGAGCAGGACTGATTTACAAGCTGGCAGGAGTGACCATGTTCTCTCTGCCACAGGCCCAGCTGATGCCCAGTAGTGTTTCCAACCAGGAGTCACATCCTTCTCTGCCAGGTAGACACATCATTTTTCTGGTTCAGGCTCAGGAAAATCAAGCAGTAAGTACCAGCACCCTCAAGTTCCAGCTTGGGGAGAGAAAGGAGCACCTGACACTGTTCACTGAGGGGCTGCCAGCCCCTGTGCTGGGGGCTCAGTTGCTTTGTTGAGTGGATCTCCAAAGGTCTTTAAATGTTAGATCTGTAGTGGTGCTGAATACACAATCTTGCATTGGATTTAATGGGATCCAGAAAAACTCAGCATTCCTGGAAAACAGTCTGCTTAAATCTGTTGGCATTAAATGTACTCAAGGGTTTTTTTCTTGTACTAATTACCTAAGGTGTTGAGCCAGCATTTTAATATCAGGGGTTGTAGAAAGCAAAGAAATTCTACCTCTGTCTGCACTGAACCAGCCACCCTTTTCATGAAGTGATTAAAGCAAAAGATAATCACAGTCAGGGTACACTGTTCCTAAGTTACCCATGCACTGGATATCTCAAGAGCTGTCATCACCTTTTCACTGGACAATGCAGTGATTTTTATACTCCAAAGAAAGGTGTGTTGCTGGCTGGATGTTCCTGTGCATTTAGAAATAACCTGGAGTACCAGCAAGCCCAGATGCTGAAGAGCATTCAAGTTTCAGGGTTTCTTCCCTGTCCTTCTGCATATTGCTGAGCATGGCTTGATTTTGTTTGAAAAAAGTAATATTTAATAATAGTCTACATCCACTTTTTGCAAGAGGCATGGATAAGTACTGAGTAAACTCTGTGTTAAGGTTTGTGGTGAGCTCCATTCCATGTTCTCATTTTAACCATTGTGGCATCCCCATTTCCTGACCCTGCACCTCCTGTGCTGTATCCCAACATTAACTGCAGTGGATATAATTTCATTTAAACTCATTAAAGACAGAAACCATTTCACTATGTGTCTTAAAGATACTTCAGCATTAAAAAATACATTCTATCTTTCTGAAATAATTTCTACTTGAGCTCTCAAAGTCTTGATTAATGTACGTATATATCTGATGCAAGAGCAGTGTCAAGTATTCTTCTCTGTAGCCTTTTACAACATGATTTGACTACAAAATGTCTTTGAATATTCATATGAGTACTAGAAAGCCTATTAATGGCTATAGTTTGGGAACATTTTAAACCAATGAGATGAAAGTCAGATTGGATGGGGCTTTGAATAACCTGGTCTAGTGGAAGGTGTCTCTGCCCATGTGCTAGATGATCTTTAAAGTCCCTTCCAACAAAAATAATTAAATACAAATTTTTTTCCACCCAGCTTTTACTCATGTATCAACCTTTCTGGCACTGAATATAATCTTCTAGCTTTTTGACTCTAAGTGACCTACAAAGAGAATAAAACCCCTTAAGATCCCTCTTTTTTCATTTTTTTTTTTTTTTTTTTAAATAAACATGATTTATTGCCTTTATCCCTTTCTGCTGAATTTGGCAGAGGAGAAAAAGACACTGGAGTGCTGCAGACTTTGTGGAAATGGATGGTGGGCAGAGGAAAGAGACCCCAATTGCTGCCCCAAAAAGAAGGGGTATGGTGCACTGAGCTGTAAGGCCTTGCTATGGCACTGAGCAGGAACAGGGTTGAAACCCCCACTCCTTCATAAGAGTTTAAACGAAGTGAAAAGGGGTCTCTCCCTCTTGCCCTCAATCAGGGAAAGCCAAATGTAACAATTCTCATACATATTTACCACACACAGAGTAAAACAAAAAAACATTGTGCATTTTCAATCTTGTATTTGAGCAAAAATGACACAAATCCAAACCAAGCAAAACTCCCAGCTGTTGTCTAGCACATCTCTCACAACCAATGGAACTCCAGTTGAAAGCAGAAGTATGTATTCTGTCTCCCCAAGAAAAACTCAGGCTTTTAATATACTACCAATTAGAGTTAGAATTATGTATGGATTGCTTTAATGGTTTATTGACATGCTAGTGAACTAAGTACTTTGCTTTATTAGTATCATTTAAGTCTGTATTAGAAAAGCCATTATAGAATTTCATTAGTAATAGCAATAATTATAACAATCTAGATTTTTGAGGGAAAGGCAAAACTATCTATCTGTCAATTTAACAATGCAACCACATAACAAGCAATGATTCCAAAAGCATACAAAATTCTGAGCTGAACATAGAACTGATAGCAGAGTCACTCAAAAGTTTCTAAGTGACACTTTGCTCACAGTGGTAATCTAACCTTTATGTGATATCACTAAAACAATCAATCATATCTGTATTACACAGAGCATTTTTTATGATGTATGCCCTTCCATTAACTTATCCCCCACAATTGTGCCCCAGCGTTACCCCTTTCACTAAACTGCAAGTAGTTTCCAATAAAAAAATTGTCCAAGAGTAGTTATACTGTAACATACAAAAAAAGTGCTATTTTGTTGAAAAGTATCCATTAAATACAATAACAGTGATTGATTTTGCAACATCTACTTTATGCTTTCAAGCTACATGAAAACACCTGTTTTCCTGTGGCATTTAAAAACAAGACAACACAGGAGGGTTTTTACTTCACTTTCTGTAATAAAAATAAGCCTGAAGGGACAAAATCTTGGCTCATCATTTTAGGTGCCTGGAGAAAGCTGAAATAATGGGGCAGGTGGTGAGCCATCCAGGTGTCACTGGCAAAGCCATCCAGGTGCCACTGGCAAAGGGTGAGCACCTGCCACTAGGTCCTGGCAGCAGTGTTACCTGGAAAGGTGAGTAAACAGCAGTTCCTAGGAACAGGAGCATTTCACATCCCTTGCTCTGAGCCCAAGAGCCAGCAGCTCTCTCCTCACCCACTGCAGCACCTCCTCCAACACCAGTGCTCAGGAATCATCCCTGCAGGCTCTCTCCTGCCTGCAACTCCAAGGTCCTGGAATATCCAGTTGTCACTGACCCCCCATCCAGGCTGAGCACAAGGTGTAAAAAAGCCCCTGGGACTGATGTGCCCTGCCCAAAGCTCTGAGTCAGAGAGGAGCTTTTCAGAAGAAAAGTCACAAGGAGAACAGTCCCCAGTTTGGTGGCTGGGGTCCCAGGGCACAAGGGAATGTGAGGAGTCTGGATTGTGAGAGGCAGCAAAGGCAGAGACATCTGACTTTAGAACTGAAAGATGAAGCTGGAGGTCTGGGAGGTTTGTCCCTGGTGTGTTCAGAAACCATGGTCTTAACCAAATGAAAACATTATATAAAAGAATATATCAAATTCATCCTGAAAATGCACTCAAGCAAGATATCAAGTGGCTATTCTGGCTAAAGACATAATAATGTCCCCTTCCCTTGCATGTGTGAAATACATCAGGAGTTTTTTCAAATGAAATCCCAGAAAACATTATATGAAGATTGGAGTTAGGTCACCTGTGCTGAATCAACATCACAGCTGAGAGAGGGGTGGAATCTTGAAAAAACTGTGAATCAAATTCTTTCCTGCAATACAAACTGTTTTATTATTTTTTCCAGAGGAACTACATAAAAGAAAACCAAGGACACAACTTAACTCGATGGGTAGAAGTTTTTCTTACCAATAATAAAAAGTGACAAAGCATCAGTACATTTAACAAACTTTCCATACAAAGAAGGTCAAGGAAAAGGAAGTAATTACTTGAAATCTTCCCCTGGGCAGAATTTCATCTGAATAAATTATTTCAGTAGTGCATGACACAAAGTCTTCCCTATTACAGACAGTCACACCAATTTAACTGGTGCGACCATTCTGACTTTGGATTAACGGCACTTTTACTTCATCTTGGTTTTGATTTGTTCCCAACTAATGCAAGCTAACTGATATAACTTCAGTTTAATTTGAAACAAAAGTGGTAGAGATAGTTTTAAACTAAAACTGCTTAGAAGCAATCTGTAATCTATTCTCATGTGATCTGGAGGCCTCACATCAAAATAAAGATGTTCATATACAGGCTTGTGCCAAAAATACACAAATGTTTGAATTTCATCCCATCTATTTTTTCCCTGCTCATTAGTACCCAGACAAACCCAAGGTCAGGTAACCACTTGCTTCCAGTGGTTTAGCACTTCATACATCTGATAACATTGCAAGGCAAGGCAAGACTCTGCTTCTTGTCCCTGAAGTGATGTAGGAGAGGTTTTAAAGGTCAATAAACAGATCAGTTAAAAATCAGACTAAGAAACAGTAGAAAATGAGCAAGAAAAGAGAATGAAGCAAGATCAAGGGGTGTGATTGAAACCTGTTCTTGAGATGCAGAGTTGCCCAGTTTGGAGAATACTAAGCACTCCTGCTTTCTCCAAAAGGCAAGATTTAAATCCCAGAAAGTGAAAACCTATCCCTCTTAATAGTGGTGAAAGGGCATTTTTTGTAACATCTCAAGGACAGTCTTAGGACCAGAAGGAAATGCTGGAGATATTTTAATGCATAAGGATTGTCTCAGTTCTTAAGTAAAATTGCTTCCTCGTATTGCTGAAAAAATGTTTAATGTTAGATAAACATGGTGTCTGTGGAATTCATGGCATTCCCTGGAGAAACACACAAGTGCTATTAAATAAGTGGTCCTCACAGCACCTGATGATGTAAGTAAATATTATTCTGTTTCTACACAGCTAGATGTTACCCCGTTCTCTGGATGATAACTCAAAAAAATTAAATTATTTCACTGTTAGCTCCAATGCCTCTGGAAGCCAACAGACCTTATACAAGTGTCTGTACTTAAAAGCATGAAGAAGATGAAGAAATAAGTAATTTTAAACTCTGGAACTAAAGTTCCCAGCTGTCAATCCTGACCTGAATTTCCTGGACTATTTAAAACACAAATGTAAAAGCTTGTCACTGAAAGTTAAACAGTATAAAGATGATTAATCTGAGCTGCTGACATGGGGTTGTAGGCCAGTGATGCTGTGTTTGTGGACTTGCAGTATTTCCTGGTAAGAATAGCTCCCAGGGCCAGGGAGAAGAGGGGGCAGGAAGCACTGTCTGCTGTTATTAAAATGGTCCACTGAGCTCATGCCTTTAAGGAGGCTCAGCCAAATAAATAGTCAAACATTAACCTTTTTAGCTCTGAAAGGAAAGAAAAAAACATCCATGCACAATGAAAATCTGTGGTGAGCCATGTCCTGTCTGCAGCCCTGGTCCTGCCCAGATGTTTGGTCCCCCTCTGCTGCCAGATGTGGCTGCTCACAGTGGTGCTCACCATGGAGTGCATTTGTTCACACCTAGGACACCTAGCCCTGATTTCTCATTTGAGAACTATATATTAATTAATGGAATCACAGCCATTTAGCCTAGAAAATATCTTTAAGTTCACAAAGTCCAACCATAATTCATTAATCTGCTGCATAAGCAAGGTGAAGACTAAATCAATGACCTAAACCTTTGCAGAGAGCACAGAAAAATGAAAATAACTGCTGGTTAATCCTGTTTCCAGAACTGAACTCGACTTCCATGTAATTATTTAACAAAATTGACATAAATTCACAAGTGAGAAATTCCTCTTCTGTGCCTCCCAGAGGCAGTGATAAATCATGCACCTTAAATAACAAGTGAGAGTGTGGTTGGAGTATTTTTCTGCAGAACCAGGTTAGTGCAGGATCCTGGGTGTTGCACTCATGAATCAAATACAGAAACGTCATGCAAAGGAGAAAACTGCTGGCCTGTTTCATTAGTAGTCATGTGAACAGCAAACACTTGCCATTTAAACTCTGGCAGGATTTTTTTTTGCAAATGGCCAGTGAGAATTTTTTTCAGGGTAAAGTTTTGAAAGACAATAGGAAGCCTGATCTTCCAGAAAAAGTATTTCTATGAAGAAGCTTGAATACAGTTCTCTTCTGATATTCTCCAGGTCTCAGCAAGTCCTAAAAGACTTCAGCTTATGCAGAAGCTGGAACTGCAAACTTCAGCATAGAGAAATTAGAAAAAAAAAAAGAAAAAGAACAATTAGCTTTCCTATGGCAATTGCTCAGAGGTGAAGAGGCTGGCCAGAAGGAAACAAAGATCTCTGGGTACCTGGGAGGAATGAGGGTTGATTTCCCAGAGGGCATCCCTGAGGTTGCATTGTCCTTCCTGACCAAAATGTGTACTTGCTTTTTTGGGAACAAGTATCCAGAACCAGTTGAGCCAGCACTGAGATGCACAGAATAAAAGGTGATAAAGAGCTAAGACTGAGTACTAGTTATTTGGATTTAGCTGAGTTACATTCTTACCTGGATTATGATGGTGAAAGTGATGATGACAGCAATATTTTCTCAAATGTAAAGTTACTGCCTCAGGAATGCAAAAGCTTTCTGCTTCCAGACAGACAGGGGGAATCAGCTGATGCAGGTAAGTAGTGAGATCAGTAATTGTCATACTGTTACTGCCATTTGTGCAAAATTGCTAATGATAGATGTCAGATGTAAGGCAGTATGGAATTGGAGCAGATTGTAAGGATAATTATAGCACACTTCTCAGACTACAATTCAATCTTTTTCTTTTTCTTTTTTTTTTTTTTGGTTGCTAAGTAAGAAAAGATTGAAAATAAAAAGGTGATGCCACAGACATTGTGAAAGTGTATGAGAATATTTCCACTGTTGTTTAGATGGGCACTATTTTTGCTTCCAAATGTCACTGATAATTCAGGTTCTACATCTTGTTGACAAGTAAGAAAAAATAACTCCTCTCAAAGTACATTTTTTCTGTAACCTCTTAATATTTAAGTCAAAGAGTTATTGAAATTCTTTGTATGTACATCTGTTACTCTTCACTTACAAAGAGTAACTTATCATCCTGATTATTATTAAGAAGGCATGAAACTCTCTTAGGTCTACCCCAAAATATCAAAAATATTTGAAAGTGTTTAACTTTTTTTTCACTGCAGATGATAACCTTAATCTTAACTTTGTGTGGCAATAATCAATCTGAAATGGATTTAATCTATCTCAAGGAGTAGAAATTGGGGAAATGGTCAATGGCTAAAATATCCTTTTATTTTTAATAGAAAAATAAGTATTTTTCCCTCAATTTATGAATAATTTCACACTTCTAAGCAAATTTGTTGCTGACTGCTGTGAATCCATGAAAATATTAAGGCATGTTCAAGTATGAGTTTATTCATGTCAGTAGAAAGAATCTTAATATGTTTTCCAGTTATTAGAAGTATTTTTTGTATATTAATTGAACATTAACCTGTTGTAATTTTCATGTTTTTTAGGTAAGGTAAAGATGGTCAGCTCAGAGAGGCATATTAGATAACAGAACATTGTTTATATTAGTTTTACAATGTGCCAACAGTTTTGTATGACATCTTAAAGCACCAATCTGCCTTTCTCTTGCTAAAAAATATGATATAATGAATTAACTGTAGGGCAAGATACTAAAAATTGCTAGTTCATTTTTCATCCATTAATGTTTTCCTTAAAAACTTTGCAGAAGAAACCCAGAAAAATATAAAGGAATTTACTCCAGGAAATTTGCTCTCTTATATTCAACTTCACATTTCTACTTCAGTAGATGGAAAAATTAAGTAAAAAGTTTAAAAATTTTGTTGAAGAAAAGTTGATGATTTCCAAAAAAACTGTAGCATCACTGATGCTTCAAACCTTGATGAGAGAGTGAACAGATATTATTCCTGTAAGGCCTGGGGGAGCGTGAGAGACCAGATGTGCACATGTGTGTGTTTAGATCTTTTGCTGTAATACAGAATATTCTTATAGAATTTCGGGACATTTCCTATCTCCAGATTCCACTACCTTCAAATTCTCTGAACTTGTGAAATGTGTTATCAATTCCAACCTCAAACAGAGCAGTGGGGAGGATCTTTATTTTGTGTAAACAGGCTTTGCCAGACTGCAGGAACCTAATAAATACATCTTATGTGGGACTAACTTTCAAACCAAAGTTAATTTAAACTGTGCCAAGAAAAGATTTTTATTAGATTTTTGTTTTTAATAAAAAGAACGATGTATGAAAATTATTAAAATGCACAAAATGCCATTGTAAAAAATATCTTAAATGTAAAATAATCAAATAGTTCCTTTAAGAACAATGGAAATGCAACACAGAGAGAGAACTATCTAATATACAAAGGGAAAATATATTTCCCAAAGTTTCCTTTTCCTTCATTTTTCTGTGCAGTACCTCACATTTAGCCAAGAAAATTCCCTTTCATGCATCTTAGCTCCAATCCAGTTTCATCAGCATGTGAGCTAATATGCCAAACTATGTGCAGAAAGAGCTCAGGCATGAATTCATGTTCCCTGCTGCCAGCTGTGCTACGAGGCCAGTAAGCTCTGGCACAGGGACAGGAGCAGAAAGGAACTTTTCAGCTCCCCCACCACCAGAGCTCATCTGCAGTGGTGCAAAGGAAGAGAATGACTGAGGGTTATGAAGTTACCTCTCAGCTGTCCAGGATTTGCTGCACACTTTCCTGTACACTGAGGTAGATCACTCTGTCCACAGTGTTCATTTGGCTTTCCTGGGATTCACTTTCATAAACTACAGTGAATTAAGAGAGGGACATCTAAATTATTTTGAAGTATTAAGGCAGAGAATCAAATGCCCAAATATGCAGCAATTGACATCTGCCATGTGCCCACAGTAATTAAAGGGATCTCAGGTGTCTAAAAAGCTTGGAGAAATGGAATATGGTGCTTGCTTAGGTGGCCCAACAGAGAATGAAAATCATGTGTGAGAAAGGCTGAATGACTTTCCCTTTCCCTTTCCCTTTCCCTTTCCCTTTCCCTTTCCCTTTCCCTTTCCCTTTCCCTTTCCCTTTCCCTTTCCCTTTCCCTTCTGCTTCCCCAGGACAAAAATTAGAAGATGTGATTGGATTTAATTTTTAAGCTTGAAAAGAAATTAGAAACCAACTTGGAAATAATTATAGAACCCTTTGCATGTCATTCACTGGAATCTTGATTAATTTATCTAACTAATGAATTCTTTTGCTGTTTACAGTCAGCATCAGGTAGCCATCCAGACACATCTGTGGTAGATACAGCAAAAGAATAACACATTTCATAATCTGTTTGTGAGACACGAGCAGACAGATGCAAATAGATGGAATGGAAGTGGAGAGGTGAAGGAGAAAAAATAAATTGACTTCAACAGGAAAAAAGAAAAGCAGTACATCTTTGTATAAGCAATGCCAGACAAGTATGTTCATCCCATCCCACAGTAGGATTATTTCCTACAGCTTATTCATGATTGCTTTGTCTACTCTGGTTTTAATGTTTCAAATTATGGGGATTCCACCGTTTCCTTTGAGAGCCTCCTCTGCAGCCTAATGCTGCTCATCCCCTGGAAGCTTTCCCTGATACGTGTTTCAGCTGCCTTTCTTACTCCCATTACATTATTCAGTTATATCCTTTTCACCCTGCTTTTATCCCCACTTCAACTTCCCTGGTGCTTCCACCTTTCAAATCATCACAGGCAGCTGTTTGGGCCATCTCTTGCTGTTGCTTCACAAACTGAGTAGGCATTCTGTAATCTCTTCTTATAACCCAGTCCCTCCAGGCAGCTGATTATTTTGGTTATTTTTCTGTGAATGCCTTCTGCTTTTGACATTTTTTTTGCTATGTTGGCCAAATCCCCACTCCCCCCTCTCTCAGATGCAAGAGAAGCTGTTCATTCACAGACAGTCCTCTCAGTTTTGCTAAGGTGTGCAGGAGACACACACATCATTTCAGGTGCTTTAAGTAATCAGTGTCTCTATGCAAGAGCTTTTTCCTATCCCTAAATATTTTTCGTGCCTTGTCCCCTTCCTAAAGTTGAGATGCTGTGGATGTTTTCTAGTATAGACCTGGCTTTGGGCTAAGTCTCTGCAAACATGCATACACCTTTTGCTGTGAGAGAGCTAGGAAAAGGAGTTTTTTACCTAAGCAAGGTCAATTCTATGTGGTCCTTCAGAAGTTTCACTCAGTCACCAATACCATAAGGTGATCCACACTCAGCAGTAGGATTTGGCCACTACACAGGTACTGTTAAGTAAAAATGCACTTTTTTCTGACCGTGCTAATTAATCACTGCATCCAAAATGCAAAGAGTATCCTGCTCTTCTTGGAGTCTGGAACTTTCCCACCTCACAACCTCTTACCTATAACCTTAAAAGGATCTATGAATAAAGACCAGCTGGGTCAAAAGTCCTGACTTGCTTCTTTTTTCATTGCAATTTCAGTATTCCATCAAAACTGTTGTGCAAATTTATATGCTAGAGATTTCCTTCCTGGAGTCTGGGCTCTGACACTTTGCACAAGTAAGAAATGTCTCCTCTCAAGATCAGCTCAAAGGGAATAAATGACTTTCCAAGGGAGGCTGCCATGGCCCCATGCACATCCCCACACCAGGCTCAGCTGTCAGAGCCCCACGTCAAGGCTCCCACAGCACTCACCTCTGTCTGCACCTCGCCCCAGCTGATGGGATGGCCCTGCCTGCCCAGGGGCCTCTGTGGACCCCAAAGAACCTCCACAGGAGCCAAGACACAGAACATCACCCTGGCTGTTTGCTGGTTTCAGCCATTTCCACTTCTGCTGGATGACATCCAACCCTAAGTGATTGCTTTTTCTTTCAAAGCACCCAAGAGCTGAAAACCTGGGCTTGTCGTGGAAGAACCAAGAAAATTCAGTCATGATGATGTGAGTGTTCAACTATTTCTTTTAAGGTCCCTTTTTATAACTTCATTTGAGGAAAAATTTGGAAAGTTGTGTAAGCACCAGCAGTACTGACTCTGTAATGATCAGGTAACAAGTCAAATAATCACATTGTATCAGCACTGGGAAAGTAAAGTTACAACTCAGAGTTACACATTGGTGAAAAAAGCTGGACCACCACAAAGCCTTCCTTTGCCTCCCTTTTGGCTGCCTCCATCATACTTGAAAAAGCCACTTCTGCAGAAGGCTGATACTTCCAGCCTATTCAATCCCACATAACACAGTAAACAAACAAAACCCCAATTCTCAGGTACGAACCCTGGAGCATATTTGGATTTAATTGCTTTTCTTTGTTTAGATCTGGATGTAATGAACAAAAAAGACCTGGTTAATTTTTTGAATGTCTGTATTTGAAACATGCAGTGCTCAACAAAAGGTAAAAATTCTTACTCCTGTGTAGCACAGTGCTGGAGGAGAGGCATTTGTATAGCCCTAAATAAAGTGTGTCACCATGCTGCTGGAGCAATGGCCCCCTCTCAAGGGAGGCTGACAGGTGGATTTCATCCTCTCTGCATTGAAGAGAGATCCATGAAAGGTTACTAGAAAACTACATACATGACAATAAAAAAAAAGCAGCACAATAAAATTAAGGGACACTTTGTGTGCTCAAGCCTTGTTTACAGCAGGCAAACTCACCAAAGTATCCCAACCAGTTCTGCTGCTGGTCTGGCTGGAGTGGTGCTGGCATGGGCCATGGCTGGGTGTAAACAGCTCTCCAGTCTGGGGCTGGTAACCAGCAAAAACACGAGAAACCAGCAGCCCTGCACATGCTGCAGGAATCACTCCAGTGCTAATGCCTGTATAGCACAGCTGGTAACATGATGTAATTTGGTTTGCTTCCACAACATAATAAAAAACTACTTTGTTCAGTATAGTTGCAGCCTAAGATTTATCTTTTCAAAAAACTCCTACATCATTTTCTTTCACTGACTGGAACAGTAAGCTGGTAAGTCAAAGCTGGCCTGGAGATGACTATGACTTTTCCTTTCTGCTAACATTGTGTCCCACAAAGACCTGTTCTACCTTTGGAACTCACAAGTATTTTTGAAACCATAGGTGCTGTGGTGTCTTGCTTCTTCCTTCTTGTGAGGGATTAAAAAACCCCACCAAATCCAAGCCAAACTACTAACCCAGAGCCCAAACAAAACAAAAAAAAAAAGTAAGAAAATATGGACAGACAAAAAAGGAAGATGCTCATTGTGGAATATATTTGTTGATTTGAAATGTAGTTTTATTAAATGTTTTCAAAACATTCATTCTTTTGTTGGAGTGGTGTAAATTCCCCAGTCCTTTTTTACTGTGTGCCCCAGACACGGGTTCAGTGTCAGTTGTTACATGTGTCAACTTTGTTCTTTTTTGTCATATTAAAATTGCTACTCTTTCATGGAAACCTACACCCATGGTTTAGTGGTATACACGCCAGAATTGCCATGGCTTGTTTGGAATAGAATAAGGTAGAATTAGAATAGAAATGGGATGGGATGGGATGGGATGGGATGGGATGGGATGGAATGGGATGGGATGGGATGGGATGGGATGGGATGGGATGGGATGGAAGGGAGGAGAATAGAATAGAATAGAATAGAATAGAATAGAATAGAATAGAATAGAATAGAATAGAACAGAATAGAATAGAATAGAATAGAATAAAATAAAATAGAATAGAATCATTTTGCTTAGGAAAGACCCCTAAGATCATCAAGTCCCACTGTTAACCTGACACTGTGCAGTCCTCCATCGGCTGTGTGCAGAGAATAGGAGTGAAAATAGGGGTAGGCTGGAAGTTGTTTGGCAGGTATGGAAGGAAAAGGGGGCACAGGGTGTCGGAGTCGAATCTTCGCCTTCATCGAGCACATCACTCCTTCCCCGCCTTCCTCGGCAAAACGGGGACCTGCAGCCCCAATGCTGGGAGCTGGCATGGGTAAAACCAGTGTAACACTGCCTGGGAGCTGGAATGGGTAAAACCAGTGTAACACTGCCTGGGAGCCGGCATGGGTAAAACCAGTGGAACACTGCCTGGGAGCTGGAGTGGGTAAAACCAGTGTAACACTGCCTGGGAGCCGGCATGGGTAAAACCAGTGTAACACTGCCTGGGAGCTGGCATGGGTAAAACCAGTGGAACACTGCCTGGGAGCTGGAGTGGGTAAAACCAGTGTAACACTGCCCGCACCCCGCACATCCGGCGGGAACCCGGCCCCGCACACTCTGGCCCTGAACCCCCGGCCCCGGACACCCAGCCGAGCCCCGGCCCCGCACAACCCACACACACACCCCTGGCAGCGCGCACACCCCGCACACACACCCCGCACACCCCTGGCCCCCCACACACACCCCACACACCCCCGGCTCCTGGCCCCGCACACACCCCCCTCACACCCCCGGCCCCTGGCCCCGCACACACACCCCTCACACCCCTGGCCCCGCACACACCCCCCTCACACCCCGGCCTGCACACACACCCTCACACCCCCGGCCCCTGGCCCCCACACACACCCCACACACCCCGGCCCCTCACACATACCCTCACACCCCCGGCCCCTGGCCCTGCACACACACCCTCACACCCTGGCCCCGCACACACACCCTGCACACCCCCGGCCCCTGGCCCCACACACACCCCACACACCCCCGGCCCCTGGCCCTGCACACATACCCCTCACACCCCCGGCCCCTGGCCCCGCACACACCCTCACACCCTGGCCCCCGCACACACCCTCACCCGGCGCCTGGCCCCGCACACACACCCCTGGCCCTCACCCGCTGGCCCCTGGTCCCCTCGGGCGCTCGGGCCGGGGCGCGCGGCGGGCGGGGCGGCCCGAGCAGCGCGGGGCGCCCCTGCGGGCGGCGCTGGCGCGGCGCGGTCACGTGGATGTGACAGCGGCAGTGCCCGGCCAGCCCCAGTCGCGGCAGCGGCACCGCAGCGCCAGCGCCGCCGCCAGCCCGAGCCGGGCGGGGACAGCGGGGCCGCGGCCGGGGCCGGGGCGAGGCCAGCGGGAGCCGCCGCCGCGGTGCCGGGCGCGGCGGCGGGCGGGGGTGGGCCGGGCGCGGCGAGGAGCCGATGCGGAGCGATCGCGGGCGGGCGGCGGGAGCGGCCATGGCGGGGCCCCGCTGAAGGAGGCGGCGAAGGAGGAGGAGGAGGAGAGGGGAGGAGAGGAAAACCTCCGCATTCCCTCCTCCGCGCCCCGTCCCCCTGCGCGGACCGCCCGCCCGCCCGCCTCCCCCTGCATGCCCGGCTGAGACCGCGGGGAGGACTCAGCCACCCGCCGCGGCCCCGCCGCCTTCCCGCGCCCCGCCAGCCGCGGACAAAGGGGAGAGCGGGCAGCAGAGGAGGGGGAGAGCCCGTCCCCGCCGCGCGAGCATGGCGGACCGCAGCTTGGAGAGCGTGTCCCTGCCGCTGGAGGTGCGGGCCCGGCTGGCCGAGCTGGAGCTGGAGCTCTCCGAAGGTAAAGGCGCAGCGGGGCGGGCGGCGCTGGGCGCGGGCGGCGCGGCAGCGGCGCGGCACCCCGGCCCGCTCCCCATCGCACACCCTCCGCCCTGCGGCCCTGCGGTGCCGGCCCGGCCCCACGGCTCCCGGGGCTCCCCTGCCGCTGCCGGGGACCCCGGCGCGGGGGTTTTGTTCTACCTGCGAGCCCTCCGCGCTCCGCCGCGGCGCGGGCGGGGGCGGCAGTGGGGGCTCTGGCGGCGGGGCTTGGCCGCGCACGCGGTGGTGCGGGAGCTGGAAAAATCCGTGGGGATGGCTTGGAGGGGCTCCTGCCCTGCCAGGGAAACGCGGCTGCACGGGAACGTGCCGGGTACCTGCGTGCCAGACCCCGCTGCGGCCGCATCGAGAGCCTCCCACGGAGTCCACGCAGCGTGTGTGTGTCGGCTGCCACAAAACACCCCCGATAAGGTCGTTGTGGACAATACCAGTCAGGTCACTCAGACGAAACGATATATATTTTTTTAATTGCGGGATTTTTTTTTTTAAATGTATGATTGAAAGCTCGTGGTGGCTTCTTGGCGCGGTTGGTTGTGATGCTCCGCCGGTGCCCGGGCTGGGAAGGCGCGCACGCAGCCCGAGCTGTTGCCGTGGCAGGGAGGATGAGCAGGAGCCCCAGCCCGCCCTCCGCTCCTCAGCCCGGCTCCCGCTCCCATGTGCAGGAGCGACAGGCAGGCAGCGAGGAGTGCTGTCAGTGTCCTCGCTGGTGGCCACTGAGCGACCAGAGTCGTGGAGACGGCTTTAGTGTATCAGATGTGATCGGTGTCTCCCGGAGGAAGAGAGTGGGCAGTATTCATATGTACTGGTGGTAGCGTTGGCTCTTTCCTGAAACGCAAATCTGCTATTAGCTGCCCCCTCTTTTTTTTCGGTTTTTTTTCGGTTTTTTTTTTCTTTTTTTTTTTTTTTTTTTTTTTCCATAATGCTCCCCAAATACCAGAGTTCACCACCAAGAGGCTACAGCACTTCATAGAAGGGACAAATGACCCAGTGTGTCCCAAATTAGTTATTGGAAGAGGTCGATATATTGAGCTGTCTGTCTGTCTTCTGTCTTTTTGTAACGGTTTGTAAGGGCTCCAAGCCAGAAAGTAAAATGCGCTGGAGCCAGTTTCATCAGCTGGGAGGAGCTGATGTTGACATTGTATTTTCCTTTTAACGCTTTGAGGGTGAAGAGAATAAGCTACTGAGATTGCTTGTGGCTTTCATTTCTGTGCCTCCCCCTCCCTGATGGTGCCCTGAGAACTTGAAGTGAGAGGAGTTAAATACAGTATTGCTTTCTGTGATGCACTGCCAGTCCATTGGCCCTCGTCGGTGGTAGTGAGGGTGGGAAGAGCTGTTTGTATCATGGTACATGTAACGTCCCTTTATGCAGAAAATGCTTCTTGGTGTGTGTCTACACACCAATGAGATACTAATTAAAACATATGTTAGTAAATGCTTACAAAAAACCTGAAATCAAACTGGCATAGACCTTCAATAAATATGCTAATGAAGCATACCAAAGTTGTAATACAGTTTTACAGTGTAGTTTCTGCTGCTGTAGATATAATCCAAGAAAGCTCTGAGGAAGTGGGACGTGGCTTGAAATTGGGCATCTGTATCTGCACTGCCGTGACTTCCCTGCAGCTAGATCTGGAATGAGTTTAGGCCACTGACAATATCTTTCTTTATGTGCCACTGGCGTTACAGCCAGCACACGGGGTGGCTCATGTGTTCTGACTGTGGCAGCCTAAATGATGATCAGTTGGAACTGGGAGGCAGGTAAAGAACAGACAATATCACATTTTCAGTGTCTTCCCCCAGGCTGCTCTTGGTGTGTTCTTAATCAAGTACATGACAGTGTTCAGTGCCGGAGAAAATGAAATAATTTACTGCTTAAAGCTCCTACCTTTAGGCATGTTGCAACTCCTGGCGTGTTCCCAAAAATAGTCCCTAAAGAGAGTAGGATCAGTAATTTGTATGGTTTTATTGTGCTGTAGAAGTCTGCTCATACTCTGGCCATGCTACTCCTGAGTTAAATGGTTTTCAAGGCAACTCTGTCTCTTTACACCCTGAATATGCAGTACCTTATACTTCACTGTGCTTCACTTGGCTGTAAGGAGCCAGTACATTGCCTTTATTCACTGAGATACACTTATGCAAGTGCATAAAAGTTCACGTGATTGAGGTTTTAACATGGTGTGTTAGGGTGTCTCTGCTGCCTTTGTGAAGCAGGACACTTTTGGAGGCAATAGGCAGCTGCATGCTTTAATGTGTTTGGGTCTCATCGATAACATTGGGAGCAGAATGACTGCTGTAATTTATGTCTCTTTCAAAAATGCTTTCCCAAGTCAGACTTGCTAGGAAGCTGTTTTTACATGTGCTGCATTTCTGAAACCTTGTATTTGTTTGAGTGTGAGTTTTTACTTCTGGGTGCTGTCTTAGAGCTGCTGCCTGTACCCAAGCCATGTGGTTCTCTGTGACAAAACCTGCTATGGACAGTGCAGCTTTAGGAACAGTTTCTGAAAGCGAGGTGCTGCTTTGTGGGAAAGAGAGGAGCACCAGCAGGGTTGTTGCGTGGTTATTCCTCAGCTGTGAGCTAAAGCTGTCTCCATCCTAGCTCTAGGAAGTGTGATAGCGTGGGTCCTGCCTGCACAGTGCCTCTCCAAACTGAGCATAGCACAGCTGGGTCCCTGTGCCCAGACCTGGTCACTGTGCCTCTAGCACAGCAGGCACTGTGCAGGGCTGTGGTCACAGTCCTCACTGGTGGTCCCCATCGCACATTTCAGTCTGGCCTTGGTGTTTTCCCCACCCCTGTAGCCAAATCCTGAGCTCCTTGCTCAGCTGCGCACTCGGCTGAGCCTCAGTGGCAGCAGAGATGTGGCAGGAGAGCCTCAGGAAGTGTCTGCTGGGCAGATAGCATGTGCTTTATAGACCATAAAGAAAAGTGCCTTTTTATTTTTTTTTTTTTTTTTAGCAGTTGTGCACTGCTTGTTTTTTGAAAGAGAAGAGGAAGGTTGGAAGGTATTTAATGGTGTTCTGTGAAGTTTGCCGCTGTTCTCTGTGGCAATCCTAACCTGTTGGTTACTGTAGGCAAGCCACATGCCTTCCACCTCCCCTTTGCTGTGGTCTGAATGGGCTCTTTTTTTGTTTTAAACAGAGCTAATTAAGAGGTACTATGGATGCAAATGAGAATAACCATTTTAGATTTAGTTAGTTTCGTTAGTATGGCTTGGAAGGTGAAGATCAGCCAGGCTCAGGAACGCTCAGCAGGTTCCTCTGGTTGCCTGCCCCGCACAGAGCTGGAGGTAGCCTGGCACTCTGAAATGTTGAGAGTGACATTCACAGTGATGTGGTGGCATGTAGTGCTATATTCAGCCTAAGGCATCAACAGCACACTTCTTTTCACTTCATTTTGGGAAGGGGATATTGCCTCTGTTTTTCTCAGGACACAGCAGCTCAACAGCACATTAAATTTTTTAAAATATTGGAAGTTGTGGAATCATCCTTGATTCCAGATATTCTGGAGACATTCATTATGCTGTGTTTGAGTGAACATGCTTGATGCTGGTATGTTATGTATGTGTTCTTTGACACTCTGGTAGTTTCCCTGAGCTGCTAAGGCTTGCATGGTTCAGAAGGAGCCCTTCTAGGCTGATGCAATCAACATGTCACTCTGCAGTAGCTGTTCTTCAGGGCTGCTTAGGATTTTACGAGGTTTTAGTTTTCTAACGATGTATAAAATTGTACTGGGTGGAAATAGATGAATCATCCTGTTTTTTAGAATAGCTTGGGGGTTGTTAACTGAAGAACTGATTAAATAAAACCAGGAGTCCTGAAATGTGCTGTCTTATTAAAAAAAAAAAAAAAAAAAAAAAAAAAAAAAAAAGAGGCATTCTAAAACCCCTTTATTCTTAGAAACATTTAAAAATTTAAAAAATGCTCCCTCCCCCTTTTCTCATTTAGCCCTCTATTTAAGGTTATACAAGGTTAAATTGCCCTTCCAATTATTTCGTGAACCAAAATTAATTGGGCAAAGATGCTCTATATTTCTTCCAGTATTTTATCCAAGTGTCAGATAACATAGCAGAAACACTTAAGGAACCACAGACACCACATGGAAAATGTGAAAACCATCCTGTTCAGAAACTATTCTCCCTAAATCCCATACTATACTTCCAGTCCTCTTCCATTTTAAACATGTGAGGCATAGCAGGTTTCTTTTTTTGAAAGTCTCAACTTTTCTGCAAAGAGCACTTTCAAAAAAAGGCTCAGCAGATCTTTAATAAGTGATTACTTATTCCCAAAGGCACTGGATGTGCAGTCACCTAATTAATTTGGTCCTCTGCTTTCATTGTATTGACTGGCTCAATTATATTTGGTAATATTGCTTGGGTTGATTGAGTCACTTTCTGGCCAAGTTTATTATTTTATTAGGTATAAGTTATGTCTTTTGTTGTCTGCCTGTAGTTGCTGGGTTGAGACCAGAGATGTGTACTTAACTCCTCTTGTTATTTTCCCCTAACATTTGCCAGCTGACTTCACTCGCAGAGAGGTTTTAAAGTGTGAAAATTTCAATAACTAGCACACCTCTGTGATTTGGGACACAGAGTCATCCTTTTAATTCACTCCTTGAGAGATAGTGCTCTGCTTAGAAAGTGAGTATCACCTGTGCAATGACAGAGTGTTAATACTTCCTTAGTTTAGGTGAGAAATGAACTAAGAAATTTAACACTCACACTTCTTGTTTTTTGAACTGTTAGGATGCAGTTGCCTCATGTTTTCAGTTTTTTTTTTTTTTTTTTCTGGCGGAGAAAGGACTAATTTACTCCAAATACATAAAGCTTAAATTTTCATGTAAGTTACATGGAAGACTGGGACTTTAAGAAAATCTACTGGATATCATGGAAATTATGATAAAATCAAGAGCACTGTCAACAGAAACCTTTCTTTGTAAGATGAAGCTTCTCTCATCAGCTATTTTGTTTCTCTGATGGTACTCAAGTTGGAGAGGAACAATAACGATTATTTCAAAAACAGGTTCAATTCATTCATGAGTTTACCATTTGTATTTTAAGGCACTGGAATTTGAAGGATTTCTTCTTTTTTAAAAATTTTAAATATTTTTATTTGCCTCCTTCACTGTGCTATTTGGTCTTAAGGGCTTTTAATGGGTGTCAAAAGAATTCTCTGCCACTCCTTCAGTAGAAGTACATGGTAATGCCTTGTAAAACAGACTATGCAAATCTCCAGGATGTTCCCAGAACAGCTGTCCTCAAGGCATGCTGTAAATATACCTTTATTGCCAGCTGATGTTGAGCAGCATTGATGCCCAAGGGTTACACTTAATAGATCATTCAGATGATCTTTGCTGTATTACACAACTGACATACTCCAAACACTTTTCCCAAGGAGGTGTGAAAGTTGCCGAGGGGGTGTCAGTTTTATAGGCAAAGCAGGGAGTGAGCAGTGTATTTCTAAGGGAATAAGCAGTGTATTTCTAAGGAGAACACAGGCTGCAAGGAACTGCCTTCTGCAGCTTCAGGGCACTTCTGTGGCTGTGCTGCACAGAGCCAGAGCCAGCACTGCTTCCCCTTGCCAAACCTGTGTGCACCTATGGCTGTGAGTCAACCTGCTGCCTTTCCCTGCAAGGGTGTTGACCTGCCTTTGTTAATCCATCAGGAGGGGAATGTGATTCCAGCAAACCAATATCCTTTTTGGTATCAGAGGAATTCAAATTTAGCACACCTCTTTCCTTTGTGGTTAAGTTTTCTGGGGGGAAAGTGTTTTCATGCCATCTAAAACTAATTTTTGATGCGTGATTTGGATTTGGAACAGCAGGATCACTGTTTCTCTGAAGAGATATCAGCAGATTCCTTTAGGTCTTCCTAGCTCAGAGTGGATGTTTGTGGTATGGTGTGCAGGATCCTAAATGTACCATAGCTCTCCTATACTTCAAAATGCATTGGCTACATTTTAATTTTTTAAGAGGCTATTTGTATAACGCGTCAAGCAGGACATATAATTTTTTTAAAATAACTGCTTTAATTCCCCAGCAACTGTCAGACAAGATGAGTCACTGCAGTATAAGAATTCACCACAGCGCATCACAGATTTGACACAAACTCTTAATCCATGTAAAATTATGCATGTATATTCCCCTATCTTCCCAGCGGGTGAGCTTCATTTTTGCCAAACTCATGATGATCCCATTCTGCCTTCTTTCCTCCCCCGCCTCCTCTTTTTTCCCCTTTTCTTCTTGAGAACCTCCTTGCAGTCAGTAGCCCCAGTGTGGGGTCTGGATGCAGCAGCCTTTTCCTGCCTTATGAAGAGCCTTTCCTGATTGTTAACCACAGCTCCTGGTTCTCTCCTTGACTGTGGTGGTGGGGGCATTTCCAAAATGTGATTGCTCTCTGCAAAATTCTGGGCTTTCCTTGTATTACTAGGGTAAACATACACTAAATGATGGGAACTGGTTCTGTTTAACTCCACTTGGTGCAACACATTGGGGAATTGCTCATTTTATACCTGTGCAATAAATTTTTTTTTTTTTTTTTTTTTCCCTCTGGTAGTCTTAGCTAGGACTTCTAATTGCTAGCCAGTATTATTTATCACTAGGATTAAGTATGACTTCAAAACAGTGTAAAATATATTGGGGACACCATATATTCTGCAATAAAACAGCAAATATTGGAGTAGAAATACCTAAAGGAATACAGCTTGAGACAGATGCTGGGAAGACAGTGGCCATGGCTTTAGCTGGAGCCTCTTGCCACAGAAGAGGAGGTTTCTGTCTTAAAGCCATGTGAAATCCTACCAGGGCACTCTGCATGGCTCTCAGGGGATGGAGGGAGGTGTGCCCTAGTGCTTCTTGCAGTTCTTTTTTGGGGAGCAGAGTCATTTGCTGGTTCCTGGCAGTTTGGTAGGCACAGTCTATTTGACATATAACCTGCACTGCTTAGAGCAGCATCAAGTGCCAGGGTGTGGTTAATTGCCACATTATTTTACAACAGAAGTTAATGTTGAAAATTAAGACTATTATGTTAAGTGGTTGGATAACTAGAGAAAGGACTCTCATGAAGGATCTTGATAGCTTGGGAGAGAAGATGTTTCCTCTGACTTTTGAAGGAGCTGTTTGATTTCCAAAGACTGAACCATACATATGCTATCATTTAGGATCCTTGAGAGGATTTTTTGTTTTATATGTATGGCTGGGTCTGCAGAATGGTGGCAGTGGAGGGGACAGAAGGATTCTTTAAGTGTTGTCTGTGTGTGTAAGTAGAAATGGATGTTAGGACTTGTTTAGTCCTGTATCTCTCTCTGGATCTGGAGTCCCTATCTCTAAACTGTGACATCTGCAGTTTCTTCATTCAAATCTTGGCTTGATCTGTATTTTAGATTAAAATATCAAAAAAAGACCTTGTAAGTCTGGTCTGGTAAGGGCTGCTCAGAAGCCAGGGAAATTGTTTCTTAATGAATTCTGTGACAAATACTGAAGTGTAAGTAATGGTGACTGGTTTTTTACTGGCAGGCTGGTGGTTGAAAATTTGCCTAGCCCAGCAAAAGTTCAGAGACTTTTGGTTGGCATTGAGACTCAAACAAAGTGTTCTGACACTCATTTTTCCTCCTGTGTGGATGTCCATGTGTCCATAAACAGCCTGGCAAAATAGAGAGACTCTGGCAGGTCTCCTCAGAGAAACCAGCTCTGGACAATTCCATCTGTGTGGACCCTCCAGGAAGAGTTAAATGGTGTTAGCAAGATGGCTGCAGGGGTATTGCATCTATTACTGCCATTTAGTGAGAAAATAGACCAAACTGCTCTTTGGACTGTTCACATCACATTACAGAGAGTTGTGGAATTGTACAGAAAATTTCTTTCTGGTAGCAGCAAATAATAAAACTTTACCTATTTTCTTTTGAGGGGATATCCTTATTCTCATATTAACTCATATTTTTCATTGCTATAATTGCAAGGAGAATGAGCAAAATTTAGAATTTTGTGTGCCATGCCTCTTATCCTTATTGAAAGAAATATTTAAATAATCAAGTGTTTTTGATAAATGTGTGAACAAATAAAATTATGGCATTGTGATGGCATGCAAGCAGTTGAAATTTAGTGGAGAATCTTGAAATAAAAATTGTTTGAAATGCTGGACTTCTTTAGCAGATGCCTGAGGATTAACAAACAAGAGTTACCTAGTGAAACAGCAAAATGTGGAAATATCCCTGCTCTTTCCTGAATGATGATAATGGCAAACCCCTTTGCTGAATTTGCTGGAAGAGCTCAGTTTCATTTGCCATATTTTTTTAGTCTGAAAAAAATAATTAATACTTTCTTTAGTAGGTGCTGTAAGTTTTCTGAGTGTTGTGAAGTGAGGGGTTAACCTTTTTTAGGAAAAATTACTGTTAGACTGTGGAGTGATGTTTATTTCTGAGAGGGAATATAACAGGCACTACTTTTAATTTGCTCTACTTCAAATTGGCTCTGAGTTGTAATATAAAATGTTGACTTGTAATGTTGAGCAACAACAATGGGACTATCAGCAGTTAAATTTAATATTTTTTTATGATGATGATGAAAAAAAGTCTTGTGTTTTATGTTTATGAATTTTATGCTATTAAAGTTTGGCATATTCCAGTAAAAACGTTCTATCTGTGTCTCTTACAAATTCTGACTTCAGTCATTTGTATATCCATGCCACAGGCTTGGGAGAACTGGACAAGCAGTTCAGAAGAGATCTGGAAGAGTGACCAAGAGTAGAGGCATGGACATTGGGGATTAAAGCAGTCTTAATAAACATTGTTTATCAGGAGGAAGATTGGAGTTTATTTTGATTATTTGAGAGGTCTTGTGTTGGGATAGAAGAGTACTTTCCCTTACTGCAAAGCATTAACAGTCCAAAACATGAGAAGATTGAACTCCTAGGAATGGAAATTAGACAAATGGAGGTTGAAGATAAGACAGATAATCTTATTAATGCTAGATAAACACTGAAACACTTGCATAGAAGAGAAGACTCAACAGCTTTAAAAAAAAAAAATCTACCCACAAGTAGAACTGATGAATGGCTCCTTTCTAAGACATAATAAATGTAAGAAGTTTGTGTGTGTACATAGGTATGTAAACCACTGAAGCCACCCTTGACCAGAAATATACTGGTTTAAGTATTTTTGTGGTGGCATTTTTTAAATGTCTAGTCCAATATTATGATATGTGTTTTCATAGGAGCTCCAAAAGGCATTGCAACATCTTAGAATTTCAGCTCTAGTATGTTTTCAGTATTTTACTAGAGATGACTTGACATTTACTTGCAGTAGTAATTTGTTTTAAGTCAATATTGAGCACTGCAAGGATGTGCATACATTATAGTTTGAGAGGGTATCAAAGGCAGCCACTCTGAAAATACTTGCTTAAATACTGGCTACTCATACATTTGCCTGTTGCTCAGGGGACTTCTGTATAAGCAAGAAGTGACAGAAAAATAACATTTTCAAAAGCTTCCTTAATGTTTATTGTACTTTGCCTAATCATTGGCTTTTATGTAAAAATATTGTCCATTGTAATAATTTGGATAAAAAAGAGGAAAGTGCTCACTTCCTCTGAAGATTAATCCTTCCAGCATCCTATGCCTAAGGCAGCTCTTTGCTCTGATGTCTTTACTCCTGCCTCAGTGGCAAAACTTGTATTTGCTCTTCATTGTGGTGGTAGGTGAAGGGTGTGGGAGCAGCAAAAGTGCCTCTGTGCCTTTGTGCTGCCATCTGAACATCTGTGGGAGCTGTTTTGTTTATTGGGAGTTTCACAAAGCTGGTGTCTTTGACCTCCAGCAGTCACTTCTGGAGCAAGGTGAAACAGAGAACATATTCCTTTGTTTGCAGTGGGAGAAGATGATTGTTGTTGCTTGACCCAGACACTGTTTTTCTTCCTGAGCACAAGAATGCTGTGACTGGTGGTAATTCTGAGGCAAATGAGGGCTTCTGGCAAGTCTGATATTTCTTCTCTGGCTTTGAAGGTCAGCCTCCTGTCTGGTTTTTGTTCTGCCAAAGATGCTGTGTGGCTGAGCAAGGTGATTTGGGTTACCTTGGGAAAAGTGAGGAAGCTGTGTATGGGATGCATTCAGCCAGAAATAGCCACAGCAATGTTAAATTTCATCTGCTGGACCTTTCAGAGACATTTGGTAACTTGTGGTAACTTAGTCCATAAGAGTTTTCTCTCCATAGGGTACCTTTCAAACAAATATAGGGAGCTTGGACCCTTTCTCATCAATGCCAGTTTCTCAATCCTGAGGGGAATCCCAGCTGGTTCCTAGAACTCTTTGTACTTTGAAGAAATACTCTGGACTCTTTTCTGTCCTGAAGATCATGCAATAACCACAGCATCTCTGAAACATAAAGTCCTCTTACTGTGTGATGCTGTTTGTCATTCCTAGGTGGTAGTCTGGCTTTGGCTGATCTGCAAAGTGCTTTTCTGTGCATTTTGATAAGGTAATATCACCTGCAATGTTATGTCTATTGTACATCATTCAAAACGTGAAATTGCACATGTATGTTTCTTCAAATGCACATTGGCTCTTAAGTATTGTAATTGGTTACTTCTGGTAAATAGCAAATCCAGTTTCAGATTTGACTTTCTTTATGAGCCATTCTGGTACAGGATATATACTAGAAGTACCACCAGGCCAGCTTAATCCTTTCTGCCTTCTTCACAAGTTGCAAGCAAACTGAGTATCAAGGACTAAATTAGACTGAAATTGGGAAAAAGAAGCCAACTCTTCTTTAAAGTGAGCTTTTAAACCATAAACAGCTTTCTGTTCTGAATTTTACAGGTTTTTTGACTCTGTCATAAATCTGCTCTAACATAGACACACAAAGAAATCTCCCCTGACTTTTCCCTATAGTAAAAGGTTCTTTTGCCAATGGGATCTTATAAAAACTGATAGTTTGAAGATGTTAGCCAGTTGATGCTGCCTAAATGTCTTACTAAATTCTAAATTAATTATAAATTACCTAAATGTCTTACTACTTTCACTAAATGTATTAATGAAACATATTATGTGTCCTTCTTCCTCAAAAATTGCTCACATAGTTGTGTTAGAGTTAAGAGAGGATAAAGCATCTAAGTGGCCACATCCTTCTGAACTACTGTGGCACCTGTTCTTCTCCAGGCTCCTCTTGAGAATATTGTATGACTGTTATCATGGACTGGGTTCCCCCCTTCACTGGTTTCTGCATTCCAGCCCTGAGCCCAGCACAGATAGTAAAGGAGCCACACCTCACGGAGTTGGGCTTCTAGGAGAGTACAGTAGCAATAAAATTGCAATAGGAATTGCAGTTGAAAGGTGATTGAAGTCTCCCCAAAATAGCAGTATGGAAGTACTTTCAATGTAAAAGCTAAAGCTTCTTTTTCAGGTGCTTAAATAAGGAGAGAGTATAAGATTTTCCAAAATAAATTCTTGTATTTATTTTTTCACTCAGAATGAAGTCCAGTTCACCTAAAAATAAATGGGAAAAGCTATGCTGGCATCAGGACTGCACTAATGGGTGTAGTTCCCTTAAAGCTAGGTCTGTGAATAGTCAGAAACAGTCTGTGGTATTTAAGGATCTGTGCTAGGGTGTATGGCAGAAAGGAACAGATACTTTTTCTTCACTTTGTGTGTAGTTGTTGGTGGTACTAAGAGAACATTTTGCATTTGAGACAGAGCATTTACTTATATGGAACAACAGGCCATGGTGGCATCCCAGTGGAAAGATGGGGACCTCATTCAAGACTGGGAAACCAGTCCATATTTAGAGAAGCAGTTACCCATTTGCTGGAAGAAACTCATTACACAAAAACTCTTTAGTGTTTCTGGTCCTTTGATGGTTGGTATCACCTGTTTCTGTGTGTCAGAAAGCTTTTACTTTACTTTTACTTGTGTATGCCTTTTTGTTCTTCGCTTTTTCTCACCTGTTTCTCCTCCATTGTTTAATTTCTGACTTTCTTCTCTCTAAAGCCATCTGGCCATGGTGTGGCTGTCAGGGTCATTCCAGCACCCTGCCACACCTTCTTTGGTCATCTCTCTTTCCACCACTACTTAAACAGTAGATTTGGTGCAGGATCATCATGTAGGTAATTCATGTGATGCTCCCTTTTGCAATTGTTTCTTTTTTTCACATGTGAGAGATTGCTCTTGAAGCATGTCAGGGCCAATGTGTTGCAAACTGAAATCTTTTATTCTTGAGTTGATTTCAAACGAATTTTTGTCTTGGAGTAACAAACTTGTTAACTGCTGAAACTTACAGTCTGCAGAGACACTAGCTGAGTTTTGTGTTCTGTTAGCCATGCTTGATGTTTGCTTTTTTTTGGTTATTGTTGTTTAGTTCTAGTGTGTCATGTTTGCTTAGAGCTAGATTAGGGTATCCTCCATGCAGTGCAAGGCATTTATGGAAAATGTGCATCTTAAATTTCTTGAAATCTTATCTGGAGCTAAGTCATGACATCTATTTTCCATCTAAAAATGCATTTCTCTTAATTATATCCACATTCAGTGTGGGTGGGGAATTTTTTTTTCTCTCAATTCCCGTGAAACCCACACTAAACAAAAATACAGCTAATAGAGCCTAACATTAAAAAGGAACTACTTGCAAAGAGCTGGCAATGCTGTCTACATGATGAAAGTAATTTAAATTGTTCAGGCATAAAGCATGGATTAGAAACTGTATCTTCACATCATCTTTGCATATTTATGAGTACACCTGTTATATAAGCAGTGGAAATACTGAGATTCCTCCAGCCCTCTGCCACTGTATGCAGGGAAGGAAAACCAGGATCGTTTGTCAGTTTAAGTCTTTCAAATCCAAAGTGGAGCCTTATCTGCCTAATAGCCTAAAAGCAGAGAAGGATACTGTTTGTGTTCAGCAGGGCTGTATTCATGTGACTGTCAGGGGCTGAATTACTGCTCTCAGTGCTATATAAAGATTCCTGCTCCCACCCTGCCCCTCCCTGGCTCTGTCATGTAGCACAATGTGCAGCATGGCTGTAAAACATCCCTGACATACTGAAGCGTGCCTCCTTTCACACTTGCATGTGGAAAAGAAGAAATAAGATAAAGGGTTGTGTTAACTTCCTAGCAGTGGAGAGTTCAGTGCCAGCTGGGGCAGGGTCATGTTACTTGCACCTATTTTCCAGCACCAGACCTATTTGGAGGAGAAGAGTTGGGCTGTGTGGTTGCTGTATCCTGCACCTCTTCTCTGCTCTGTGCAAGTGCTATGCCCAGTTTAGCCTCTGGTGTTAACATGAGTACCCACAAAATGCAGCTCCCTGGGGAGCCAAACTTGGAACAGCAGGGCTCAGGGTTATACATGATGTGCCCCGAAGCTGGAATTTAAAAGTCCTTTTCACTGCCACTGCTGCCTTGTTGATGTTTACAGGTGGGTTGTGATTCCACTGATGCCTGGGTTTACAAACAAAAAACCCAAGAAAACAAGAAAAGGAAAAAAATCTCCTAGAGGTTTTTTTTTTTCCTCCTTCCCCTGAGTAAGTTTCTTTTTGTAGCACTTAGAGTTGGATCAATTCAACAGTCTGCTATAAAGTGCAACTTAAGAGATAACTGCATCCTGCAGAGAACAGGGCTCTGAACAGTATGCATTGGGAAGGGGTGCATGTATAGAAACATCTTAATCCAGTTTTTCTGCTGGATAAAATAATTTATGTATCTACACAATGTAAGGGGAACATTTTGTTAGTGTGAGGCATGATTACAGCTTGCACAGGGTGGTTGTGGACTCCCTTTCCTTTGAGATGCTCAGATGCTGTCTGGATGTGGTTCTGAAACCTGTTCTAGGTGGCCCTGCTTGAGAGGAAGAGCTGGACAAGGTGATCTCCAGAGGCTCCTTCCATCCTCAACCATTTTGTGATACCCCCCTAAATTTCCACCCTGATAAGTAATTCTGTGCTGCCCAGCACATTTCTTGTGGATCACACAATGTATGTGGTTCTTGGAATGGCATATTTGGCCTCTCCTGCAGTGGGGTCATACCTGAGATCTGCTGTAACACCAAGTTTCAAAATTTTGGATGTAATTATGCCTTGTGCACTTTAGTGATAGTCAGCAAAAATATGCCACAAGAGAGGTGAAGCACAGTGCATTAAACAGCTATTTGATTCTGAAATTGTTTCCCTTAAAATCTTGTTACTGGGTTTTGTGTGCAAAACTTGATAATAGCAGTAAATTTGCATCTTATGTAAATGAATTGGAATCTAAGCATGGGTAAGGGTGCTTGTGATGATTTTAATACTGTCATTATGATCATCACTCAGGTATATGACTGTCAATTAAACAATTCCTGTTTTTTTTTTCTCTGTATGAAGGAAGTATATGCTTGTTTATATCTGTGGAAGAGTATTTCCTTTGGTTCTGTCAGGAGCAGGGAAATGAGCAGAACTGAATGACTTTGAGAATAATTTTGTTCAATTAGTTATTAACACTGATTTTAGGTATGAAAATACTTTGAATGTTGATGAGATCTTTTATTATTTTTATTGAAATCTGTTTTGAGAGTATATGCAGCTGTAATCATGCAGTTAAATAGTGCGTATTTTTTCAAAGTTTCACATCAGTAATGCAATAATGAGGCTCCCTGGCAGAGCTAAAATTCAGTCACCAATACTCTGGCATTATAGGACAACCCACAGTAAGCCTTCTTATGAAAGTGACTGGGTGGCTGTGGTCCTCAGATGAATGATTGGCCTCACACTATTAATACTTTCTCAGCCACCAGGCTTTCTTTTCGTCTCTATAAAATGTGAAACTGGACTGAATTTTTTGGGGTATGAACACAGCTTTCAAATATGGAAGAGCTCCAGTATCCACATTGTCTCCTGGCTGTTCAGTGAGCAGCTGGACATAGCTTTTGTGAGAGAAAGTTATGTAGAGTATGGTCCCAGTTCAGCAAGGCATTTTAGGCATGTGCTTCAGTCTCATTGATACTGCCAGTTTCACTTAAACCAAATTGTCACACATCAGCGAGCATATTTGTCTCCTGCATGAAAAAAAAAAAAATTGTTGGCATCTTCATTGCTTGCTTAAAAAAGAGAGTCAGCATTAAATCAAGGGATCAACAGTCTTTCTTTTGGATTACTGAGTAAATTGAAAGGGATCTTCAAGCATTTTTTGTTTAAATGATGCTTCACTATATGTTTAAGTTCAGGTCATTAGATGAAGAACAGAACTGACTGTACCTGTGTCTCATTTTCTGTGCTTCCTCAGTGCTTTCTTGAGCTTGCAACAAAAAGGGCGTAACTCCATGAGAGTGTGTGTCAGCTGAAGAATTCCATCATGCAATACATGTGGTGGTGAAGGATACATTCAGTAGCTTGCCAGAAGACACATCATGGACAGCAGCCTCCTGTCTGCAGCAAACGTGTGCAGTCACCTTAAAATCCCAAGGGAGGATTCAAGGCAGTGAGGAAACGAGGGAACACAGTGATTGCCTTTCCTCCTGAATACAAGTTGATCTAAGCAGCCATCTTCTGGAAAACATTTTGAAGCTGTTTCTCTTTACCTTTTGCTGCAAGGCAAGAATCATGAGGAAGCAAGGAAGAATTGCTCCAGCATTGCACTTTCTGCTTTTTCTAGCAGAAATTGCCTTAAAAAAACCGTGGTTCATAGACTAATTAGTGTAGTCACCAGCCAAAGACAAAAATGCCTATCTCCTGCTTTCCAGGGCTGGGTTTGAAGCCCAGGCCTATGAAAAATCTGGATCCAACAGGTTAATTTCCTGAAGACTGTATTCAAGCCATTCTCTTATGGGAAAAAGAGGCAGTTGAGGCATAGGTGAGAAGATATGGTTAATTTCTTCACAGGATTTTCAAATATCAGAAGAATGGGAGAGGCCAAGTGATTGGTGTCTCTATCCTTAGACTCTGTATGTCAAAGGCATAAATTGTTTCTGTTTTAGGAATTTAAAAGTGTGTTACTGTGTTCAACATGAGATAAAAGATTCTGTTCAGGACCATGCAATACATTTATGACAAGTTTTTTATTTTCATCTTCCTTTTACCATTCATCATGATGTTTTCCTGGTGTACTTGGAATCTACTGAACTTGGTCTGAAGCCTCACAGTTTTCCCAGTGAGTTACTTTTGCTGCATTAAACTGTATGAAAATGTAGTTGATTCAAAGAGCTTGGTCCTTTTGTGGTACCCAGCATTTATGGTGTTTTAGTCCTCTATTAATATGTTTCATAAGATCTAGTAATAGAAACTTTTGATTATTTTGTAGTAAAAGGTATGGTCTGCAAAGTCAAGTACACAGTTGTTTCTACCCAGTGCTGTGGGGTGAGGAGGGTAAGAAGTTACTCTTATCACTGAGAGAATAATTAACATTTAGACATAAAAATATGGACAAGGACTATGTATTCCATTAAAGGCTAAATGTGACACATTAAGGAACTTAAAAATTTAGCTGTGGAAACATCTCCTTCGGCAATGATTTATTTTCAGTGATATTTAAGGAAGTAGCTTTTGAAATGTAAAAATCTCTACGCAGACGTCATTATTTTTGCAAGCAGTGTGTGCGTGTATGTAGGCACATTTAAAGATATAAAGGAATATACATTCGTAGAAGGAGGGGAAGGAAAAACCTCACACACTGACTCTTCAAATGAACAAATCTTCCCACTTAAGGGAATGTTATGGGAGGCAGCATCTCCCATAGGGATAGGCATGCGCAAATTACCCGTTCTGAGTCACGGATTTTTCCACAGCTTTGTGGCTCAGATGTGCAAGCCCCTTCCCCACCATGCTCCCAATTCCTTAAATAGCAGCTGGGGTCGAGAAGGACAAGGGACAGATCACTGTCAGTAGGAGGCCTTCTAAATCACACCAGGGTATGTGGGGTTTCTTGATGCTCAGCCTCAGCTGTCTGGTGCAGGAAGATAATTTTAATCCCGTTATATTTATTGCTTCTCAGTAGTGTTTGGCTTTTGTACTGACTCACACCCTTCCAAAGGAGCCACCAGTGCTTTTGTTGTTAAACAAACTTAGAATACATCTTTATTACAGTTAGTTTTGTGATGTGCATGTTTCTGTTCACATGAAATGAATTACATGCTGCTCTTGCTGAATTTGCAACCATATCTTTTGGCTTGGCACAATTAGCCGTTATGACCTTTGGTGCCTCAAAATATGCAGTCGATATAGTAAAACTCTATTATATATATCTTGAGGTTTACTTTAACATGTTGTGCCTTTCCATTTGCAGTGGCTGGCAATCTGTAGGGGCTCTGGCTCTCACTGAACCAAATTGAAAACTGGAGCAAATTCACACCCGTATAATTGGTTGGGAAAATAATGGGAGACGGAAGATCAATTTGTTAGACAGGACACAGACATACAGAAGGTTTTGGGTTAGAACTAAAAGAGCTTTGAAATCCAAAGCTGGTTCTAAGATTTTCCTAGCAGCCTGAGGCAGAGCTGGATGCTGCTTCTGAGCCAGAGTCCTTCTTCTGTTCTTGGGCTGGTGGCTGGAGGTGCCCAGATCTTCCATCAGTGGCAGAAGCAATGTTGTGCTCTACTCAGAGCCTCAGCAGGGCAGGCAGCAAAGCTGCAGTGGGTTCACATCCCACATTCACAGCAGCTTTGTTTGCTGATGCCCATGACCAGTTCTCCTGAAACGTCTCTGGATGAATACGTGCCCTTAAAGTTAAATCTCCAACTAACACATCAATAACCTCTCCAGAATAGAAATAATATATACCAGGAGCTCAAGACATTGAATAGTGATTATCCCCCATGCCCCCTTTTGTTTTTTTTCTGTGATATCTCAAGAATTCATAAGTTGATAGCTATTTTGTTTGAGTTTTTCTTTCAGGTCATAAGAAATTCAAATGTCTGCTGATCACATAGACATGAAAAGGTTCTCCTTGTATTTCCTAGTTTGGGTCTCATGTCTTGTGGATGAACTATAGTTCTTAGATGCTGTTCTTTCCTATGCTGCAGGAAAAACTGTACTTTGTTTCCAGTTGGTAGTTCTCCAATGGTGATTCATCTTTAGGTTTAGAACAATCTCTTATGTTTGGGAAACTAATACTGTATATGGGTTCTTAAAGAAATGTTAGAGTCAGACATGAAGCTATGTGTTATTGACAAACCTAGATTGATACAACACAGTATATTGAGGTTGGACACCATTATACTTTAATAAATGGAATTGCTACTCTGGGAGCACTCTGCTACCACTTAAAGCCAAGAACAAGTGTTACACCTTTCTTTACAGTCTAGTATAAAAAGCTTTGGGGCTTTTATTGTGGATTGTCCAGTGGAAGACTGACTGGCCTGGAAATTGCGGTATGACATTCATGTAGAAGAAATTTTTATTGGAGTAGTGTTATAAAGCTGTGCAACTGTGGATTATTTTACTTGCTTATGGAGATGTATAGGCACAAACATAGTTGAATGGGACATAGTGCTTTTATTATGGGCTTAGGTCATATTGGAATCAGTTAGAGCTGAAACACGTGATTTTCAGTGGGCAAACGCTTGGGGCTTGCATGGTTAAGGATTCTGCTGTCCAGGCATGGACTGCACAACTAGAACTAGAAGAAGAAAGCATCCTAAAGGGCACTTTCAAAGAAAGGATGCCTAGATAATCCTAAAAGAGTTCAACTGGTGATGTAAGGGATTCAGTGTGAGAAAGACTACAGGAGGCATCTCAGTCATTTTGGGAGACTACACCGTGTTCAGCATTTTCTGTTCCAATAGAAGTGAAGTGAAACCTGCTTCTGCTGCTATTTTTAATCTCCACAATCTTTGCAGTATTGATGTGTTATTGAGTTCTTTAGCCTCAAAGACTTTCACATCTGGAATAAATTTGTTAATTTTTAAAAATCATCTAAACAATAGTTGAATACAATGTTTTAGTATTGTATACTGCAAGAGGAGTCCTAAAGAAGGAATAAGCTTGATGGTCCTTTAAATTCTTTTCTTCTACTGGACTAAATGCTTCCACTTTTAAAGCTGGATAAATAGTATTCTGGATGTAGCTATAACTTTTTTTAAATGTTCTTTTAATAGGCAGGAACTGCAGTCTTGGAAACACATGTTTCTTCTTATTCCCTCCTGCCCTTTTTTTTGTATCTGGCACAGACAATGAAGGAAACACAGTAAGAGTGTCCAGTAGACAATGGGAAAAATACAGTATTGGAACATTTCATCAGTGAAGCAGCAAGCATCTGTTCTTCAGCACCAAGGCTTTGTTTGCCTTCAGACAGGCTGTGGTGTTCAGTGGGATTCCCTCAGGTGGCATTGCCCCAGGCTCTGCACTGTCCCTGTGCTTGTGGGAGGAGCTGAGGATGTGCCTGGTACCCAACTGTGCCAGTCCCTAGTTCTGTACATGCATTTATATCCTGATTAACCTGCTGGGCTGTGAATGGAAGGACCTGTTAGCACACATTCACTCCTGCCACGTTTGCTGTGGCTTTTGTGGCTGCAGTCAGAGGGAAGCAGTGGCAGCTGGATCCCAGCAAGAATGAGAGCATGTCTCTGCAATTAAACTCTACCAAAAAAAGATGCAGCAGTGTTGCAAATGTTTGGGTTGGTATTCCAGGATACTTATTTGACTTTCCCACTCTATTCCTCAGGGATTTTAAAGCCTCTCACTAGTGTAAAAATAATTTTGAGGTTTATTTTTTCATGTTGGATATATAATACTGAAAAAACATGGTTGATTTTCAAGATTTAATTGTGATATTTTATCACATGGTTTTTTCGTGGCTCAGAAACATATAGTGTTTGTAGCTTTTAGATTTTTTTCTGTTTTAAAAAAACTCATTGGAATTTTGAGCATATTGAGCAGGATGGTGAAGGATAGTTCAGACTTTGGAGGCAGCCAGTGAGATATTCACATCAGCCAGTTATGAAAAATTAATATCTGAAAATCAGGGATCACTTTAAACAAACAGCATTTGATTTCTGTTGCAGAACTCAGCCTGGCATTATACATCTAAGCAATTCTTTAGACCACTTTCTCCACAATTTCTCATGGTTAAGATTCAATATGTGAAATAAGAGTTCAGTCAGTCTGTTTCCTTTCCTGCACAGAATTAGTGTGCTGTAGAAGTAGCCCCTGAAACCCTGAGCCCTCGTTTTTCAGGAGTGCCACTGGAAATCTCCCAAGGCCAGAGCTGGGTCTCAGGTGCTGAGGTTGGGTGGCCCAGCCTGGCTCTGTCTGAGCCTCCCCTGAGCATTTGGACATAGCCAGCCTGTCTGTGTGAGCAGTGTGTGTGTGACCTGTGCTGGCATTGTCGGGGCAGTGCTGGCTGTCACTGCCCAAAACTGTGTCAGGGGGAGCACCAGCTGCCAGACAGAAACGTGGGGCTCTGCCCTGTGCTCTGCCCTGGCCCAGTTGTGTTTCTTGGGTATCTCAGCCACAAAGGAAAATGTTTGGTTTTGAGCAGACAACATGACAACAGCCTCAAAACTGGAGCTCTTTGCAAAGAAATGCAAGTCAGTGGAAGAATGCAAGTCAGCCTGAGCACTGTCCTGCAGCAGCCTTGCTTTTTTCCCAAGGAGCAATTAAATAGAGCTCTCACATTACCTAGAAATTATCTATTTAACAGATGGATAAGACACAGTAAAATAACCTTGCCTTGTGATGTGGAGGTTTCAGGTGTTGACATTCACACTTCTTTTGAAATAAGGAGAGGGAGCATCACACAAAGGATTGCTGCAGCCTCTGCTGAGTGCTGTCTGGTGCCACTGCAGACTTCATGAGCCTATAGTTGGTGACCTGGCTTGAAGTTGACTGCTTGGCTTCCTTTTGAGAAGAGGTCATTAGTGAGAAGCAGGAAGAAGAAAATAGAACTGACAGAAAAGTAGTTTCTGAATTGAAAGCATCTGGTTTTAATCAGAGATACTAATAAATACTTTTTCTTAGTTTTGACATCCTGTATTTTGATCAGATTTTTTTTTCCCATTTTTTTTCCTTGAGCTGATGTCATCACTGGATCCACCATGCAGTTTCAGAACTATTGCTTCTGGTTGCATCAGAGTGTTAAAACTTTCCAGTTTTGACCCAGGATGTCTTTCTTAGAACTGTATGCAGATGGCCCATTTGAATAAAATCTTGTACATTTTTAAGCATTGTAGATTGTAGAACCAGAAGCAAGTTGGATCAAGCTGTTTGTTACTTCAGTCCTTTTTTAGAATTTCACAATTGTATTGAGTGTATTTCCAAAGTCATGGGAATATGGGGGGCATGAGTAGGGTATGGAAAAACACTGATTATAAAAGGCTGTCTCTTGTTTTTGACTTTTATTTCCTATTTCCTCCCTTGTCACATCTCTGAAAATATATGAAATAATTCCCTTCTGACCATGTTCTTTTATACTTACCTCTCAGAGGGTTAAGTTATGCTCAAGAGGAAGGAATTGACTCAGATATGTGATTAACAATGTAAGTTTACTATGAAGAAGGTATAAAGTCTTACTTACAACTGTTTAAAGCAAAATAATAACCAGAGTTAGCAGTAAATGACAGTAATGACTGTCATATAAAGGTATAGTAATTCCATATTTAAGAATTTTTTTGTTGAAGTCTTTTAATCTAAGAAGTAATAATGTTAACATTTGTGGATATTTAAAATATTTCTTGTCTCATTGCACTTATGCTTTCCTCAGTCTTAGTTTGTGTCCCATCTTAAAACAATGAGCTTGACTCTCACTGTGATTTAGACTAGCTGGACTCCAGCTACTGTGTCAAGGAGAATTTTTAATACCTGAAACTGCTCAGGCTAGCATTTTAATTTTTGCTGTATTTTCAGTAAGACCAAAAAGGAATGAGGCAAAGGCAATATTGGAACTCTGGTTATGCCAGGAAATTTGTGGTATTGCTGCATACTATTTCTTCTGTCCCTTGACTGTGACATGATTTAAGAAAATGCCCCATTATGAACTCATGTTAATGTGTAAGAAGGGCAGTATTTGTAATAAATAAAATAAAGGTTATCCTAAATATGGATGCTTTTGTCTTAATCAAAACATTTTAGCGAACATAGTATTTTCTATCTTAGCAAAATGAAAAACAAGCAACTGTGGAAAAGCATGCCTGATTTCTTTTATTGTCCTGAATTTCTATGAATTTGCTGTATTAATCTAGCTCCATTTGCTCATGTTGGATCTCTGTGTAGACGACTGGTTTTTTTGGCTCTGTTGCTTCTTCTAAGTGGGTGCCACTTAGTGCAACAATGTGCCTAATGGAGTCTAATTCTGTGATCTGCAGTTTTGGGGGTTTATTATTATTAATGTGTGGTTTCAATGTTCTGGATATTTGTTTTTATGAATTGTTGCAGTTTACTTTGTAAGATGATAAATAAAGTTAATAATTAACCATGTTCTGCCAAGAATTTGCATGTGTTTTGGTTTTGGTTGAGTGACAGACTAAGCAGCCCCTAAGTATATCCCTGAATTTTCTTTTGCTGTTCTAGCCCTGGATGGGTTGGGTTGCCTCTTGTGAATTTTGGTGGTATCATGCCACACCAGTGAATATCCTTGTACCACATCTACTTGCATAAATTGGCAAAAATTTCTTCCATGTGTACAAAAATAATGCAACATTAAAAAACATTTGAAGCAGTGGCACTGTTAAGAACAGTGTGTATCCAGATACTTGTTTAGTGTTTCTCATTAATTCTTAGCTCATCCTGTGTGGATATCATCCTGGAATGAAAATTGTAGGCCTGGCTGTGATGCTGGAAATATAAGTTAGTTAATTTGCCATTAAGGCCGTAGAAACAATATGGTCAGATGACATAACCCTAAATCTCATTATTAAATCACTTACGTCTTGCTAAGGAATGTTCTTACCACATACTAATTTTCAGTGGACAGCATTCCTTTTTGTGTTTGAAATAGTGCTTTGTGTTGCAGAAAACAGTGTCACACAGTATCAGGCCAGAAATACAGATGTAAAAAAAATCTTATTAACATTCATGTTTTCTGCACTGGTTCTGGGCAACATTATCTTCCTTTGGGTTCTCTGTAAAGATCTGCTGTGACATTTCATATCATCCTTCCTATTTCAGTACATCCTCAAAATCATAACAGTGTTAGAGATGTACCTTCTACCTTCCATGTTAGTATTTTCCCTTCCTGTATAGATTACTGCTTAGGGCATATCCACAGAGTAAATTTAGCTGTGTCCTCTGCTCACAGCCACAGGATTAGATGTTGTGTTAACTGACATTGTTTTGATGCAGAAAGTGTCAAAGATATTCCTGAATTCATTGGAAGAGCATTCTGCCTGTACCCCCAGCACCAGGGGGAGAATTTCAGTACCTTCTGCATCTGCTCACTCATGTTGTAACTGCAAGGTTTGAAGGAATGGTCCCTAACATTTGGGATTAGCTGGCATTATTTGGTGTTTCCTGTAAGTCCTTTTTAGTCAAAGATGATTGACTTGTGGAAAGTGTGAATCTGCTTGTTTATATAAAAGAAATCATGTTATTAAAAATTTTAACAGCACACATGCCCATTTTATCAGCTTCATCTTCAAGAACAGCCTAGAAGTTTAATATGATTTGACCAATTTTGGACATAGCGTGGGCTCTGCAAACTGAATATAAAAGGTGCCTAAGGGTTTTGGAGTCACCTTGGCTGAGACCAGTCAGAAGGGTCAGATCCCTTGGATGCATGAGTGCACCTCTGAGCATGAGCAGGGCTTTGCTGAAGGCACGAGGGTGTCCTGGCATCACACCTGGGCCCTTTGTTGTGGATTTCTTGTGGCTGTCCTTGTGTAAACCTGCTGCTGCAGTAGCACTGTTGGCCATCCATGGAGGGCAGTTGGGTACAGGGAGCTTGGAACACCTGCACCCGCTTTCCATCTTATGTTGATAAGGACTATGGAAATGGCTGGCTGGGGAGCCAAGGTTTGAGATTGAATGTTTGCTTACATCAGCTACTACAACCACCCTCATTGCCTTTTTTTTTTTTTTTTTTAGTTAGAATAGTAATTGAATGTAAATGCACGAGAGATGGAATTTCACGCTCGGACTTAGATATTTATGAATTTTTATCTATGTTACAGTGAATGCTACAGCACTTTCAGCCAACAAGCTAAAAATGGTGAAATGGCAGTGTACCTCTCTTGTTACAAGGTCTTTTAAGGCTTAATTGTCTAATTAAGAACTAACACTTAAATTATTTTTACTTTTGACCTAATGACCAAACACTCGTTTGCCGCAGTGCGGTATTTTCTATCCAGTCACAAAAGTGCCACTTACACCCATGAAGAAGAAGGTGAAGAAGAAAGAAAACCTCTGCCTTAAAACCTCTATCTTGTCCTTTATATATTGCTGTATTCTAAAACCCTAAATTCCAAAGTCTTCACCATGTGACACTACACACTTGTATTCAAACTACACACCAGTGATTCTAGTTCTATAATTCAATTTTGGAAGCCTTCTCCAAGGTCTCAGGTCAAAAGCAGTGTTCTTTTGGGGGTCAGTGCCTGACAGCACAGAAAGTTTAAAGCTCCCAGTTTTCCAGGGTTCCAACATCACCCCCTTCTGTTAAGTTATTTTGCCCTGCATCCTTTTTCCTCAGAAAAATCATCCCACTCAAAGCAAAGCTGTTTGCTCATGATGTGGGGTGACCCATGTGAGTCTTAGCTGCAAAGAGCTGCTATTATTGGTCCTGCACTGTGCCTTGTGGAGTTGTCTGCTCCCTAAATAACCACTGCAGTTACTCGGAGTCTAGAGATGTAAAAAACCTCTTCAGAGTGCAAAGGTAAACTGGCCTAGATTGCCATGAAATTGCTTACAGTGTGAAATGCTATATTTGTGTCACCCGGGCTAAAAGATTTGATGCTTTTTATAAGGTTGCAATCAGTTTTATATGTCTTATTGATTTTAGAAGCCTTCTATGACTCTGTTGGCTTAAAAAGCTGTTTGACCTTCAGATATTATATCCAGTTCACATTTGTGGATTTTGCTAGAAGAATTGAGAGGTATGAGGAAATTTTAATTGCATTTTTAAATTATATCATGTTTATACTTTAATCCAGGTTGGACACAAATTAGTATTGTAGACAAATGGTAACTTTTCACAAACCACTTCTAAGCAGATGGAACATGAATGCTTGTTTTCAGTCTTACTCCAAATGTATTATGGTCTGATGACTTGAGAAATGGAGACTAAAGGTGATCCAATATTGCAAATACCTTATATCAAGAAGAAGCTTAGGAAGATGCTGATTTTGTCTGGTGTGGAACAAAATCAGATGTCAAATTGTCATATTCCTGGATATTACCTCTGGATATGTGAGGAAATGGTGTGGTTGCTCTTTTCTCACTATTTGTATGATAGCTCAATGTGAAGCTTTCAAAATTTATGCAGTGGAGCCTGACCTATTTTTCTTTCATTATTCTTGTTGGAAACATCCTTGGTTTTGATGAGTGCAAGGCTCAGTCACAAATAACATGGAATGATGTAAATACATCCTGTATCCCTTCAGGACCAGATTTATAGACCACGTTTTCCTCAGCTGAAACTTCTGAGTGAGTCTTGGCTCAGACAAAGTCAAGGCAAAGGTTTGATCCTGGGTTTGGAGCCTGGTTTTAGTCCCAGTGGTGAGTTGGGTATCAGCAGAAGGATGGATGTGATTCCATCCTTGCAGATTTACTGCTGCCTGCACAGACATTTCTCCCTAGCAGCCTGGGAGCCATGCAGAGCTCTGTGTGCACTATATTGTGTACAGCACCAGTGCTGTTCAAATGCAAGAGCATTTGCTCATGCTGGAATATGAGTATTACTAAATCTCAACTGAATATTCTAGGAAAGTGAGTGTTCATATAACAAAATGTCAATTTCTTCAACACTCAGACACAGAGAAAATGCTTACTTGTTTGACTATCAATTTTTAATAAAATAAAAACATCAAAATCACAGAAGCATATCAATGTGAGAATATCACTGAATGGATTACTATTCTAGAGATGCTTTTTGTGCTGCCTTATCATACAGACAGAATTATAATGAATTTGTTTGTGAGTGTGAATACATTAACAGCACTGGTATGTCTCACTCTGCTTGCTCATTCTGTATTTTCACTCCAGGGTTTAGACTGCCGAGGAGACTTCAGTATTATGAACATTTTACAGATTTCAGTCTCTAAACATCAGTACATCAGTTACACTAAGTGTCTGCTACTGAGCATGAAGACAAAGCCTTGAAAATGTCTTTTTCTGTTTTTGTGTTTTGTTTTTTTTTCCTTAAAATTAGTAGATCTATAAAAACTGTCCTTCCCTGGATTGGCTGCCTGGTTGCTGGCGTGGCCTCCTCTGTAAGTAGGACTGGATCTGTGTCAGTGGGTAGCTTGTGCCTTGGCTCATAAGTAGCTTAACAACTCCTAAAATGACTGGCTATTAGTAGGCAGATTGAGTGATGTGAATAAAATCATTCTGAAAGGTACAATAACAGCACTTGAAATATGCAATACAAGTAGTTAAGTAATATGCCTTTGATATAACTGATGATGTCATTAGTCTTAAAAAGTCTTGCTAAGATGATTTTGGAAAGTGCTTAATACATATATAGAAAAATTAAGGCAGAGCAGAACTCTGCAGTACAAGTTCCAGCTGTTCCTTTTTGTTATGGCATGCTTTTTGGCCAGATGGAGATTGTGACCTTACTGTTTGTTAAGTAGTACATAGCTCCTCTTTTTTTATGTAAAGTGTGAGTAGTTTTTTTAATACCATGGATTTTTAGCAGTAATCATGGAAGTGGTGGTGGGTATGATGTGTGTACATGCTGTATAAATACATATGGTCAATTAATTGTGAGTGCAGAATCATTTGTATGGAGAAAGGAAATGTTAAGTAAAATAAAAGTAAATTTATAATTACCATGTTTCTGCGTGTTACATTGCAAGGAGGTGTGCAGCTTCTGAATGGTGTTGTAGCTTGATAGTATTTGCTGTCCACAGTTGTAAAAGAAAATGGAAATCCTGTGTTGCTTGGAGTAATATTTCACATACTTTGTACCCCAGAAGTGTGTGAACAACACAGCACAATATTGTACAATAAATATGAACAATATAAAGATAATTGAAGCAGAGACCTAATAAAAGAGAAAACTTGTAAAATAGGCTCTACAGCAGTCTGAAATTGTATCCATATTCAAAATGGGGGGGCATGTGGAAAGCTTCATACTGCTGCACAGTCATAGGAAGCTCAAGATCTGTTTATAGGGTAGTTTATAGCTCATAAGAGCTGCAGGGGAGAAAAGAGTTAATGTCTTGAGCAATTATTTATGGCCTTGCCTTTGTTACTTTCTCACTTCCAGGGAACAAAGCTTTAAACAAAGACAAGCTGTTGAAGGGATGTTCTAGATCATTGCTAGTAACAAGAGCCTTGCTATTGCTGCTTAATAGATTACCTAATTCTAATATTAGAGCATTCTCACTCTCTTTTTTTCACTTCATTATCGTGTGTTGAACTTGACAGAGGGTAGTTTATCATTGCTGCAGGTGTGGAGAGCAGCTACAGTCAGAGTGCTGCTGTGCAAGGGCTGCTCAAGTACCAACTCCTGTTCTCAAGGGTCCAGAGAAAACAGGCAGCAGAGGGAACAGAAACTAAAACCAAAGTCTGATTTCCTTACTGACCCGGTACCCTGTGAGTGCTTCGTGGTTGCCAGATGCTCTGCTGTCCCACCAGCTTGGAGCTGTCCTTCAGGAATCACAGATTTGCTCTGCACAGTGTGTCTGGCTCTTCCCATCACAGCATTTTCACAGGGTTTCACAGTGCTGGTAGTGAGCTGACATCCCTCCTTTTCCCATGCTCTTCTCACTTTCATCTGGTGCCCTGCACAGAGCCACTCTGGTGCTGGGAAGGCTCTTAGGAGCCGACCCAGGCCACCACTGGGAAGAATGGAGGAACTGCTTAGAAATCTCTCTGGGCATCATTTGGTAAGAAAGCAAATGCTACTTTACATTTACTGCCAGGCTTTAACCTGAAGGGTACCTCTCCCCAACTTCTGCCAGTAAGGGTAAGTTATACCTTTTCTTCCTCACTGATTTTCCCCACTGAAGTTAGATCCTACATATCTTTCACACGAGCTATTCTGCTCTCATGTGATGTTGGTTGAAGATCTCCCCCAGGAGATCTGGCAGTATTCTGTGTGAGGCTGGCACATGGAAAATGTGGGCAAACCACTTCCACGGCTGTGCATGATCACTCATCAAAAGGAGGATTCTGCAGTTTCTGTTAAACTAAAGGATTTTCAGCTTAAAGAGCTTAAATATAATTTTGTTGAGAAAATTGTTCATCACTTTCACAAATAGCTTTTATTGATACAGCTGTTTTTCTTTAAAGAAAGCACTCTCTGTGCCCTCATTTCCATATTAACAGGATCAAAGAATGCCCTTTGTAGCTTTTGGATGCTGCAGGAATGCTGACATTCTGATAGCAACTAGTCAGACTTGCAGTCAACTTTCCATTTAAAAAGGTGACAATATCTGGAAATGGTTCCAAAGAAAAATCTCTCAGTCTTAAAAAAAAAAACCCAGTTTTTGCCTTCTGATTGTAGTTAGATTGTAGTTGTCTTGTGGTGTGCTCTAACTCCAGCTCATTTGTTTCCTCTCCTGTTTTGGATATTTTCCAAAATGAGCTTGATTAGAAGAGATCATGAAAATGCCACACTTGGATATATTTAAACCATATAAATACATACAAATACAGTGAGGGAACTTGCTCAGTGTTCAGTCCAGTTCTCAGATGCTGCCAGGACTAATGAAGGACTTACCATGAAATCCTTTTCAGTCCTACTTCCTGCCCTCCTAATGCTTATAATTCTGCAAGCTGCAAGTCTGGGACTGTGGGTGAGACCTTATCCTGTTCCCAAAGCCACATGCAAATCTGCTGATTCTCACGGTGTGCTTTGAAGTAGTATCATGTCCTGTCTAGAGGATCTGTTGTTTTTCAAAAGGTACCCATTCTGTACAAGGACAGTTTTACCCAGTATTCAGGCTGAGTAAAAGGCCTGTTGGGAAATGCATGGAAGTGGTTTTTAACACAGCCCAATTTTTTTTTCCTAATCAAAGCCTGAATTCTTAGAGGGATGCTTTAGGTTACATCACAATAATACATTTGGTGCTTCATAAGATAGCAGCAGGTGGAGGAAAAAGGATCTTTTTTGATAATGTAAAGTGTCTGCCACTCAAATTCTAACAAGCAGAATCACTTGTACTATTATGAAGATTATAATAATAATAATAATTATTATTATTGTTATTATTATGACAAGAGGAAAATACAGTAGTGATCACACTATGTGAAAATGCTATTCACAGTGTTTTCTTTGCACTTTAGCAGTGATGAAATGTATTTAGTAAATCCCAGCTCCCTAGCTGGGAAGTGACAGCATGACATTCTGGAGACTGTGTTCAGGTATTCTAAGGTCATTTAATTTCATTTTGTGGGTTGGTTTCCAAATGGGCAAGCATCCTGAAAAAACTGTGTACTGGATATGTGGCTTCATAGTGGGATGTGCTCTTAGAAAGTGGCAATGTGCCTTTTTTACATTCTGTTGCTGTAGCTGGCAAACAGTGGCTTACTGTTTAGAAACCCATGATATTGTAACTTCAAGTGTGCAGGGGGAATGTAATCTTTGAAAGACTGGAAGTTTTTTCAACCTTTAATGGATTTTTTTAAGAGAGAAGACCATGGGCTGTGCCTGAAATGTGTTGCTGGAAAATTCTCTCTCTTGAAAACTTTTTCCCACCTTAGCTTCCTGCTCTCCAGAGACATCAATAGAAAAACCCCCTGAGGCTCTGCACAGCAACTAAATTTTCATTTTCATTTGTTCTCCTTCAGAGTGTCCTTGGGGCTTCAGAAACTTCCAGGATGAGAGAAGAGAGATGCGTCTGATCCGAAGTGATAATTCGCATGACATTTTGGCATATGATTCTGCAAGGCTCTAGCAGAAAAAATCTGCCCAAATTGGATCTATACTATGCCATCATCTTTATTGAGTGGTAGAGATTAAAATCTAAGGCAATATTAGGTTAACATATTTTGAATTTAAACTCAGGTGTGCTAAAAAAAAAAAAATCTAAATCCACCAAAGACAAATGATTAAACTTCAGAGAAAATGAAATATTTCTGTGTGTTAAAGCACATACAGAATGGCACAGTATTTAAGTGCAATGCATTTGGTTTCCATGACGTCTTATCCTAGCAACACATTTCCATGTTTTGTTCTTTTCAGTTCTGCCTGCCTTTTGCTGCAGAAGATACAGAATGCAGAGTGTCAGTTGAGGTCTCTGGGTGATACTATTGTAGGAGGATTAGATCATTTTAACAACAAAATATGTAGCTAGGATGGTACCTTCCACTTTGATGTGTAGACTTCTTTAAAGTGAGAGTGCAACATTGTGAAGTATATTAAATCTTTAAATATTGCAATTTTTCCATAGACCCAATTCAATTCTAATTTATTTTGAGTATCCACAGAATTTTCATGTGTATTTTATTGATTTTGGTATAGGGTTTCCTGTGATCTGATGTTGTCAGTCATCAGTGACTTTAGAGAGACATAAGATTTCCATAGCTTCTGAGGATGTTAATTTTGGAAGTGGAATTAGTGTTGTATAGTGGCAGCTGTGAATTTTTCTGTGTTTTGACATTGTGTGTGCCACAGAGCTTGAAAGGAGATGGCATTATCCTTCCAGTCCTTAGTAATTCCAAGTAAAGATTGCAGAAATACATAATTCTTCAACAAAAAAGAGGCCAAATACTTGGTATTTCATAGTCTAGCTGACCAGTTGCTGGGCACTGAAGCTGTGCTGTGTAATTGGTGCCCTCTGTAGTCCCTTCTTTCTGCTTTTCTGCAGCTGAGACTGCTGGTGGTAATGAGTAGGCTCAAATGGGATCTGGCATTCCATGAGCTCAATCTGAAGCCTTTGGAAGTGTTTCTGAATCTTTCCACTGATTTCAATGGCACTTGAAACCAGGACCTATGTTATTATCTGACATTTGAAAACAAACTTACTGCCTTGAGGGTCATGTTTAATTTAAACAAATAATTTAAGTTACCTTGTAGGGCAGGGGTCTGCTGTGTTCAGGCTGTTGAATCAGTAAGTCGTGCATTTTCTGTGTGAATAACACTATGAGTCATGGCCCAAGCAATGCTTAGCATTGCAGTTTTGTCTTTAAGCATCATGAATGAGACTGGAGAGGGTATAAAAGCAGCCTCCATACACTGCAGCAAGATATATGAAACCACCAATTTAAAGACTGTCAGCTTCCCCTTTTGCTGGGTTGCCTCCATTTCAGTTGAAATTATGTTTATGAATAAATAAGAGCTGTAATAGTTGTAAAAATGATGTGACTGAGGTGAGGCTCAACCCAGTGGAGTTCCCTCTCCGTCTGTTTTGAATCCAATTTGAGTTATTTCATATAACTTCCTCATGAAAAAGCAAATAAGATGAGCTTTTGAAATTTCCACCCAGGTTTGGTTGGTCCCATTGCCTGTATGCTGTGGCACAGCAGTGTTCTGCAGCTGCTTTGCCATTAGGATGTGGATATAACCAGTGAAGTTTTAGTTGAGGTTCTGGTCATCCCAGCTCAACCAGAGGGTCCTGGGCTTTGCTTTTAACATCTGGGAACTCTCCAGACTCTGCCCAAGTTAAAACATATGCAGCATCTCAAGTAAAATTCCAACTCTGATATAATAATGTAGTGCCGTAGAGGTGACAGTGTTTTATGTATAAAATAAAACCTGCTAAAGTTTATTTGCATTATAAAATGCTCTGTAATGTATTTTGAGATTGCTGTGTGGATTATGCTATGCAGCAAAGAAGGTTTGTTGACAGTTTGATTAACCTGTACCACTAGATTTCTGGTTCCTTTATTTTCTGTAAGTACATAATACCATACCAGCTAGTTTTAGCTCCAAGAAATACCATTAAATCAATATAGATCAAAATTGAGTTAGAGTGTGTAATGGCTTAGTAAGCTGCAAATTTTTCACTAATTCATTTTTTAATGGGAATTCTTTAAAAAAAGACTTTTCATCTCATCCATCATCAGTTTACAGAAATAAATGTAGATTTGGATATATGCTAGTATGAATAACATGAGAGTATGCCTGTGGGTGATTACAGGCAACCTCACCCCCCCTGCTACGTCACAGTTGTAGTAATTACCAAAGAAAAGGAACAGCTTTGCCCTTATTGGGCTGCAGTTGTGACTGATAAATGTGATAAAAGAGGTGGGTTGGCTGGTCAGGGGGATCTTGGAGGCAGGGGGCCTGGAGAAAGAGGAGCCCTGAGGAAGAAGGAATGATCCAGAGAGACACAAAGAAGAAAAAAACAAGGAAGAGAGTTGCTGCAGTAAAAGATCTGCTGTGAGGTCAGTCTGGGTCTGATGGAGTCAGAGCCTGCAGTCATAGCTGAGCTAGGTAAAGCCTGTGTTCAGAGTCTGCAAACCAATACTTGCAGTCGTATTCCAGCAGGAAATAGCCAGCAGTCAGAGTCTGCAGTTGGACCCTACAGTAGGAGCTTGCTGTAGTCAGGGTCAGGATGGCTGAGGTGTAAAGAACAATTAACTGGGACCCTTTTCCATGTTGAATGAGAGTCTGTGTCTTGGCTCATTTCTACCCCTAATGAGAGGTCTGCTGCAATATCTGCCTATCCAGATTTCATCTATTTTCACTTCCATCTCTTTAATAAACAAAATGTGTAAGTTATCAGGCTTTAAAATCTGGCATTGAACCATGGAATTTTAATGTAAGTTATTGGGATAGAGATTTGAGCTGCACATGTCACTGCTAACAAAGTGCTGAGTGAAACTTGAATGATGAGGAGCTCCAGGTGAGTGTTGCTAATGCTGCCAGGTAGGGAATGGTGGTCATAGAAAGAACCCTGGGAGGGTAGGAGTGGGGAGAACCCAGTTTGGGGCTGCAGTTCAGTGGTAAACCAGGTTTCTGCAGTGGTTCCTGCTGCTTCCTTTTCCCAGGCCTTGGCTGGTGTGCCATCCCTGCCTCTCTGTGCCAGGGGATTGATTTGGCTTGAAAACTGTAGAATTGTGCTGGGTCAGTTTTTGATCCATTCAGCCTTGAGGCTCTACAGAATGTGTCAGTGCAGTACTGCTAGAGCAGTGATGCCTTGGGGAAAATATCTTGGGTTTTGGCTTTTATATTTTTCCAGAATATCTGCTGCTTAGTGTGTAACTCTGAAACTTCATATTAGGTGTTAGTAAGCTCTCTTCAGAGGGTAGTTAGACAAAACAATCCCTTCCTAGCTAGAAAATCAAGGACAACCAGTACCCAAAAAATATAAATAACAGAGAAGGAAAGGGGGCAAGCTGGGACTTCATAGCCTGGGGCTGTGGTTGGATAATTGACCCCAAGGTGTAGATGAACCACTTATAAAAGTGTAAAGACTCATGCTGGGATCATCTTGGATTTGATTTGGGTGTATCCCCAGCTGGGCTCTTGCACTGCCCGAAGTGCATCCTTTCAGTAAATACCTATTTTATCCCTTTTGCTCTGTCTAGTCTCTGTTCCAGGCACCAGTTCAAGCTGTAGGAAAGGCAAAGGTAGGAAGCCCTTGTTAAACCATGGCAAGTACAAAACCAGAAGCTGCTGGTGAAACAGGAGACATGCTAACAGCAAGAGAAGGAGAAATGGGAGCTGTGGGGAATGCAGAAGAGATGTGAGAAGGGTGGATAGCGTCTGGAGGAGGTAAATGGGATCGTAGGCTCAGAGTGTGAGGTTAATACATGTGGTCAGTTGGTAAGTGGTTAATGAAAGACTTTGCTTCATCTTCCATCACATACTTGTCTGTGTCCTACATCTGATTGAAATGGAAGTCTGAGAAGCACAGACACATCTTTCTTATGTGTGAAAGTATCCACAGGAGGTGCAAAGGCATTTCACCTCACTTTCAGGAGGCTTTGTTTTGCTCCTGGAATTAAGAAAAAAAAAATCCTACAGCACACAAGTGGATGTTGATTGGTGGATTTGGCCTTCAGTGGGGTACACATACATTGATCTGATCTTTACCTTCCAACATGCAAAGTTATTGTAAAGTAAATATTGTCTATTTCTGGACATAGCTCCACTTCTTGATGAGACCACAATCATTTAAAAGACTGTTTTATTTATCTTTATTTCATATTATTTACAGATATGTTTATTGATGTAATTTACAATGTCCAGTTCTGTGTTCTCTTGCGTTTTTGCAATACCTTATTACTCCATGGAAGAGCACAAGGTGAGATAGAATATGCATTATTTAATATTCTATGTATCTGACTAACAGTGGTTAAGAGTTGTTGAGGTGAACAAGTTAACTCCTGAGACACATTTAGTAGTTGCTTTGTAAGATGGGTGTCACAGAGCACAAGTGCTGATTTCTCCATCCCTTGCTGTGCTGGGCTTTTGTTTCTCTGGAGATGTGTTTCAGTGGGTGTGGAGAGATCTGAATTCATGCACATGCACTTTGTACATTCCTGCCTTAATTTAGAACCTCTTGGAGACCAGCTGCAGTCTTACTTAAAAAGAGGAGAGGGTGGGTGGTTAGGGATGGAAGTGTCCTGCAGAGTAGGAACAGTCAGTTTCGGTTGTGAATGGAGGTGCTTTTCATCTTGTCTTGAAGCTGTATGGTATACATCTTAATTTTTTAAATTCAACACTGCCTTGGAAAACTAAAGCTGCCATTTATACAAAATTATAGCAAGCAAGAAACCTATAATGAGATAAAATAGAGAGAGATGGGTGCCAGTCACAAGATTTATTAGAATTTTACAACTGTCTTTTAAATTCAGTAGAAGTAGAGATGGTTATTAGAATGGCAGATGCTAAGTGCAGTGTTTGGCTACTGATTCTTTTAGAACTGCCCTGCCAATATTTAATGCAAAGAAACTATTTCTATAGTGTAATTATTACAAAGAAACAGAACTTGTAGGATGTACCATTAGTGCACTGTACTTCAGGAAAACAGCAGAGAGTTTAATAGTGCTGGGAACTTGTTATCTTTTGATAACAACCTTTTAGTCAAAACACAATAAGCATGTAAGGGCAGGGCAGAGAGGTCACCGTATTTGCCAGTTTGTTTCCAAACAAGGTAAGATAAATTAAGGTAAACCTGTGCCTGGAGCCCATGACTTAACCTCCTGCTTTTACCCTTGGAGTTCTCTCCCTGGCTGCCAGCATTGTGTGAAACCATCCTGATTTGTTTAGAACTGTTCACTATTGCTGTAGTTTATTTTTTTTTAACCTTCTCCAGTGTTATCTCCTGGTGTGTGACTAACCAGTTCAAACAAAACAGTGCAGAAATCCTTCTCACAGCAAGAAGGAATAGAATCAGCTTTTAGTACCAAATTTAAGGTTTATTCCCACAGAGTTGGAATTGATTTTATTGGACAGATCTTCAGGGGCTTTAGACATCTTCATAGGCGCAGTCTCCTCTGGAGATGGGGAGGCCTCTCCCTCCCTGGGCAGAGCTGTTCTCTGCAGGGGCTGCTGGCTGACCCAGCCAGGGGCTGGAGCCCCTTTTGCCCTCCCTGCTTCCAAAACTCTGCAGGTGTCAACCAGGGTCCTGCCCCCTGCCATCTGAAACAGTCTGGTGTCTCTGAACACTGCCCTAGTGCCAAGCATATCTTCAGGCAGAGATCAAAATTACAGGTCTATTTATTTCTGCAGCTAAGGCTGTAATCTGATAATTAAAAGTGATTTTCCTTTCTAAAGTGATGTGCTTGCTTTGCACCTGTCCTCATCCTCAGGCTTGTGGCTTGGGAGAGGGTTCTTGTAAGAACAAGGGAAGGTGAAGGCTTCTGAAAATGCAAGAGATAGTTGTGACATGTTTGAGGAAGCTGATTAGCTGTAGTATGAAGTGACAACTTGGTTAAAATTACAGGATTTCAGATACACTTGTCAGGTTCCATACTGTACTTCAGCTGTAAGCTGCAGCAGTGCCTTACCATAACTTAAAACACTTAATTCAGGTGCCTAAAACCAATGGTGTAGCATGTCTGCTGTGTAGTATTTAAACCTGATACTTCAGAATTGGTGTTCTTGTGAACATGGCATATGTAAAGCTATATTTGTTTTATCTGAAGTAAGAAGATGCAATGAAATGCAATTTTGAAGCTGCCACTTCCCATAAAAATTGATTGGCATTTTGCAGTAGTCAGACTTGAAGGGCCAGATTGTGGCTACTCTGTGTTAAAGGAGGTGGGGCAGGAGATTAATCCTCTCTGGATGCCCTACAAAGAGCTAGGCACATTCAGACTGAAATAATGCATTTTGTTTCATTCACTAATAAACTCCAATCAGCTCCTCTGGCCAAGATCTTATACCTTGTCTTTAGTTTTCTCAGATTTTCTATTGACTCAGCCAAGCTCATTTTAAATTCTGTCTTTCATTTATTCTTTTGATTCTTTTTTAGATAACTTTGGTTTAAGTGATAACTTGCTTATTTGAGCTGTTTACACTTAAATTGTGTCTTTTGGGCTACTCTTGCCAGGCTTTGTTTTTTCCTTTGTCGCTTATTGTTCCTTAATTAGAACCTCATTTAATTCTTAAGGCTGGTGAGTAAATAGGTACTTTTCTCAAGAAAAGACCAAGAACAGTATTTGCATTCATGTAACAATTTCCATCCTAATTCCCAAGCTGCAAGCCCTATGGCTTTGCTGAATTGCAGCCACCTCAGAGGACTAGCAGCCAAGTAAAACGAGGCAGGAATCTGTTTTTTTTCCAAAAAGCCCCAAGCTATCTTCTTTGTCCAAGGCAGGCACAGAGGGTATGGATATTTACGGTCTCATCTGAAGGATGCAAATGAGCAGACTGCTATGAGTTAGAGGTAATTAAAACCACATATTGAGATAATCAGCCAATTCAATTCTTGCTTTATTGCAGTTTATTTTCTAATCTGAGGGACTTGTTTTTGCATTTTCTATACACTGACCAATGCACTAAAAAGGTAGCTGCAGGTAGCCTGCTTGTGCCAGCAGAAAAGAAATGTGTTTGTGAGCATGAATGATTGGCATGCCAGTGTTTGCAGGGTGCATTTTTGTGGAGCCATGTATGGACAAATGGGGAACACATGAAAATCTGCTCTCAGATATTTTGTTCCTTGTGGAACAGAGAGAGAGCCGAGCCTGTAGAGTTTTTGGTCACTTGGAAATGCACAAGGAGAGGATTTATTATACCAAAAATTGCAGTACCATCTTGTCTTTCTTATCCTGAACAAGTGAGTAGATTTCAGTGGCTGGCAGTGGTGAGTGTGGTTAAATCCTTGGGAGGTGGGATGGTAACAACCACCTTTTCCAGCAGTGGGGTTGTACAAAACAGTTCCTGTAATGTGCACATGACTGTGTCTGTTGTAGTTTAAAACTAATGTTTCTCATGGTTCTTGAGAACATTTTCATAGGCAATGTAGGGTGGACTGATAATGATTTTCATCTCTGAAAAACTGGCCATTTTTCTTTCATTTTTCTCTGAGTTTGTGATGATGTCTGTCCCATCCTTCTGCACTGTACAAATGTCATGGACTGTGAACTCCTCTTGCTAAGGAAGGGCTTTTGGAGGAGTAGCTCCAGCTGAAGTCTCCCTCTCTAGCCCGAGTGTGGGACCAGGGCTTGGCCACACACTGTCCCCTCTGCAGCAGAGCTGCCCAAGCTGCATCTGAGCTGGAGGGGGCATTTTCCAGCATGGGCAGCAACTGCTGCCAGGATGAGTCCTGAACAGGTTTTTATTGCACTCCTATTTTGAAGCTCCTTTTGTTATTTCATTCACTACAGATGACGTGGTCCAAGTGCTGGTCTAAGCTTCGTTTGTATTTACCTCATGAATGAAGCCCCTTTTGCTTTATCTGAACTTTAATGAATAGCTGCTTTTAGGAAAGCTGGACCTTAGGTCTGAGAGGAATTAACCCAGAAGCAAGAACAGGAGCAATAATTGATGCCACTGTTGAAGGCTCAGCTTTATGTGGATAGCACTTCAGTATAGCCTCTTCCAGGACTGGGGAAATGAAGGTGAAGTGAGCTAGAACAGTATGATTTCAGTCTTGTGAAAAATGGAAGAATGTGATGGCCACACACAAAGGATTAATTTTTGCCCAATAAATTTATTAATAACTTGCAGGAAGTCAATTTCTGCCTTCAGTCAAATGGATGAAGGACAGAAGATCAATTTCCATCTGTATTTGGTTTCTGACAGGTTTAGGACTTCAGGAGTCCTTTTTCTTCTTAGTGCTCACTACATTTGGAGGCACTTCCTTCTAAATGTGTGTTTGAGCCAGAGCAGGGCAAATGGTGGAACTGATTTTGTTAAATCTTATCTCTGTTCATTAATCTCAAAGAGTACCATGCCAAAGTGTCTGTATAAAAGCAATTATCATAACCTGTCTTTCTAAATCTGTGTCCCACAGCTAATATTTTGGCTTCCTTCCCTCTGAAGCTGTCACACTTTGGTGCATCCTGTGTTTTTGCTTTGTAAGACTTCATCCCAGAAGAAAACTGGAGGGTATTCTGGTTTTTTTTTACACCTTGCAGCACCTTCCCTCCCCAATAATGGGTTGAATCTATTTAACTGGGTTAATTGGTGTTAGTGACAAAAGAAATCTGTTCTGGGGAAGGGGTTCAATTGCAAACTGAAGTGACCTGTGTCACCTAGAGATCTTAACCCTCAGATAACAGGATACAAGGGACTTTGTGTATTATTGTAACAGGTCTCCTCAACAAGGAGGGATTTTCTGTGCCTAGGTGGTAGAAAGCCTCAGCTGAGTTTCTGCTGCACACAGCTCTGGCACCAGCTCCTGGTGTGCAGAATGGGAGTGAGGTACCTTCCTGGCTCCCAGCACTGTTGCCAGTTGTTTGCTATATTAATGTGATTTGTGCATTGATAAGACAGGGAGATCTCTTTATATGAGGATCTTGGATAGGAAATGGGTCAGTGGCTCATTGAATGCATGGGATTATCTTCTCTGAATTGTACAGCTTAGCTTTCTTCCTAACTCTTCACAAATCTCAGCTTTGATACCTCTTTATACTCTAAGGAGAAATCAGGCATTTGAATTACTGCTCTTTCTATGATTCTTTTTTTTATTTTTGGACTGAAATTGAGTTACTATTTACTCTTTAGAATTTCCTACAGAGATAACTGGTAATATTTAACATTGACATTGTCTGCCAGAACGAAAGCTCTGGGAGTTGCACTGTAATGCCTGAAAGTATTATTGCTAGTGAAGTTGTCCTCAGGGTTGAGCTCCATTTTCCCACCTTGCTGCTTTGACAAAATAAGCAGAGGACACAATGTGACTTCCATACAAAGGCTGTTTCCCACACTAAGATGAGTGAGGCTGGCACTATTTTAGTTTCTTGGAAGCTTTCTGTAAGAATCCACTCTCCTATGTTTAGGAAGCCCATTGCAATTCACCATTGCCTCATCTTGGTGGTCTTGGGTTTGTGTGTGGTGTCATGGTGGGTTATAAATGAAACTTAACTTCTTCAGTAAGTTTAAATTACAGAGACTAGGACCTTGAAGGTACTGCCCTGTAGCTCGTTTGGTTATTTGTGATGACTGTGAGACATACTCAGTTCATTTAGGCACAGTACCTTTTGTGACTAAACTGAGAAATCAATCAATAAGTAAAAGATTCTTTTAAAGATTCTTTTTTAAGTAGGTTCTTTAATTCTTCTGTGCATTGCATAGTGACGAATTAGCTTACTATGGAATTGCTTATAGCATGAAGTGTAGTAGTTAGGAAAAACTAAGTTCATTGTTTATGAACAGCCATTGAGGCCATTACCAATTGCTTGCAACTTCTTAGTTAGGGGCTATCTAAAAGGATAATACAATTCTGTAAAGGTTCCAAATAAAACTTTCAGGGATTATTCTGTAAAGAGTCCTTAGCCTGATGAGGTGTAAAAATTCCTTCAGTTTGTTATTTTAATTAGTCATTAGTCATTATTAGTCATTAAGTGCATGATACCTTTTTTTCTTGATTTCTTTTTCTGTGGAAAATGCACATGGCTTCTACTTAAAAATAACTTCAGAATGACAAAATGCCCTGTGTCTTAGGAACTCTCAGCAGATCAAAACAGACAGAAAAAGCTCTTGAATTTCTCTTGATGTGTTTTGCTGAAGCTGCCATTTCTTTCTGAGCATGTCATCCTCATGGAACATAGAGCATAAATAGGAATCACATATTTAATGAAAAGATTGTGTTCCTAGAAAGGTTATGTGGTTAGAGAGTTTTCATAAACATGTTCTTGCCTGAGCCATAGAATTCCAGTAGGGCTTGTTCTCTTTGTTTCCATTTGCTAGCTCAGTGTTATACTGGAAGTAGAAATTCCACTAATGGCTACTGTTTCCAGATTCTAGAAGGTGGTGGTGTAGATTTGGTAACTATTTTGCTGGTAAGGTATTAATGATACTTTCTGGAGTTAGTCATGACATGCTGTAAGTGATGTTTATTCAGGATCACGGTGAAATAAGAAACTCATTATGGAAATTTTAAATTGAAGCTTTGCCTGTCAGGCTGGGAGCATTTCCATCCGTAGGTGCTTGTATATTCGTGTCCAGTTGTTCTAAGTGAAGGCAGATTGGTTGAAGTAATTGTGGACAATATCAACAGTGTAATTCTTTATCAAGTTGGAACTGTATCATGATGTGTGTTACTGTCATAAATCTTTTCATCTCACAGAAATCAAAAGCCTGAAAAAGCAGTGTCTGGAACCAAGGCACTTAATTCTGTTGTTGCTTTGCCTTCTCTGCAGTGCAGTAAGATACTTTCAGTTACTCTAAATCAAACACCACTCACAAACATTTAAGTGTTTTTAATTAGTACCCTTAGAAAACTGCCTGTACTAGTCCAAAAAAAGTGTTAAAATTGTTAGCAGCTATGCTCTCTGCTTGGTAGCAGAAGAGGAATCCCAGATTAGCACTTTGTAGTACAAACACCCTGATGGATGCATGGTCATTTCCCTTGCTGGAAGAACTGTTGTGGTTCAGGTTCAGTCTCCTCTTGCAGTGGCAAGGGCACACTCACACTCAAACCAGGTTTATGAAGGATTGGAAGCTCCTTTGGGCTTCCTTGAGAGAACACTTGATGTTGTGTATTGCTTCTTCCATAAAATATGTAGTAAGATGACTGTTTCATTCTCCTTCCCATTAGTGTTAGGAGCCAGAATGGTAGCAGTTCTGAAGGCAAACAGGAAGAGGAAACCTGGCAGTCTTTTTTTTTTTTTTTTTTTTTTTTAGTAAAATTGATTTCTGTGGAGAATTGTTTATAATGTGTCTTCACCCCCTTTTTTTTTTTTATGGACCTGGTGATTAATTATATTCCACTGTTTAGGTAATGTTTTCCCTGTTTCGTATTTTCTTTCTTTTCAAAAAGAAAAAGGCTGTATTTTTCTCTTCCTACACCTACACTTGAAGTACATTTTGGCAGAGTATATGAATTTGAAATGTGAAGCAAGTTTTCTGTGCTGTGTGGCTAGCTAATATCAATCCAAATTCATTACCTAATGAGGAAAAGCATCAGAAGGTTTTTGTTGAAGGGTCTACTGAAAGAACAGCATCATCCTGAATCTCAGCAATGTCAGCCTAAATTCATTTTACAGCCTGTCTGCTCTGTGCTCTATCTTGGATTACTGGAGATAATCCAGGAGATCAGAGGGAGATGTTTTGAGTTTTTGTTTTCCTTGTTTGTTTTCTATGTGTACTTTACACCACGTTGGGTTTAGTTTTATGAATGGCTTGGAAGGGCAGGCCTCATTGCTTTCCTGTGGTAATGGAGCTCACAGAGCATCAGGCCCTTCTGGAGCTGTTCCCTGTTGCTGGGGTGTCTGCAGCACTTCCCCAGCACTGCTCTGCCTCCATGGGCACCTCTGGCTGCCTTGTGCTGGGAGGGGAGAGGTTCTGCTCTGCTTTGTGCCCTCCAAGGCATGGAGGGGACCAGGCTGCAGCACGGGCAGCTTGCTCTGCTGGGTTCTGCCCTTCAAATGCTGCTGCTGCTTCTCTGCTGAGATGCCCCAAACACAGTGAAGGAATTAGCATGGTGATAATTAAATGTGTAGGTTTGTGTCTCAGTATCTCTCTCAGCTGAGAAGGCTTGTCAGCTGCTCCTTCAGAACCAGCTTTAAGGTGATTCCTAATATAACACAGGAATTTTTTCCTGTGTTAAGAGGCTGTATTATTTTGGAGTGAGGGAGTTTCACCCCAACTGTAGGTTTCTTAAGGGAGGAGTGCTTGTGTCAGGATGACAAACTGTACTCACTCTCACCAAAATGCTGCCTCCTGACCTCCAAGTCTTCAGTACAAGTTTTTGGGGCTGGAGTCTCAGGTTGTTCTTCTCCCCACTTCATCTTCCATGTGGCAGGGAGAAGGCAGAGCTCCTGCCTTTTGCCACAGAAAGCAAGCAGCTTCCCAAATTTGTGCAAATCCAGTACCTTCCCATCTTAGGTACTATTCTGTAGACTTAATTACATTAATTTTTTTAGTATCTTACTTCCTAGTGTAAGTGTGGTGCTTTTGTCTTGAAAGTGATGGTGATTTATCTGTCTGTAGCAAATCTTTTTGTTAGCCACTCTAGAGGGAGGAGAGACAGGTTCTAATCTTGTATCTTTAATCTAAACAGTCTGGGAATCTGTTCATAGAACAGATTCAATCTCCATTTGTTCCTTAAATACAAACAAATAATTATTTATGTATTTCTCTAAAGCTGGTAGCTTCAAGGTATTTCCATCCGCTGGCTAACATAAAACCTGTTGTGCATTTATGATAAACTGTAATGAACAGTCTGAAATGTAAGCTCTTCCAAACTATTAACTCTGAATATTGAATATTTCATGTCCTGTTTCCCATGAAAAACTTAGTTGCAAAAGCTCTGGTTGAGACACTTTTAGGCATTTCTAATAGCTGTTCATGTCAGCACTAACATATGCATATGCACTAAATATAGAATGTAAATTACCTGTTCCGTGCTGCAATAATTTTTCTAGTTATTGTATTCTTAGAGCTTCATTTTTCATGGTTTCTAGGCAATCAAGCACAGCAAAATAGGAGTGAGGACTTGGAAGAAAAAGTAGCTTTCAACGCTACTTTTTGATACATGTATATTTGCTTGTTATCTTGTGTCTGTAAAGAATCTTACCCTTTTTAGCTCGCAAACCTATCCTTTTTAGTTTGGGGCGTTTGCATTTCTGGTTCCTGTTGGATCTGAAGAAAAGGGAATGGCTGTTTAACAGCAGAGCAGGTTTTAATGTATGACTCAAGCAAAGTGTGCGAGCCCAGGGAAGCCAGTTGCTTCTAAGAAATGCAAATTCCATGTAAAATGGGAAGGAATAGAAATGCACCATTGGAAATGTGCTATTTTAAAATTAAAATGTGATTAGAGACTGTGCGAAATTTTGTTAACGTTGACAACTGTGGGTCTGTTCTCAGGAACTGTCTCTGCAGCTTGGAGGGCTGAGCGCTTTCAGCTGCTGGGCTCCTTGCTCAGGGCTCATTGCTGCACATGGCTGTGGCTTTCAGAGCCAAGTGAGTCTTCCAATACTTATTCCTCCTGCTTTGTTTCCTGCACAAACCATTTTTCCTTCACAGGCCACTTGCACCCATCTGACTTGCACTGTTGTACCTAATTGGCTCCAGACACGGAATTTCTTAGGGCTGTCCTTGGGCTGGCAATGCCCTGCAGCAAGTGTGGCAAAGTTTGAGGTGCAGGGCTTGGGCAAGGCTGCCCTTTTCTGAGTTCTGAGCTGCTTTTTCTGATCCTGCACTGTAGGAGTCTTGTGCTTTTAGCAAATTGGAAGGAGTCCCACTAGCATCAGTGTGGCTGGACCAGCCATGCCTGGGACATTTGGGACCATCCACACTTGGATCAAAGGATGTGCATGGCAGGTAAACAAAAGTCAGCTGTGGTTTAAGTGGAGACAAATACCCATTTATGTCAAGGGCTGGAGTTGCCTACCTGGTTTACTGCTGTTTTCAGGTAGAGATGGAAAATGTTGCAGTGTGCAGCAATCCAACCCCTTGATTCAAAAGTGTCAAGCAGTTATCAGCTTGATTTTGCTTGTGATGGACTGAATGCACTTTACTGGGTGAGTTGCTGATGAAAATATGCACTTCTCTCCTGTTTCATGTCCTTGGAATAACCTCTATGCTTGAAGGATGATATTAGTTTATACTCAAGGTTTTTTCCTGCTCTGAATTAAGTAGAATCTAACATTAGTATTTCCTTACTGCTCTAATTGTGACCACTTTTTGACACCATCTCATAAAATGAATACATACCCTTTTGTAATCTGTAAACAACAAGGCTTGTGGCTTTAGTCTTGAAATAAAGATGTCATCTTTAAGATTCATGATGGGTTTTTGTATCTTTTTCATTTTGCATAATTATCCAAGCCTTATAATTAACCTTTTCATTTAGGTGAAATAAGTCTCTTAAGTAGGTATATTGTTGCCATCATGTAACATGTTTGTTATAGGTAGGAATTAAATATCGAAGTTATGAAATGTCTTTAAATTCTTCTTGCTATTTTCTTTTCCTCTGATGTAAATTATTCTTCTGGTTTCAGGATGAAAATGCTTGTACTTAACAGCAATGACAAGAAAAACTAAAAATTTTCTATCTTTATTTCTGAATACTTTTTTCCACTTTTGCAATTTATAGTGGCAGTGGGTATTTTACTAAGTGGAAAAAGTGTTTTGGAAGAGATAATAACTTAGTTCCACAGGAACATTCACACTTTGCTTCTAATGCTCAGCTTTATGGGTTTGATTTTTTTGTGATGAATAGATGTGCTTATGCAAGGCAACCAAACCTTAATTTGATGGTAGCATTTGTTGTTGCTTCTTGAGGAGTATTCCTTTTTTCTAAACCAATCCTATTATCAAGATGCAAATTTGATGTATGGACAAAACTTGAACTAGGTTCAGGGTTGAATTTTTGTCTTTTCACTGTGTGCTTTAGATATTCAGTCAATGCTTTATCAATCAAAGTTTTATGAAAGTTGAAAATTACTGCTTTATTGTTTTTTTTAAGGGTACTATTTTCAGCATACTACCTGACCAGTCCTCATCTTGCCACATCACCCCTAAGTACTAATTTCTCTTTTAGATGTATCCAGGCAAGTCACCATTCTAGATTCACACATAGCTCTCTATTAACTTCTGCTAAACCTGCTGAATAATCTTGTGTAATACAATGGTATTGATCACTAAAAAGATTAAGTAGATCTTTGTTTTCAGGCACTTTCAAAAATTACTTGGTCAACTTAGTGAGACTGAAACTGTAGTACAATTTATCATCTAAAATGGCAAAAAATCATTCAGAGTTAAGGATGTAACATCCCTGAATGTGTTTTATGAGATTCTTTTAATCAGTGGCTGTGCCAGTGGCTTCCTGTGGGTCAGCAGTGATTTTATTTCATGACAGGTTTTAGCTCTTTAAAAAGAATAAAAAAATGTTTGCCAATCTGCATTATCCTTCTTGCTTTAAAAAAGTGGTGATTCATATTATCCACTCCTAAGATACCTCTTAGGATTTGCTGTGGCTGTGGGAGGAGTTGGGATGAGAGAGTCCTTCAGACAGAAACTGCCAGAGCTTGCTACTTTAATCATTATTCCCAGTGCAAGTTACAGGCTTAAGCCTATTATTAGCTTGCATACAACCCCCATATATAATTTGACAACCAACTCCTACAAATTACCTATTATCCATTTCTTTAAAAACTGTGAGCACTTCTGTATTCAGGCCAGTTTCATGCTTGCTCTTAGTCACTGTCATGGGGCTCTGTGTTAATTTGACTGGAGCTGGCAGATGCAGGGTGTGCTGCTGAACGTGCTCGCCAGAACCTCATCAGAGGTTAGTTTGCAAAGAAGTAATTCAGGATTTGTTTTCAGAGAAGCAGACTTGGGGTTCAAGTGTTTTCCTTTCCTTGCATTCATCCAATGGCCAGCTGCACAAGTGTCTCTCCAATTTTAGGGCTGTACTTCTGTTTGGATCTCCAGGTTTAAACCTGAGCCTCCAAGTTGAAATGCCTGACTGAGATTTCAAAACCCACTAAAGAACAGGAGTAAGTTTTTTCTTTGTTTTTCCATTCTTAAGTACAGCCTATTCTGTCAGAATTTCGTGTGTGGTATGGGCCGGCTGTTTTATTCAGAAAGTCCTTATCTGACAGAACTGAATGGAGCCTGGGGACAAAGAGAGTTACTTTCCTCTGTCCAAGAAAAGTGAAGGAGTACTTTAAGTGTTTCTTCTTTTGTTTTCCTGCATAATGGTATAAAGGATTTCTTTTACAACCCGTGGATTGAGTTCAAGGCTGCTCAATGGCATGTCTGGCTCTGGCCTTTCATGTTTTTGAAGACAGATCCACAAAGGAAATGAGAAGCGACCAATGGACACTTCCTTCTGCAAGTTAGTCCAAGCCCAAGAGCTGGATGCTCAGAATTCAGCAGGCTGATGTGAGAGAATGCAGGCCAGGAGGCTGGGACAGTGTCATGCTGGGACAGGTCACAGTGAAAGGGGCTGTTCTCAGTGACACTGCTGAAAAGCTGGGTCTCCTTCCATGTAAAGCTCTCCTGGGAGATCCTCTTTGGGGTCATGGCTATTCTTTATCAGCAGAGGCTGGCTGGCAGTGTCTGACATGTGAATGACAGCATGGTTCAGACCCTGAGCTACATTACTCCACATGGGGAGCACAAGGTGGGAACCACTGGATGAGCTTCCTGTTTACACAGCAGACACCAGCTGAAGAATAAGTGGTAAAAAAGCAGGGAATAATGGAGTGTGTCAGACAAGGTTCATTTCTTCAGTTCTTCTTCAGTTTCCCATGTTGGAGGAAGGAAAGGTGTGAACCAAGCTCACTGTACTGCAAGTAGCTGCCTGGTGTGTGATTGAGCTGCTCCGAGGTAAGAAAAGAATGGTCAGAGGTCAAGGGGATGGCCAGCCTTTAGCAAAGGTTGAAAGATATAAAAGGTCCTGGTAGCACTTACTTGCTTGAGAGGTGAAGTCCTGACATTGCCATTGGCTGGATCATTGGAAACACTGAACACATTTTGAGAGTGCTGATGCCACCTGCTTTAAGAGGGAGCTTCTGTGTTCCATTCTAAGACAGTGTTGCCATTTGTTTCAAGTGCTGACTGTAATGGCTGAGAAAACCATCAAAAATTTGTGCCTAACAGAGCAAATAATTGCATAAGGATCAAGCCTGTAATCACTCTGAATAAAAACTGGAACATTTGAATTTGAAAACACAGACTTCTGCTTGTAAAATCTCTCCTTACTTAATGATCATTGACATTACCATTGGATTATAAAGACTGGAACATTTCTCTCTGATAATGTTTTTTTTCCCTTCCCTGCTGCAGAGGTAATGGGTAGAATCTCATAATGGAAGGAGCAAGAACTGACCAGCAGAAGTCTCTTTGCATCATGTATCTCTGATGGAAAATAATGGTGTCCAGAAGGAGTCTAGGATGATTTCTAGAGACAGGCTTCATTTTTCTCTGGATCGAAACCAAATTAAGAAAAAGACTCATTCCAGATTCCATTAGGATTGTAAAGGGAGGAGAATCCTACAGTGTTTAGCCATATGAATGAATTAAACTTTTATGTCTTCCCTGTTAAAAGGCTCTGAGCTTCTGATTTTGGTATTGGCTTTTTTTTTTTTTTTTTTTTTTTTTGTAGAAGATCATGGCTGAGGCACATACTCCAGTCTCCATCCCAAGCAGCTTTGCTAAGCAGCATGCAACTGCTCATTCTCTGTAGCAGGTATTATAGTTAGTGCCTTTGGAAATAGCAACATAAGTTAGATGTGGACTTGCAAAACCTTTGAATGTATTTAGTTGGAGAGCTGTAATGAGGTGAGAAAGGATAAACAGTAGTGCAGACACTGCAGAGGTGCTGCCTGTTTGTTCCAAATAATTGAAGTGTCATAGTGAGAAGAAGTCAGCTGGTCTCTTGAAGAGTACTTAACACTGTGCTGGTTCCTTTCCCATGCAATCCCCAACTGTTGTCCTTAGTCCTGGCCTTTGTGTGGGAAGTTGTATCTGTTGAAGCAATTTTGTAAAAAAAAAAATCTGTTAAACTGGGTCAGAATTACAATGAATTTTTTATAATCCATTTACTCCTGATTTATTACTTCATGAAGCAAAAAAGTAACCCAACACATCACGTCCTCGAGCTTTGTAATTAAAACCTGAATAAAATGTTAAATTTTGAAGCACTTGAGAATTTTTTCCCTGATTAAATTACTGGTCCTAATAGATAAAGTAAAAACTGAAATAATAAGGCATTTTGTTGAAGAGGAGTCATACTCTAGTTTATGTTGCAAAATGAACTGCTGGTGCTTTACATTGTGTTTAGGGAGGAGCTAGAGTTGAAATATAGCTTTAAACTGAGTAGTGGAGTCTTGGACTCTTGTGGAATGGCTGTCACTAACTATGACACTTGTGTCCCATTTTCATTTTACTGTAAAACTGGTTGTGGATGTAAGACAAATCTTTCAGTTTGACCTCCTTTTTTGATCTTTGTCTTTGGGACACTCAGAGAAAACCTGAAAGTAAGACTATAAATTAGAGCAAATCTTGCTAATGAGACCTGGTTAATTACATTCATTTGCATGCCTTCAGTGGTGAGGTGAAATTTACTTAAACTCTGAATTCTCTCCCTATGTGAAGGCCTTTCATTTTCTCTTGCATCCAAGGTCACAGCATGGATCACGGGTTGATGTTTTTAATAGTTTGTAAAATACTGTATTTTAATTTCTGGTATTAATCCTAATTTGTCTTCACTTGCTTTTAAAGGCTCAGTTGACAAGCAAAGTAGGGTGACAGTCTCTAGAAATTGTTGTTAATACCATGTTTTGTTTAATGCAAAGAAGCTCCAGTGTACTTGACTCCCACAGTTAGTGAAAATCTTTTTTATTGTGCACTGTTCCCACTGGGTACAAGTTAGGAATAATGCTTTGGACACTTCCAGACTGGGGGTATTCTTTCCACCGATTTGAAGTGCAGAGTATCTTATTCAGAAAGTCCTATGCCATTAAAGGATCACACTCAATATTGTTCACTCATGACTTACATGTCATCAATTGTTTTGCAGCCTCAAGGCCATTTTACACATGGTTGGACAGTTAAATGTTTAAAATGATTTTTGGGAAGGGCCAGGAGCTATAAGAGCCATTGGATTCCTTACTATTGTGTTTGAAATGTTCCAAGCAGCAGCTGTGTCCTGTTCATCTGAGGAATGTGGGTAGGTCAGATAATCCAGCCAAGGGTGGAGGGGCAGTTTCCAGCTCCTCTGTGACAAGACCTCATTAGCAATGCACAGTTCAGCCTTGGCTAAGCCTGCTGGCAAATGTGCCATCTGCTTGCAAAGAGTCTTGGATCCTGCCAGACCTGTGTTCAAAGAGATCCCTTAGATCTGTCCAGGCATCCCAGTCACGGAGGTGACAGGTGTGATCACAGGGAGCATCACACAGGGATCACTGAGGTGTGAGTAAACCCAACAAAAAAGGAAGCAAAACCCACACATAATACCAAATTAAGTTCTGAGTTCTGTGAAGTTATTCCAAGAAAACATATGTACACTGTAGTAGCACTCAGGTGAAGTAAGCAAAAAGAGGCTTCAATTATAGCAAGTGAAGTAAGTGGTGGAGATTATGGATATGTACTCTCATGCCTGGGAGCTGAGACTAGTAGAAGATAAATTAGTTTTATGAAGAAATTTCTTCAAGAGCAGATTATTGTGTAGTGGTTTCCTGAAGCTTCACTACAGCTTTACATTTATAAGTCCCTGTTGTCAGGGGTAGGATATTGAATCAAATAGCTGACTAGTCCAATCTGAAATTCCAGATCTATTTTGGAAAAAAAAAAAAAAGAAGCTGAGCAGAAGGATACTGCAGTGTAAATTGTGATAGCAGAAAATTGTATCTAATGTAAAAGTTATTTAGGGTTCATTTCAGAAGGACATGGATTGAAGCATTTTTATTGCAGATAAGAAAATGCATAAAGCAAAAAAAAGCATTGTTTAACTGTGTGGAAGATTGAAGTTGAGCATTTGAGGTTTTAATGAGTCAGGAATATGGAGCACAAATACCCTGATATTTTAGTTTAGAAATATTTGGTGCTTTCTTTGGCTGAAATGCTGTGCCGTATGTGAATTCTAAAAATACCACTCTCAAGTCCTGTTGTCAAAATAGTTTTCGCTTCCTTTAAAACAGCACATAACAAACTGGCATTTTCACTGCCCAAAATTGCATTTGTGTGTAATTATGCACATTAACTATGCAATCTTAACGTATGTTAAGAACCATGAAAGGTTTGCACAGTGCAGTCAGTCTGTCTGCAGGGCTTTGCTTGGCCCTGCTCACCTGCTTTGCCAGTTAATAGAGGCTGCTCCCATATGATGATGTTTCACTTTGAGTAGAGGCTCTCTGTGTAATGTTAGGGACAGAAATAGGAATGAAGTTGGTAAATTTAGAACTAGTGATATTGTAGGGTGAGATCTTTTTTGGTTTACCTAGTCATTTCATGTGTGGAAACTTTGGAAACTTGGTGATGTTGTTGATGGTGGTGGTTTGGGGTGTGTTTGTGGAAGGTTGGTCCCCTATCCTCCTATTTGATGCAGAACTGGGGCCCTGTGTTTAAGTCTTTGGTTTTCCCAACTGCTGACTGAAGCCTTGTACACACTGGAGGGATCAATGGTGTGTTCTGGGTTTGTAGGAGTGAGCTCTGTGACAGCAAGTTATGACCAGAGGGAGAATATTTCACCCAATTATTCTCCAGCACTGAATTTCCTATAAAAATATCACAGGGATAATTTTTTCTTTACCCAGGTGTAAAGGAAATCTACATATCTATATTAAAATATGTATTTGTAAGGAACAAAGTCCCTCTCTGCTTATGAAAGGTTTTTGGTGAGAGACTGTAACCCCCTTTTTATGTTTCAGGTCCAGTTATTTCTTTCTCTTCTTTTAGAATTGAGTAATCTGCATTGTCACTCCTAATTCTGTACAACAATGCAGGTCCTGTTTCAATCCTATTTAGAACAATAAGATATCCAATTTGCTGCTAAATGGCTTGACAGACTGTTTAGTTCTCCATGAGCTCCGAGTGAGTGTCAGACCTTCCAACGTGGTATTTGTATGTCAGATGCAATTTTATAGATACTCTTTACCCCTGTAAGTATATAAAGACATTAAATGGCAAAGAGAAAGTGTTTGTTGGTATTGTCTTCTGGAAAGAAAGGCAATTCAATGTTTACAAAACTTGCATGTCAATAAGACAGAGTTATTAATGTTTTATTTTTGTGAGGAGAGACTTGAAATTGTTTCAGCTTCAGAATAGAAGAATTGCATCATAAAATCCTGACACTAAATTAGGAAAGGATTATGCTGAAGAGAAAGCCCCATTCATTGCTCAAAAATCCTATCATAGACAGAGGGAGCAAATCTTTACCGTTGGCTGAAGGGACTGGAGATTTTGTGCATGATGTATTGCACCGTTTTATGACAGATGCTCATTGTTTAGTGACTTTTATACCTCAGCTAAATTCATACAGCTTACTTTGCTAACAAAGAATAATTATTAGAGTTAATATGCCATCAGCAATGCACATTATAGGCTTACTGGATTTGAGAGCTTATTTAACATGTTTAGGAAAACCAAAACCTTTTTATGAAATAGGTGTATTTTCCTTTTTCCACCTACAAAATAATAAGCAAATAAATGTGAAAATGCAGAAAGAGGGAAATTGGCAAACTCATTCTTTGAAAAGAAATCAGATTGTGACTTGTACAGCTACTGTCTAACACTGTGCCTGATGATCATAATTGGTCTTTCAAACAATATATACAAATTAATTGACATTTCTATCTGGCATTCGTCTAAGATGTAAATATGGGCTTTGATTGCAATTCAAATTAGTCTGAAATTTAATATCTGGTTATAATCAGAATTGCTAAAGATGTCTAGCTAATTTAATTGACATAATTGTTATAACATCTTTAATTTTATGTTGATGTCTGAGGTAATAACTGCTGAGTCACCTCTGCTTTGGAAGGCTTTTAAAATAAAAATGAGCTTACACAGGACCCAGTTGAAAACATGTAAAAAGAAGAGTTTGTATCAATTTTTCTCTCTCTTTTGGTAGGTTGCTGGAGGGGAATGAATGAAATCTGGAGGTGTACAGCGGTATACCAGTCCTATCATTCTCTAGTAAAGATCAGCTTGAAAAAGCAAATGGCTCATTTATTGGACTGAATCATTGTTACTTATTTACAGGACCAGAATAGTTTCCTTCACATAAAAAAGCCTTCAGCAAGTTCTCCTCAGATAGGAGGATTTATTTATGAAGTCTCTCTGGGATAATGTGGGATGATTCACTGTTTTTGCTAGTTGCCAAAAATGACTCCAGCAGATCAGGAGAATTTAAGCTATTGTAAGTACTGGATAACTTGTTAAAGTAAGCCAGGGACCTAATTCAGCTGGAAGCACTGAAGGACAGTTAAAAATCTACCTGATGGAGACAGCTTGCTGCTGGAGGCTGTGCTGGTTGGCTGCTGACATCCCTGTGTTGCCACAACCAGTCCAGGCTATTTGGGTAGGAGTGACTTTCCTGTCCAGAAATGAGGGCACTGCCATTCCCCAGCCTTCTGTCTGATGCAAAAGCTTAAAAATTTTCTTAAGTCGGCTGGAGTAGAGCTGAACATGGGTTTATGAGCTAAAATTATCTTGATTACTTGACTGTAGGGATCAGTCTCCTGACTTTGCCTTCACCCCATGTCTCCAGCTGAGGACAAATGCGTGATTGTGTGTGGAAGATGAGAAGCCAAGCAGGCTTAATTGAGGATGTGCTGACAAACAGAGCCTGTTCCTGATTTGGGGAGAGGAGTGGGGGGAGGCTGGAGAAGCAATAGGACAAGAGGAGCTGTTGGTGGGGGCTGTGGCACTGCAGGCTGTGCTGAGGTGTGGCTGAGTGCACAAAGCAGTGCTCAGGAGGAAGCCATCTATCTGACTGAAACCTGGGGTATTATTGCCTTCAGTTGTGTGAATGTTTTGTGTTTTAACCCTTGAAAATTTGAGATTCAGTACAAAGGTAGTGATTGCCAAGGTTTATTTTATCCATGTGCTGTGTCTGTCTGGATTCCGTTTGCAGAAGGTTTTTCATTTCTAGTGGACTACTTGAGTTTAGGCTTTATGTGCTGTACTCAAAATTCAGGTGTTCTCTATCAACACAATGGTTGTCCAATAAGCTATCCATCCTGCTGCTCTTGGATTTTCTGTAAGCTTTTCAAATGTCAGAGAAGATCAAGTTTTCCTTAGAACAGAAATTATCTTTCTCACTCTATTCAGGTGCCTCTTTTTTTCTTTTCTGGTTTGGCAAGTGCCAGGAGATGCTATCAGATGTGACAAGATCAATTCACTACCTTGTCAAAGATGTGGGATTTTTGCAAAAAGTAGGATATATCCAGGTTGTGCTGCAACAGGGGCTTGGGTCACCTCTGGTCTTGTCAGAGGGGATGGTCACGATGTTTGTGGGCAAAGCATCCCACCTTCATGCTTTTGTAGCTGCTTTAGAGGGTCAATATGTCATGTATTATTTGAATATTGTTTTAAAATGGAAAGAGTGGATTAATATTCCCCAGGGAACAGCAGGAGTGTCTGCTGATGTCTCCATCTGCTCGTGTCCCTCCCTGAGAGATGAACCTTGTGCTCAGGAGCAGTGTTTTCACAGAGGTAACCATCATTGCTCTGACATCAGGTGTCTAATAATAACTGCCTGGCAAGTCATCCTCTCTTCTGCTGCACCCACTCTTAGTCACTATACCAGTTTCTGTAGGCTACAAGTAGTAGGCTATTTATCAAAAGCAGTAACTAGTGAAAAATGGTTTTCTTAATCAAATTTCTCCTGCCAAGAATGTTAAATCAGACCAATTGTAGGAGCTTTGAATCTTGTCCAAGTCAGATTACTTGGCAACTCGTGTTACCTCAGCTGCTTCCGTACCTTCCATTCATGTTCCAGGTGCTGAGGAGCACTATTTTGAAAATCTGTGGTTATTAAAACTAATGCCCTAAAGTTGTTTTTTAAGGGAATAAAGGTATTTGGATAGCATCTTCCCTGTGTCCCATCCACATCTGGCACTGCATTGCATGGTAGAGAGTCTTAATTTACTCTGAAGGAGAGGGTCAAGGTTATCTAAGAATAAATCACCCTCTTCCTTACCCCTCTCACCTCAGCATTACCCATGGGGTCATGCCTGAAGATGCCAAGGGGAAGCATGAGACTGCTGAAAGCCTGCCTGTAGGCACAGGGCTTTGTGGTTTTTCTGACCTTGCTGACTTACCAGGTCAGTAGCTGTGCTTATCCCACTTTTCTAGGTAAGCTTGCTTGTCCCTGGGTACTTGCAGGAATGTGACATTTCATTTCTTTTTTATAATCTGTCACTGATTGACAAGCTCTTTGCATGGGGGAGCTATTCTGACAGCAGGGGAGCAGCAAAGCCAAGCACCCTCTGCTTCCCACACAGGCTGGAGCTCGTCCTGCCTTCCGGGAAGGACGGAGAACTGGGAATGCCCTGGAGAGCTGCCTGGAATGGGATCCAGAAATGTGGGTTTGTAGCAAAAAATACCTTTCTAATTTAGTTTGTTCAATTTGTAGGTCAATATCCTGCTAACAAAAAAAAAAAAAAAAGAAAAAGAATTGTATAGATTGGGAGTTTCCCAGTGGAAGGTTATTTGTGAATAGAAAAGCTCATGCTGCTGTAACTCATTGCTCAGAAGCAATGACAATTTTTGGTAGCACATGACAATTTTAAGTGGAAGCTGTCTAATGCCCTGGAGACTCCATCACATTGTCATTTTACTTCATCTCATCTACATAGGTTTGTCAGTGTGCTAATTTATGGGACTGTTCCTCTTTAACTTTTGCACCATCCTTTTCCTGTATTAATTTTTCCATTTTCAGTATGAACTCATGTTTTTATGGACTATAACAGGAGAGGGAACACAAATTAAAAAATTTAAATTTTAGAGTTTTTCCACTTTGTTGGTTAACGCTCTATGTTTCTGGACCAACTCCTTAGTTCCTTTTGTGTTAAAACTGAAGAGTAGACTTGCTACTTCCATGAGGATCATAATTTTATTGGTGTTTCCGTTAGGTACATGACATTTTAAAAATAATTGTATTATCAAAGTTATTTCTGGAGTATTTCTCTTTTTGTCAGGGCATTTTGTGCCTCAGTGCACAGTTATATTTTTCCTTCCAACTTACCATTTTTTCTTCATTCCAGCTATATTGCTAAAGTGTTTCTGTTCACAAATTGGAAGGAAAGAGTATCATTGAGTAGTCTTAGGAAGATGCCAGTGTCGAGCTTTGAAACAGTCTTATAGTGCTGGAAAAATGCAGATACTTGGCTGAAGTATGGGGAGAGCAGGGTTGGAGTTAAGGGTTTGGATTAGCCTTTTTTGCCATCTGCCTTCTTTCAGCCACCATTTGTACCTGTGAGGTTTCACAGGTTCAGGGCTGCTCTTTGGTGCAGAATGGGTGTGCTTGACTGATGAGCTGGCTGGTTAGGGGAGTGTGGTTTTAAAAACCATCTGTACTGAAACAGCTGGAAAACATCTTTCTCAGTCCAGTTTCAAGAAAGAGTAATGGATGTGTTTGACAGCATTGATATTTCACCACCACTTGCTGTTAATAGTTAAAACTTACACAAAAAATGGTGCAGGGAAGAGCCAGGACATAAATGGGACTTAAGTGCCCATGGAAGAGCCAGATGAGAGAAGGGGATGTGCTTGTGGCTGTGTGAGCATGCCTGGATAAAGGACCATGATGGAGAATCTGGGTCTACTGCTCTGGGTGCCTGGGGGGTACTGAGTTGGTTTATATTTTATTTATTTAATTGCTTTTGTGAATGGGGCAGTGCATTTTTATATTGTGGGGCTACATTATAAATATTTTATTGGAGGAGTAAAATATCATATAGCAGTAATTTCATCTTTCTGTGTTGAATACTGTGTCTTCTGGGAGTATTAAAAGTTGTTGCTGGTGTTTGATTATTTTATTTTAATAGATTGCCTGGAGTTTTAAAAATCTTATGAGACCTCCTGTAAGTCTTCTGCCAGAGAGAAAGTTTGCTGCTGCCTCCCTTATAGCCACACTGCTTTGCACTTTGCAGCTGCCCAGCCTCAGTGGTGCTTGCTGGTAGGTGAGATTGCAATACAAACTGCAGGGATCAGACAGCTGAGACAGGCACCTTAGACCACTGTCTTTTTAGTCCAGGATCAGGCAATGAAGCTTTATTTTTATTTTCTTTTAGATTTTCTGAATTTTAACTTCTGTCTGTGGCATGGGGAAGGTGGGGCTGACCTGATGGGGGGGTGGGTAAAGAAGCTAGAGCCAGGCTCTTCTCATGGTATCCAGTGATAGGACAAGAGGCAATGGGCACAAACTGAAATACAGGAATTTCTGCTAAAGGAAAATAAATAGAGATATCTCCATCCCTAGGGCTATTCAAACCCAGCTTGTCATAGTCCTGTGCAATTTGCTCTGATCAGTTCTGCTTTGGGTAGAGGATTGGACTAGGTGGTCCCCAAAATCCCAGCTGACCCCAATTCCTTTGTGATTCAGTGAATTGATAGAAAGAGCTGATGTGGGAGCCAGCAGATGCTGGTACATATGAGTGCAGGATTCACTTAGGTCTCTGAGCAAAGCAGTTGCAGGGATATTAGTGAGTCAGTTGGCAGCTGAGCTTGGTACAGCCTATTTGTATGGACATCCCTAAAAGTGTTCTACTTACTGTCCATTACTCTGGGAGGAGTTCATACAACTTTGAGAAACTCATCTTAAGTAGGTGTAGGGAAAATTCTTTCCTGTTACAGGATGTGAATTGTCTTGCACTGCCCAAAATTAGGAAGACTCTCCACCCATAGAAATATTCTTCTTGAATCTTTACCTTTCTAACCCCTTTGGTTGCTCAACATCACAACACAGGTTAATGTTAGCTTTTAACAATACAAAGGGGAAAATTGTGCACCAGGACTAAATTAAGTGAAAGTTTTCAGTACTTTGAGCTGCAGGCTCCTCGTTGCTGTTTTCAGTCACAGGAAGAGATGTATTGGATGTGACAAGCCCAGCATGTTCCTGGCCAGCACAGATAGTGTTAGGAAGGGGTAAGCACAGGGCAGTGCTTCCCTGGTGAATCCCCTGAACTTCCTGCAGTTGGCCAAGCCCAAGGCTTTCCGAGCTGTTAACTTGGTCATCTTGGTCAATAGTCAGCGATGAACTTACTTCCCCTGAATTTTTTCCATGAAACCATTTATGCTTTTGGCCTCTGCAGCATAGAGTTTCACAATTTAATGATTTTGTTTGTGTGGAAAGGTCCTTCCTTCCTTTTGTTTTAGTTTGATTCTTTTTTAACCCACTGAACAGTAATTTCTGTGAATTCCCATGAGTTTTTTGTGTTTACAAGAGAAAGGATAATAATTCCAAAAGTTAGATAAAATATGAAACTGCTAGAGAAAATATCCTCAATCAGATGGTCCTTTGGCTTCATCCTGTGTAACAGTTCATTCATTCCTGCAAATAATTAGGTGCAATTCCTGTAAAGTCCTGTAAGTAGTTCTTAAGGAAAGTGATATTCCAGGCAACTGGAACATCCAGTTTTTGCATTGACTTCCTGTCTCTCTGAGAGTACATTAATATTTGTTGGGTTTTTGCCTTTTAACCACTCTTCAACATTTAAATGAAGTATCTCAGTAGGTGACAGTATCCAAAAACCAGCACACAGCCGGAAGAGAAAACCAGCACACAGAAGAGTTGTACAGTTTGAGAAACTCAGTACATCTATATCTGAAGGATTCAAGCTTTGTTTGAACAATAGGGAATTAAACTGTTCCCAATTTGCTATGTATTGTTTCTCTCTCAAGCTTTCTACAGTGACTTTGAGATGTGAAGAGGTGGAGTGAGAAATCAAGGCAGTTACAAAATATCTCAAAGGTTAAAAAATTGAAGCATATATTCATGACTATTTCTGTTCTGACTCCAAAATGACTGAAGCAAATGAGAACAAGAGATTAGGAAATGGCATTTAAGAGCAGATTCATCCAAAAAAGAGAGTTGAATTTTTGCAGTTTGCTTTCACTTCTCTGGGATGTGTTTTAATAGAGAATATACATTGCTGTTCCCCATGCTTTTAACAGTTATTTTATCACTGTACTTTTTACAGAGGTCTTATAAATTTAAGAAGAAAATTGCTGTGTGAGAACTGATGAGATCTTTTAGAGTGTCACACTCAGAATCTGCTTTAATAGCCAGATTCCAGGTGGAGTTCAGCAGCAATAGCAGCAGGAAGGGAATTCATCTGGGTCCTACTGCAACTAGTTTTCAAGCAGATGATTTTAAAAAAAAAATGTTATAAATATCCAGGATTTTTTATCATTAAAAAATATCCAGCCTTATATGGAGAAGGGTATTTTGGTGGTGAGAATTTGAAAAAGTTGGAAACCTATTCATGATCTTGACGAAATAAAGAAACATCATACTTGATGAAATACTTCTGTTATACCAAAAGTGTCTTAGTTTGTGGTTATCTGATCATAAGCAAATATAACTGTCCTAGTTTTTGGGTTTCACTTAGGATGGAAAAACTGATGAACATCTGTGAGAGGAAAGATCTCTCCCCTTTTCCAGCCTCTCATCATCCTCCCACCCAGAGCCCCCCAAGTGTGATTTTGTCAGGGTTAGCTGAGTCTATTGTTATGTGTAGTAGTTATGTTTACCTTTCTGGAAAATAGTGGAGAAAAAAAAATAGACAGTATTTGAACTGGGTCTGTTGTCTTTTCAAATTCAATTATACTGTGTAATTTCTTTCAGCGAGCCAGTTTGTTAATGAAGGCTTCGAGGAGGTTATTTGCAGTGATACAGGGGGATGTTTAAGGTAGCATTTTCCTACATTGATTTTAGTCAGAGCTGGACTTCATATGGCTTGGCTGTTGCATTGTTGCAATGTACACAGCTTTAGAGATCTTTATGTTGTATTGGGTTCATTATCTGTATCTTATTTTTTTAATTTAACATTGCTGCTGCTTTCTCCTAAGGAATAACCAGTGTTTATGTTGCAATTTCTTCCCGTGTAATTAATTGTAGGGTTTTTGTATTGACTCCAGGGAGTCTAAATGGCAAAACAGAAGACTAAAAGGAAAAGCATGCTTCATAAGGTGGTTGCCAGAGGTGGAATTACACTATTGGGTAGTTGTTTTTAGGGTAAAAATAGTATAAAAATGTTGCATCATGTCAGTGTATGTCCAGTCAGGAGAACTCTATTTGTGGGATAGCTTTGGTTCCTACTTGCATATACTATGGAAATACGATATCTAAAAAGTGAAGTTAGGTTTTCAAGATTGTTTTGAAGCATGAGGATTAAGCAGAAAGATTAATTCTGTATAGAATCAGGATAGGTTAATATGGTTAACATGAGCCAACTGGGTTTTCTAAACCCAATGTTTTTATCCATAGGATGCAATTTCGGGATTGTGTATTTTCACAGGCTCTTTGCAATTAGATTTTTAACTCCTAATTGCACTGCTTTTCCATACAGCTTGCCACTGAGACTCTAAAATGTGTCATGAGAAAAGATTTGAGCTAAATATAGCATGTCCTCTTCATTTGAAAATGAAGGCACAGGAACATAAATGTGTAAATGACTACAGTGCTGCAGAGCAGGAGAGCTACTGAAAGGCTGCTCTTCCTCTCTCCTTGCTCCCTTTCTGAGCTGTCTTGCTGCCTCTTAGGCTTGTGCACTCTGAGTCACACTGATGTCATTCCCCACGCTGGCAAAGCAAAATTTGGCAGATCCGTGACTCTTTCTATTTTGGGATGTACAGATTTGGGGTTGGGTAGCATTGTACACATCTGAATACAGGAGTAGCAGTTTTACTGTTGTGTTACCCCCCTACGGTTTCATATATCCCACAAGTGATGTCTTTCCCATCAGTAACACCTGATTGATAATATTTTCTTCAAGTTTTTTCTCTTCCCCTGCCTACTCCTCATTAGCACTTTTCATTAGCGGTGATAAAGCTTTATCAGTTAAAACCTGCCCATATAACAGAGCAGTCCAAAGCCTGGAGGTTGCTGCTCTGGAGGCTCCTGTGTACTGTGAGAGCTCCAACTCCTGCTGTGTGTCTCCCTGCAAGGATAATTTCTTTATTGAAATGGTGATGATCCCAATGGAGCTGGAGATTTGTTTCAAATACCTTTTCTGTGGAGGTTTGTCATACTGCACTGCTTTTCAAAAGTGAAATTGGACATATTACTAGCTCTGTTGAAAGTGAGAATGCAAGTTGCTGAAGCCTAAAATTACTCACCATAATGAAAAAGACTTTTTATTAAAGGAAAGCAGTGCTGTTTCTTTTGTGGTGTGCAAGGTTTAATGACTGATGCATCAGCTCTGAAAAACCTTCAGTTTTCAGGTCTGCTGGAAAAACTGGCACATTGCAGAAGGCCTAGTTGATCCTTGTAGGTCCCTTCCCAATGAACTATCCCATCCTATTCCTCCTTTTTCATAGTTATAACTAAAGATATTGCAAACTAATTTTTACATTGAACTAACCACATTTTCAGCCATCAGTGGGTTGCCATAATTGTAATTTATTTTGCCCAAAGTGGTAGCAATGTAGTTCCTACACGCATGAAAATTCTGTGTAACATTGCTGAAGGAGGAATGTCTCATCTTTTTCCATCTTGGATTTTATTGAAGTGCTGGGTGTCTGTCAAGCTCAGTTTTGCTCAATGTCTAAAATTCCTTGAGCCTTCTGCTTTGCCCTGTGTAAGCCCAACCATAACAGGACCCCTCAGGGATTAGTTTACTCACAACTCACAATGATGTAGGTTGAGACTGCATCTGAATGTTAATGGCAGCTTTAATAAAATAGGTCTTTCATACTTAATAAAGACCTTTTCAATAGCTTGGGGATGCAAATAGTTTTGTATATATGCTATACTACAAATATTGCTGCCTTCTTTTTGATCATGTAATAGAAGTCATGAGACAAGTCAGGAGCTGCTACCAAAGGTAATATAACTAAGTAGTTCTTGTATTTTAAGACCATAACTTATGAAGGCATAAACAGTTTAGTCTTTTGAATATTGCTTCTTACACACTGGAAATGAAAAAATTTACTGAAGATAATGTGGCTAAAATGATCTAAAGCATGTGGCATGCACTTCAAGAGAAGAGGAGTTAATTAACCAAAAGACTTCAACAGGGTCTACGTACAGCATTTAAACTTTATAACCTCTGAATTTTGGATGCTGTTTGGTATGTGCCTAATTAATCTTCATTCAGTGAAGGTAAAATTCAATGTGAAAAAGTTTATTGCAGTAATCTTGTAATAAGAAACATAACTACAGACAGAACTGATCAGTATTTAAGAAATATGTTCTTAATTCACTGTGTAGGTTAAAAGAATGAGGCTGGGTTGGAAAGTGGAGTTAATTGCTCAGGTATCAAAATGCTTTCTGATTGCTGCCTCCTTTTTGGTCTTAGAATTTTGAAATTACATTGTCTGTTGTAACTCAGATCAACGACAAGACAACCAGGGAAGATCATGGTGATGATTTTAAATCAATCTTGTTATTGCTCCTCAGGTGTCATACCACAGCCACACTCTGATGGGGAAACTTGGTCTTGCAAAATTGTGGCTGTTCTTTCTTTGGTTACATTTGTACAGGATCACAGTTTACTTGGGATTATTCAAGTGTAGGTGGCTGTAATGAGAACTGAGTTGTCTGCCTTTTGCAAAGCAAAGTGCCTGTGTGCGTTGAGATGTAACAGTGTCAAAAGTCTCCTTGTTATCCAAAGTAAATGAAACAGATTTTCTTGTTAAGACCATGAAAGTCGGCATTAGAACCAACATATTTACTGTGTGATTAAGAAGTTTCTCAGCAAAAGTTTTGTTTGTGCTTAATGAAAGGAACTTCACAGTGGATTAATAGCATTAAAACTAAAGCTGTGGAAAACAGTTTTAATACCAAAATAATTGTTTAAATAGAGACTTAATTACAGTGATTAGTGTAGCTCTTATTGAGTGATAATACATTCCAACTCAAATTTTTAACTGGGTTTTAAGTATTACTGTGTAACTATGCACAGTAAGGGTTACTTTATTTGAAAACAGTGTTTTGTGGTGAGAAAGTAAAAGACTAATTTGATTCATATGTATCTGGTGTTTTTGTTTCATATAAGTTACTTTGGGAATCGGATGCCCAGTGAAGTTCACAGGGGTGTTTCCCTGGCAGTCCAGAATTGAATGAAGAATGACTTTCACTTCTGTTTATGACTGCTGCTCACACAGTGTTTTATCGGTAATGTTGCAATTTTTATTTCTTCAGGGCAGAATGTTCTCCAGAGCAGGAGGCTTTTAGGTGCTTCTTAAAGGGTCAGGTTTTGCATATTGCATGGCAATGGATTAGGGTTTGAGCAACTCATTGCTTCCTGTGCTGCATATCTGTTGTTAATAAATATTGTGGTAGCTGTGATAAAGACAGAGGTATCCATTCAGTCAAAAGTGCCAGTGTGTTCCCAGTGGGGTGGTTTGTTATGCTTCATCCTTGCCAGTTTTAAACACTTCTTAAATTCCTTGGCCAGTTGCTCCTGACCTCTATTTTCATTCTATAATTGCATTTTTAACAGAGTGGACCCCATGTAATAAGCATTAAGAATAGGTTCACCACAGAGTTTAAATGTTTGGGAGGGAGATGTTGCCTTTTTTCTCTGTAACTCATTGGAATAACTCTATGGATCAGAAAAAGTCTTGGGCCTAAAAGTGATGGTGTCTCATGTGGGTTGAGTTCAAGGTTGTGACCAGCAGGCTGCAATGATGGCTGGTTCTGGCAGAAACAAAAAATTTGCCAGGATTTTTCTTTTGTGTGATTTGATTTATGTTCTGACTATTACATGGGAACAGCTATGCCATGATTCTGCTTAAGTTTAAACTTGCAAGTATTCCCACTGGCTGAAATGAGAAATGCTAAAGTGAAATGTAGGTATTGGTGTTCCCAGAGCTGGAAAATGGTGGAAAATGCTCTCCTACATTTGCTGTTTCATGCTGAAACGAGAAAGAGGAGGATGGTCTCAAAAATGTAACCAGAGCACTAACAGGTGCAGTATATTAAATTTTAGAATGAACATAACCATCATACTCGAGTAATGCTGTATATTTAATTAAGTTGATTGCAACAATTTATGACACAAACTATAACCACTGGGCACGTCAGATTAAATGCTGCATTTAAGAATGGCACATTTGATAATTATTTGTAGTCCTTTGTTGTGTGTAAATATTAATGAAATTTCTAGGTATATGTTTATGTATTTAATTCAGAATGTATATGCTTAATCTTTTGTCTTTTACTTTATGCTGGGCATAAATTAAATGTTTTGGACTCTGTGTGTCAGGAGGTAAGCTTGTCCTCCTTCAGTTTCACACTCTCTAAAGAAAGAGAATTGGCTTATTGTATTTTGTTAAACTTTTAGAAGAATTCAGAATTTAGGAATAACATATCACACAATGGTTTCAAAAGAAATCTTGGAAAACCTTGGTTGAATAAAGTTCAAACATGAAAAAAGCAGGAGATGTGGAAAGTTATTGATCTTGGCAATGCTTTCTGTAAGAACTGAGCAAAATGTAATTAGTGATTTGGCAATTAAAAATGGTCAGAGCTCCTCAAGCAGAGGCATGAAAGTTTATATTCAGCAATGGAGTCAAATGGAATGGGAACATGGCTTGGGTGGCTGCTCCTTTTCCTGGATAATGCCTGAAGGGAGCAGATGAGGCAGCACAGCTCACAGCTTCACATGCAGCTTTAGGCTGGGTTTCCTTAGCTTTCCTTTCTTAGAAAGAATGTCTTAGCTAAAGGCAAGTCAGGAAATATACCCTGAGATCAGAACTGCTTTATACTGATAGATAATTTTAGTAGCAGGACCTAGATATGTCTTTTTCTTTCTCATGGATGTTGTAGTTGTGCGATGAAGAAACACTTAATACCATAAATAGTGATAAAAGCTCTTCACAGAGTCCCCCATATACAGTTATATTTTATTTAAACACATCCAGGAATTGTCATTGTGCATGTTTTTAAGAAAATCTATTTTAATAAAAGCTGTATTTGAGAATAATAACCCTAAAATTAACCTCCAAATAACCTCATTGTCATGTAAGACAAATGACAACTTATGCCCTAATGTTATTTTTTCAGACCTTTCAACTATGCAAAAAGAAGTATCTCCAAAGCCTAATATATTTAGCTGTTGAGTGCCTGAGGGGTTGCAATGGATACTGCCTTAGTGTATTAATGTGTGTAGTTCAAATTCTCTTTATTGTTAACTTGCCAAAAATTTAGCATTTCTAAATCATTAACAATAGGACAGTTGATTTGCATATTGGCACAGGGTTATGCTCTTGGGCCAGACTGTACAGCTGAGAAGCTGCTCTGGTCTCTGTGGCATTGGTAATTGAGATGTTAGAGTTTCACAGATAAGAGCTGTCTGGATCCACACAGTGAAACCTGAAACATTTTTAGTAGAGAGTAATTTTTACCTCTTTGATCATTGGAGCAATTAAATCCCTGATTTTACAGTTACAGGTAGTTAGCTGTGCCATTTTTGACATCTGTGTTATGTCTATTGTTGCAAGGGGCCTTTGTGTTTTTAGTAAGCTTGTTTGACTACATCCTTGCTGTGAAATTGCCTTTTTTTGTTATTTTTTATTTAAATATAAAGGCAGCTGAGGACTAAGCCCTAATGCAAGTGATACAGCCTATTCTCCCTTCCCCTAGACCACCCAAAAACTTGCCTTGCCTTGCCATAGTATCCTATCCATGGCAGGAGGTTTGAGGATTTCATGGCCATGCAGGAGAAAATGGTCTGAGTTCTGTCTACTCCTCCTTACATCAGGCTGAGGGCCTGCAAGAGCAGAGGAGTTTTGACTCTTCATGTTTGCTTCCCAATCATCAGTTTTGGGAGGGTGTCCTTGCCCAGGTGAGCTCTCTGCCCCAAGGTGGGTTGTGCTTCCTCAACCTGCCATTCCTCCTGGCTGATTCAGTGCTATGTTTGTCATGGGATTCAAATCTTGGTGTTTATAAAGGTTTACTAAACACTTGAAATTTATTTACTGTGTGGTAAGACACATTTTTCTTCTTTCCTGGCTTTCACTGCATAGATTAGTGATTTGCCAGGGGTATTGCAACACTTCATTATTTAAGTGGAGTGTTAATTTATAATGTATTCAAGCCAGTGCAAGACCTGTTGTTTTAATGCTGTCAAATCCTGGTGCACTGTGATGGATGCATTCCTACCCAACAGAAGAAATATTCCCATTTCCTGAAGATTTATGTGCAATCTGGAAATTTAAATTTAAAAAAAGGTCTGCCAGGACCTTTGAAACAAAAGTATTTGTCACCACAAATGTCAATGGTTTCCTTAAAGGGACCTCCAAGTTTACTGGCTTCTGCAATGTCATCTTCTTTGTCTCCCCCTGGTCTTCTTAGTACATCTTTTATGGTTTTCTCTAAGCTGTTTATTAGGTAGGAGTGTGCTGCCATAGGTGTGTAAGAGATCTAGTCTTGCTAAGCTGCCCTGGACATTTTTCTGATCTGAAGATAATAAATGGTGTAAATCCATAACAGTAGAGTGGAGTTCAAAGCACTGCTGTTGAGTGTTGTGGAAAGTAAGAGGCAGGGGCAGTCAGAAGGGCTTACAATATAAATAGACATGAGAAGTGGAAGCTGGTGTGTGAGATGCATTATTATCTCCCCCAGCTATGAACAGGTAGGGTCAAAAAGAAAATGATATATTTAGTGTTAGCTACCTCAGTGACATTTGAGATGAGACAGAAGGAGCCCCATCATTATATGAATGGTTCTAATTAATCTCTCCTGATGGAGCAGTATAGATGTGCCGTGCTGATTTTTATTTATGTTTGATACAGTCAGTGTCAGGCCCAATCACTCCAGTTTGTTATAGAAAAGTATAAAAAGAAGTGAGTTTTACCCCAAAGGCATTACGTTCCTGGGTCAGAAGTAGTCCTGGTGAGCAGACATTGCAGAGGGGGAGGCAGGGTAAGGAAGGTGTGTGTATTGTAGTGTTGACAGATCTCATGGCTACACAAGAGTCACTCTCAAACCACAGGAAGCACTTGGCATCTTGCAGGATAAGGCCTCTCCAGGTCATCACTCAAATAATATCCTCCTTATTATACCCTTGATAAATGTCTTTTGAGTGCAGGAGAAGCACTCAAGAGGCAGCTCCACTGCTGTTGGTGAGAAATGCAGGTGCTCAGCATCTTTGAATTATTAATTTAGAAGGAATGAAATGCAGAATGCCTGTGGTTTTTGTTGAACTGTTCAATTTATCTAACCTGTGTGCATCCTTTCACCTGTTTCTTGAAAATACAAGTAAATATGCTGTATACTGACTGTCCTGTTGGCTATTGTAAGATTACGGAAGTGTAATTGTGCAAGCTTGTGGAGGGAATATTCTCCATATAGGTACACCCAGAAGCACTCCCTGGTGATAGCTAGGGCCTTTATATGAAGCTGTCTGTGTGAGAGCAAGCTGTATCAAGCTTTGGAGGTTACCTGTTTCTTGCTACAGGATCAGCCAGATCACACAGGAATGAAGGCACCACAGTGTGGTTGGTCACGAGCTGGGATTTTCATGCATTCCTGCTGCTTGAACAGAAATTTTCAGTCCAGTATATTAGAGCTTGTATTGCATGTAGAATTTAATTTTTTAAAAAGTGGTATTGAAACAAAATGTTTCTGCTTTGGCATCTCTTTTCTGTATATTGTTTGAAATGTGAATATAGAACACAAAAGAGATTTCCCATAGACCTGGCTGTGATAACTCAGCCCTGTGTAGCAGTAGAGCTGAAGAGCTGTGCTAACCCTGATGGGTCCTGGAAACTGAAGGGAGAATATTGGGGTTTTTTGCTAATGGCTGCACAGAGGTGTTGGGTTGACTGTGTCAGAGCTGCTGAAGATGTGAATCATCTTGTGTAAGGTTAGACAGCAGTTTGGGTGTCTGCCTCTGATCAAATCATTATAGGATCCCTGTGTAATCAAAGGAAAAGAACAGTTTTTTCTTGGACAAAATTCACCTGATCCTTTTTTTAGACATCTGAGGGTCATGTGAATTGTAGCCCAGGAGTGTCTGTCTCTAACCATTGTCTAGGAGTGGAAACCAGATTAATGAGATGGATTTATTTGACAAAACTGAGACATCCTAGGCAGAGAATCTCACTATTGATATTTGCAATGTTTCTGATCAGGCCCCAGATGGATTGATTCAGTGACTCTTTCTACTGCCAAACAATGGAAAAATGGGACAGGAATTCTGACTAGAACATCTATTTATTCTAGAAATCCAAGTAACCCGATAAGGAGATTTTAGTTATTTTAAGTACTGTATATATAACCAGCAAGGTAGAAAAGAAGGATTTTTTTTTTTTTTTAATACGTGTCTTTTCATGCAGGAAAGAATGGATACCTTTGTTACAGCTGGAATAGGATTTGTTTGTTATAATCAGAATAAGTCCTTTTATTTCAGACTTCAGGGGCCTTTCAGTTCCAGAAGCTGCTTTACAGATTTTACAGCTATCCAACTCCAGACTGATAGTCTGTGGATAGGTGCATCACAGACACCACTCTGATTAAGGGAGGTATCACAGCTGATTCTCTTGCAAGACCTGCTTAGTAGAAGGGAAAACTAGAAAAGTCAGAACCTTTTTTCATGGCTGGACAGATAATTTCCAGGTATGTTCTTCTATTCCTGGGTTCCTAACGTGTCTAAAAAAGAAATGGAAGGAACCAATATATTCCCTGTTCCAAACTTGCTGGTCTATATACCTAGAAAGGCCCGTCCCTCTGGGATGCCACTCCAGGTGGGCCATGTTGGGCCCTGCCTGCAGGGATTGACAACATCAGTGCTATGGACAGGGACAGCATCAGGGACACCTGGGGAACCTTTCCTCTCACCTCCATTTCAGTCTGCACCCAAAGCTCTGTGGCTGGTTACTGATGTTCAGTACTGATGTTACTGTCTTGGCTTCAATGCAGTTAAAGTTCATTTCACAGCCCTTTCAGTTTGCAGGGTTGTATTTTCTTGTAGGAACAGAAGTTTCTTGCAAGGTATTTCCATCCTTATATGATGGAAGTGTTTTGCATATTGCCCAGGAATATATGAAACTTCGGGCACTGAGTTAAGTGTCCCTATAGGTGCTTGTAAGGTTGTTCCTGAGCAATGCTGGAGCATCTTCACTGCCTGCAGTATCTTGAAGTACCAGTTGCTCACTAGGTAAGTCACACTGGTACTTTGGTATCATATTTTCTCAAATCTACAGAAGGCATCCCAGTTTCCTGGCATTCAAAATTAAATCTGCCGTGGTTGTCTTCATTTAAACTACACAGCAGGCATCAGCCCACTGCTTAATTTACATTTTCATGTGATATTTAAAAAAGAACCATTTTTCCCTGGATGAAGTTTTCTGTTAGCTTAGAGCTGAATTATTTTTATTTCATTACAGAAATGTTTTTATTGGGTTGATTGGGACAATTTAGTATCAGTGAAGCACACAGTGTTTGGCTTGTAAGCAGCAGAATTTAACATGCAATGGAACTTAAACAAAAATGCAGATTTATAGATTTTTTTTGTCCTTTTGAGCTCTAGACTATGCTAATTTAACTAGTGTTGCATCTTGTATTGATTATAGTGCCTTTAGATTTTAATGAACATTTGCATCCTTGGCATTTCAGCTTTGGGAAGCTAAATGCATTTAATTATTGGCAAACTAATTCATTTAAGGGTTATTGGTGTATTTGTTTATCAAGATGTTTTTAAGTCAGTCTTTCAACCATTCACAATTGTTCTCTGAGCTGGCATCCCTTGAGCACAAGAAATCACTGAAGGCCATCTGCATCTCTTCCTGACTTGAACAGGACTGTTGTACAGTAACTAGATCCTTTTGAAGAGCTTCTGGCCCATCTCCTAAAAAATGGCAAGGACTGGAACAGGGGAAATCAAAAAGAATGAGATTATAATTGGCACTTTATGAGCGCTTGTGAGATTTGTATAAACTCTAGCTGCAGACTGCTGGGCATGGTCAGGTGGGAAAGGAGTAGAATAATGTTTTGGATGGAGAAATGTTATGTAATTCCCTGCAAAAAAAGGGTTGGAATCAGAGATGCTGTAGCACAGTGAATTGTTTATGCCTGAATTGTAGTGGTTGTACACAGTGAAGACTTTGTGGACTTGAGCTTGTATTTGTCTTGTATCTTTGAACTTCCCAAGCATGATGTTGAAATACTAGTAAAAATGCTTGGTTCAGAATGCCTTTTAAGTTCCAAATTACACTAAATTTGCTCTAGATTTGTCCTAGATAAGTCAAACTAAACTATTGAAACCAGAGAGGCTTAGGGGATTGTCTTCAGAGATGAAATGATTGTGACAACAGACTTTTTCAAGTTAATACTACTTCTGACCAGTTAAAAAAAGCTTGTATTGAATGCAACTTAATTATGCAAATTATTCACATATTTGAAAACACATCAAGGGCCTGGTTGAGGAAAAGGTGCATGGGAAGTTATAATATGCCAGTCTGTGGCTTTTAGTGGTTGATATAATTCATTTTAGGGTTTGTGCTGGTCCTGTTTTGTTTCAAACTTACTTCCAAAGTCTGAGCTGTTGATAAGAGGAAGAGGAAAGGGATTTGGTGATATTTTCTCCTACTGGAAATTATTTTGTCCCTTTGAGTATCTGTGGGAATTCACCTGGTGTCCTCCCTTTTGGATTTTTGTCAGCTGCAGGAATAGGTGAAAGGAGTGTGTGGGACCTTCATCCATATCTGCCTTCAGAAAAGAGACTGTTGTGTGTCTGCCTTGGCAGTCAATTGGAGACCAGAAACTGGTGGTGTTTTTTTCAGCTGGCAAAGGCTGGGAATGTGGCATTGAGCTCAGCTGCTGGAGGATAGAAACACCTTCAGTAGGAATGCCTCTGCCTAATGACCCAGGTTGGGATTTTTTTGGCCTCAGAAGGAGTTGTTTACTCAGCCAGAACAGGGGCTATACAGCTGGGTCTTGGTCTCAGTAAAAGCAGGAAAGCTGTCACTTCTCAGACTGACCCACCAGTGTAGGAGCAGGTGATGGGAATGGAGAGCACAGCAACCTTTTCAGACAAGTTCTCCAAGCTTTATCTGCTAGAGTGTAAGCAGCTTCTTATGAAGAACATTTTTGTTGGTGGTGTTCAAAGGTACATTTCTTGAAGCCTACTGATGTGACTCATTAGTAGAAATACTGTTTTAGTCTATTCTGACTCTTTAAAAGGAGCTAATAAAAACTTCCTTTAGGCTTGGGTGGTCATTTCAGTAGTAGATTTCTGATTTATTTGGTAAAATGAATATATGAAGTAAATGCAAAGACTGAAGAAGGCCAGGAGAGGGGTTTGTTGGTAACAGACCCAGCAGAGTTTTCCTCAGAGTAAAGGTCCAAGCAGCACTCATATGTGAATACTTGCTATTTTGTGCTGCTTCCCTCTTGTTGTTTAGACACAGAAGGTCTTGTGTCCTGGGATGGGACATGCACTGATTCTGGCTTGCCATCGCAAAACTCTCCAAGCAGCAGTGAACTTGTGGTTTCTGCACCTGTCTTCATGGATTAGTGCCCAGAACCTGTAATTAATGTGAGTCCTTGTGTGTCTAACTTGCCTTGAAAAATTGGACTTTCACCCCAGAATGCACTTGGTGCAACATTCAAAACAGCCCCTGCAGGCTGTGGCACGTGTTGGGGTGGGATCCATGCACAGTGTGAGCTGGTGGCACCATCTCCACACTCACATGGAACAGCAGCTCTGGCTCCCTGGGTGCCTTCTTGGCCTGCTTTTGCCTCTGTGTCCTGCACTGGCTGCATGTCCATTAGGAAATCCCAAGTATTTGTATTTGCTCTGTGGTAGGTCCTCATCTCCAGCCATCCCATGTGGCCTTGTGGTGACAGCACGAGGCAGAAACAATGCAAGGAGTGTGTTTTGGCAGTTGTCCTAAAATCCTTCCTAGAAAGAACATGAAATTGCTTGTCAAGGAGACAGATGGGATTTGCAGGCTGCTGGGCACAGGTTGTGTGTGAGCTCTCCCTGAGTGTGGCCACCAGGTCCTGGCAATGTCCTGGAGCTGGGGCAGCTCCCCAAAGCTGGCTGGCACTCTGTGGCTGTCATCCATGTGCTGTTTCCTGGGAGGCATATTTTAAACTGGTGTGTCCTAAAAGGCTTCTGAAAAGCACATGCATTGCAGTGTCACTCTGAATTGCAGTAATCAGCTTTGTCAGCTTCTTCTTGCAGGTGGCTTTGGTCCACATGAGAGGTGATGAATGTGGGTATGGGCAGGGAAGGGTTAAGGAATATAAGAGATGTTGAAGAGCTAGAGCCTGACTTCCCAGTGGGTTGTTTTCATGGATTACACTGCATAATTGGCATGAATTTATGAATACTGTGAACTAACTTACCAAATTAAGAAATAATAGGAAGTATGATGCACACAAACCAGAACAAGTTGTCAGGAGAAATGACTGCAAAATACCGTGTTAGAAAATACCAAGTTTCAGTCTTGTACTCTAGTTTTAAACGTGAAAATTTTTTTAAGAGCTGAGCAGCAGTAGCTATGGAATATTTGACCAGCAGCTTTGTCTCTGTGTAGCTGACACTAAATGCCAGCTGAACTGATTGTGATTTTATGCTTTCTGGGAAAAGTTGAACTGGGAGCCCACCAGCCCCCAGAGATGGTAAGATTTGTTTTCCAGAACCAATTTCTGGAAATATTGGTCAAGAAAATATGTGACAAGTTGTATGTACTCAGCATAATGTTGTAATAAGGGGACGTTGTTTTAACAGGATTTTTGCAGTGATTTTAGGAGAGTTATAGGTCACCATGGCCTCAAGGTAATGAGGTTTTGCTATTGGTTTCTTTTCAGCTGGGATTTTACCACGTGAGTTAATTGTTGTATTTGGTGGATGAAGTAGTGCACACAAGTACCAACTACCCTGTACTTATTACAGTCGTGTTTTATATTAACCAGGGATCATTTCAATGCTTGGGTAACTCTGATTGCCAAATCCATTAAGTCCTTGCCCAAAGTGGATCATGAGACTATGTTCATGAAATCACTGAAGTGGAACTACTTCAAAATAGTATACAAGGTGATTTTCCCCATTTTTCCCAACATATTTTTCTTCATCTGTGCTATGATGTAGACTACAAATGTGATATGAATTTGGATTTTTCTTGTATCACCTGGAGGTGCAAAGTAGAGCTTATGTAACAGAGGCAGAATAATTGAAGAAGCAGTACAACTGCTGAGATACACAGTGCTTGATGTCGTTTGTGATAAATGTAGCTAATTATTTTGCTTTTAGTGGTGAAATTAATATAATCTGTCTGCAGCGTTGAACTAGACAAATGCCGTTATAATGTTTTGTTCAACTCAGACCTTACCATTAGCACATTTCTTTTGCATATTGTTGATGAGGAAAGGCAGCTTCCCTGGTCTGAGATGTAATGGATTCATACTGCAAGTCTGGGTTGGTCACTGATCCTGCTCAAGCAGGAGGTGGACATTTGGGCACCTAAATAACCTTTAATTTTTCCTGATCTATTCACATAAATAGTATATTAGATTGCAGAGATGGTGTTGTTGCTGCTGAAGTTAAAAAGTTGGCTGAGCTTAGGCTTGTTGGCATGCACCTAATGCTGTTCTCATCTAAATTTTCTAATCCAGAGTGATGCACACGTGTCCAGGCCCCACAGCAGTGGCAGAATTGTGCTGCTGTGGGTTGGCAGGTCCCTCTTTGGGGGCAGTGCTTGGCAGCAGGCTGGGTGCTGTGTGCAGCTCCTGGGTTGTCATGGGGATGTGTTTTCAGCTGGTGAACTGAAGCAGAAGGGAGTTGCACTTCAACCAGTGAATCAGATCTTACAAATGCTGCAACAATATCACATACAGGTTTGGAGGCTTCATAATTTTAGGCAGCTCTTAAGAATAATTTTTTTAATCAGGCATGTTGTCTTAATATGAGACCTCAGGATTTTCCTTCTGGAGGAGGTTGATTGCTTCGAAAAATATTGCTTCCACTAGCTCACATATTTCCAGTTTTGCAGTGCTGATCAATCTTACTTGAGCATGCTTGTTTTCATGATCAAGATGCAAGATCTTCTGCCTTTCTCTGCTGCTCATTCCAGCTCAGAAGGTGAAGCTAATCAACAGTGTAGGGACAAAACAAATCTTAACTCTAAATGGGTTCAAAGTGTATCAACATCAATCCATCAGAAGGGAAATCTCAAATCCATTAAATCATTGCAGAAGGTGGTCCCCAGTTCTGCTAATTTCCTTTCTTCAGTCCCACTGAAATAATCTCTTTGGTGTTACCTGGACATTCAGCCAAACTGAAAATAAATCCCACTACTGTTTTATTGGAACAGAAATGTTGCTTTCATTTTTTCTATTAGAAAGAGAAACAGGTTTCAAATTTTCCAAAACTAGGGCCAGAAGAGTTTTTCTTGCATATTATATCATAACATCCTCTTTAATTACAAATTAAATTGAGAAGACAAGTACTTAAAAATGAAGCAGTAAAATTTTTACTTTGAATATCATATGCCTTTTTGATGCCTTTGGAAAGCATCAGCAAATCCATTTACAAAACAGCTCTTGATTACTGTCTGTCAAGTCATCTTTTCCTTTCAGAGAAACAATCTTAACTTGATTTCACTTTTGTTCTTGTGACCACTAAGCTGATTTCATCTTGCTAACAATATGCAAGATGAAACAATATTACTGTATCATAAACCAAATTCCTTAAGTCTTGATATAATAATGATATTCAGCTTCCCAGGATTGTCAGAGTTTATTTTTTTATTTTGGATATAGATACTTGATAATACAACAAGGTCATTGTTGAAACCATCTAAGAGCTACTCCTGAAAAATGCAGTCAGTTAATTTAGCTCTCCATGCCAAGGAAATGTCAGAACAACACATAAATAATTGCTATAATCTCTTCTGTTATCTAAGGCAGAAAAAAAACTTCTTACTAATCTCTGTATCCATCCCTTGAATATGGTATGAAGAATTTTAACAAAATATCAATAGCTTGAACTCAGATTTAACTAAACCATTAGCATTTGGACTAAAAATGCTGTCTATTACATCTCAGTTTTGTAGCTGCACTTCAAATCCCCCAGGCAGATGAAGAGTGAGGGGTTTGAGAATGCTGTAGAGATTCACAGTTTGCCCCAAACTCCATGAGATGAGAGGAGAGGAGCAGAACCCTGGAGTTGCCTGTGTCATCTTCCCCATCCTTCTGGTTCTGAGGCCACAATTCAGTTTTATTTTAAAACAAGTTTCTTTTCAAAACAAACACAGCTGGAATGATTCTTTATGACCCTTTTCTGTGTTTGTAAAATTTGTATTTCTGGCTGTTTAAATGTTATAGGAAAAAGGCCAAAATTCCTTTAACTTGTTTTCTGGCAGTATCTTTGTGCTGCTTAGGAACTCTTGTGTTTTCTTGTCACTGCAGAAACCATTAAACACTGGGTTTGGAATAATTCAGTTTATCATGCTTCTGAAGTGGATACAGATTTCATGGAGTGGGATTAGGAATCTGAAGAGTAGATGTAATAATTGAAGGTCATATTTGTTCTGTCCCATTTTTCTGTTCTGGCCCAAACCATCCAAATCCATGGATGCATTGATTGCTCTTGCTGCTTTCTTCTGTGGAGGCTTTTATTTCCTTTACAATTTTGCTTGTGTGATACATTTAGACAGCTCTGGGACTCTGAGATGAACTGATTTGAAATACATGTTGAAAGTACAGTAGTTTATATGGATTATGATGATTAGGATGAAGTCACTACTGTGTCAACTAAGGGGCCAGAATGCAGGAGGTAACTTTGTATGTGCTTGACTGTGGAGTAGGGGAACCATCATTAATTGACAAATTTGCTGGACTGCTGACCAGAGTCTTGAATACTGGTGACAGTGTCATCTTCTGAGATGCAGCACAGAATGTAAATAGCTTAGAGAAATGTAAAATACATTTTCTTCTCATTCCACAACAACAATAATTTCATTGATTTCCATAAGTGTAACTTTGCATAAAGCTGAAGTGAAATAATGATTTTTCTCTTTTGCTTCCTATAATTGCTCATGTTTAACCAAAACTTGGATATTTGCAAAATGGTGATTTAATGCAGGGAGGAAGTGCAGTAGAGATAGTGCTGATATTTGTAGAAAACTGCTTTGAAATCTGCCTTTTCTATGTTGATGGAAAGATATTTTTTTACCCCTTTCTTGGTGAACTAAGCAATGATTGGAAGGAAGTGGGAGAACTGTTCTTTACTACAAATTTTCCCCCTTTTCTCTCTTGACTTGTTTTCTGGCCAATTGAAACAAGGTTTTATCAGTGCATGGTACCAATTGGAAACTTCTGAAGCTTTTTATGTCTTGCAAATGTCCTCCCACATCTTTCTTCCCCCTCAAGCATAGAGGAGAATAAGAAAAAGTGAGCAACATATTTTTAGGTAGAGGATAGTTTAACAACCTTTTTTTCTGAATAAAAACACCATTTCTTTCACTGCAAATGGCTTTAGTATCATTTTTGGTAATATTATTAAAACTATAAAATAATGTGCTCCTCATTTAAGCTAGAAGAGCCCCGCCAGCAAACTGGTTAACAGATCAAGGCAGTCAGCTGATGAGCCACATATGGCAGAAACTGCTGCATATGAATTGTTAATGATCTTCACTGAGGAAAATAACCTTCTTCCTGTTGGTATGGAGCCCAACTGGAGTGTGGAAAAATCCATTAAATGTATGAAGATTACAGTGAGTCAGACTTCATATCCTCTCTCAATTGGGCTGTTGTGTGAAACAGTGATTTAGAAATATTTTCTGCTTTCTATAATATTCTATATATTTCTATATTATTTCTATAATATTCTATATATTTCTATATTTCTGTAATATTCCACCACTAGTTGAAACCCCATACCAAAGGCTAGATGCTTATCTGTGTGGGGCAGAACCCAAAACCTGGGCAGTCTCAAGAAAGGTCTTTACATGACAGTATTTACCTTGCTGTTGCCAGTGCTGAGCAAAAGGGATTTGATCTGTCTTGGCCAACCCTGTTCCACCTGCTGGCATGATGCAGAAGGGTTTGGGCATCCCTGTCCCCACTTAGGGTAGTTCATGGGGAGCAGCCTGGAAGTTCTGTCTTGCGGACAAGCAAATCATAGTGGCTTAACAATGCTGTTGTTTTAAATTAAATTCTCTGGGGACAGAATTAGAACTGTTTTTAGAGCTGTGATGTGGAGAACCTCCCCCCTTTGTTGGTAACATCTGTGGCTTTGCAGGGAAATGTGGATGTGGCCAGCAAACCTTCTGGTCCCTACGGAGCTTGCAGGAACAGGGTCTTGAATCTTGTGCCTTGGGGAAGCTTTGCTGTTGTGAGCTCTTGCCTGGGTGTTTACCTGGTCCTCTGCTGTCTGGAGGTACAAGTAACAGGGAGAGTTAACAGTGAGGAGTCTTTTCTCTGTCTTCCTCTGGCTTTTGAGACTCTTTCCACATGTGCCATTGAACATGTGCATGTTGCTTATACTGGTGAGAAGCTGTGGGTGAGAAAAACTTCCCTATGCTCTGAGATAAATGAATTTTACTATGGAATAACTTTCTAACTTTATATTCTGCTATTATCATTGTCATTATAACAAAGGAATTGCAGTATTTTTGGTTGTAGGCCTAAAAGCAAGGGCTGTCTTCATTTAAGAGTAAAAGGTGGCATACAAGAGCAACTTGCTCCTTCACTGTCAGTACCACTGGCTTTACTGTGCCTGAATGTGGGATAAATCAGGAGTTTTTTAGCAACCTGTGGAGCAGGGTGTGTGGGACCCCAGACAGGCAGGCAGCAGGATGGGCAGCTGGCAGAAATGCCTGACCCAGATTGTCTCTGTCTCGTGTCACTGCTTCACTAATTTATTATACTTGCCAAAATATTTCAAGTACTGTAAATCTTCTCAGTGAAATTAAATAACAATGATAAAAGTTTTTCAGAGAGGTTTAAATTCATCATCTTTGAAGACTGTTTCAGTTCAACCTGCCCTTCTGGAATTTTTGGTTGCCTTTACAGCAGAACTGTTTTTGGATGAGGGAGGAAAGACTGGCATAAAGGGGCCGCAAGTGCCAGCTTTCATTCAACTCATCATCATCAGGTACTAGAGATTTGTTTGAAGAGAAAAACATCACTGCAAGTTTATCAGTTTAAGAAACTGAGAAAAAAAGTGGAATGCATGAAAACAGAAGACATTTATTTCTAGAGCTGTAGCATCAGCCCCATTTAGTGCATTTCTGAAACCATTTCTTACATAACACCACCGGGTAAATTCAGCTCTGCAGAATTTGGCCTTCAGTAAATATTTTTAGATCTATTTATGGTTTGTTAATATGACAGGGTAAAATTTTCACAACAGAAATGCTTTCTCCCTGCAGCTTCAAGTATTGTCTGTTTATTTTGGGTAGCAAAGGATTATTTAGCTTGACTTTTGCATCTCTTAGGATGGCAGTGCTAATGTGGTGTTAGCAATGGGGCTAATGGTGCTGTGTAAACCAGGGAGATTGAAGCTTTGATGGAGGTTTCAGCCCTGACAGTCAAATTAAATGACAGTTTTATTTTTATCACTGAGGAGCTATAAACATATCTCTACAACATGACTGTGAAGTTAATTTTCAGAGATCTGCACTCCCATTAAAACATACGGTTATCTGGCAGTAATTGTTTTCCCTGCATGGCTTCTTTTTAGAAGGCCTACAGGCTATTTATGATAAAACTGTCAAAATTTTGTATCCTCCTGCTTTACAGATTGCTCTTGGCCAGGATGTATTTTAAGTCCTGCCTGTGGGTTGTGCAGCCTCAGGTGAAAATGGGGGGAGGAGCCGTGACTCAGAGGTGAAGAGTGGGATTCATCTACCTTCACTCAGATGCCCAGCTTTGAGTTGTCTTGGTCAGAACTGGTCCCTCTGGCTCTGTTTGTACCCACTGGAGGGAAATAGGCTCCTGTCAAGGGTGACTCACCTGGGGCAGTGGCTGTTGCTTCAAGGAGACACCAGCACAGCTCCAGAGCAGCTCTGGTGGGTGTGACTGGTGAGGCTGCCACAAGCCTGGGTAAGAAGTTCTGTAAGGAACAGCTTTTCCTGGTGTTTCAGGATGATTTCAGCCACAAGGTACTGGGATGAAAGCAAGCCTAAAATCTAAGCTATAAGCTCTTTTTGTGATCTTCACTGGCAAAGCCCCTTCTTAGCCAGCAGAGAAAGAGACCGAGAAAGCTGCGCAGAGGTTCTGCACATTATTTCTTCCACAAAGGGGTCTGGCAGCATTCTAAATACATGAGGTACTAAGGAGGCTTTATAGGGTTAGGGTGCCTTAGAAAATGAACCGATAATATCAAGGATTTGAAAAGCTAACCAACTACTTAGAGGTTTTAGGTAAAAAGTGACCAATCACCCAAGGGATCAAAAAAGGACCAATTATCTCACAAAGAGATAATGCAGGGGTCTGCAGAGGGGGTGAGATATTTCTAGCATTAGTCATTCTAAGGAAGCAATTTCTTATCTAAGGGATCATTTTCCAGGGAGATCCTGTCAGGGTTTCTGCTTTTTCCTCAGGTGGGGATGGCCAGCAGCAGCCAAGGTGACCTTGCACATACACCAGGACTCCTCTTGTTTTCATGGGGAACTGCAGAAACAAATTATTATCAGCTGCACCATGTCAGAGGGCACCCTTGGGACTGCTGTCCCAGCTTCACACATTGCCTCTGCCCACCTGTTTGCATCTCAAGCCTGATCTTTAATCCCATTTCCTAGCTTGGATTTGAGAAGGTTGGGAAGGAAACACGCAAGCATGTATCTGCTTGGATTACGTGCCCCTCTAAGTCTGTATTAGAGCTATGAAAATCTAACTTTTGATCTTCTACAGAAGAGGGACTATATATTTTATCCTTGATGCTTTTACATGCTACAGAGCATATAAGGAACTAGTGAAAGCATTGGATGTTTGAAGTATTTATCTCCAGTTCTAGTTTTGTTATGTGGTAACACAGGTATGTGCAATTAAGTTTCCAAGTGTATAATCTCCATAACAGATTGATTTGAGTTGGTCTGCCAAGTTGGAAATAGTTTACTGTTATCTTTGTATTCATCATCAAGACTTCAGTGGTTCTCCATGATACTTTTAAATATTTTTGTTTCTAATGGGTATCTGATATTTACAGTTTATCCTGCACCTTCATTGCCTACATAATGCTGAAAATGAGGTGGTTTTGGTGTCAGATGCAAATTTATGACTAGTTCAGATAAAGTAAAAATTTGTTGCTCACAACTAGTTTTATTTGTTCTTTTTGGCAGTATTGAAATGTATTTTATAGAGTTTCTGTCTCTAAGGCTTTAATAGAACATCACAAGTTGTAACACTAAATCCTTGATTCTGCAAAGAATGGTTACTGCAGAGGAATTACTCTAACAAGACTATGCAACCGGTTTGCTTTGCTTTGTTTTTTCTCTACTTGGGGTTAAATTTTTGCAGTGTATTACAAGAATCCCAAAGAAGTTTTTTGTTATGTTTATTACATCATTTCTCCAATTAGAAATTTTTTGTAAATTATTGATTGAGCCATTAACACAAGACTTGAGATGAAAGATTGTGTAAAAGTGCTGCAGCTGATAAAACTGCACAATAGCTTGCATATTAGATGTTTTAGAAGTCTGAATACTGTTGTTCTTCACTGTGGTCCATTTAAGGACACCTTTGACACCCTAAATGTGCACAGGCCTCCTGGAAGTTTCAGCCACGAAAGTCAGATCTGGAGCAGTGTGAAGTTCTGCATTGCCCTGTGGCAGATCTGTTAGTTTAAGGCTGGTGGTAGGAAGCCATGAAATCACGTTTTATGTAAATAATGTTAATTAACAAAGATGTGTGGTTCTTTCTTGGTGCAGTGGTGTGAATGCAATTTTCTTCACTTAGATACAAACGTGTCAGGTTGTTACTCTGAGGAAAGCTTTGACACTGTGGCATTTTTGCGTGGAGAGGAGGGACAAAAATCTTGCCCTGTTTATCCAAATAAAACTCAGAGCAGCCCTGACATTGTGGCTTGGAGCAGTACAATATAAGTTTTAGGGCAATGTTTTTCACTAGGTACTTTTCTGTGCAGAGGGAAATGCTGTGATGTACACTGGCACAGGTCCCTGGTGATGTGTGTCTTGGGCTGAAAAGCAGAGAGGATTTTGATTTAGGCTTTGCTCTTGAGGTTAATTATTTTCTGTCTTCTGGGTGTTTGTGCTCTGTATTCCACTGTTCCCCTCCAGGTTCTTCACTCCTGCCTGGTTTCATGGGATACTGACTCTGTGCCAGGGTGTGTCCAGATCAAGACCCCCTTATTCCTGCTGGACTGTGCTGCATACACACCCTTCAGAGTTCCCAGAGGCCAGGGAAGTCTCACTGGTTCTGCTGGAGCTGGTGCAGGGCTGGCACCCAGGCTGGTCTCAGTGAGTCCTGGCTGTGCAAGGTCAGGGCTGCCCTCCGTGCAAGGTGCCACTATTGGCATGTGTTCAATTAACAGCTGTGCTTCATTATAAAGGTGACTGATTCTTTAATTCACTAAAAGACATATGAGGTAACTTAATTGTTACACTGACAACTGAAAATACAGGAGACACAGCAGTTGTTATTATGCTGCTATTGCAGGTTTCTTTGCATCCTATTTTAAAAGTTGTGTCTGTTGAAAATAAACATCTATTTGAATGATTAATTTTCTTCAGGCTACATAAAGTGATGTATTTTTGGCTTTTTGTTAAAATGTAATTACTGGTGTTTGAGGAGAAAAGAGTCAGCCATGTCAGAACCATGCCTAAATAATACCTTAAAATGTGCTTTACATGTATAATCTTCTGGCATTGTCATCTCAAGTATGTACTAATTAACCATTTCAGCATCTTAGGGAGTTAAGTTTCTACTTGACATTGTTCTGTAAAATTGTTTTAGTTCCAAACTTTGCCAGTAACAACATCAAGGATCATTAAATGAGAACTAAGGGTGAACCTTGATGAAGTCCATGGAGTGTCTTTGGGATGGTTTTGGGTTTGTGTGGGCTTCTTTCACTCTCTAATTATTTTTCTTTGCAAGTAAAATTAGATCTGTAATTAAAATGTTCTGGTTTTGAGCCTTTGTCATCTTGAGTTGGTGGGCAGCACTGTTTGTATCTGCTTAGGTGACAGAAATATGGTTTGTGAAACCAGGGTAGCTAAGGAGGCTGTCAGGGAGAGGGCTGGGAGAAGTCGTTTGCTGCTGTAAAAAAGAGTGATTTCTATATTCTGTGCAGAAACAACGCAATGGATCTAAATTTGGGTTCTGCTTTTCCTGTTTTGGAGACTAAAATCCTTTCCTCTCTGTTCCTACTGCTCATCTGGACTCTCAGGGCAGATCTACAACCGAATGTGCTGGCTGTCTCATTTCTGTGTTTATTTGCTGAGGAAATTCAGTGCAGTGAGTGAGTGAGTGCTCGCTGTTCCCCTCGGTGCCAGCTCCTCCTGGTGAGGTGCAGGGGGCAGAGCAGGCTGGGCAGGGATTTCCATCGTGGCCCTGCATTCCCGGGTATTCCGTGACCCACATACCTCGGCCCCTGTTGTGCCACGTGATTTTCCTGCTCTTCACTGGAAACTGATTGTGCACAAAGCCCCCTTTGAGAAGTGAATAGATGAAAGGAGATGAAACAGCTGGTTTGATTTTATCCCATTCAGGTCAGATTTTTTGCAGTCATCGTGCAGCATTAATAGTAATAAAACCAGCTGTTGTATACCAGAAAACTTGCCATAAAAGGGACATAATTACAGAGGGGGCCAGTACTGTCATTTAACCTGTTATCACTTCAAAGCAGAGATCTTAAGCTTTAAGAAATGATGAATGGCTATGACATTACTATTAAAGTATTTGCATTGATTACATTTGTGCTTGAAAGGGGGAGGTAGAGATCATCCTTGATCCTGGAGTCCCATACAGACATACTTGAATGCATACATAAAAAACCACCTCATGTCACAGGGATAAATGGTTGATAACTAACTTCTAGCTCTTGAGGTTTTGGTAGAAAAAGAGGAAGCCTAGAGCAGTCAAGGATCAGCAAAACCAGGGAGGTGTGAAGTCCATGCTGGAGAGGGAGAAACAGATACCTGGTGGGTGAAAGGAGAGGATGTAGGTTGTGAAATAAAATGAAAACTCCAAGCCAGTGCATTGGCCAGACCATTCTGCAGCTCTCCAGCTCATACCATTTGGCAAGCAGTAACAAAAGCATGCAGGGTCACTGGTACCAGTTGTGCCGGGGTCATTTTTTTTAATGGAAAGCATAATAAATTTAGCCCTTGAGTACAGCACTTATACTGTACACAGGAATCTGGATTCATGTGAGCCAATTAGTGAAGACTGATGCAAATCAAGATCTGATTGTAGATATTTTTTAAACCAGTATTAGCTATATTTAGCCTAATCCTCTCCCAACTTATGTCTGTTCCTCTTTTCTTCTGGAATATGAATAGATGTCCTTCTGCAGCAGGGTATTTAGGATAAGGTCTTCAAGTGAAGCCTGGGAATATTGTTTTAAGAGTTAAAAAAGCATATCACTGATTCTGTGTATAAGATTCATAACCATCTGATTCCTTCAAATATGTCTACCACTTCTTTGGCTTTATTCTTGTTTGGGAATTTAGTAAGTATCTAAGAGCTCAGGAAGAGATGAATCATACCTGACCTTGTTTACAATGCACGTTGAGATCATCTATAAAGTTTTCTTAGCCAGTTGCCTATGTATGCATCTCCCAGATAAATTCCTAGTTAAGGAATTAACTTCATTGGATTTTGAACTCCCCTTGCCACATTTTTTTCTTTGAAGAACTTGATACGAGTTGTAATGTCTTCTTTTCTAACTTCTAGAATTTTGTAGTAATTTCATTTTGTGTCGCCAAGCATGGACACAAAGCTCTACTTTTAGGTTAGATGAGAATCACGAGGGCAGCCAGAAATGTGAAGTGATTTTCAGATCCAGCTCTGCTTTCATGTTATTTTAGGGGCATTTTTGAACTCTGGTTCATACTGTCTGTAACCCCCACCTGCCTTGTGCCAGGTGGTGGCAGAGCTCCTCTAAGAAAAGTGTTGAGCTGCTTTTCCTGTCTGATGTTAGACAAGTGGAATTGAAAACAATACAATGATTAAAAAAATGATTTAATCTGTTATCACCTAAAGAACTCCAGAGAAGTATTTGATGTAATCTTTAAACTTAAGGTGCTTAGCCTTGCCAGAGTTTAGTTTGTATTTTAGATCACAGGGTAGAGCAGCTACTTTTGCAAGAGGTTTTAAGAGCTTTTTAATACATAACAAACAAAAAGAGACATAAAAACTATTTCTTTTATTATTTGTCTGTAATGCATGTGATAACTGCTGTCAAACAAAAATGGAATGTTATTGTTTGTAACTTCTATCTGTTACCTGACTCATGTGTTAACTGATTTGACATTTCCTGGCTATCATGACTCTTCTGTAATCAGTCCTGCAGCAGCACTGATGCAACCCCCAGGGCTCCTTCCCCAGCAGTTTGGGTGTGTGCCTTGGAGAGGGGGGACCTGCTGAGCTGAGGCAGGGAGGGAAGTGCACAGGGACAAGGGTCCTTTTCTGCCAAAATGTGGGAAGGGCCATCCCCATATTGATGAAGCAAATTTAAGATTGTTAATCTGTAAATTATGCAAAGCAGGATATTAGCTGAAGGTATGGCTGTTTTATAGGTAGCTTCAGTACCAGCTGCTGTTTCAGGTCATTGGTTTCCTACATCTGCTCATAGACATCTCAGGTTATAACTGGAAAAACTTCTTTACTTGTAGGTGGGTAATATGAGCCATGTAGCTACATAATGGTCACAGGGGTGTGTGTGGGAAGGTGTACTTGTGTTTATGGATATAAAGTAAATATTTATGCTAGCAACACCAACTCAGTTTCAAGTAGAACAGAGAAAGCTCACTGGCATCTTGTATTGACTGCGAAACTGTTGTGGAAAGATTTTCATTTATTGCATATGACCCATTAGCCCTAAATGCAAACTGGCCAACTTCTGACATATCCAGGGAGGGAAGAGGGAAGGGCAAGCACAGATAAGTTTCTTGGACTCCAGGAGTGAAGAAACGGGATCTCTCACAAGCTGGGGCAGGGCTGTGTTACAAAATTGGATGCAAAGAGTCCCAACAATGGTTAGGAGTAAAAGCATAGATGTTAACCTACATTGATTGTTCAATTTGCTACTCTGAAAATTTAAGTCATGTTTTCCATCTTTTTTTTCTGAGGCTTTTCCCCATTTACTTGTTGTAATCTCCCTCTTCCATTAATTCTTGCTGAGTATAAATTGTCTTTTAATATCAGAACAACAGAAAGGTAAACTTAGTTGTACCTGAATTTTTTTTTTTTTAAATCATATAATCTTCCTCCTGTACAACCATTAATGTGTATCCCATCCCTTTTGGTGGGTGAATGTTTTATTCAATCCGTAGTGCTAAAGAGCTGGTCTACCCTCTAGAGGGATTTAAACAAAGTGATTTAAATACTTTTTTCTTTTTTTTTGAGAAGATAGTCTTCAAAGAAAACAACAGCAGTGACATAGAATAAGATTAAAAACCCATGAGGCTGTTCTTGTCAACTTCAATATTCAAAATTCAGAATATTTAATGTTTTCTACTCCATGGGAATTCTTTTCTGCTAGATAGCTTTCTGCCACATTTTTCATGGTGTCCTGGTTTCAGCTTGGATAGAGTTAATTTTCTTACTAGTAGCTAGTACAGTGCTGTGTTTGGGATTTAGGATGAGAATAATGTTGATAATGCAGTGATGTTTTAGTTGTTGCTGAGCAGTGTTTACACAGTGCCAAGGCCTTCTCTGCCTCTCTCCCCACCCCACCAGCCAGGAGTCTGGCAATACTCAAGAGGCTGGGAGGGGACACAGCTGGGACAGCTGGCCCCAAGTGACCAGAGGGGTATCCCACAATTCAGGGTCATGTTCAGTATAAAAATTAGGGAAAAAATCAGCCAAGGGCACCTGGCACCTGGCTGGGCAGTGGTCAGCAGCTGGTAAGCAATTGCATTGTACATCTCCTGTTTTGTATATTTGGTTATTATTATGGTTATTATTACTATTGCTACTTCAATTCCTGTCCTTTTAAACTGTCTTTATCTCAACCCACAAATTTAATTTTTTTTTCCCAGTTCTTTCCCCTGTCCCACTGGCAGGAGAAGCAAGTTAGAGACTGGGTGATGTTTGCCTGGTAAAACCACAGCAGTCTGTCCAGGATACCAAATGTGTAAACTGCAGTAGAAGAGAGATCTGTGAGGACACATTCTTAATGCTGTGGGATCAGTGGCCTGTATCTGCTCTCATTAATAAAAAAGCTTCAAAATTTACACCTTTTTACCTTCATCAAACATATGACTTCACTTCCTTTGTTTTATGGGATTATCAGTGAGGCACACAAGCAAGACTTGTTCATCCGTTCATTTATTCTGTTGCATATCTGAATCTTTGTGTTTTGCAGCTGAGTGGTCATTTGAAGCCTTGTTTGATGGAGAAGGCAATGTAGCTTTCAAGAAGTCAGGCTGCAGAAAGCTGGAGAACTGTTTATTAGCTTCTTGGGAGAATGCACACAATGGGCATCTGATCTAATGAAAGCAAAGCTACATGAGTGTTACCCTAAAGAAAGTAATAGCAGTACTTTCTGTCATTAGATCTTGCCACATTTCCTGGACTCTGCTGCATTAAACAGAAGGATCAGCCCTTATGGTTCACTGTTTTTCTGCTGTCTGTTGATTCTTCTAATTAATGGTGGAAAGTTGTGTGGGTAACACCAGTAAAGACTTTTTAAAGCATCAACCAGATTCTTGATTTTCTTGAATCCCTAACATAGAGAAAAGACTGATCCCCACCTTAGCAACAATTACCTATATCCCTTTGTGGCTTAATTACAGAAGGGAAGCAGGAAGACTTGTGTGCTTGGGTGCCAAGTGTGTGCTGCACATTCCTGCTGACGTCTCTGTTGTCTGGGGTGATCACGTTACCTGACAACCAAGAGCATCCCTGTTTTCAGGGCTGGTCCCTGAAGCTCTCTGTATTTTTCAAACACCACTATTTTTTGTTAGAAGTGCACCAATTTTTTCTTTCATACTCTGCAAGTTGGACATCTACAAACTGTCCCAGCAGAACAACAAAGAGATCTCCTTCTAGGAAGATTGATGGCAGACTGCCTCACCAAACGTGTATCACATTTGCTTGCCAGATCCTGACTCCTTTGTACTTTCCTCTAAAGCAGTTTCCTATATTATAGCCTTCCTTTAGTTCTGCAGAATGTAGTGATCTCAATTAAAATCTGTTCCTGTGTTCTTTCTTCCTCGTTAAATCTTTTGTATTTTCTTTATTTTGGTCAGTCTTGTGTCACATGGCTGAAGCAATGAGCAGAGTGACCTGTTTATTCTCTTGAAGCAGTCAAAAATAATAGAAACTAGAACCAGGGGGGAATTAATTAAACATTTCAAGTCCTTAAGGAAATCACAGGTCTTTGTAAATGTAATAAGTACATAAATTTTCTGCAGAAACTATACATTTGAAAACATCCCTGCAGACATCAGTCCAGATTTCATTTCTTCCTGAAACTTTTTCTTAGTGCAGAGTAAGAAGTTTAATTACCTAGTAAAGTATTTCTTTCATGTAACAGTTCACTTTAGTTTTAGAGAAATCTATACTGCAGGCCAGTGTCTCAAGAGCTGTGCATTCAGTTTCCTATTTTAACAGCTATTGATTTACTATCAAAATAGAGCATTTTGATCAATGTGATTTCTTCTACAAATTGAACATAAGTTTGTGAAAATTTGTGAGTTAAAGCCTAATATGTGACAAAAGTCTGAATACTGGTTCTTTGAATGTGGCATTACCTTACTCAGGGCCTTTTAAAGACTTCTAGCTGAAATATGCATCATCTATGAAAAATTTGTCCTGTCTCCAGATGCCCAAGTGCCAACCCTATAAATTGAATGTCAGGCCATGTTTTTTGTGGCTCACACATTCCAGCCAGGAATAGCAGCTTTGCAACTGGCATTTAACTAACAGGTCTAATGGTGTATGACCCAGAAACAGTCTAGTTCCTACATTCAGTTTCTGTTGGATTTTGCATTGCAAAGAGCTGCAAATGAGGAGAAAAGTAATTTTAATCTCTAAAGCAGCCAGAGCTAATCTGTGTGTCACATGTAGAGCATGTCTATTAAGAAAAGGTGGTTTTCTCATATCTGCTTTTCTGAGCATCAGCACACTGTTTAGACCAGGAGACTGGTTTTCTGTGGCTAGCCTTCATGAATAAAGTGGGACTTTGCTAACTGTGAATTTAAAAATAGATCAGTTTTCCTTCCCCCCAGAATATGTTAAAATAATTCCTTCCGTTTCATAAATGGAACTGCTAGTCAGAAGATGTTCAGATGTCAGCAATCATCTCACTTCTTAAATGGATCTAAAATGTTACCAGAACTGTCACCATTTGTCTTTGAAGTTCTCTATTTTATCTCATGCACAATGTGGTAACTCCTCATTTTGAGAATCAAGACTTTGGCAGCTACTTGCTCTGCAACTTGGGCTTGTATTGCTGAGATCCTTGGGCTGGTGCACTGCAATGGATGTGGAATTGATGGCAATAAATAATGGTAATAAAGTAATAGGAAATAGGGTTTGTTGAGCTTTATGGTCCTTAGGTCAAAGCCTTTTCACTTGGGATTGCAGAAAGGAACTTTACTGCTAATATTCTTAGGAAATAGGGTTTGGATTGACCTAGAGAGATTGTCCAGCCTGTTCCCTGCTCTTGTTGGAATCAGCTGCATAATATCTCATTTGGGTGATTTACAAAGCCTTTACCTGGACACTAGACAGGGCACAGGTGAAACCTTCTGGACCTCTGTCATTGCTTAAGTAACTCCAGACTGTAGGAGGGGCTGAGATGATGTGTGGTGCCCAGAGCTGATTGCCAGGTTTCACCTGAGGTCTAGCAAAGCTGAACAGGGTGGAAGGAATATTCAGTAGTTTGCAGGCTAAACACCTGTTTGTATTTCCAAAATGTGGTCATTGGCTGTTGTGCAATTGCCTGGAATTACTGATGTGTGTCCTGCAGTTTGGTGTGTCTGTGGTGTTTCTTTCCACACTGAACCATTGAGGAAACAAATAGGCTAATGTTGGATAAAATATCACAAAATTTACAAGTAGCCTCTTAAGTCCATTGATTTTCCTGTTTGCTGAAAACAGATCATTAGAGATGTCATTCAGAATAATTTTTTTTTCAGCAGCAACACCTTTCTCTGAGAAGTTTTCCTTTGGAGTCAGGAATATTGATATTTTCACTGGTCATGAAAACCTAGATAAAATGGAGTAGAAATCTGAATTTAATGAATATTTCTCATATTTTCTGCTATTAGTCCTTTGTCTTCCCCCTTTCCTCCCCTTCATTTTGTCTGTGAAACATGTAATATTAAGTAATTTTTTCTTATATGACAGAGGCACTTAAGCCCCAGTAAATTCACTGGGCTTTGCACATGGCTGTTTATTCTTACTGACAGGAACAGGAAATGCACTTGTATGTCTTAGGAGATTAGATCTGTCTTTTTTTTTATGACAGCTCTCCATCATATTTTATTCATCATAAATAAATGAGACTACTGCTGTTAGTTATAATTATTTTAAGATTTACTTGTGCATTTCAATAGATGGGGTACTCAAGAACATGGGAAGGATTTTTTTTTTCCTTTTCAACAGAAAACCTAGAAAGCTGGTACCTCTTTTTTTAAAATTCAGGATGACATATCACACCAAAGCTAGTGACAGGTGGGCAGAAATTAAATACAGCTTAGCCTCAGAACTGTCTACTTCCTTGAATTTGCAAGTATATGATAATGTTAGTTCCTAGCTTTACAGGTTTTATGGCTTAATGATTTTAAATGTAGAACTGAAGGGGAAGAAATGCTTTATATTATCATTTTATTTCAGAGTTCTCTGAAGTCTGATGTGGTCTGGATCTTAGTGTGGTTATTACAGACTAACAGTCCCCTCCCTACCAGGTCACTATGCTGAGTGTCCTGGAACTTTGGCCATCACACTCCAAATGTGAAACTGAAGTTATGGTTGCCACATCTTTGTTCCAGCATCTTAAGTACTTAAAAAAATAACCTGAATGCAAAATGCTTTATGAATTCTATGGGTGCTGGAGGCAGTAAAGGAATGGAGATCAAGATATAAGACCAATTGTTTGTGAATGGAACTTTGTTTTCAATACAGACATTGGAGAGTCAAGGCTTCTTTCTTGACTTCACCCCCTTTCACTGTACAAAAATTTACATCAGCAATTCAGAAATTGCTGCTTTCTTTTCTTGGGAGCTGGTGTGCTGTGTGATGGTGGGTGAGCTGGGAAGAAGAAAAGAGGAGAGTGATAGCTTTAAAATCTCCAGTGACACCAAATGCTAAATTTGAGATCTCTGTTTCTAAGTACAGTCCTTGTGCTAAAGGCTAGGAAATACAGGAAGGTGGTTTCATTTTTTTCCCCAGCCTTGAAAGCATCAAATTTTACTTTGATAATTAAACCTCCCTGCATTCCTTTACAAGGAAACAATTGTGCTATTATTAGCAAGATTAGCTGAAAAAGGCAAATATGTGGGAGTTTGGTTCCTGGTTCTGTTCCGTTTTCTTTTTTTTCCTATGACTGTACCTTCACGAGCCGCAGGCTTTTGCATATATTCATCTGTGTAGGCACAGCATAGGCAGGCTTCTGTGGAACCAGCTTTAAAATGCTCTCCAGTGAACTGCACAACAATAATCTTAAAGATTTAATAAAATAGTGTGATGGTTTCACTGTGTATTTTTGGCAATTTCTGAAGTAGTGCATTTCTTACTTATTTCGGATAGGCTACAGCAAATCTTACACCCAGAGACTTGTACTTGGCATTTGTAGGAAATCAGCAGGACCCTCAGGGAGGAGGAGTTGGTGCTCGAGATTCCTGGGGGAGGTGGGTTACTCAGAGGGAATCAGAGCTCTGGGTGTAAACAGTTCTGTTTTCCTATCACTGCAGTTGTACTGTGCAAATTGACTTAGGCACAGCCTTTGCTGTGCAGTTCATCAGGATTCAGGGGCTGCTTCAGTCTCAGCCCTACAGCAGCAGGTTTCTGGAGGCTGGAGCACACTCTCCCAAAAGCCTGATGCCCCACTGTACTAATACAATCAGTGTGGTTGTCACTAAAGCCAGCAGCTTTGTAAGCATTGCTTTGCATGCAATATTTCTTTTTAAATTCTGGGATAAATTTGCTCCTAATGTGTGATAAAAATACTGAGTTGAAGGTATCCAGCAGTGCCAGTTTGTACTTGTGTTGCAGTTTTTGTGTCCAAACTCTCCAAAAAGGCTTCCAGTGCTCCTTCCTGCTTGATGTAACACAACAAAGCTGATTGCTGATGATGATTTTGTTAGGAATCTTGGGCTGTATTTTGCCTTCATGGCCATTTCTGTACATGTTTCTTTGTTTATTGAGAAGTGCTGGCTACTCAGCCTGTGCCAGCTGTCCCCAAATCCCAAGGGAGTGTCCAGCAGCTGTGAGCAGCTGGAACAACTTGTTTTTGGGCCAGCCCTTTCCTCACTCTTGCACATCCTGGCCATGGTGGAGCAAGGCTGAGGTGGCTGAGCAGATACCTCTGTCATCCAAGGAATTGCTGGGCTGTGGCCTCGCTATTTGTGCTCTGGGCAGGGCTGAAGACCAACCATACCTGAGGATTTTCCTATTTTCCCAAGTGTATTGGCACCTGTGAAGCAATTCCCTTGGGACCCACTGTATCCTTATGTATTCTTTTATTTTTTTTTCCTGCCAAATTGTACATTAAATACGTAAGTACTGATGTGGGTAGTAGAGAACAGAGCATGTATATGCATATGTCAGACATATTTTCTTACTATATTTGGCAGTATGTTTTCTCTGCCTGAAATAACATTTTGTATAGCTATGTCTCCATTGCTGCCAATCAAGCTTCTTTCCTTTTCTATTCATATAGTCTTAGATTTTAAAGCTGGAAAGCAAACTTTGATCCTTTAGTCTGCTGTCTTGTATGACACTGGTCATGGAATTTCATCCAGTTATTTCTAATTTAGTTAAAATGTAACTATTCAATATGCCTCTGGTTCTGTTTAAAGAATTCTAGGTAATCTTTCTGCTTCCCTCTTTCTTACCTTCTTCTCTTTCACATTCCGTAGTGTTTGTCTTCTGGTTGAAATTTTTGCTTTTTTATGTCACATCTTTTTTGTCTCATCGTGGTTTCTCATTTAATATTAATGTCCCTCTCATTTTGTATACACTCTCCGATGAGGATTTTTATGGATCAGGAGAAAGGTTTTATCTCTGTTCCCTGAAAAAACTCCCAGCTGCTAATGCTGCTGCTCCCAGTAGTTAATGGCTGCTTGGCTGAAATACCTTACTATAGCTCTGCTTGATCACCTAATTGTGCTGAAAGTATACTAAGGAATTGGTATCTAGGGCATGTAAATGTTACCTCGATATCCCAGGTTAAAAAAAACAAAAAGCTTCCAAGCCCTGTTATGAGACTCTGCAAAGAGGGACTGCTGAGTTAGTCATTCTGCCCTCCTGGAAAAACAAACAAACAACAAACAAAAAAACAGCTGCAAGTGGGGTTGTGCATGTGAATGCTGCTTGTGGTCCTGCCCCAGACATGGTGCACTGTGGTTCTGTGGGGTACCAGTGTTCAGGCACAATTTTTGAAGCTGCACATGCCATATGTATGTTATTGCAGTAATTCAGTGTCAGGTATTTTCTGTGTGCAGTACTTCCATCTGCCTCCGAGGGTAATGGGATAAGATTTCTCCTGATTTTTGTTGTAAGCCCAGCACTGATAGAAAATTATGGGCTGTAGTCCTACTTACCTGGGTGTATTCAGATGCTTTTGAACCACTTTATTTTGAATAAAGTGTATTTCCCATTCTGTGCTTTATATAAGATGAGCCAGCACTTAGGAACCTTCCGTGGTAGTTGGGCTCTGGCTGGAATTGCCTGGAAGCATTTTCACTGGTGTGCTGGTCCAGGGAAGCAGGGTGGGGAGCAGGGATGGGATCAGCTGGCAGCTAGAGGAGCCTCTGGAGAGCCAGGTCAGTCTGTGGCAGCAGCCTGGCATTGGGTGTTCAGTTTTATAAAGACTTTCCCCCAAAAGGAGTCAGTGGGACTCCACACATATGTCTGCTGTAGATGAATGCAGCCTGTTGTTGGCTGTGTGCATTAGAGCCTCGTGATCAGTATCATGTGAAAATACAGATTATAACTGATAGGAGGAGGCAGCCCAGAGCCACAGTCTGGATGTTGCTGGAGTTTAGCAGCATCTGCTATAAAATTGTGGTCATTTGGGAAGAAACACATCTTGGTTGTCATTCTCCAAGACAGGAGACTTTAGGCATGTGAATAATCTTGTCTGGACTGAAATGTTAGTAATTTTGGCCAGGGTTTTATTTTAATGGCGCATTTTGTACAGAGAGATTGTACAAATAGTTTACTGTTACCAGGGAGTACAATAAGTATTACTGAACAGCTGCTGGAAACTTTGGGTTGTTTTAGTGGCTTTTTTTTTTTTTTTTTTTTTTTTTTTTTTTTCTGGTTAAACATGGACTATCAGTTTCAGTCTGGACTGGAACCAGTGACCAGGTGGTGAAATGCTCTGTGTCTGATAAACTGCCCCCTGCCTCATTCAATCACCTGTGGAAATGTCTTTCAATGTGACAGACACTTACAGGTTAGAAAACAGAGAACATTTCACTTCAGTTATTCAGTTACTGAGTTTTGCTAAAAATGGAAGTGGGATACCCAGGAAAGGAATCCAAATGGATATTAAGGGCACTGACTTCTTATTCTAATATTACCCAAGTGGGAAGAAAAAGCATGTCAGTGCATTGCTCTTTCTGTAATTATGTAACACTGTTTAGCTGATATGTTAGGTTTTTTTTCAAAGTACTGGTCTTTTTTTAAAGTACTGGTCTTTTGACAACTGTTCTATTCTCCATTTTCAGCTCAGGATGTTGGTGACTGCAGTGATAAAGCTGAAGCTTTTGCCTCTTGTAAATTTGGTGTGTAGGCTTAAAAATTATTATATATTAAGTTTTTTTAGAAGTACATTTTGTCTGTACAACCACTGTATATCATTATTTTATTACTTAGGAGGTGTTTGAAAAGATTAATTCCCATCTTGTTCTTTAGTCCTGATTCTCAGCTTCAGACCTGGAGGTGAATCTCACAAATTTCCTCACCCTGGGTCACAGCTGTCACAAGCTGCTGTGCCCCTTTGGAATGAGTGACTGGCTTCTGCAGTGTGCAGCCAGGACTTCACTCTCTCAGACAATGTGAGACTCCAGATCCAGAACTAAGTTTAGTCTTAGTGGCCATAATGGCCAGGCATTTTCACAGTAACTTCAGAGATGTAAATAGTGCCATCTCAATAAGGTTGTTAGGAGTCAATACAATTTCTGAATATAGCTAAATTCCACACTAAGCTGTCAAGAAGAGTTAACTGTGAAGTTTTGGAACATTTTTCATAATACCCAGCCAGCCTGGTAAATTGTGAGATTGTATCTGATTCCATGAAAACCAAAATAAAATTATTTTTACATTAAAACTTTTGAAAATGTGAGTCACATATATAGCAAAACCACAAGAGAAATAATCCAATTTTATTTTTTTTTTTTTTAAACCTTCATACTTTGGTGATCTAAACTTAAGATTTTGGGTGTTAACATTATTTCTAGATTCTAAAAATGTCAAACCCTCAGGCTAATTTTGCTGTTATTTTTTCTATGTGTACTTCAAGTGAGCTCATTGAAGAACAAACATGTTTCTAGTTTATGCTGAAAGATACTTGAACTATTTTAATACTGAATGCAGCTCAATATCAATGAAATGTCATAATGCTTTAGTAAGGTTATTTTGGTTTAGTTTTCAGAGGAAATTTGTGTGAAAGGCAGTAAGAGATCTCCAATCCCTCAGTTGTTTCATGCCAAAGTTGTCTGTGGGTTTGCTTTAAATTAATTTAATCTCTGTGTATCAGTCATGTGTCTGTGTTTCAAATACTCTAACATTTACATTTCCAGGTTTTTAAATTTTGGACTTCTTAATCCAAACCTTTCTTCTTAAAGCCTGTTCTGCAAAGGCTTTAAGCCTAATAGAAAAATTTATTTTAGCTATCATTTATCACTCCAAAACCTTTGGGGAAAAAATGTCACACCACTTCCTTGCCAAGTACAGTAGTTCCATTGATGAGGAAAAACTCCCTTGGGATGGTTATGAAATATATTTATTACTCTTAGAATGAACTTTTAAATGTTTCAGAGGCTGCTGACAGGAATAAGTGTATTTCTTAGATACCTTGCCATCACCTGAAAAATACAACATTCTCTGAAGCCTTCCCAAATTACAGAGATCTGTAAGATCTTGTGAGATCCACCACAGCAGAGGGCTGGACTTTTTGGATCCCCAGTTTGTGATCATACATGAAGGAAGAGTTGCTGGCTGCATTCTTGTGGGTGGTCACCAGCCTTGTGTGATAATTGTTGCTAATCACTGAAATCTGCAGCACCAGCTTGCCTCTGGTCCCTCAGTGACAGAGGGAGCAGAGAAGTGTACCTGGCCCCACATAGCTGGTACACATCTCAGCACTGGGGTTATAAATAAAATAATGATGTGCAGCATCAGCCTTGGCTGTGCTCTTAGTGCTTCAGCATCCCATTCTGCCCTGTCAGGTAGGCAGTGCTTGGCAAGGCAGCACTGCTGGGATTGCTTCCATAAGGGAGCATCTCTCAGCTCCCTATTTTCAGGGGGGGTTTAAATTAATTTTGCATGCTTGCAAATTCATAATGCATCTGTTTCTGAACTGAGCTTCAGCTTTAGTCTCAGGCAGGGAATTCTAGTGCAATTGCCATTTCTTTTAACTAAGCCTGTCCTGGGGTGCAGCCCAAGCAGGGAGACCAAGCAGTTCTTGCTGTAATAGAAAAAATATCTTAATTTCTTCTGGTCATGTGCTAAATGATCTCCCTTCTGGCAGCATCTCAGGCCCTTGTGTTGGAGTGATACCATGCTCTCTGTGGTCTGAGCCATATCTCAATGGAGGGCAAGAAAAAGAAGAGTCAAGTAGATGCATCACTGGCAGTGTGGCACAAACTTAAAGGACACACTGTCTTCATCTATCTTTTCTGTAGGTTTTTGATTTGTTCTTCTAGTAACCACAACATACAGTGGCTGGAGATTTTTGCTGAACCCTTCTGCAGTTGAGTTTGTCTTCTGAGGATCCACATGTTGGTAGGAGAAGGGAATTTCACTGCACTGCTGCTCACCTTGCTGTGCTGCATTTCACCTGTCACACTCAGATCTCCCTGGGCATCGAGGCTGGTGAGAAGTGCAGCACAATCATCTGCAACTCCCTTTGTGCACTTCCTTTTCTTGAAAGGGCTCTGTGAAACTGAGCTGAAAAGCAGCTATCAGAGAAAATAAATACTTCCAAGTGACTTCTGAGCATATAACCAACCTATGTAATATTATGACTGTATTAACGATGCCTGCTCTGTTCAATTATTTGTGATAATCATTGCTTTCTTTCATTTTTTAAAAAATGTGTTTCCTAGAATAACTCTCAACCTGATTGAGATCTCTGATGGTTATTGCAAATAACCTTAAAATACAGGGTAGGTCTGATCTAATAGAGGGCATTGGAGAGTAGGCACATGGCTGTGTCTTTGCTGTGGGAGTTTTCAAAGGATCTGTGGTTCCTCCAGACTTTTAAAGTGATTTTTCTGTGTCACACTTATGAATGGGGTGCAAAGGCTTCTGGTGGGGGGAGGGATTTGCTTCCTTAATGAGTATGTTTTCAAAGAAAAATTACATTTTCTTGTCACATGAAAGAAAGTAATGTGTACACAAATGCTAGCCATTATTTGGGAAATGGCTCAGGCTCAAAAATTCTGGCTGGAAACCATTAGGAAGAAAAACATTCTCCACCATCAATTAATGCATTGTTTTCTTTTCCTTTCATGTTACTAAGCAGGCCAAGAGATAAGGGGCCAGCTGTAATCCATCTTGTCAGATGAGTTAAGTCACTTCGTGTTATACTGGTCATCTGGAAAAAGAAAACTCCATTTCTCTCTGTTTGGTTTTTAAATCACATTTTTCAAATTATTGTTGCTTCTACCTTATGTTCTTGTATTCTACATGTAATGATTGAATGTTCTGATCCAAAAGTATATGACACATTAATTTCATTAATGTGTGTTTGGTTTGATTCTTAAAACCAGCAATGTAGATTCTGGTAATTAGTTGCCCTCTGTGTCTTGAGAGGTGCATCTTCATGACCAACTGTAATGACAGAGGATGGGATTCCCAGGGACACTTTGAGCTGGTGGTGCCCTCGGCTGGGGCACACACCACGTTGGTTTTGCCACCTCCAGCAGAAGGGCTGAACAAAGGCTTTGGGAAACAATGAGACTTGGTAGTAACGCCCTCAACTTTTACGTCTCATCTGTCACAGCCCAGAATGGGTGCCTGTCCTGCAGCCTGACTCTGCCCAGTTGCAGCCCTGGCAGTACTGAGCTGGCCAGCTGAAGTGCTGGGTGTTTCCTGACTGTCTGTAGTACCCCTGGTGGTGCTCAGGTCCAAAGGGAGGGCTGAATGTGGGCTGCATCTTCATCTGCTCTACCAGAGATCCCTGTGTGTGTGTGGCTTCCTCCTCTGTCCTTCACTCCAGCTGCTAAGGAAAGTGATGGCAGAAGTCAGTGTTAAAACCAGTCTTAGCAGAAGCTTCTCTGTCAGCTTTTGCAGATGCCTCTGACCACGGGGGACCTAGGAGTGAAACAGGTTTGAATCCTGTGAGCTCCATAATGTGGAATATTGGCTGGTGAGGATAATAATGCTCTCAGATCACTTGTTCTACCCTCTTAACATTTATATTTTATTGAAGCAATAGAATCAAATGCAGTAGCTCTTGTCTGATCTCTCCTACGTATGGCAAAGTTCTTTTTGGGTACAGGACAAGATCTTGATTTGTCAGTTTAAAGAGTTACAGTATAGGCAGTTTTGAATGCCTTTGCTGAAGTGCTGTCCCCCAGCTCAGTGCAGCTGTAGAAGGCACTGGTATCTACAGCCTGTGTTCTGCACTCATAAAGTCAATTTTAAGTAATGGTTTGTTTCAGTTTCACTCAGATTTGTATGCTAACTAACACAAATAGAACACATTCCCCAACCTTAAACTCACTGGGTTTTTTACACTACCCAGCTGATGACAGATGTTTCTGCCTGGACCCCAGGATCCCTCACCAGTGTTAGGGTGCATTGTCTATGGCAATGCTGATAGTATCCCCAGTCAGAGGAGATCTAACCTGTGGGGACCATGTGCATGGAACTGGTTCTGCTGTCCAAGGGCTGTACATGGGAGTGGTGAAGCAGCTGGAGCTCCAAGGCTGCACCCCCTGCATGGTGCTGGGATTTGTCTGTGCATGGAAAGGCTGTGGCTGCCTGGCAGTGGGGCCAGCAGAGCCCCAGCCAGCACTGCTGAGCTGTGCTTTCCAACAGATTGGTCACATCCCAGCTGATGGATGGCCACAGACTGGCCTGGGAGAGGAACCCTGCTTGGTTTGGGGCCAGGTGCTGCCAGGGCCAGCTCCCACTGTGGGACTGCAGAGAGCAGGTTCCCTCTCCCAAGAACACTGCCTGGCACTGCTCACTGTGCTGGGATAGATGGAGCCTCTGATCCTCCAAGAGTGATTTCATTAATATGAATCTTACGTAGGAGGACAGCTCTCATTTATGAAATAGGTTCAGTCTTGTGTGGGAAGCTGAGGAGAGGAGGAAGATGAGAAGAGGGATTTAACCCCTTGATTGCTGACAAGCTTTCTTGATTTAAAGAGGAGATTGAATAAGCTATTGCTGTGTAACATCAGGGAAAGTTTGCATAGGTCATGCATTGGCTGGGACACACAGCTGTGTTCTGCCTCTGTAGCAGATGTTCAGTAGTTTATTTGGTTCTTTGTAGTCTGGAAAGGAATGCACCTTGTCCTTCTGTCTGACTAGAGTTTTTCAACTGAAATTTCAATTTTAAAGTTGAAAATAATTTTTCCTTTTGTGTCAATGATGCTTTCATTTTTATTTGTTTGATTTTATTATCCCAGAGGTATAGGGTTGGTACAGAACACAGCCTGTTGTGGTGTCATGGTTTAGACAAAGATAGCTCCGTGTTTCTCCAACATTGAAATCGTCAGTTGTGCAACTCTGAAAGTGGAAAAATGTTAAGGACTGTTTATGTGATTGATAATTGAAAATGATAGAGACTAACTCTACCCAGCACCTCTGCCCAGTAACTTGGGATCAGATTCATGTTCCATTTGCTTTACTTGGTTTTTACGCTATCAGTTTTTAAGAATAAGTTAAATAAAAAACTTGTTCTGTTTGCTTTTAGACACAGGGTTGGGTATCTAAGAGCAAACAAAGAATCAAGAGCAGACTTAATAGTCTTGTTCCCATCTGCAAAGTATTTTAGCTATTGCTGTGTTGCATTTCAGTCTAAACAATTACATAACTTTATTTATATCTACAGACTTGTTTGGCAGTTCTGACATTATAATATAATGGAATAATATTGTTTATTGTTGGGCTTTGAAGGGGTGAGCTTTTCTCATATTTATTTGTATGTGTGTGTATATATATATCTATGTCATTGCTGAATGCCTTCATTCCTCTTTTTATCCCTCTTCATTGACTGTACAAATTATATCTAAGGTTGTATAATCCTCTTCTTGTGGTGAACCCATTTTAGTATGTTCCTCTCTTTGTCTTGTCACCTTCAATTGTCTGAAACAGGAGACCACAGCCAGTGTGTTTTTCTATCCCACACACTCTGGGGATAAGATGTGGGCAAGGAATCTTCCTCAGCAGAAACTCATTCTGTACAGAAGTGGGATGACTTCTTAGCAGATGCAGTTAATGATGCTATTCATTTTAATTCTGTTTCAGAACAAATATAGTGAGTTTTAATCTGTGGCTGGCAGGTTTCTTCTTTTGTAAATCACGTCTTCTGAGGCTATTTACATGAGATTTTCTTTTTTTTTTTTTTTTTTTTTGGTCCCCTCTCATCTTCTATTTCATCAAATAGATAATACCTCCCACAACAGCTTCCCAGGGCAAAATTGAAGAAGAGAAAAATAGAATGCTCTGCAGAACTGAAAACCATCAAAACAAGACAGTCCTGGAAGTTTAGTTTCCTGCCTTGGAGGATACTTTCTTTGCATTTTGCAATTGTGCATTTCTACTACTCCTTCACAGTGTTTTCTAAAGATTTCTTAATATGTGACTGTGGGGCTAGAAAGAGTAATTGATAGCACATCCAAACAACTTTGTTAAGTTGGCAGTGTTAAATGGATTTTTTCTGGGTTTTTTTGTTTGTTTTAAGCTAGAAAAAGGAAAAAATTAAAATAGTTACATTTAATTCAGAGAGATTGTAGTTGAATTACTTTTCATATGGTAGCGAGAAGAGTATGCCAGATTATTTTGTATTTCACAGAAAACATTGTTACATCAATATTATGTATTTCATCTCAAATTTCTGCCAGATAGGTGCCAAAATATTATATAAAAGCAACCTAATAAATACCCTCCCAGTATTAAAAAGCAAAAGCTACCTTTGATATTTTCTTATGAATGTTCCAAAACATCATATTTAGTGCTGTTAATTTATGCTCTGAGAAAAATAAAGTCTTTTTGTTCAGTCTTCAAGTGTGAAAGATTATTGTCACCAATTCCTGACGTTGGCCATTTTGAGGGGAAGTTGCAGATCCTGAGCAATATATGAGTACCCAGTGTAAAGAAAATTTCTATTCTTGTCCAGTATATGTCAGTCAAAAGATTTCCCAATTTTGTAGACATTGCAAAATGGGTGTGTGTTTTAATCAGGAGCATGCCAACCCACCTGCCTCTTGGGCATCCCAACATCACAGATTCTGAACAGGGTGATTTTTGTGATTGATTATCTATTTTTGAAGTGAGTTAGAAATGTGCAAGTTAGAAATATCAGCAAAGCATTATTCTGAAAATCAGATGAATTAAAGGAATTACTTTGCCAGAATTAACTCTTTCCTAATGGATCTCACTGGATTAGCCCTGAAATGTTTTCTTCTGAGAAGATGATAAACTCATTTTGTGTGTGTCTCATCTGTAGTGTCAAAAATCAGTCCTAGGCATTAGTGTGGAGCAAATTTCCATGGAGGGGTTTCTGTGGAGAAGAGGAAATCCTTATGGTTGGTTGTGGTGGTGCTGGCACAGCTGGCTCAGGAGCAGCCAGTGGATGTGCAAGGTTCTCTGCTGGCCTGTGAAGCTGCTCTGCAGCAGCATTAGCCCCCACAGTGATGATTTTCACAGGTAATGGCAATAACATGATTTGTGATCCAGTTTCTTTCATGAAGGCATTATGAAATAGTCTCCAAGTAGTAGCACTGCATTTTTGTCATTCTGGCATCATTTTGAAGTGGTGTGCTAGGTACATTACCCATAACAGAACAGCCTGTAAAACCTGTATGTGAATCTGTTGAGTGGAGTGGCATTCTCTTGAAAATCCTTCCTAAAAACCTGAGATAAAATAGAAAACTTCACTTGAGAAAAACAGCAATATTCATGTTTTCTGCTGTTCACATTGATACTAAATGGAAGCTGTTATATTAAGAGTTATTTCAAGGAGTAATTAAAAAAAAAAAAAAAGGATGGTTAAAAAACAAAAAAAGAGATGGTTTTAAAAAAAACCTATGGTTAAAAAAAAATTGTTGGGTGAGGTCAGAAAATAAGCAAGTTCTTGTTAATGATTTGCAGTGGAAGGAACCATGAGATGACAAAGTAATTTTTTTCAAATCAGCTTTAAGTGGAGAGATAATGGTGATAAGAGTGTGATATAATGAGTGTTACAGGGTGATGGCAGAGTCTGTCTGGCCATGGGAATGGGATGGTGCTGCCTTTGTATTTGGGAGTGTGATTTGCTGCAGGATGCTGGGGCAGGGCAGGAGGCACCACAAAGTGCAAAATCATGAAAAGAGGTTCAGGAACATGATAAAAATATTCCAGTTGAATCTTTCAGTGTTGTTTGAGTAAAGATAACTCCTGTATGAGAGCTGAAGCCTTTCAGGGTGACCAACTGCTCTATGCCTGCAACAAAAAGTACTGGATGTTGATTCCTAGGCAGTGGGGTGGTTATTGAATTTGTACTGCTGAGTAGGGCTCAGTAGGGCTACTCCATGTCTTTAGTAGTTTTGTGACACTGTTTTTTGTGAATTCAGCTATTTTCAGATGGGAAGTTACATTTTCTTCAGATTCATATGTGCTGCGTGGGGCAGGGTTGGTGGAGAGGCTGATTTTCTCAGTTTTTCTCTCTCCTAGATAGAAGAAATACAAATTATTTTATTTTAAAGAAGAAAAAAAAAAAGGTATTCACTTACTCTTAAAGCCTAAGGGGAAAAAGAAAATTAAATGTTTTGGGAACTGGCAAGACTCATTTCAACAATAGCTCCCTTTGTCTTGCTTTCATATATGGTGTTTGGTCTTTTTTTTTTTTTTTTCTTTTTCTTTTTTTTCCCCCTCCATGGAGCATAGTTTCCTTTCCTCCTTTGTATACAGATTTCTCTGGTAATTACAAGAGCTTGTCTGTTTGAATTTGTCACATTTTTGGCAGCCAGTGTTCATGTGCAGACACTGTTTCTGTAAAGGAATGGCTTACATGAAGTAGGAGGAGGGGACTAAGGCTCTTTTGCTTCTCAGCAAGCTTCTAAATCCAGACTCAGACACCAAATAGAGCAGGACAGGCATCCCCAACAGCTTGTGGACACTGCTCCTGTATCCATGAATTGCTGTGTTACTCTTGTATTTCCTCCTTAATGTAAATGAGACTGTATATAAACAGCAGATGCTCAGTGATCCAGCTATCAAACCCCATTCTTCAAAAGCATCCTCCTCCAAACCTTTCCCATCACTTCACCCCAGGCTTTGTTCATGTGTTAAAACTGGTTTATAACAGAAGCCAAACACAAGCACACACAGACATGCACACCCTACATTGAAAATATAAAGGGGAAATAGCAGCTGCTCAGGCTGCCAGGAGAACCCTTTGCAGAGATGTGCTGCAGTGGATGTCTCTGCTCTCTGACTGCTGGCCATCACCAGGGAGAGAGGGAGGGGAGCTCCTTGCTCTCCCACAGGTTACTCATTAGATCTTCCATCTCCAGCCCAGTGCTGAGCATTCACATCTCTGCATCAGTCTGGGCAGACTTCTCCTAGTGAGGTATCCCAGTTGTGGTGTGTGAAGGGCAGGGGTACCTTCTGCTATAGCTCACTTAATCTTTCTCCTCCTGTAGTTTCAATTCAATTTTGGAATTAATTAAAAAAAAAAAAAAAGTCACCCTTCATTTCCCAGTAGCTTTCTGTCAGGGTAAGAGAAATGAGCTGAATTACAAGTGTAGTATCTTGTTGTTCAGACTATATAACTCTTTGTTCTGCTCTGGTTATGAAACAAATAGCCCAGCAGGTAGGGGAGCAGTTTGGGATAGTTTGATTATTTTTTCTTTTTCAAAAGCTGTTTTCCTCCATGTCTTACTATGATCTGGTGTGTCAAACTACTCTTGATCTCCTTAGAAAAAGAGTTTGAGCTGTACTTAAAAAAAAAAAAAAAAAAAAAAAAAAGTTATTTTTCAACTTAGGGTTATTTATGAATTTAATGCTAAATTCTGCTGTCTCAGGATATTGGTTGTATTGTTTTTGCCAATTGGAATCCACTGCTAGACAACAGGAATTGCTAAAAAAATAGGAGAACAAAACTATATACCACAGTTTTTGAGCAGATTGCATTTCATTTCTGAGCTACATGTTACTTCATGCATCCTGTTCCTTTTCTTCACATGAAGGTTTGCAAACTCTATTTCCCAGGGAAATGCTGTTCAGTGAAGCTGAATTTGGCTGCCCATTAAGTGAAACCAATCTGCTGACAACTACTAATGGCTAGAAACAACTCTGGCAGTAGTTATTAAGGCTGGAGCAATCTGAAACTTGTCTTCTGATAATAATTTAGAAACAAATACTAGCCTTTTTTTTTTTTTGGTTTTTTGTTTGTTTGTTTGTTTGTTCTTAGCAGTTCTAATTGCTATACAGTTCAGAAAGCAGGGTGAGTTGGGCTTAGAAAATGTGAGCACGGGTTATGCTCAGCCGCGTTTTGTTACATGAAGTTAAAAACATAGAGAGTGTTGATTTGAAAGCAAACTAAGTGGTTGTCAAATTATAATGAGATGTCCAAAGTGTCATTTTAGTTAAAGAAATTGGCTTGGTTAATGTTGTGTCCTTCCTTAGAGAAGGAAAAAAAGAGGCATTTTACTGCTTTTAATAATTTTTAAGGGCGTTGTGTTTAGTAGAGATAGGAGTAATAAAACTAATGGAAATACCATTGGAAGTTGTAGCAGAGCTTCCTTTCATTTTGGCTATACCAAGATTTCCATTGTAACAGCTTCCAGTGTGAAAACTGCCTCCAGAACTGTTCAGGCTGTTTCTGAAATAACAAGGTGGAATTTCTTTTTACCCATTAAAACCATGCTTTTTTAAATATATCAGTAACCCATAACAGGGTCTTACCTTTTAAGAAACTTTTTCTGCAAAAGCATACTCTACTTTTTGCCAAGTTTTTAAGCCTCTCAAGAGGTACCTTTCTGGGAGGGAGTACTCAGGCTGCTTGAAGCCAGAGCTGGGATGGTGAGGATGAGGAAGGAGGTGAGGACAGGAGGCAAGGACAGCTGGAATCTGCAGGAGGAAAGGACTCGGACAGGACACAGGGCTGTGCCTGCTACCAGGTCTGCAGCCACGCCAGGCAGTCTCTGCTTTGGCTCATGGGAAGCTGTGGATGGATATACAGAGTTAAACCTGGGAAAAATCCCAGCTTGAAGTTTCCTGGCCCCTTTCCTTCTCTGGAAGACACAGCCTTGCTGAGTTGCTTTCTGGCCCCTGAATGAGCCAAGGGAAGCCAGCACCCTGTCACCTCTGCTTGGCAGAAGTCACCTTCGTGCCTGGATTATGAAAACTCATCTTCAATGCAAGAGTTAGAGGGAGGAAATTCCAGGCGAAGTTTGGGACAGTGCTGTAAGCTGTGATATTAATCAGCTCACATTGGGAAACCATTCATGAGGATGGTGCTGGTTTTTGGGAAATACTGCAAAGCAGCTGCACACCTTCTAGTGGAAATAGGTGCCACGAGTCTTTTTTAAGGCTGCCTCCAATTAGGGTTTTGGTGCAGGAGAGTTTCCTGTATCAGGTAAGCACAAGCACTGAATTTGGGGGTAAAGCATCTATCCTGCAGCAAATTCATGTTTCTAATAAAATTAGAAACAGCACACTGTTTGCAGTGAACTCTTGACTTTACTAGTCGGCCTTTTAAACATGAAATTCTTTGTATCAAATTAAAAACAGTATCAAATTAAAAACAATGCTCCTGTGAAGAGCATGGGTAACATCTGATTCCTTACATACCTTGTTTCCCTGGATTGGAGCCTGTCAGAGCTCCAAGGTCACACTTCCCTCTCAGAAATCCCTGCTAACTATTTAACCTTGATCTTCACTTTGCAGTGCTCTGCGAGCGTGTGACTCGTGCTGGAATAACTTAGCATGCTGTATCCGTAGTCATCACTGCAACTGGCAACGAGGGGATGTGGTTATTTATAAAGCCCTAGGCCATCACACAGTTTTAATAGACATTCACTTCCACATTTGTTTCCATTGAGATACTAAAAATATTAATCTCAGCTGCAATATAAACTGATTTTTTTTGATAGCGATAAGAAAAGCTGACACTCAGAAAAGCTTTTAATTATTTAGGAGATTGGATTGTGTTTTCTGCATAGGTGCAAACTCTAATTAGTTTCCTCTTACTGTTTTTTTATGGCATGTTTTTTTTCTGAAATGATAGAAGGTCATCAGACTAAAATGTTGCCATTGTGAGGAGGAAAACATGCAAATTTTTAGTATTTTTTCCAAGTTGCTTTCTATGCACAGTATAGTGAAAGAGCCACTTGAGGCATCTACTTAATTTGCTGATTTTTAGTGTTTGCAATATTAGGCTTCAATTACACTGCATTATATCACTTTGAATTTTTTTTTGTTTTGTTTACTTTATGAAGGGGTTTAAATTGTACTCAGAGTATGTTTTGTGCAGTTCTGCCTTCCTAGAATGTTGGCTCCTTTGGCTTTATTCTCTCCATTTTCTTTCTGTGTCTCCAAGAGTAATTGCATGTAAAATAAATTTGCTGTATAAAATTTGTGTGCTGCAGTGCAATATAGCTGAGCTGCTTTTCCTCTGAGTGTAGGAGGCAGGTGCTAAAGGAAGCAGGAGTGATGCAGGGAACTTCAGACAGGTGCTGTGTAGGAAACCTGAAATGTTGGAAAGGTGTTGGAAGGCAGGAGACACATGCCTGTGTGTCTTTGCAGTCATCAAGACATACTGATAGGTCTTAGGGGGAAAATGAGGGAAAATTTACAGTGACAGTAGTACTCCAGTAGTGTAGAGTTCATGACATGCTGCCCTTTGGATAGTTTCTTATACATTCTTCTGGTTTATAGGCTCTCCCTTTGCTAAGTAGTTTGTTTTTCAGATGTCTCTGAGCATCTGCAGCCCTCCTCAGGAGGTTTGTGTCTGTATGTGAATACAATAATTAAAATGATAAAAAAATCAGACTTTTGGTATTTAGATGGAAAGGGTCAAATTCACCAAATGGGTGTTCTTTAACATCATAGTCCTGAATATATATTCAGTGAATTGACATTTTTTAACTGAAGGTTTTAACCTAGTTTCAACCAGTCTTCTGAAGAGGCTGGAATGCCAGAGGGCCTTTAGACTTGCAGGTGAAGCTTTACTTTTATTGCCTTTTTTTCTATATGACTGAGAATGCCACCATTTCTGGAAACAGCAGTTGACTAAATATCCAGATGTTATTTTTTTTTTTCTGTGATTTTTATGGCTCTTTCTACCATATGGTGGAAACATTTCTTGAAAGAAGAACAGAGTTGGTAAAGTAAAAAGAAATGCTCCAATATCTCCATCCAAAATCCAAGTCTGCCTTGGCACTGCATGACAGAAATAGGATGTTCAAATTCTTCTTTCTTTCCAAGAAGCTATTAATATTGAGCATCATTGCCAGAGAGCCTCACCTGGTATTTTGCATCCTGCTGGGCTTCCTTCTTTGCTGCTCATTCCTAATCTCCAACTCATCTAAAGGAAGATTGTGGAAGAGGCTGAAGCTGAACACTGCATGAGTGTTGCTCCAGAGTCATCCTCATTTTATCAACAGCAAATCTGCAGTAGACTAAACCTGGACAAAATAAATCTATCCAGAGGACTACCAGTGTAAAAAGATAAAATGTGTCCAGTGAAGAGCTCTCTAGAGCCTTTTACTAGCCAAAATCCTTTTTTTAAAATGTAGTGTCTTCCAGTCAATCCACCATTATGCATCTTTCTATGTGTACATAATGGAAAGCAATTAATTATAAGTGAAAATCCAAATAGCCCTTTGGTAACCGAAATTTCAAATACATCTTATGGCAGACCTGAGCCATGGGTCTGTTGAGAAAGGCTGAATTTGGCCATCCTCTTTGTAATGGAATGTGGTACAAGAGAAATAGTTGATGCAGCTTCCCAGTCCTGGAGAGTACTCTGCTGATGTGCTGTTCATAACTGATATTAAAGGTTGTGTGTCTGGGACAGAAAGGAAGTTCATTCTATGTTTTCAGATCATTGGGAGATTCTAGGGAAGAACTGACCTGGTATGTTTTAATTTTTGCTGGGCTGCAAAGTAACAGTTTAAACTGATAAAAACTTTCTTTACTAAAAGGTGTTACTAACCCAGAAAGAGAATCTCATCCAGCCTTCAGTGGCTATTGCTTCAGGAACCTGTGATTGGAAGAAGGAAGAGATTTTCTCCAGCAGTTAGCATTTGAGTCAGTTTGATAGGTTGGCAGGTGAATTTAGCTGTCTGGTGCTAGATGAACCTTGAAATCAATCTTTGGTGCTGTGACCTGTGTGAATGTGGTGAATATCTCAATATTCTCTTGGTTTTGGTGATGTGTCACAAGGATAAGCTGGATGTGTTACAGAAGTGCATCTGTCCAGGTTTTGTTAACATGAAGAATTGCTGGGCTGTTTCCATGCCCTGTGCCTTTCATTTACTCAGTAGTTCATCTTCCCTTGTCTTCTTCTAAGCCTTTCAACCCTTGCTCAGGTCCTACCAGCTTCTATTTAGAATAAAGGAGGAAGTTTGCAGTACATGGGTTATTTTCAATGTTAACCAAGCCCAAACACAAGCCAGGAATTCTAACTGGGCACTGAGGATTTCCTCAGAAGTAGCCAGGAATATTGAATGGCCATAACACACAGCTTGATGTTCATACTGGTGGCAACAGAGGAAGAAGAAAAACTCAGAAGCCAGACATTTTCTAGGAGGGAAGTGACAGAAAGTGGCCCCAGCAGACCCAGTCTCATCATGCCTCACTGCCACCAGGATGGCTCTGCCTCTCCATCCATTCCCATCCACCCCAGCTGCCAAGGCTGGATGTTTATCCATTGCACTCAGGACAGAGAAGAGACTTCATTTGTGTGACACAAGCATGGCAACAAAGGACTAGGCAGCAGTTCCAGTGTTTTCATACCAAACTCTTTCATGCAAACCAAAACTGGGTGCAGGAGAAGAATGGGAGGGGTGAAGATCTGGTGGAAGTCCTCCAGCAGCCAGCCAGTGTCCCAGCTGGAGACCTCATTTTATTTCTGCCTCTTCAATGGGCAGATCACTGAAAGGGTCCTCCTTAAAACTCTGCTGGTTTACCTGTGCTCTGCAATATCACACTATGAATACATGGCTTAACAAGTAAACAGAATTTTAAGCAGATTATACTGACAGTTGGAAAACACACACAAAAAAGCTCAAAGCCTCAAAATAGCTGTTTTCAATTTTCACTGCTTGAATAGAGTTTCAGAAGGATTTAACCTTTGTTCTTTGATCATGGCACAAAAGAATATATACATGCAAACGAGGAGGCTGAGGTAATGATTATATGCAAAGATGCTGCTAAGTATATAATTAAAAACTGCCCTGTGAGACACCCCCAAATTTTATATCCTAATTTTATTTTATACTGCCATTTAGAGGAGGGATGAATTCACCTCTCCCACGCACTCTTTGCACCTGTTTCATATAATGGGCAGATTCAAAATTCATCTTTGTAAGAAGTCTGATCTATATTATTCAGTTAATATTATGCTGTATTTGTTAACCTAAATTTTGCCCTCATCAAATACTTCAGTCTAGACTAATTGGCTTCAGTACTTAGCATTTAAATTATCAAGCAATGGGGTCTGTGAAAATTGATCTCCCAACGTTTGATACTAATTCTTTGTTTTCTATTTCTTCACTGAGAAAATTGCAGCAATTGTTCTGCAAAGCTTGAAGTTGAAGGAAATAAGCGTAGACTTACAGCCACACCAATGTCAGGAAGAGATTTTTATTTTAGAACATGTTATTTTATGTGATGGGATGCTGAAATCAGGAATTCTGTAACCTTGGAATCATAAAATATCACACTGTAATGCACACCATTTAAAATTACAATGTGATGAAGAATGTAAAGGTAATATCGATGAACCAAGGCAATTCTACACTAGTCCTTGTAGTTTCTGTCCTGTCACTGATATTTTTGTACTCCTACTTTTCACTTCTATGGGTTTTCTTCCCTAACATGACTTGATGTCTCTTCACATTTATATGAATCTGAATATATAGAATAGGGCCTTGATAGCAGCAGAGGCGTCTGCAGCAGTGCAAAGACTAATAGTAGAGTTGCAGAAATAATAAACTGCAGCATCCAGATTTTCTACTGACAAAGGTGGGAAATTTACATTTGCTGGGTTTTTCTTTTTCCTAATTCACAAGCTGCTGCATTGTTTTGAAATAATTTCCCCTATAAAACATATCTGAGCAACAGCAAGCACTTCAGTGTCTGAGATACTGCAGAAATCCATTGCTGTTCTTCCCAGGCAGGAACATTTCTCAGAGCTGTTAGCAGTAGCACTTGCAGCATGTGTGTTCCTGGTTTCTCCATCTCATACACCCATTTTACGGAAAGGGAGATAGGGTTGAGGAGTACCAGATACATGTATTGATCCTCAGTGTCTAAGATTGTCTAGATACCAGTGTGCTTCTGTGACCCTTGCTGTAGTTTCATAGGTTCCAGCGCTGAATGCATCTAAACAAAATGGGTCTTTCCACTGATAAACTCAGTCAGAGGAACAAAACAACCTTGTAGATGTGGTGTTTAGCAGACTACAGACTGTAGTCCGAGCAGACTTCCAGTGAGGTCAGATCTGAGCAATGAACTTGTATTTGAGAAGGGGATTCCTCCTAAGATTTTGGAAGCTTTATCAGAAAAGCAAAGGGGCCAGCCCATGAGTTGCAGAAGAGGAAGAGAAGCTGTTGCACTGTCTGCAGTTACCTGATAGGTGATGCCAGTTATTGCTCTTCACGTGGAAATACCGTCAAGGAGCTGTGCTTCTGCACTAGGAACTGTTTGCTATAAATCCCAGTTTTATTTGTAGCCCTTTATGGCTGTGGAAATGTTTCCCTTTCTCAGTTCAATACTTCTAGTGCTCTGTGCCATAAGTTACGTACTTGCATTTCATTAATGCTGCTGGCAGTTCACCTCATTGGAAGGGCTGTGATCCATCATCAGATTCTGCATCTCAGATTCTGGTCACGATGTTTTCATGCTCCTTGCTTGTTGTATTCTCCTCTGGCACAGGATGCTGTGCCTGCAGTGCACTGTTGGCATTGGGCTGCCCCATAATAATGAATGATTTGTCACTGGTCACTTGAAATAACAGGCTGCCTTCCTGCCTGGCACTGCATTTGCAGGAGCACAGTGTCTGTGAGGAGCCAGCTCTGTGCTGTCCTGTGGCTTTTGCAGAGAGTGGGGAGGCACTGGGGGGATGTGAGGACCAGCCAGGCACTGGGCAAGGAGGCTGGAGCCACAGTGGGACATCTCAGCCCTGGGTGCCCTGTCACGTACACGGCGTGTGGCTCGGGCTTTGTGGGCTCTGAAGGAGCAGCCAGCTGCAGGAGAAGCTTCACTGTGTGAATACAGAAAATAGAAGGCAAAGGAGTGTGGGTGTTTCATGCACTGGGTAGCTGTAATTACAGATTTGGATTCCTGGCAGCACTGAATGCACTGGAGGAGCTAGGGCCAGATGGGCAGAGCCTCCTGGTGCCTACTAGGAGCTGTTTCAATGCATTTTCCTAGTATCAATCACCAATTTGTGCAGCTTGGTGTTGCTTTTTTTGTTTTGTTTTGTTTTTTTTTTAATTTTTATTCTATTTTTTAATTTTTTTATTTTATTTTTTTAATTTTTAAAATTCTAAATAACAGCAAACAAACAGCAAACTCTCATGACTCACACAGTATCTCTTCACTGCTGTTAAAACTGTGGCACATGCACATAAATTGGAATGACTCTCTAATTTATCTGCAATGACCACTGTGTATTTCTTGGGGGAAGACAAGGTGTCTTCCTTTATAAACTTCTCAGCTGTCTCCTTAGATGTACTGCTTTTCTGTACCATGTCAGAGTCTTGCAAATAATAATGTAATTACTGTTGTAATGAAGCTCAGGTAACAGGTGATGGAAAAATGCTATTCTTCACAGCTAGAAAGCAAAGTTCAAAGAGCAGGTGATGTGATTGCTGAAGATTGTGCAGGATTTTCATACAGGAAAAGAGTTTTGAAATAACTGATGATAGTACCAGCTGTTTCAAAATAAGGTGCAAGAATAAGGCTTAATCCCACCCATTCTCAAAGAAAATTTTATCATCAGTTTCAGGATGCACTAGGAATGGCCTTCATTTAATTAGTTTTGTTTATTGCAGCTAAGCTTTGGGCACGTGCTGTGGAAGGGCACACAGACCACCACTATGTGATAACCTGCTTGGCAATGTGCTCTGCCTTCTGAGGAAGGGGAGTTTTCTTGTTCCACCTGCATTCTGGTTTCTGCCACACCACACCATGAACTCATGAATTCAATGCAACAAATCCTGTACTAATGTATGGGTATTTACTCTGCAGAAATACAGCTTTAATCACATTTTTTAACTAGAGCAGAAAAAGTAATTTTTAGAGTATGTTATTTGTAGGGTTTATGGAAGACAGTTTTGCTTTTTTTTTGTCATTACTGAAGACCATTTGTTTTTCTACACATCAGTGACTATAACAGGATTGACTGATGTTTTTGGCAAAATTCTCAATGAGCCACAAGCAAATTAGTTATTTCCTCCTCTTGACTATTATGTGCTGTTGCTCACTGCCATTGAACAGTTGCTGTGGATCAGTGAGTAACAGAAGAATCAAGCAGGTCTGTGAACACTGCATAGGGGATGGAGGATCCTCCTAGATGGAGGCTGTTTCTTTATTTACCTGTCATGTTGGCAACCTTCCTAATCTTGCCTGGAGTGCAACCCTTACAGCAGATGACCAGCAGCTTCAGTAGGTGGGAGCTGGGCCTTTTCTTTCTTTGGTTTGCTTCCTTTTCTCCAGTGATGGTGTGACAATATTACCTCTCTCTCTTCCCTATCTCCCTTCTCCTTCTGAATAAATCAATAATCCTCAAGTGGTGGAGAAAATTTTGAGATTTGTGCTTTGGCACACACTAGAAGTTAAAAACAAGGGAGGAGGAACATGAGCATGGCACATCTCAATCTTACAACCTGGAGGCTGAAGCCAAGATTATTTATTAATGCTGATAGTAGCAGTATTGCAGCACATAAAGTAACTGCTGATTTAGGCAAATTGAAAAAATTAAATTTCTCAGTAAAAGTGTGTAAATCCTCATTCAGCTTTGGCCTTACTGCCTGTGCTTCTGCTCCTGACAGGGTGGCCAAGATAAACAGAGCTGTGCTGTTCTGAGAGTGACCCATTTGTGGCTGGAAGATTTGGCAACAGCCTTATGAATCAGTTTGCATGAAGGAATTATTGTGAACATCTAATTAATAGATTTCAGGCCAATTTAGTGTTCAGAAATAGTGTATGAACAAATTATTGCCACTGTTTTCCTTTGCTGCCTGCCACTTGTAATTGTTTTTTGCATGTTTTCATACATGGCTGAAATCCTGATAATAACTCAGGAATAAATCATTACCAACAGTGTTCCATAGGATGATTAATCATTATGATTCAGAGAGACTGGCTATGTGGTCATTAGCATAAATAACAGGTTATTTCTCTTTTCTTGATCAGATTATTGTTCTGCAACACCTTATGGTCATGGTTAGAAAAAACATGGCCATCAGTTGAACTGCTTTGCTCAAACATTTGAATAGAGTACTTTTTGATGCAAACAGACTGAAAAATCAAGAGAAATTTCTATATTCTGTAAAAGGTTATACTTCATACTATCTTGAACAATCAGTATCAAACTCACTATTTTCTGAGTGTTCATAGAGGTGCCTTCTTTCCTGATGGAGATCTGTAGGCTGAAATGTTATTAGTTGATGCAGTGAAGCTGATAACATTAAAATATCAAGACTCCATTTAACCTTCTGTGCCATTCCCCCTATAGTCTTGTTTGAGACTGGCACAATATTCTAAAAATGTTGTCAAAAATGCTGTAGAGAGGGAAATAATAATTTCCATAAGCCTGCTGTCTACACTTGGTAATACAGCTGTGTGCAGCCATCCCTCCCTGCCACAGGGGCACACAGCTGACTTGTGTTCCCCCTTTGGCTCACCAGAACCCTCAGGGGTTTTTTGGCAAAGCTGCTTCCTTGCCAGTCTGTCCCCACTCCAGATATTTCTGTAGGGTTATTCTGTACAGGATGCAGGACTTCATACTTGTCATTCTGAGCTTCAGGAGGCTCCTGACAGACCATTCATCCCTCCAATATTGACCATCTTCTTGATCCCACCCACAGCCTTGCTGAGGGCATTCTCTGTGCCACTGTTCAGGTCATTGATGAAGACATCCAGCAGTGTTGGCCCCATTGCCAGTCCCTCAGACACTGCTAGAAATTGGCCACCATCCTTTGAGTCAAGGATACAGTCAATTTTCCATCCACAGTGGTAATTTTTCTAGTTCATGTCTCACTAGTTTGGCCATGTGACTTAAAAGTCCATGTCTCAAATACAGGACTCTCAGTTATCTGCCCTTCTCCTACACTAGAATATCCTCCAAACAGTAAGGAAAAGTTCATGAGAAAGAGAACTCTAGAGAAATAGTTCTTTTTGTAGTCATGTTACATGCTTGATGAGGATAGAGGCTGTCAGGTTGAGAGTCAGGTCTTGGGTCTTCATCACCTCTGCAGCTCAGGTATGTGGACACACATCTTCCCAGTTTGTTGTCCTTCTTCTTGGGTGAATTTTGATTTACATGTTCTCTAGCAAATAGAGATTATTTTGGCAGTCATTTAATCAGCAGACCTGATTTGTCACTTATTCCTCTTTGAGTTTATGGGTCTCTCCTGTTAAATACAAGGACAGGGCTGCTGTTGCTCCTTCCTTTCAGCAGCTTTCCCAAGGCTGAGGCTCAGCACTAATCTCCCTTGCCAAAATGAACGGGCAGGACAGTGTCTAAAAGGAGGTGTGACCACCCAGCTCCAGGGGGAAGAGTTTTGAGACCAACACCTACATCAGCACATTTAACATGGAGTGCTAGGGTGAGGATCATATGACTGTTTCATGCACCATATATGAATTACAAGTACTGAACAAGAAATTTTGGTCAAAGAGAATTTAAGAAAAAAAGTTAAGCAAATGTTTGCTCAGTTATCCCTTTACATTTTATTTCTTCTAGTCACCTTGACTCTTCACCACTTTCTTTACATTTTTCTCTGTTATTCTGCCATCAGGCTGTACTCCTCATGTTAGGAACTGGGAGTTTGTTTTTAAATACAGATTCTTCTTTTAATGTCTGGCTGAAAGGGTTGCAGCATGGTATGTGAACTATGGAGATAGTCCATAGACAGGTATTTACATTTCTTGTTAACAGTCTCCCTAAAACCTAATTTAGGATATAATGAAAACTGATGGAGTCATGTTGGACTGCAGATAAGGGCTTCCTGCAGCCATTCCAGTCAGTTCTAGCAAAATGAAAATGCTGTTGCAGTTAATGATATCAAATTGTTTTTGCTTACTGTGGTAGCTGGGAGCTCTGTGGCACAGCTCAAGTTTAGAATAGAGCAAGAAACTCTATGGAATGTTTACAGTCAGAAATAGATTCCTCTGGACACTTGGACATGTCTGCATTTACCCTAATTGTGTTTCATGCCTCAAGTAATTCACTCCCTGGGTGTGTCACCTAGGGATTTAACTGAAAAGTTCAAGGAGAGACATCTGATACTTTTCTTTGTTATTTTTTTAATATAAAATGAAGTATGTTAAACTTAAGCACCAAATGTTGAAATAGTGAAAATTCTTTAAAACATACATTTACATTGTCAACTTAACAGCAAATAATTTACAGGAAAATTAAAGCTGAATTGGCATGAAGAGCTTTTAGTTTCACGTTCCATTTAGAAAATGTTTTACTTAAAGGAAAAGGAAAGAATGAGGGGGAAAAAAGGTGTATTTTTTTAAAGGCAACATATTTGAATGTGGAGGAATGTAGACAAATGTAGACCAGGCTGCAAATTCGACTGATGTGGCTGCTTTTCCTCAGATGGAGCTGGAGCACTTTCCAGGTAGCTGAGGTGGAGTTTCCCCATAGGGATACATGAGTGGTACCTCAAGCACATGATTTAGGGTGTTTGGGAGGACTGGCATAAATAATTTTTATTAGTACCTACACATTTGGGCCATCTCTATATGTATCATGGGGTACAAGTATGTTAAGCATTTAAAAAACATATTTTAGATGTTGAAGATCTGGGTTTAGTTATGCTCCATTTCAATGCAAACAAAACAAAGCTCATGAAGAATCCCATGCATGCTTTGTCCTTAAATCTAAGCACTGTTCTCCTTGAGTCAAGTAAGTACAGTTTCCTTGGTGATCTTCATGTGTCAAGCACTGAAGTTTTAACTTTTTGTTAATCCTTTTCTATTTTAAAGAGAGTATTCTTAGCAAGAATCAACAGAGCTTTGCCAAAGGCATGTTATTAAATAATGGGTGGTCCAAGTGTAGGTTTCTGTATTAGGGTATCCAAATTTTTTGCTTAAGCAGGCACTTTTTGTACTTATTAAATTTGCTTGCAGATATTATAAGTTACTAGAATTTATGTGTTCCCATTTTTTATTAAAAAAAGGAAAATTTCCATATACTGGACTGTGAGGTTGTATCTGATTTTCGAAGTTAAAAAGTGAAAATGGGGGAGTAAAGAATTCATATATGTATAATTTCTAAAACTCGTATCATTAGTGTTTAGGAAGTTTTGCTCCTTATAGAATTGCTTCTTAAGGATTCTGAATTCTGTTTATATGCAAATAAACTTGAGTCTGCAGCTATTCACGTGTGAATCTGTTCTCTTTGTACTCCAGGAACCACCATAGTAATCCTATTAAAAACCCTTAGTGCTGTGTATATGGCCCAGTGAAACTGGAGGGATGCTCTAGGCAAGTTCTTGACCTAAACCAGAGAGGAACAAGTTGAGTTTGGGTCCAGGCAGAGACCAGGGTCCTGGCTGTTGGGTGAAAATGTGTTTTGTTTTGCAAAGGAAGCAACTGTGACATGGTGGTGTTTGAAATCCTTCAGTACAAATCCAATAATGTTAATCTTATAAAGTACTTCTTTAGTACAGATATTCCTTCACTTTCACTGTATTGTTTCTTCTCCCTTGCAAAAACAATTTGCCAGAAATGGAGTTAATCAGGCTGTTGGTAGTGACATGTATATGAAGAGAACACAACAAGTAAGAAAGGTACATGAAAATGGAAAGAGGGATAGAAATGAGTTTTTTCCCAGATGTGACAAGATATGCTATGTGGACTGAAGGGTTCACAGTCTAAAGTGAGATGAGGAGAAGCAACAGGGAAGAGGAAAAGAGAGGGCAGTGATGCAAAATTCATGTTATGTGTTCACATGTGTTCACACCTTCATGGGGTGACTCAAGGTGTGGACTCTGAAGAAAAGTTGCAATCAGGATTTGTTTTTTAAATACTTTCCCTAAAAAACAAGAAATGCAGAGTGAGATTTAGAGTCAGAGAAGCACAAGTGGAAAGTCCAAGAGCCAGAGATAGGAGAGCTGCTGGCCAAGGCTGGGACAGGCTGTCTCTTGTCTCCAGGGAAGCTGGAGCTCCCTGCTGCAGGGCTGGGCAGGGGGCAGAGCAGGGGTCAGCTGCTGTGCAGGAGAGCCTTTCCTCATGCTAAACCCACAGGATTTCTTATCTTCATCATCCCCACAGCTGGGGAGCCCATCTGAAAGAGTGACTGAAATACGGGACCTTCTCGTATCAGTGCTTGTCACATCAAAGCAGTGTCAGGAGGAATCAGAGCTGATCTGATTTTGTCATCACACCAGGACTGGGATGCTTGCCAAACTGGACTAGAAATGAAGTCACGTTCATGTTCTGATATGCTAAAAACAGATGTGTTTTCAATGGATTTGAGGTTTCTGTAGGATATTCTTCTAAGTCCAAAGAAATGTGATTCTATGATTTTAGTCTGAAGGTGGGTGACCCTGTTGTATTGTGGAGGGGAAGTATGCAGAGATCAAATCTTCTGAGTTTTTCCCTCTTTCTCTGCCATGCTGGACATGTGGATGCTGTGTCCCAAAGTAACATCTTAGTTTAAATTTTGTGAAACTCATACTAGGACATGACATGTAATTAAGTCACCATCCTGGCATAAACACTGTCAGTCATTAATGGAAACATAATTAAGTGTAACATGATTTCTTTTGTTAAGTGTTCTGCTTATTTGTGTGGTGTTGCAAAGATGATAAAACTGCTGGAGATTTTCCCTATCCTGCTCTCTTGCTTATCTTCCCTCAGATTGCCTGTTGCACAGAACTCATTTTGCATTTGTTTTTTTCTGTCAGCCAAACATAATTCAGTTTTTAACAGTCTTGGAGTCAGAGTAGCTCCTCTTTCCTATTTCCTGTCTCTTTACTGAGTCATCACATGGCAGCAACTCCAGCATCAATTGTCAGAATTGGAGGAGCAAGTTTATTTTAATGTTTCTTTGAAGCTCAGCACTGGAGGAGAGGCGAGGGCAGCCCTGAGGTCAGAGGCAGCTCTCTGCACACATGGATGTTTTTGTAACTCTTGGCTGGGGAAGGGAGGCTGGTGGGTCCCACCTCACCAGCAGATCCCTTTGGAAGTGCTCCTGGTGAGGATACTTTCCTAGGAGCTCCTGGCAGAAGGGTGATCTGTGTGTGGCACAGAGAGGTGTGCTGCTTTGCACTCCCTGCTGTAGGTAAAGCTCTTCTGTAATCACCTCTTAATTATATTGCTTTTAGCTCCTGGCACGTTTTCTTAGAGCCTTTAGCCAGAATTTGATGCTCACTTTCCTATACCCATCTGATAAATGGAGACATAGATTTTTTTGTTAGAGATTGGCTGATTTCCTTCAATCATCTCCTGTTGCAATTACCCATTTCTTAATGATAAGAAATGCTTCACTGGTTGGCAATCTGATACAAGGCTGTAATTATGAACTAGCAAGATTTTGCTTCCTTAAAATTCATGATCTTAAAAAAAAAAAAAATCATGTTCTCATCGTAAAAAAAAAAAAAAAAAAAAAGTGAAATATTGGCAGGGTTGAGCTTAAGTTGTTCCAAAAAGCATTGCCCTGGGGAATCTGAAGGAGCTCTGTACTGAGAGCTGCTTTCCTTCTTCTGTCTCCAGTGGTGACATTCAGAAGTACATAATTTAGGACATGAATATTTTCCTTAGATGTATATTTCATGAAAAGGTGGTGGCTCTAGGTGAATTCTTAACTTTGTGCCATGGTTTCCAAGATCAGAATACAGCATCTCATATAACTTGAGACCTTAAAAGTTCCTACATATCATGATGGTGTGTCCAGGTAAAATGTGCAGATGGACATGCAAGCAAATAGAGCAGTAAATTAGTTGTTCTGGGTTTTCTTTATGGTGTCATCCACAATTTCTTAAGGCTGCTGTGTATTTCCCACAGCTTTTGCCAAAAGTGCCCTCCAGCTGCACTGATGGAGCACCAGCTCCTGCTGGCCAAAGGGAAGGGTGCCTTTGCTGCCTTTCCCAGGCAGAGCCCTCCTGCCTGCAGGTCTCTCAGAGCTGCCTAAAGAAGATTGAAGGTCACCTCACCAGTATTAACCCCTGCACTTTTCACACCTCCAGGGATAATCCATGCCACCAGAAATCTGCCTCTCCAAGTCATATCTTTAAGGAATACTCTAGCAGAGACCAAGAGAATGAATCTACCTCTATGGCCAGGGACTGGGACAGCCAGAACAGCCTCCTTGTCATAATGGGCAACATTTAGTTCCTTTCATCACTGGAAAACCAACTATGTTCTGTTTTTCTTAAGTCATATGTCCTCAAATTTATAATGCAGTTCAAGAATGCAGCCCCAGCCTGTCCTTGCAATATATGGTTATCCTGTGGGGCTTGCAAAAACCAGAAACTTGGATTGTGGGGCTGACTTATTTTTTTGTGGACACACTGATCACAACCCCCATTCCCTGTTCCCCTGTGCCATTGTATGGGAGACCATGGAGAATTCAGGAGTGAAATTAGGCCTGGGAAGAAGGGAAGGATGTAGGGAAGGTGTTTTAAATTTTTGTTTGATCTCTCATTGCCCTGCTCTCACTTGGTTGGTGATAAATGAACTAATTTATCCAAAGCAAGTCTGTTTTGCCTGTGGTAGTAACTGAGAGTGATCTTCCTCTGTCTTTATCTTGACCCATAAGCTTTTCTTTGTATTATCTGAGGGGAGTGGTAAGAGAGGCTTTGGTTGGCACCTGGCATTCAACTGGGGTCAACCCACCATGATACAAACCCCCACCATTCATATATATATATATGTATAAATATATTCCCTGTTAAGTAGTAAATATTGCAGTTCTGTAGAAACACTGAAATGAAAAATTCACCTACTTGTTTACTAGTTCGTTAATTTAATGTTTTCCTGGAATAAAATAACCTTTCCAGTTTTAGAAACAGATAAGAAAAGTGGTCCTCACTTTTCTGTGTTGGTATTGCTGATGGTCAATCTGAATTTTGCTATGAAAGCATTTGATATCTTATCTGAACAGTATCTGCAGTGACACATCTCAGTTCAAAATATTAAATTTCCCGAGGCTGGAGACAGGTTATGATATTACTCTGAAAAATGCTTCAAAATAAAATGAACCACTTTGGAAGGACTCTGTCTCTTTCTAGCAAGGAGCTGCCAATGGACTTGGAAGGTGCTTTGCACCCTCAGTGCATTCAGGGAGCTGGGATGGGATGGGATGGGATGGGATGGGATGGGTGGGTGGGAGTTCATTGCTCAGCTTCTCTTTTCAGCACCATTGCATTCCCAGGGAGAACAGATGGCATAAAGTGTTTCTTCAGTGGTGCTGTGATGCAGGAATATGAAAAATACCTTTTCTAAAACATGGTGCAAGAGAGCAGGGAACTTCAGACTGTTAATCTTCATCCAATCTTGCTTAACTTAGAGATGTGGATTTTTTAAGCGTGTTAAATATAACTAAAATCATGTCCAGTGTTGTGAAAACCTGAAGAGAGTACAAAAAAAAAGGTAATATATTTGTGCATGTTAAAAAAAAATAAAAAGGATCAGTACACAATTAAGAACAAATACTGTGCCACGAAAATATTTGTTTTAACCAGATGGTCTTAAGTAATGCAGTCAGAGCTGTGGTCACAGTACATTAGTTTTGTTTCCATAGTAACACTAGTTTGGCAGACTGAGTTATTTAGATCTGCACTGCAGTGTTCATAGCAGTCTAATCCTCATATACATGCTTTTATTGAAATTGAAAATGATACTTAGGTGATCGTGCACACTTAAATAGGTGCAAGCACCATGAGAAATCAAATTTCCCCAAAGCAAAAACGTCCACATGTACAAATGGTGTTTATTATGTAATGCTGGTGTTAATTTTGTACTAAAGATAGTGTAAATATAAACATGCAACTATAAATTTAAATATAAGCACTGGGCTGCCTTTTGGGCTGGTGAGCGTGCTGGAGGTAGCTCTTGAGTGGTAAGGGACAAAGCTTAGCTCCAACTTTTCTGTTCCTGTGAAACTTTAAAATTAGTTAAAAGGAAAGTAACCAAAATCACCTGATTGTAACTTATGACATGCATACTCATATGTTTTGAGGACCTGAATTGTGCAGTGACTTCCAACATTTTTCTGCAAAAGGAATCTAATTTAGATATAGTAAATGAAATTATTTGGCATGATAATTTGTATGCTTACAGAATATGCCTCAAATAATTAAGAACAACGGGGATTTGTGGAATTTGGACTCAAACAGTTTTAGCCAGATGGCAACAGCCAGAATTGTAATACACTGTTTATTGGAAAGACAGGAGCAGGTACCACATGACTTTGGGACACAGAGTGGACTTCCAGGTCCACCTGGAGCTAGCAATACCAACTTATAGCACAACAGGACTAATTAACTGTATCTGTTCTAAGCTGGTAAAGTTTACATGTTTTCAGACATTTAGGAAAGTGTTATTTCCTTAAGCAGAGATAGCACGATGATGGATTTTCTGTACCCTGCTACCAAAAGTGACCTTGGCTGTCCAAGGTGCTCCAAACCAGCAATTTTCCTTTTGCCCCTTGGCACTCCAGCAGCACCCTAATTACAGAAGGCCTTGAGGCATTCACAAGTAGGAAAGGATTCAGAATTGCTTTAACTTGTTTTGATAAAGGCCAATAATTTAGTTTAAAAAAAACTGCTCTCCTTTTCAACCACAAGTGAAGAAATCAAACAACTTTATCTGAGTTCTTACTGATCATTAAAAATAAGAGAAAATGTTATCTTAAGGTAATTTTACTGAGTATGAAGTAGACAAACAGCAAAATTCTTATTTTTAGCATTAGTGTGTTGAGCACTTAGACAAAAAGAGAATGTATTTTAGTGTATAAAACTGTTGTGCCTGTGGTACTTTCTCCAGGGCTGCTTTTCATTCAAATTATTAGTGTCCAGTTATTTTTAAAGTTGTTTTAGGAAAAAGAAGGGTTGTACACACTTGATGTGCAATGTCTCCTGCCAGAGTAGGGATACTGGGCACATCCTTATTTAAAGTTGAGAACTCTGGACTAGGTGTCATGGGTTCCATGGAGAGAGTCACATTGTTTGTATGAACTGAGTTTTCCATTAATCTTTGGAAATGCCTCTAACACTGAGATTCTGGGCGATTAATGTTTATTTCTGTCATGGCAAATCTGTTGTAAACAGAAAAGTGGTTTTTCCATCCATTTTCATTGTTTTCCATAAAATTAGTGTCTTCTTGTAAACTTCAGCCTAGTGGCTGACCTTCATTTTGCATTTTGAAAGCTGCTCCTTGGACTTTGTGTTGCAAAATTGCATAGCTGTGATTATATCTGTGATCAGCATCCTGTAATATAAAAAGCATTTTTAAGCAAAATGAAGTAAAGATGCAGTAAAGGAAAGCATATGTAACAGTTTTAATACCTCACATGGTGCCTGAGTGTTGCAGCATGCACAGAAAACATCATGACACTTTGGAGTCACCTTGAATACGTAAGGAGTGATGAGTTTAAATCATGAACATCATTGGAAATGACGCAAATAGAAATATTTTTATTTCCATTAGAAGAAACACCTGAGAATTCAGTGACTGAAGGAGGTTAGGGGAAATTATTTTGAACTGCTTGTTAGGGGTTTTTGCTTTGCCTTTGATGTAACATTCAGTAGAGTTTACAGAAATAGATTGGCTCACAAATAATTTATGTCCCATTGATCTTCTAGATCATCCTGAACTAAGAAAAAATGTTTGTGGTCAGTTGTTCTGCTCCCCATATGGTTTAATTGTTGCTTTTTGTTTGTTTGTTTGTTTCTTTGTTTTTTCAGAAAGATCTTGGTAGAAGTGCACCAAGTGTTATGCAATTTTGAGCTCTTAAGCAGCTTTCATATTTATTCTGGGCAAAAAGCAATCTAAGAAACTTCCACATTCTGAAGGATTGCTTTAGAAACTTAAATAGTGCTGGGAGATATTTTATTGGTATAGTGTTTGAAAGTATGACAATAAAATAGAATTTAAATAAACAATTCTAAGTAGAATTTTTAGCTTCAATAGGATTGCTCATTGAAAAAAAAAATTCAGCAAAATTTATGCAATTAAAATGTGTAGTAACAAAACCAAAACCAGTTTCTTATAAAATGAGTACACACTTGACTATGCTATTTTCTCCTAAATTGCTAAATCCTATTATGAACTTTTGTTTATATGCTCCAAGTTAGGAAAAAACCAAAAAAAACCAACCAACAAACAAAAAAAATTTTATGGGATTTAGAAAGCACAAAATGACCTGAAAATGCACAACCTGATAGCACACAGCTATTACACAACAGCTCCCCAGTGTGCTCTGATCCAATTTCACCCCCATTCCAGTTGCAATGAACTGTTGATATCACCTTTAAATCCTGGTGTTTAGTTTCAGTGTGTTTTGATAAAATATGTTTTAATCAGGGAAGTGAAGACTGTGTGATTTTTGATTTGTTGCGTGTTCAGGAAGGAAGGGACTGGATCCTACAGGAGGTTAAGCTGGAAGCATGCAGGTTTTGTGATTGATGGCATTTCATTCCTGATCCAGTGCAATCATGAGCTCTGATTTAGACTATACTTATCTCCCCCACCAACAGACATCTGTGTCTTTTGAACTTGCAGGAATAAATTTTCACAGGAATGAACAGGAACTACAGGAGTTTAGGCTGTGCCAAGGTGAAAAGCAGAACTTTAAGCTGAGCTGTTTCTTAGGCAAGATGGCTTCACAGAGCTAAGCCAGCCAAAGGAAAAAAACCACCACGTGATGTTGGCACATGCATTAGCTTCTAACACCTTTAAATATACTGACTTATCCTATCTAACCATGTGAGGTGTCACAGTGCCACACATACATACCATCCATAGCATCATGCAGTGCAGGAACATTTTCTGGGGGGCCTTGATATCTGCTATCTTTGTGGCTGGCAGATACACTCAGACTCAGTTGACAGCAATTAGCTGAAACAGTGAGAACTGGTAAATGCATCAAAACAGTTCATAACATTTTGTCATTTTAAAGCATCTTCCTGCTATATTTTTAGGAAGAGAGGAGCAAGTTATGACACTGATTTAAACCTTCCTGGGTGCTCAAAAATACCAATGACCCAAGTAATGTGATGGCTTAATTAAACAATGAGATGGGAGATGGAACCAATACCTTGAAGCACTTGAGCACGACTAATTTTAAGCATGTGAATGTTGTGCTTGTGCTTGGCTGTTGTCAGCTGAATTGGAATGGCAGGCTGTCAAACTGATAACTGCAGCTCCCAGGGTCAGCTGAGGGCTTAAGCATGAGCTTAAGCATCTTCCTCTGCTGGTGCCAGTGGTGGAGCAGGAATACTGTCCTGGAGCATTATGGCCTCTGTCAGGGTAGCTCTCTTGCAGTTCATGTCTGCTTTACTAAAGCACTGCAGATTTAACTCTTCCCTTGGTCTTCTTCTTCAGCTCTTACTATTTTTCCAGTATTGTTATTTTAAACTGCAGCCAGCTTCCTGTTCATGGAATGTAAGCACACCCCATTTTGCAGATACATTAGAAAACTTTGCAAATCTCTCTTTTTTTAATTCCAAGCATCTTTTTTTTCAGCTGCACTCTGTATAGAGCTTTGTCTTGTTTTTAGCTTCTTACCAGTACAGTTAAGTTGCTTCCAGAAGGAAAAGGTGCACTATTGAGTAAGTAGGTCAGGGGAGCATCCAAGTGATGGTGTTTTTGTACAGAAATGAGGAGGAGAGTTAAGGCTGGGAGTGCTCTGAAGGAGGCAGGTGTCTCCTGAGGTGCAGGGACGTGTGCTGCCCACAGAGGTTGCTCACCACGATGATCTGCTCACTTCATTTACTGCACACGTCCAGCTGAGAAATCGACTCACGCAGGGTGTCCTTCCTAAAGAGCAGAGGTTTTTTTCTACATTTAAATGTACGAAACCTGTTAATGTGCAATAGTGGAACAAAATTATCTATGAGAATGAGTCTCTTCCCACCCAAGAGAGCCTCCATCACTTCTGTAAATTAGTTGTGAGAGTGGAGATAACTCTGCTTGAATGCACAAGGTGTAACTGCTGGAGGTTTCTGGGAGATGGGAGTGTATTAAAGGTAATTGCTGTACTGTGACTTTGGCTGCATTTCTTTTCTTTCAGAACTCAGGTTACAACTTAGAGCTTTGTTTTGAAGTCATTGGCCAAGTGTTGTGTTCTTGATATGTGTTGCATTTGTAGTAATGTAATTTTTACTTGAATTATTTAAAATCTTTCTGCTCAATGGGTGACTGTTAAAAATTGTGCAAACTCAAGTTATGATGATTCAAGACAAATTTTTCCCTTAATTTTTCTTAAAATTTTCTACCTTGTTGCCCTACTTAGAAAAAGATTCATTATTTTTCTAAAAAAAAAATTAATAAAACCCCTAAGATTAATGATGTCATCTCAGTCATGCAAGAATGGAAAAATGGAATGATACTTAGACAAAAGCTGTATACTTAAAAAATCATAGAAAACATTGCAAATTCTTTAGGCAAGTTTCTCTCTCAAGGAAGTTTTTGAACTTTATTTCTGTGCTCTATACCAGTTAGTGCTTGTGGGATGGGAGAGGTCTGAACTACTGACAATACCTGCAGAATAGAGCTTTGCAGCTGGCTTAGTTAATGCATTTTTTAAATAGAGCCTGCAGCTGGAGGAATACAGTATTGCAGGCCAGATGTGGCTGAATCTGTATGTGTGACTAAATGTCAGTGGATCATTTACATGGATTTCAGTATATTGGTAATTAGGCAAGAGTGTTTAGACCATTCCTGTTATGGGAGAGGTTTCTCCAACCATGCCAAGGAGTTAAAATGCACCACAGCTGAAGAAGTGCAGAAGTTTTCACTTGGAATCTCCTTGACTGGAAGTCTATGGTGTGCAGAATTTGTGCCAAGCCTTTCTGCACTGGGCTGGGCTGGCTGCAGGACCAGAGAGTTGAGCTGTGGGGATTTGAAAACCACACCATATTTTAGGAATCTCTTTACCTGATATTATGAAAAATATTAATCCATAAAGAGCCTGTGGAGAAGTGGTCCTTTTTCATTGTTATCCCATTTTTAATGTTTTATATTTAAATTTTAAATACATTTAACTTTTCAACAGTTCATGTCAGATTTTAAATAATTACTACATTGAGCTAAAGATGAATTTTTAACCTCTTTTCTTCGGAAGCAAAGAACATGCAAATTTACAGTTACTTTCTGGCCCAGTGCCGAAACATCTCTTTTGTTACCATGAAGGAAAATAGAAAGGTTTGATTAAAACCTTGCTCAATAATTAAATGTCTGTAGGTTTTTTTTTTTTTTTTTTTTTTTCTGTAGACATTGTTCCATTTTGGTGGTACTTGTTGTAAGGCAATGTAAAATTTTAATAAATCTCTCAAATGAACCCCCAGACAGTTTTCATGATTTTTATACTACATTAGCAATTATGGAAAGACACTGCAAAAATAATAAATGGCTTTTATTTGCAAGCATTTAATTGTGTAGATTAATAATTTAGCATGAAGAGCAAATAACAGTCTATATTCTGCTTTCTGTTGGAGAAGTCTTGCATATATTTTTAAGTTCTGTCAGTGATTTTATTTGGAGTAATGAATGATGTGTCTTCTATTTGGATCTTAAACTGAGCACTTGCTGAACAAATTTATTAATACACAGCCCTGCTTAGCACTACCTACTCAACATCTCCTTTAAAAACCCAGGTCTGAGCACCCTGCAGTAAACTCTCTTGAGTTAATGACATTTTAAGCTATGTGATGTGTAAAGCTTGTAGAATAACTTGTATTTAATGGGGCATTCAGGAAGCATGGGGGATTAAGGCTACTTTCATGCAGAGAGAACAGGAAAAAAATGTGAAAACCATGAGGGAAAGGGCTTTAGAGCATTGCAAGATTGCTTGGGGTGGAAGTTGACTCTGCTGAGCTAAAATTGACTAGATCTTTTTCAAGGTTTGCTTTGCACATGGTTACCCCACTGAATATCTGTAGGATGGTTTCTGCTGGTGAAAAAGCCACAACCAATGTAGTTGTGTTTCCTGTATTTAGGGCTTGCAGGCAGCAGTGCTTCAGGCTCAGTTTTTAATTTGCACCACAGAAAAAACATTACTGTGGATAGAGAGTTGTCTGGGGAGAGTTTTGGAGGAGATGGTCCATGGGACCAGCACTAGGAGTGAGAGCTGATGCTTTCCAACTTGAAGAATAAGATGGAATGATTTTTTAAATCCTTCTTCATGTTCACCCCAGGTGGCAGCCTCTTCTCCATCAGCTTCCATTCCATCACTGCATTGTGCTGGGTGTCATTTCTTTTCTGCTTCTGCCTTTCCTGGCACAGAATCATGATTGTATTTGTTTTTTCCCTCTTTTCTACTTTTTTTTCCACCTCATATAAAGCTGCTGAAGGACTGCATAATTTCTGTAGCTTTGTGTGCAGTGTGTCAGATCCTTCACCTTTTTGCTGCAGACACAAGCCTTGTGAGGAGCCTCTATATTTATATATATGGATTTATCCATCTGTACCTCCTGAGGTGGAGAAAAAACCCCTTTAACTTCCCAGTGCTCTTTTAAGGGATCAGCTCAAAACTGACTTATTTTAAACAAAAAAACCAGGCATGCAACCTATAACTTTTGAAGGAAGCTGGGAGACTGTTTACTCAGGAGGGAGCAAATGCTGGTGCTCTTCAGGGTGAGCTCTTGCAAGGGCAGCAGCAAATATATGAAAATAAAGTGTCAGTGAACAGCTACAGAAAATGTATTAATCTGTCAATGCATACAAATCTTGAGTTCTGGGGTATTTTGCAAAAACACCTAACCATGATTACATATATTTTAACAAAGGCTATGTTTAACCAAAGACATCCAGGTTTGGTCAACTGATGTAGGTAGATACAACAAGCTGTTCTTCATGATGCAAAAGATTTTGTGCATAGACAAAACAGTAATTTGATAATGCAGAAGCAAATGCTTGCTAAATCAAGGTGATAGCTTCTTTTATTTTAGGTAGGAAGGCTTCCATGCTGACGTTAAAGCACGAGTTCCATTTCTGGTTACAACATTTCTGTTTTAAAATGTATTAGTATGCCAGAATACTTCAATTTGAGGTTTAGTATTTTTTTTAAAGAAAATTGTTGAATTTTCTATCAGTTGTTTTAAACTTATTAAGGTGGAGGGGAAAGGTTAGGAGAGGTTTTGAAGGGTAATGCAATGGCATGTACTAAACCAAAACATTTGCAGGGAACCAAGGAATTTTTGCACCTGGAGGTCTTTCATTGGAAAAGTATTATTTTGAGGATCTCTACCTCTTAATGCCACTGCTCTTTGACGCTTTTTCTTCCTTCCTTTCTGATGCTGCTGTAAGAAAATCAGGGCTGTGCTGCCTTTTAAATTTCCCTGCCATCGGTGTGTGCTGTCCTGTTGGTCACACGGAGCTCGTTGTGGCTGGGACGTGCCAGGAGCCCTCATTAGGGACAGGCAGGGGGCTCAAGGCTCCTTGGGCACCTCGGGACTGTCACACACTCCTCCAAACAGACCAGCCTGTCACCTGACGCTAAACAGCTCCTCTAATTTATATAAAAATCGAGATTTAGTGTTTGGGGGGTTGTAGTGTTTATTAGCCCACTGGGGAAGGATTGTACTTGACAATTGGCTGGGAAGTCCTTGGTGGTCAGCAAAGCTATGGGAAAAGGGTTTGATTTTTTTGCAGCTTTTTTTGCAGTATATAGTGACTGTGTGAAAGCCTCCAGTGGCTGCCTGGCGTGGCTGCTCTGCTATTTCTGGACAGCCAATCTGCAAGTGGGAGCTGCAGCTCTACTTCAGCTGAATGCTGCCAATCCTTTGCAACTTTATTGGGGTTTTCTGGTTGGTTTGTTTATTTTCTTTGTTGTTGTTTCTCCCCCCCCCCAAGTTTTAGCCCTTAGCTATCCATTTAATGTTTTTTTTTTTCCTCACACATCATGCTGTTGACTGCAGCAGTGTCAGGCCAGAGCAGGACCAGCCTGTTGAAGCAGAGGAGGAATGTAAAACTGCTGGTAATAAAAATAGCCTGCTTTATATTTTACATGTAAACTAAACTTTGCCGTTGGTATGGGACTTTGCCAGGTATGCATTCCTTCTGCTTTGTGACCTCTGTAGGACTAATGCAAATAGCAGTTGACTTCAGATAATTTCATGTTATTTAGCTCGTTAATTTATGTCAGTCAAAAGACAGGAGGACTTTTCTGCCAGCAATGAATTTGTTTCTGGTATTGATTTACTGGTAGTGACATGGAAGAATGAGGAATGACATTTAGTATGGCTGTGTCAAAAACTATTATCTTAATATCACAGGGTCAAATTTTAATAGCAGCTGCCATACTGCTTCCCTGAATAGGGAGTAGTCTCCAAAGTATGGAAAAAAATACAGGATAACTGCTAGGAAAAGCTTTTTTTACACTCCAGCAGCCCTGCTTCTCTCTGGATCAGTTAGATCACTATGTACCCCTCAGAAGAGGGCATTTTCTGGTTCTAGCAGAATTGCTGGATTCTAGACATGCCTTCAGGCCATCTGGCCACATCTCATTGCATTCGAAGAATGCTGCTGGGCACGTGTAACTCAGTCCCCATGCCAGGCTGCTCTGGCTGGGGGTGCTCCTGGGGGGCTCAGGGGGATGGAAGCTGCCCTACTGCAGGATTCAGCATTTCCTCAGAAAGATGTTACTGGCTTCCAGTTTATATACATCTTTTATTGTCTATAATCTTTTTATTGGACATTATTTTTCATTTCTTATGTGTACCTGGCTTTCTTGTTGAAGGTAGTGAATTTTCAGCATTGGTTGATGGCATTTTGAAAAAATATGCCTATGGTATATTGTGTAAAACATTTTATGTATATTAAAAAAAAAAATCCATAAAAGTCTTCTCTGCCACAGGTTATACTACACAGTGAAAACTTTAAATTTGCATGATGTGTGTTGCTTGTGGAATGAGGATCCTTGCAGATGAGAGGTCTGTGCAAGGCTCATTAATTTTCTGTTAGTGCAGTATTAGTCAGTCCCAGGAGTTCTTTTATTGATGGTGGATGTTTACCATTGCTAGTATTGGATGGAGTGATCTCTCACTCAACAATATTGTTGTTGATTGTTTCTTCTCTTGTGTTTTAATGCTTCCTTTTATTTTGCTTAATCTATTAATCCTTCAGCCCTCTTCCATTCCAGATAATATACTGCTGTATGTAAAGCTGTTGTGGTTTTTTAGGAAAAAAATGCACAAATAAAAAATAAATCTGTGTTACTTATTTTTTTTAGCTTTCCTATGACCTTTTACATAGACGGTGTGATTAAAAAGTTTTGACACTTGGATATAGTGTTCTTTTAGTAATGCATTTTAATATTTTTGTAATTTCTTTAGATCTGTTAATTCTGCCACTGTAATTTGTCAGAAGTTGCACTAGTGGACTTAAGCAGACACCTTTACATTTATGCATTGGGTTCCATTAGGAAGAGTGAGTGCATGAGAGGAGTTTCAAGGTTTCCCAAGGAAATGGGGATCTACTGCCAGTAGAGGAGCACAATACACCCTTGCCAGATAAAACCAAATTTGGGAAGGAAGAGTGGTGCCTTTAGGAGCTGCTTACATTTTGAGGAAGAATACTATATATATATATATATATAGACAATTTTACAGAATGAAATCACATGGTTTTTCTACATGGAATGTAGTTGCATGAATCCAAAAATCCTAATTATTAGGAGATGAAGCATGCCCAAAAATATGGGTTTTTCACTATAACTCCTTTCCTCAGCTTTATTTATTTTTCTATAGTTGGCAGATAATCTTGTGCTGTGATTGGTAAATTCAAACAGAATTTATTTAATTTAACTTCAGCTGCTAAGCTCACTCCCAGGCAGTGGATGTGGATGGAATCATCCCTGGAGATTCCTGTTTTATAAACCTATTTTAGGATCCAGTGAATCACCAGCTGAAAGTGCCTGTCTCTTCTTGCTGATTCTAGGGGAAGCATCAATCATTACTGCAGAACAAATGTCAAGCATATATATGGCTAAAATTAGGTGTCATGAATCCTATGTCGGGACCTAATTAAAAAACTCCACATCTTCATTTCTAAACTGCCCAGAGCACCTCCCCCAGCTCCTTTCATCAATGGAACTCTGCCTTTTTCCCTTTTCATGGACATCTCACCAGGCATTTATACTCATTCTTTAAAGCATTTATGGTCTACATAACCATAAAATGATAGACAAGATGGCATTGCTTACTGCTGATCTATGTTGCTTTCCTGTTTACAGGCAACCTTTACCTTCCAGAGTTCCATAAAAGAACTTGCTTAGTTCACTCACATTTAATATAACTGCTTGCTTCTTTCCCAAGGTATTTATTTTGGTGAGATTGTAGTTTTTTTGGTACTGTGTCACCTAATTTTTGATATTGTAAGGGACTGAAAGGAACACTTGAAAGGAGTTGTTATGACTGTTGGCTTACAAAGATTTTCCCATTTTTTTGTAGATGGCTGTTTAAATGCCTTTAATAGATTTGTAAGCACTACATCTTTTTCTTCTTCCCTATTGGCTGCTTTTCATTTCCAACACAGATATTTCTCATTCTGCCAGATACCAAAGGTGTAATTGCCCACAGTGGATTGCACCAAGAGGTTGAAAAAAGAGGATCATCCAGACAAACCAATATTAAAGTTCAGCCATTTACTACCACTGGGCAAATATCTTCTGTTTGGTCCCTGCTGCTTTGCTGCATTAAATAAAAAGTGATAGGCAACAGAATTGCCTTCAATTCCTTCTGCTGTCCAGACAATGCATCATAGTTTGGGGCCCTAACCATATAAAACCCCACTTTACTGTCTGATTGCAAATTCTGAAACCATTAAATGAAATGTGTGTAAAAAAAACAAGAACCCTTTCATCTTAATCCAAATTTATTTATTTTAATTTTCTACTTAAACATTGTACCAGATTACCTTGATTGAAAAAACCCAGAATTTAAAAAACGACCAAGTCTTGTTAGAATTGCATCTCTAACGCCTCCCTCCTGAGAAATGCAGTCATTTGATTGTGCTTTGTATTTGACTGCAGCTTTCTGCATCCCCCACAGCAGAATTCTTTGCAGGATAAATAATGTAAGAGAGAAAAACAAAGTGGCACACTAGGACATATTATTCAAGGCAGTGATGTCGCAAAGCAGCGTTTGGGTTGAACCAAAATGATTATTTCTGTTTTTGAAGTAGCTGCTGGTTTCCTCTGCCAGGAGCGTGGCAGGGGCAGGCAGGGCTGGGCTGGGGTGGCTGCTGCCCCTGTAGTGAGCTCTCAGTGAAACCCCAGTGTTCCTGAGCTGTATGTGCCAGCACATACAGCAGCTGCCTGCAGGAGCCTGACTGGGTACCAGGAAAGCTAAAAGCTCTCTGAGGTGGGAGTGAAGTCTTTGGACATGCATAAAATAGCTTGATTCAGGTCTTAAAATACACCATTTCATAATGGGCTGTGAATGACTTTGATACCAGATCTATAAAGAGTTTGAGACACATTTAAAACTTTGTTTTTCTGGAATAACCCCAGGGTAAGTCAAACTGCATTGGGTTTTGTTGCTGCACTGTAAAGGGAGGTGTTGTGAGGGAGGACTGGGGCAGGGTGGCTGAGAGCAGTCCCTTGATGTGCCTGGGAATGGTCTGATCACACCTGTGGCACTGGAGAGGTTAAATCCCTTTGGCTGCTACCAGCATCTGCTGGCAAGGAAAGGAGTTTTCCAAAGTTTTGCATAACAGGACCATTGAATAAGTATGTTTTGAAGTTGTCCATGCAGAAAAGCTTTCTGCTTTAGCATGTCTGTCCTTTCAAAGACAAAATGAAGGTGAGGTGATGCCTGGAAGGTCAAACACCTACATGGTGAAGTGAATCATTAGCATTTTGATTTAAAACTGAATATTTCTCCTCCTAATTCCAGACATTGTGGTGTTTGTTGTACCAACATCTGGATTTTGTCTGTATGTCCACAATAATGAAGTAAATGTTTGTTTTTACTGCTTAATGCTTCCACCTCCCAGCTGTTAACTTCTTTATCCTCATCCTCTTGGGTCATTAGATACTGCAATACTGCTGGGTTACTCTTTTTGCTGGACTTTTTTTTCATTAAGAGAAGCTTATATTTTGCCTTTTTTTTTTATTTTTATCAGACTTCACAAATAGTTGAACTATAATTATTACATATTAGCAGATGGCTGCCTTTAAGTGTGTAAGCCTACAGCAACATGGTTGAACTAGAGAAGTCCAGCAGATAAAATACAGGACTGGCCAGGGCCTGGCTGCTGCTGGGACATGTTTTTTCTTCCCTCTGCAGGCATCTGCATCATCTCTTTGGAGAATATAAAATCAGTCCATTGATGAGGCTGAACACCCAGCCTGCCTTGCCAAACCTCAGCCTTTGTGAGCATCCTGGCTCCCCCACTGGGTTTCCAGGGCCACTGGCCCAAGGGGGAGGATTTTTCCTGGGCTTCATCCATGGCTTTCCAGGCCATCCCATCTGCAACGGGGCTGGAGCCCAAGCTATCTCCTCCTTATGCTTTGTTCTATTCCTCTCAATTAGTTTAGTGCTTTGAGAAGGAAACTTACTGGAAAGAAGGGTCTTACTTGAATGTTCTACATAAAAAAAGAGACTGAGATATTCCTGCTGCTTGTCCTGTGCCTGCACCTGTGACTGCCCTGCAGCTGCCTGGCTCTAGTCTCACCAGATCATCTCAGCCATGGTGGCTCCTGACTTTTCTTGCTTTCTTATTACAAACAGGCAAAGAGAAATTTCACAGGAATATACATTTACACAAGTTTTTGCTGGTATTGTGCCATTTTGCACCAGTTATGTTACAAGGAATATGTAGAGGTACCAATGCCAGAACTGTGACTGGAAAATCAGAAAAGGGTTAAATTTAAATGAATTGGAAAAACCTACATTACATTACATAGACATTTGCAAAAAAAAAAAAAAAAAAAAAAAAAAAGCTAAGAAAAATACTATTATCCTATTATCTGCCATATGATGTCTATAATAAGATAATTATATCAATAGAAAATGCATAATGGAAAGAAACTGTTTTCAAAAGGAGACAGAGTAAGCAATATTAGCTTCTTCAGGAAAAAATACCATGCTGTCCCAGCAGATAAAGCCACCCTACAGGAAATAGTGATGGAAAGAATGAGAGGGATGGGTTTTGGCATTTCAGAGTCCACTATCTAAAGGCTACAGCATGACAGGGAGACCTGTCTGATGACTGCTGGGTTTCTGCCTCTAGAAAGGGTATTATGTGTTTCAGGCAGGCATATCTGATAATTTAGCAACATGAAAATGTAGCAATGCATCCAGTGTTTAATGCTAGAAGAGCCTAGGCACCATTCTGCATCAACAGTGATGAAATGGGGCTTAGCTGTAATGTTTTGCTTGCCTGTATTTCTTTCACCAAGCTGTGGAAGCTATTTCTGTTGCTTTAGTTATCGATGTCACCTTCCCCAGTTCAGCTGCTGGAATGGCTTTCACAGGGGTGATGGCACAAAGGATGCACTCTGCAGAAGTGCAGAGGCCATGGAGGGAATGCAGCAGGGCCAGGGAGCAGGGAGAGCTCTCATTGATTTCCTCTCACAGGCTGCTGAGTGCTGCGTGCAGCACAGAGCTCCTGGAGAAACCGGTCCAGCTGCATCTGTATCATCTGTATCATCTATATCATCTGTATCATTTATATAATCTGTATCATCTGTGTCATCTGTATCAATCATCTATATTGTCTACTGGCCTTGGTGTCCCAGTGTGGGGCAGACAAAATCCAGGAGTGCTTGCAAAAGGCAAAGTGTTTGCTGCTCCTCCTCCTCCTCTCCCACCTGCAGGCAGCCCTGCTGCCCACCCTCCTGTTAATTTGCAACAAAGAAAAGAGAAAGATGAAAAAAGCCCCTTTGCAAATGGCTTTGTGCTTTTCAAAAGTGTGTGTGCTAGGGGGAAAAAAAGTGTTTAAAAGTGAGTGTTAAGCTTTAAATGGTAGAGAGGCTGGAGTGCTTGAGCAGCAGGGTTGATGCCTCCTGTGTGTCTGCCTCCTCTGGACCCTGCTCCAAACCTCCCACCATCATCCCTCCTGTGTGTCTGCCCCCTCTGGACCCTGCTCAGAGCCTCCCACCATCACCAGGAGCAGAGCTCCAGTGGCTCCAGTGGCCAGGTAGACATTCTCTGTTTGGAGGATGAGGCTCCCACTGCAGAATATTCACACCAGTTTAAGGGAGGAAGAGCAAATCTCCAGCTGAACTCCTCTGCAGGCTTCCCTGCCTGTCAAGTCTTAGGGAATGCAGCCTGATGCCTTTTAAATGTGAAGGTCTCTCCTTTGGAGTTGCCAGAGGCAGTCCTTGCATACCTCACACTTCCATGGAGCAGCTTTGTGATGGCTGGGAACCAGCTGGGCTTGTCTCCACATGGGGAAATGTGACAGCCTCACACTCTGGTGCAGGGCAGAGCATGGCCCTGCTGAAATGTCAAACTGTATAAGATTTAAAAAAAATGGGGATTTATTATTTTTTTCCCCTTCCAAATAAGCGTTTCTTAGGTTTTTTGGTTTTAAGTGAAAATAAAGGGTTTTGTTTTTGCTTTACCCAGCTTGCAGAACACTCTCTGACCAGCTCTAGAATTTACACTAGATGGAGTAACACCAGAGTCTTGCAGAATTGGACCAAAACAAAAGTGGCAGCCGTGAAGCACTGCTTGGTGTGAATTTGAAGCACAAGGATAAACATAAAGGGTTCTTCAGTGACACCTATACTATATTTAAAGAGTTTCCTGTGCAAGTTTCTGCTTTTAAAACAGCTTAAAAACATGAGTGGCTTCAATTTTAAATACCAGTGTACCAGTCATATGTGATGCTACGTGAAAATTTATTTTTATTTTCAAGTTTGGTTGGAAACTGGGTGGTGAAAGCAATGTGTGATGTATAATAAGCCTGTAGTTTTTCAAATAAGCAAGGAGCTTGAAGTGGGATTGACTTTGGGGGGAAACAGGCCAGGAGACTGTGCAGGTCACAGCAGAAACCCTCAGCCTGCACGTGTTTGCTTTGGCTGGGGAGAGTTATCACAGCTTCTGGATCTACCCCCAGTTAACACTGCTGCTTTCAGCAAGGAGCACATGCTGCTGCTCTCCACAATTACCTTCCATAAAACATGTTTCCTAGCCTTGAGGAAGGTGCTTTTTCTTGCTTTCAAACCCCATGAATGAGGGGCAGCCTTTTAATTGCACATACCCTCCCTTTTCTTTTATGTTCACCCTAATGCCTTTAGTAATAACTTACTTTTTAATAGCTGTGTTTTCATGGGTTTTCTGCTGTCGTGCAAGCCCTGTCTCTTCTGGGAGGGAAGATATCTGTGCTCTGCCAAAGGGGTGCAGGTGCTAGAGCAGCACAGGAGAAGTGTGAAGGGTCCCTTCACCTACCTGGTCATCTGACTTCCTTCCTAAGAGACATTTCCTCTAAAACATGTATTAAGAATGGTTTCTTTATTTTTGTACTATGTGAGGTGTAAGAGAAGACACAGTAGTGTTACAGAGGTAATGAGGCCAAGATCTGCTTTGACTTAGTGTTCCTCATTCCTGAAGTTTCTGGAGGATTTTTTTTTAATTAAATTTGAAGGGGAAAGTTTTAAACAGACCAGAAAGATTAAAAAGTTACAGGAAAGTGTTGAACAAGGGAGTGGAATAAGTATTTTGTAGACTTCTCTTATGAACTATCTATTGTATAGATAATTCTGGCTGTGGAATACTGCACATGATTGCCTGTGTGGCTCTTTCAGCCCTATGTTTTTTCCTTTCTTACAAAAAGGAAGACTTAATATAATAACTACATTGTAATTTCTTACAATTAATTTATTTTTGAATGGACACAAGATTTGGAGCACAACTATCTTTGTGGTCAGTAGGAAGAGAAATGCTGAATCTCACAAGCTGTGCTTGGTAGCAGAAAGAAAAAATTCAATCATCATGTTACTGTAAATAGAATTTTTAAGAATACACTTCTTTGCTTATTTACAGACCTAGGCAGACATAAATTGAGCAATGCTGTGCAACACACAAAGTAAATATAATAAACACGTGCCCAAAAGAAGTGATCTGAAAAGAGGAATAGAAATTTGAGAGAAGTGATATATGTGCAAATACAAGAGCATTGTCCTGCTGTAATGAAGTATTGTCATATACAGTGAAGAAATATATTGCTACCACTTTCCCAACGATCTTCTTTCCTAACCAATCTAAAGACATATATGCAGCTGCCAACTTGATGAAATAAAAATTTGTAATGCTTTTATATTGTTACTCCAAGGAAAAGCTTTTTACTGCTGTTTGGGAAGAGAGGGCAGTAAGTTCTGAGCCACCATTTTAATAATTTTATTTTGCAGTTTAGAAAGCTGTAGATAAATTTTCCAGTGTTGCTATCTAAAAAATGCAGACTTGAGCTTTTGACTGTCACTGGTTAAGCAGTAGGGTGAAGAGAACAAAGAAGATCAAAGAGAAATGAGAGAGTTTATTTCAAAGACATCCATAAAAATAGTGGGGTTTAAAAATTTTATTAACAATAACCTGAATTAAGCTTAACTAATTTGGGTCCCAATCTTGAAAAAAATTTCATGCATGTTTAACCTCAATCATGTTTGTTGTCAGCTAATTACCTCTGTTTACAAACTAAGCGTAGAATGTTTGCAAAATGAGCACAATAGAAAAATTGATAAAAACCACAGATATGCTAATGTGAAAAATCAGGCAGCCACACAAAGTATAAATATTATTTCACCTTTCAGTGCTTGGAAATTCAAGAGATGTTAATTCCATTTTCAGCTACTGTTGAATTTGATGAAACTTTTTTTTCACCTGAAGGAATAAACTAAAATTAACCAAACAAAACAATTGCAAGTTGGTGGAAGAATATTGAACTTAAATGAACATTGCAGTAAATGATTGCGACCAAGTAGATTTTTGGCTTAAGATCAAATATTGTTTGGTTTGGCAAGAGTTTTACTGGTGCTTGGCTTATTACTGGCTATTTGAATATATATTACATTATAGTACTGAAAGTAATTGAAGTACCACATACGTAAATATTAAGTATCTCCATGACAATTAGCTGCTATAAAGAATTCATAGCAATGTCCAGTAAATCACAGCAATGTTGTTTAAAATCTAAGGCAGAAATCTTGAGCTGTGACTTCTATGATAATATTTAATTGAATCAGGCTTACACAAGTAAAATTTAAAAGTTGCAATGCTAGATAACCCAGGTACCAAAGATGGTGAATCTCTTCCATGCATCACCTTCTTGCTAATGGAGAATAGATTTTTTCAGGGGTGGGGTGTGTACTGTGTGTAAATGCTGTAAAGCAGAACAACAGCTGCAGAACAGAGGCACTGTACGTTTTGCCTTTGAATGACTGATGTCTGTGGAAGTCGTGCATGCTAAACTGCAGATGCAAGCACGTGATGCATGTCAAGGTCACTGCTCAGTGGCACTGCAGGCACTGCCACACGCCTTGACAGTGCCTGCCTGGGTTTGTACTCTTTCCAAATTCCTAACATGCAAGGTATCTTGTTCTCTGTTGGTTTACTTGGTGGGCAAGAGCTGAATTGATGGAAGGACCTTTCACCTGGAAGTGAGTTGGAGATGCTGTTTTAGGTAGACTGTGGTGCAGGCTCTGCCACATATCAGGTGTTTCACAAGGACTTCTGAGCAGAGTCAGCTGAAGAGGTGAACAGCCTTCACCTGGAAATTAAGCTTTTCCACTTTTTTTTTTGTTTCCTCCTGGAACTGAATAAACTTAAATATAAATATAAAACTTAAAATGAATTTAAGTTCTCTCAAGTTTGAAGTTTTTGTATTATTTCAGTACAGAATCCAGATGTAGCACAGTTTGAATAAATCAGGTTTGGGCTTATCAGAAAAGAACTGAAAACCCTTGGTTAGCCTCAGCTCAGTTTTGGGTCCATTAGTGTCAATCCAAATGATGTAAGGAAGGTTTTGGTTGCTGTTGATAAGAATTCCCATGAGTTTTAAATGTCTGGTGTATGTGTGAGCTGAATTGAAGCAATCACCTCTTCTTGCTGCGTTGCCCCTTCTTTGATGGACTTGCCCCTTAGGTCACAGACCTTTCCCTGCCTCTGTTACCTCTCAAATGGGGAAAGCAAAACCAACTCTTCTAGGAGAAATAGAAGCAAATACAAGATATGCAAATATAATTTATTTGGTATACAAATGGCAGTCTTGGAATGTTCTTGCTAGCAAAAGAATGGAGAAAAGCCAAAGGGCAGAAAAGTCAGAAATTGTGTGTTGGTTCCTTAGGTCCTCTCTTAGCTCCTGGAGAAGTTGGGACTCCTCCAACATGACCTGGGCTTTGGGTTATTGGATTTCAATGCCCATGGTGTTCTTTAGCATCTCCTTTTCCAATAAGCATGGCATTTCTGACAGTGAGCATGGGATTTCTGACAGTGGGGGATTCTTTTCTGAGGATAATTTTAGAGGAGAGGATGCTGCAAAGTTTTTCCTACTCTTCTCACCTGGGCTCTAAACAACACTGCAGGGAAGCAGCTGTGATCCTCATTCACTTCACTGTGCAACTCCTCCGTGCTTGTGTCTGCACTTTTATTCCATGGTGCAACTCCCAAAATCTGCAGCTGGGAGGGACCAGCGCTGGCCAAATCCCACCAGTGACAGCAGACACCCACAGTGACTGGGAGCTGGTGTTTGCCTTGTTTTCCATGCCCTCAGCAAAGGCATGGACAGCAGCAAGTTGACTGGGCTTCTGTTTGGGAAAGGTCGTGCTGACAATGGGCACACTGGGGCTCTGCCTCGTGACAGGCTGGGAGAAACCTGCTCTGGGTCACAGGGAGCCTCAGTTTTGGGACAATGAAGGAGCCTTTGTTTCCCAGCAGAAGCTGTTGTTTGTTCAGCCTGTGTTTTGGGGTTGCTCCCTGTGATGGAGGGAGCTTTGTGCTCCTGCTGGGCTGTTTGCATCCCCTGGCAGTCATGCCCTCAGTTACACATGGGCTCTGGAGAAAGGACCATCCTTCCTGCTTGCAAAAACATCAAACTGCACCTTGCCTTTGCTGAACAGAGGCCATTGTGTTCTGAACTGGCACATCACCCAGCTCAAATAAGCTTTAAGTTCTCATAGGACCCTATTGTTACCCTGTGGTAAAAGCTGCAGTGGGAAATTTCCATAATAACAAACAGTGAAAATTTATACTCAATTCTTTCTGGGACTGCCTCTTGCCATAGCTGTCTGGCCACCTCCTATGTGGTGCTTGGGCTCCTTTGGTCTTCCCTGGCCTGCTGATGGGATTATTTTGTGTATATCTGTGTCAGTGTGTGCTGGTCTTCTTCCCCCAGTTCACGGGGTGGAAGCCATGAGGGATGCACTGAAGGATGAGGAGCAAATTTATATGATGATATATATGTATATGTATATGTATATGTATATGTATATGTTCAATACCCTGGCACAAAACAGATACCCTGAACCCTGGGTAGTGCTGAGCAGAACCTGGTGCCTTGTCCCAGGTTCCTGGTGCCCTGCCATCCCAGCCCCAGCCATCCCTGCCACTGTGCCAGCGCCTGTCAGCTGGCACTGACAGCCCCCTGCTGCAGCCTGTGCCCCAGTCTGACCCTGGAATCTGCTGTTCCACAGCCACTGCCCACTGCAGGCACAGGCAGTGCACTAAAATTCTTATTTAATTTAAATTCCCAGTGGAGCAGCCACGTGGGCACACTCCAGCAGGCAGCAGGGGCAGTGGCTGGGTTTGCCTGGCTCCTAGGGGAGCACCAGGGCAAGACCTCGGTGGTCACTGTGGGAAAGGGACCCAGAGCTGCTCCCAGCTCAGTGCTTTGTGGGGAAAGTGAAATTGTATTTTTGAACATCCATTGAAGAAATCTTAGTGCTTTAGGTGTCTAAACATATGCACACCATGCAGGCTTGTTTGAATATCTTCCTCCATGCAAAAATTCCTGGGCTTCATTTTGACTCCATGATCCTCTCTGTCTGCAAAAGGTGCTGGCAGGGATACAGTTCTTTGCCATATGAAAATGCATCATGTGTTCCCATTTTAACACTTTATTGCAGTGACTTGTAAGAAGGGTTAAGGACTATCTGAAATTCTTTAGCACCTTTTTTTTTCTGTTAGATTTTTTTATTAGGTTACAATCTTATATTTCTATTTGATTATTATTATTAGATATTTTTCTATCTAATAGATAAAGGGTCATTTTCATTGCATTGCAATGGAAAGGCAGAAATTGCATGGGCAAAATATTGATTCTGAGACAACTAAATCCAGAAGCTTCTATTTCAGTCTTGCATAGGAATGGGGGAGGTCAAACAATTTCTGAAGTGTCATGTAACTTCACGTTCTGAAACCATTGACTCAAAAAAGTTTATTTAAAACATTTATTTTTATTATTTACACAAATGTCTTTCTACAATAACTTCCCATTCTTCTTGACTCAGAGATGCAGAGAAAGGATGCAAAACCTTTATGTGATTTCACCTTTTGTTTCTTGGTAGATGTTAGTTGTGGGACATTTTGGAAATGCTTTACCATTTTGTTATTGAAGTGCAGGCTGGAAATCATGCTTCCATGTCTGACAAATGCATGCTCTCCATTTTAAACATTCTAGACAAATCTTTTGTAATGTTTTATAGATTTCTTTTGCCTGCATAAAAAATTAAATATTCCTGGCTATAACCTTGTTCCTGCTTTCTGGCATATTTTTGTTAAAATCTTAAATCCAGTGCAGCCTGGAAAATCACTCACTTTCTTACCAGGAAAACCCAGCACTGTGCTTTTAGGTTTCTGTCTTTATTTTACAAAATCAAGCTCTCTTGAATTTGGCCATAGTTGTAGTTTTCATTTTACTTTAGTTGTCCTCTCCCTCTGTGACTTGGATTTTATGATTTCAAGTAAAACTTAAAAGAGAATGGCAAACAAAATCAAATGAAGCTATACATTCTAAAAATTTTAGAAATCCTCTTTTTTAATAGTTTTACCCTCAGCAGCTCACAGTGTGGGCATTGGCACAGGCAGCCAGATGCAGAGATACTTGAACTCCTGCTCCATATGCAGGAAGAGAGAACATTTGCATGGGGATGTGAAGCCTTGTGGATCTCCAGGAGATGAAAAAGCCATGCCAGGGGATTGTGTAAAGCAGCAAGGGGAGAATTCTACTCCATATCATAGCTGCATTCTTCTGCACTCCTTGCAGGGCTCCAAATGCTTGCTTGAGATAGTGGTGCCTTCCTCAGTCTTGCCTGCTCAAACCCCAATATAAATTCTTAGCAGTTTTCTAAATTCTTTGGTTTAAGCAGCATGCTTTGCCTTCATTGTACATGGGACTACCTTTACCAGCCATCCTGTGTGTGAGTGTTTCAAAGGCAGTGTGGGACTTATCCTGAGCCCTCTTGCAGCTCAGCAGGGAGGAGAGAGTTAATTGTACTTAGCTACCTTTTCTCCTTCTTTATATTCCAATCTTCTGCCAAGTCCCTTGGGGTATTTTCCCTGCTGGGTGGTCATTCTCCCTGTCCCACAGGTGTGCTTTCAGAGGTGTTGCCTTGGATGGAGACTGCTTCTGCAGACTTCAAAGGGTCTTTTAGAAGCCTCTTGAAAGTTAACCACTTGGTCTCTTTTACAACAGACATAAATTCCTTTATGACTGGCTCAGCTGGTTTTTGTTTTTGTTTTTATTTTTATTTTAGTGATAGGAAACAAGGGCATGGACAGGGTAAACATCTAGTGGTAGTAAAACCTGCAGATAACTTCCATTATTGTCCTATGAGCCTATTTATGGACTCAGCAGAGGTGATTAAAGTGTTAAAAACTCTCATTACACTAAAGTCTTTGATTGTCCTCACAGCTTTGGTCATGCATGGAGAATGCAACCACCTCCATTTCATGCTGATGAAGTCTTCACATCAGCCTGTGTTTTATGTATATGCAAATCCCTACAATCAAGCCAATTATACATGAGCTGCACATTCCACATCCTTTTTGGGGTGACCTGTCACAGCCACCACACTGATACAGGCTGAAGCTGTCATGTGCTTTAGTGACTGGGAGAGTCACATGGGAAATGTTGTTTTTTAATTGAAAACTCATTTCTCTGAATTAGAACTGCAGTTCAAAAGGTTTCTCGTGCTTACTGGTGCATGTGTCTCACCTTCACAAGTCTTTGTTTCATGGATTAAATCGACTTCTTTCAGTTGATGATTGCATAGGAAATCTTTTTCCTGGAATATCTATTTTTTAATTGAAAACTCAAAATAAGTAGGTCACACACAGCTTAGTGTTTAGAATGCTTATAGATATATATATTTAAAAATACACTAAATAATTTAGTTGTGAGGTAAGATGAAACACTAGATGTCAGGGGAAAAAAATCTCATTACCTGCAGTGTCATCTGTGAAAGCTTTGAATTGCTTGGCTTTTAAATTACTATCTCACAGTTTCAAGAATATGTTAATATATAGAATGAAAATACCTGCTAGTTTAGATTGCAGATAAAGTGTGTGATTAATACGTACTTTAATTGATATTCTCCTTTGTTTGCCAGAGATACCCATGCTAGTGCTTTGCATTCATAAACAAAAATCACACAAATGGAGCAGGAATTCCTGCCAAACTTGTATGATTTATCTACTTGCTTAATGAAACAACTGGGCCCAAAATGACATGTATAGCATGTGTCCCTTCGACTCTCCACTTCTTGGAAGACTGAAATTTTGAATTACATCAAGGAGAAGGAAAAAATTATTTGCTCATGGAGAAAAAGGACTGCTGTTTGTTCCTGCTCCTTAAACTGTGGCAGTTTGACATCAGTGTCCACACAGCCACCTGACTTTGTTTTCACCACTGACCTCACCCATGGTGACTGAGAGTGAGATGGTGAAAGAGGCCCCAGGTGACAACCCTCTTTTGCACTGCAGGCAGTACCTGAGATGCAGTTAGCAGTGATTCAGCTGGGATCTGCTGGGGGCTGCAGGCTTCTTGATCAGACTCTGGTCAATGGCAGTTGATCTTTATCCATTGTAAGGAGAATAGGAGCCAGTGCTGGCAGCAGCTTCTGCACTGTGCCCATGGCTGGAAGCAGACTGGGTAGAGGAGGGAAGCAGGAGATCTGAGAATTCCACCACAAGGGCTGTAGTGCCTTTCTGAAATCATTGATCTCAGCAGCATAGCCTGTCTGTGCTGCATCACCTGGGGATGGATAATTAGGGGAAAAACCCAGCACAAATTTGGTATAAGGTTCCTCTGCCCTTCATAGAGCCTTCTAGTTTCTGAAAGTGAGAGGCATAAGTTGTTTTATGTCTGGTCCAACATGTGTCTGGACCTCCTTTTTCTACAGATTCCTTACTGTTGCCCTGTAGAGTGTGATGGAGCAGTCAGTTCCATATGGAAGTGATGTGCCATGTAGAAAAGTACTGCTTTATTCAGTTTCTTTTAAATCTGATGCTCAATAGTTATCTTGGGGTATCTATTTCTCCTGTTTTATTAAATGGGAAATCATTGTATCACCATGTATCTGTTATTTATGATTGTATGGAAATCTATTCTGTCTCCTGGAGGGAACATGTTTTCATAGACTTTCAATATACACAAATGTTTCAACAGGTCTGTTCACCCTTACTCTCTGCCTGATACATCCTGTTTAAGGTGAGGTGACTGTCACTAAGTGCACTGCAGGATGGGGCTCACCATGAGTTTAAATGATGATGTAGGTTTGAGCTTCTCCAATCTCTACTAACGATTGCTGCTATCTGTTTGCTTTTGGCCTCTGGCTGTTTTCAATTATATTTCACAGGCTTAATCCCAATAATTCACACATTTTTATCCTTGAATTGCCATGGGTATGTTATTGCATAAAAGACATGAGTAAGGATGATTTTTCCTGTTGTTTTAATATTCTGTTGTCTATTTGTGGTGTTTACCACAGCTCAGTATTTAACATGACTCTCTATGGAGGAGATGATTGAATGCAACCTCTTGGACAGATCCTTTCTTCTCTTCTTCAGAGAAGATGTGAATATCACAAATGCATTTGCTCCTATAGCTTTTCCTGGACAAAAACATGAGTGAGCTGCAGGCTATGATATGCAACTAACCTTGCCAGGACTACAGAAAAGCATTGTCAGATATTAATCAAAATGATCATATAGATCATAAAGATAATCAGAGAGCTGGAGGAATTGTCAGCCTTTGTACTTAAAAGAAATGTACATTCTCAGTCCAGCCAAAGTGAACAGGTGTTTTTAAGCTGCCTTTTTCACACATACAGAATAAGCTGTTTGTGTAGCCTGGTGACCTATGAAAGCAAGAAAAAGAGAATGCAGAATCTATTTAATCATCAGGAGGGAAGAAAAACACCATGTTCTTAAAGATTTTCTACTTTTTTGAAAGGGTAGTTTGATATTATGGGTAATACACCTGGAGATTCAGTTCTCACTGCTGCCATGGACTGCCTACCTGACTTCTGGCAAGTCACACTTATTTTATTTCCTCATGTGCTAAAGTAACAATAAGAAGAGGATATGGTGCCATGATACTGTTGATAATTACTATATTACATACAAATATTTGCAGTGTGATATTGCTACTGTCTTATACAGGATAGCAATGCAAATGATCCTGCACAGTGCCTTCAAACTGATGGAGACAAGGGCTAGTGCATATCTTATCTGAATTATATGTGGGTAGATGGGTGTGGGGAACCTGTAATTTCCATGGCTTTTGCAATATTGGGTGGTATGTGATTTGAGAAACCATTTTATCTAAGCTGCATCCCCATGCCAAATAGCAGGACCTATATATGCATGCAGATAGAAAACAGGTGAAATACTTTGTGTGTTAGTTGCTTTAGGAAGGCAAAATCTCAGATGCTGTTGCTTCGTAAAGTTGTCCTTCTGTAGTATTGCTTTCTGAAATGAATATATATCTATAATTACTTATAGATAAGTATAGATATAGTGTAGTTCTCTCCTTTAAGGAATAATTTATTTTGGTTTTTATTTTTTTGACTTTGCCTCTTCTTTGGAGCACAAAAAAGGAAGATGTATGTAAAGCAGTGACTTGCCATCAACTTGCTGTGGTTGGATGCCAGAGAGGTGTGAGTTTGGGGATAAATCCCCTCCCTTGATTTTCTTCTTATGAGATAAAGTTGTGATGAGTAAAATGTCAAAGCCCTCTGCACCAATGACCAAGAATTTCTTAGATGGGGTAGTGAAATGTGTGGAAATGTGGAAACACTATTCAGTGTTTCAATTACTTTATGTTTAATAAATGCATCCATCTTAAATGCTGAATGTAATGTGAATAAAATACTTCTGTTAGTAAATGTAAGAGGAGAGGCTAGAGCAGTTCCCTTGTGTCACGTCGTGGTAAAACTCAGAGTATAAATCTCAATATTCACTCTAGAACTGCAACTAGAATGTAGTAGTAATTTCTGTTTTTTAGAAAGAATAACATAAAATTGTATAGAGAGATTTACACAGGAAAACTCATTCACATCACAAAATTAAGTCACATTTTCCAAGCACATTAGCATTTATTTCTGTGAGAGCAAATTACAGATGCAAGTAACTACAAAACAGTACTCAGAAAGCTGAGCTTTCAGAGGCTTTTTTTTTGAATCATACTGGGATTGCTGCTTGCAAGAAACAGAGGCAGTAGCTGAAAGAAGAGGAAGTGTAATACGAAATTAGGTTTGTATAAATGAGAACACAGGCAGCCTGCATGTTGTCCAATGTAACACTGCTTTGCAACCTTGAGTTTTCATGAACAATAGAGGAGAAGTGTTGTTTGCTGATCTGCAATCCATCTCCCTCACTCTTCTGAACTCCCTACCCATGGAGCTCTTTTCCTCTCAGCCACAACCAAGGACTTCATCCTGTGTCTTGATCCTTGTGTCCTGTGCTTAAGAAGGGAGCAGCAGCAGAGTTGTGCTCTTAATGTCTTTTGTGGTGAGGGGAAGAGGAGGAGCAGGCACTGATCTCTGCTCTGTGAGGACAGTGACAGGACCCAAGGCAATGGCCTGAAGTTGTGTCAGGAGGGGTTTTTGTTGGATATCAGGAAAAGGTTCTTCCCCCAGGGAAGGGCTGGGAGCAGGAACAGGCTGCCCAGGGCAGTGGTCACAGCACCACCTGGCAGAGCTAACAAGTGTTTGGACAGTGCTCTCAGGCACAGGGTGTAACTCTTGGGATGTCCTGAGCAGGGCTGTGAGTTGGATTTCTTGATCCTTGTGGGTCCTTTCCCATTTAGGATACTCTGTGATTCTGTGGTTGCCTCTCTCAGCAGGGCCTGGGGTACAGCAGGAGTAGGCTGAAGGTTGTCTGCCTGTAGCTGAAAGAGAGCAGATTGAGGCTAAAACGGGGAGCTGTAGGTAGTCCAAGTGCCATTTGGGTGCCAAGGCTATATCTGGGTTCTCCATGTCCCTCTTCCCTCCCTGTTCTAGAACACAAGGTAATTCTGTTCAATTTTTAAGTTTACTATGGCTCTGTATTTTAGGCTTGCTCGATGTCTTGACAACTGTACCAGAGACTTCCCATTATTGTTTTACTTATTTCCAGTTATTATAAATAATGTATTAATTGATTAGTATTCATATACTTATTTAAAAGAAATATATAATTAATATATTTTCTATTATTCTGTTATTTTCCACTAGTTTCAGATAGCCAGTGCAGCCCATAGCTTTGCAGGAGTCTGCATCCTAAGTTCTACCAGAATCTGTTAATCCTGTGTTGGTGGGGTAGCCAGATAAGTAAGTAGTTTGCTTACCTGAGAATCTTTATAGAATTTTCCAATGAGATTTTCTGAAGACTGTGTAAACACTCTTGGTGGGAGCAGTACCTGCTGAATCCATTGCTGAAGATCCACCAGTGTGCTGGCAGTGCCCTGCACTCACTGTGTGAGGAGAGAGAACTGCCAAGGTTCCTGTTTTAGGAGGGAGATGAAGGGGACAAAGTGTCACAAGGCACTCAGGTTGCTCAGGTGCAGCTTTGTGGAAACCTAGTGGTTGAAAGCAGTGCCTGCCTGCAAGTTTGGGTGTGGAAATCCTCTGTAAACCATAGTAATAACATCTCTGGCACCCACGGAGGCTCCATCAGTGATTGCCAAACTCTTAAAGGAAAGCAAGCAGTGCCATTTTCTATAGGACAAAGAGATAAGGTCAAGAAGAGAGGACTCTGTAAAGTTGTGGGTGGTATAGTCCTGAAAAAAGTGCATTGAATTGACCCTGATGGGAAAGACAATTCACAAAATGACAATGTTTTGGAGGAGGAAAGGCAGTAGTGAGCTTCAGATAAATCTGTGCTGCTCTTTGGTAAATAAAATTGCTGAACTGGATTTCAGGGTTGCATCTGTGGGTTTTATGTACGTAAGTCAAGGCCTGTGTCCCACTCTGTAATCTTCAGTTGTACTGTTAAATACTTTGGCTGCATTTGGGCAGTAATTGCTCTTGGGAAATAAAGGATACTTTGTGTATCCCCTTCTGATCATGCATAGCAAGCATCCTTAATATCTTACATATTTTCCTGGCTGGTGTCCTCCTGGTCTCCTATGAAAGAAAATAAATAAGCCCCTTGATATGCTGTGAGAAAGGAAAGAGAGCAAGCACTGCTGCAGCACATCTGATATTCCCTACATGTGCAAGCAGAAGGGAACTGTGGCCTTGGTGTACCTGGACAAAACATGGGCTTGTTTTCTCTGAGGCCATGGCAAAGGTCATTCATCTGTCACATGGAAAAACAGTTGTGATTGCTCTCCAGTGACTTCATGGATATGGTTAAAATGAATCCAGTCACCTTTTTGATTAGGTGACCAAAAGACAAATAAGCAGAGCTGCTTTTTTCCCCTGTAATTTCTTCATACATATGTATGCAGAGTGTAACTTCTGAAATAAGCCATTATGCAGTGCCTGACTTTGCAAAAACTTGTGATTTTTAAAGGGGCTGTTTGACATACAGCTTGCAGAGGTTAAAGAGTAAAAATATATACACAGCCTGATGTATACAACTCAGGGCAAATGTTTTTTCATGGTGGAGATATAAATGCTTGTTATTACATATTATTTATATTCTTACTTAGGAGCTGCAGAGAAAAGTACTGTTCCAGGCTCTGGGTGTCCTAATATGCTCTGATGATGCACCTGAAACTATGGAACACAATGATGGTTTCTGGGTCAGAAGTAGGCAGTTTTGTAAATTAATGTAATTTAAAAGAAAGACATTTCAGTGTTTGTTCCTGGGAGCTCTTAGCCTCATATAAGCCTTTTTGGCAAATGGGAACTTAAACTAAAAAAAAACCTGTAGTCAATATATATTTAAAAAAATTTTTACTTGCATCCTGGTTTTTCATGCTCCTTCCCTTAATCAACTGTTACCAATGGGGTTCACTGGTAAGTAAAAATAGCTGCAGAGCTACTCCTGAATTTGCCCAGATTTTTAAGAGCATGGGCCAGTCTTACCTGGATATGCCTATAGAGTACCTGTAATCACAACCCAAATTAAAGCTTTGTCTATGCTGTGGTATTTTGAGCCCTTGCAGAATTTATGAGCTTAAAGAGTAAGTGCTTGTATGCTGTATCATTATTTTGTGCAAAAGAAGTCTCAGATACCTTTACATAAGACATGTGCTTAAATACCAGTGCAAATGCAAGTTGAAAAAGGAAGGACTTTGTTCCTCCAGGTTACTGAGATTGGTACTGATTTCACTTTGGTGCTCATTAATATAATATTTGCATTTGTTTTTTAAGTAATCCTGTATTAATGCAGAAATCTTGTCTAGGAGTTAGCCATGCCTAAAGAAATCAGGAAGTATTTTAAGTGTAGAGGCTTGACTACATTGCTTTCTAGATTTAAAAGGAAACTATCCTGGGATTGTTTCTTCTAGCTTCCTAAACAAGAAGTAAATTATTTTATTATTTTATTATATATATACACACATATACACAGTTTCAAAGACATAAAGAAAAGGAAACTACATGTGTATATCAGATTTGAAATCACAAGCCACTAAGGTACTTAGAAATATTTATACCATAGCCTCTACCTTACTTACTTTTTGGTGAGAAGTTGTAGGGAAGGGGGGTTAGTAAGAGTGTGATGCATGTGATGTTATTTTTCTTTTTAAAAGATTTGGAACAAGAAATAAGTGGGAAAGGGATTCTTTCTTTTATTAGCTAAAGTCTTCTTTCTAACTTGGAGGAAGCAAAAATAAATCTTTATCTTAATAATCCCTTCAACCCTTTTACTCTCCTGGGTTTAATATTCTCAAATGAGATAGTCTTAGACTGATGTAGATGTTCAAATTTCTCTGCTTCAATCCAGAGAGCATTCTGGGGTAGCATAATTTTGACTGGAAAGAACCAGAGAAGTTGTGCTATCCTGGAAAAAATGTGGTTTTTACATCAGTAAGTAACTAGGCAGCCAAGTGAAAAAAAGAGCAGAAATACAAAGTAGAAAAAAATCCAATAGAAAAACTCAGTCCTAATGATGATATAATGATTGATGGTACTGAAATTGCATGCATTATAAGGAAAGCTTTTAGCAATATAGAAATAAATGATGCATATAATTTTTTTTTTGTCTGGATGTATGAAGTACTCCAAACATGTTCTCTGTGCAATATATGGGGTTTTATTTTCCTTTTAAACCTCTGACCTTGGGCCACCTTACTATAAAAGCAGATCTGTCAATTTTCCTCAGTTTAACATAGCTAATCTCTGTGTTTGGGAGCTGATAAGAGGTTGTAAAACTGGCTCTGTATTCAGAGTTTTCAAGGCAGAAAAAGTTGGGTTAGAGGGGAGATGTGAACATGGGTGTCAATAGCTGGGTACGTGGGCAGCACTGCACAGGACTGGCAAACCCTAGGCTGGAGCATGGTCCAAGAGTTTCTCCCTTCACCACCCACTGCCTTGCCTTACCCACAGGGGAACTGGCCTGTGACTGTGGTAGTGGAGTGAGAATGATGAGCAGCATGGAAAAAAACTGTATCTAAAGAGTCTTGAAAAATCTGGAATTAATTATCTTGCAAGGAGGAACTGACAAAAGTATGTTGAATAATGAATGCTGCAGAGAAGGTATGTCATGAACTTTTCATGGCAGAGGGTAGTGGGATATTTAAATAACTTAAAACTTGGCAAATTCACAGTGACTGTAATTACATTGTGGAATTAATTCTTCATTGAAACTCACTGAGGCCAAGGCTTCGGTGAGATTCAAAACAGGGTTTCAGTTTTCCTAGGGAGGCAAAAGGTACCCTGAGCTGTGGCAGTGGTCTGTGCAATATCGTGCTCTGAGGCTTAGGTGAATCTCTAATTTTATATAATAACACTGTGAGGAGAAAGAGCGTAGACTATTGACATTTTCTCTTTGAAACTTTTTGTCTTACTATGTCCTCTAAGTAACTGTGTGGGCTGAGAGACATGAAAGAGCATTGGAAGGGAACCAGTGTGATGGTTCCTCCATTTTTGACACTGGATGGAATCCAGTGTGATCATTCCTGTGTTTCTTATACTGTTCCATCCATGAAAATTAATCTTTGGACATCTAAAGCATGACACTATTAGAGAAGTGGCAGAAGCTGCAGTTGCCTTCAGGAAGACACAAAGAGGATGCATCTTTCCATCTTAAATGTAAAGTTTAAATGTAGAATTTTAGATACCACTCACTGTTTTAGTTATATAACTATGGTGGGGATCATCTTTTAGTTAAAGAAATCATCTGATTCTGGTTATACTGTCCTTGTTTGAATTATAAAAGCAAAGATTGCAGTGAAAACTGAGATGTTCAGATGCAGAGGTTGGCTCTGCAGTGCTACCATGTAGTGATTTCATCAAATGGAAACAGTGAGGAGCTCCTGTGGACCAGATAGTGCAACTTCCAAACTGTGTGCAGAGGGGAGCAGCTGCAAGGTCTGGTGCCAGCCTGGGCCATGGAAAGCCTTAGCTGGACTCAGCTGATCCAGGAGGATGTTAGGATGAGCAATACCTGAGACTGAAGATGATTAATAAATGTAAATTTTAAAAAGCTTATAAGCCTTGTGAACATCAAACAGCAGGGGGGTGATTAAACACGTTTGCAATGCAGCTGCAGGGTCTGCAGGTCTGAGTGAGGCTGGCCAGTGCTCAGGTAGTGTGTGGGCACCAAGGTGTGGACACCTCTGAAGCAGAGCTTAGCAGCTGATTATCTGCAAGGCAGAAAAGAATGTAGATAAGAATGAAGATCACTGAAAATGGGATTCTTGCAGCATCAGAATCCACTAGAAAGAAGAGAGGAATGAGGAAAATATCAACTTTGGGTGAGAAATTAGCAGAGGAAAATTAAAGTGTGGTTTGTGTCTGGTGTTTCAGGTTTACCAGGTTACTTCTTGAGCATCACCTGGTCCATCAGCTGCTCTGAGTGATGCATTACTCTGCCCATGTGGATTTACACTCAAAGGATGTGTGGATCTGCTTGTGTAGGACAGTGAGCAATGGTGTATCTTCAGCAGATATTTCACTGGGGTTTTGTCAGGTTTAATGGACAGCTGTCCACCCACCTGGGACACTCAGGTCAGCAGCATCTGGGGGACAAACAGGTGCCCAAGGACACAACTGCAGGACTGAAGATCTTGGATAGCAGTACAAAGCCAAGGCAGGTAGCTGATGTGTGTTGCTGGTCACATGAATTTCTGTCCAAAGCAATCTAGGTGGATATATCTGAATCATGCTGAAAATTCAGTGTTTTGTGTATATTTGTGTAAATCCTACCTTAATTCTTGATTTCTTAGTTTCTTAAAAGATGTCTATCTTCCCAGGCTCTGCTAGTGCTATTTCCCAGCTAGGACTTAATAACAGATTATTAAATCAAGTCTCTTGTTGGTTTTCTGCATGCTAAGTAATCTTTTTGGCACTTCTAAAGTCTAGCTGTATTATAAATGTAAAAGCAAATGGAGTGCTGGGTTTTGTAAGGTGTGTTATTGGTGTCCCTCAGGCTGGCATGTTTGCCAGTTTACCTATGGATCCACAAAATAAATAAGCCACAAGGGGAATTCCTGCAAACCAGCAAATTAAAAACATTTGTGATAATAATTAGCTATTTTTTACCATGTTACAATTGGGGAACAAGAGCAGAAGAGTATATTTTGACACATTGATACAAACATGTATTCATGGGCTTTCTCAAAAACTTCTTAACCACCAGGCCTGTCTGTGAAAGCCAAACTCAAGTGCTGAAACTTGTCATTGTGGGAAATGGCCTTTGCAAATGCCTGCTGTTAGAGAAGCAGTGCTGGTTTTGGCTTCTAGCACAGGTGAAAATGAGCACTCCTCAGTAAAATTTTGCTTGCTTTTATTTTAGTAAGTATAGCTATGATTTAATTCCAACTTCTTTTGAAAAGAAGTTCTTGAAAAGAACTCTATATTGCAGGAAAGAATGTTACAATGATGTGAAATTAGTGGCTTCTTTTGGGTTGAAATACTTTATTATTTTTTGAAATCTGAGGGAAAAGGCTACAGAAATCACAGAATAACTTCATTAACGTATGAAATAAATCATGAAATCAGAACTGAGGAAAAAAAGAAAACATTTGCACATCTGGCTTACTGCAGCAAATTTCCATATCTTGATCAGGAGAAGCTGTAAGCTGAAAATGGATAAAAAGAAGGATGAGAGTATGAAGATCTGATTTTCCAGCTGCATGGAAGTGTATGCCCTGGACCTAGCAGAGGCTTGCAGATTTCCAAGTATTTCACAGGCTCTGGAGGGTACTGATTCCTATGAGAACAGCTGCTTTGTGCCAACATCAGTATGAGCTGTCACATTAGGTCTGTAATAATGTTACAGACCTTTAGGAGCCTTCAGAGGTGAACAACAGCAGGGAAAAAAAAATGGAATTGTCAAATATTGTGAAACTGTGGAGAACAGGGACATCAATTGTGTCTTGAGGTAATTGAAGGTCTGCAACTGCTTTTCCTTTCAAGTTGTTTTGCAGGCTTAAGAGAGTAGGATCTGAGTCAGCCTTTGGGTAATGGGAGTCCTTGAGTCAAAGGATGCATATTTCCAGTGCTTCATAAACACTTTGCCCACATAACAGGAGAACAGCGAGGTGCTTTTGGGCTTTTCTGTTCCTTTAGTAACATGCTTGGAATTGAGTTGAGTAATCAAATGATGTTAATTCATCTTGCTGTTTGAGGTCCTTGAGGAAGGGAGTGGGAAAATGACATGAATGCATTTCAGGTTATTTCTTTTAAAAGTGGAATTTCAGTACTCTGGTTCATACAGAAATTACCCTAGTGACAGTTTTCAAATGTGTTTTTTTTTTGCATCGAAAAGATGAAGTGATCTGGGTGCCTTATTAACATGAATTGCAGTTCATGTATTGCAAAGGCCTTTAAGTAGCTGCTTGTTTTGTCATATCTGGCTGTTGGATCAAATAGACTGTCAACAAAACGTATTTTAGAATATCAGCCTAAATTGCATTTGCAGGCTATAAAATAAGGATTAATTTTTCTGATTTCTTGAGACCAGAGACAGATTTCATTTACTCTACATCACCAGGATAGGTAGCTCATTTTGCTCTGCATACATTTTCCTTAGTTTTCAGGCTCAGATTTGCTTAAAAATCTGAACTGGGTTTTTTTTGAACTGCATATTAATAGAAGTGAGTGTTTAGTTTTTTCATGTTAGCAGGAAAATAAATACTTCCAAGAACTGTGCAGTTTGGGAAGCCTTTGTCTTTTTAGAAAGAGTTTGTGTAATGGTTATTATATATTAATAACAGTGGAAGAAAAATTTGCTGAAATAGGCAACTAGATAAAATCAGCACTGGAATGCTAAAAGCAAAAATTAAAGACAGGGAGGTAAATTTAAACTTGATAAATCACAACCTGAATTATCTTTGCTAAGATAAGTTTTACAAAACTAGCTGATCTCTTGCTTTTTTTGAGGTAGTTCACTTTTTTTAGACAAATAAGTTTGTCTACCAAGGAGCCAGAAAAGCCAGTGGTATAGGAATAAATGGAAAATAATGATTTCAACTTGAAAAGATCAAGATCAGTGAAAAAATTCCCCCAGAATGGTGAGGAGGATGCTAAGCAGTTTGGAATTATAAAAAAAAAAAAAAAAAAAAAAAAAAGAGTAAAGCTGACTTTAGTTCCAGATGAGACTCAGTTCTTTCTGAGAGTGTTTGACAAGCTCTTCTGCAGTACATGGGACTCAGTGACCAGAAGCTGCCATGTACTTATCTGACACCTTTTACAACCTCCTGAAGGATAAGTTTGGTAAAATGGGTTTTTCCTGAAGTGAAAGTGAGCAGTGAGGTTTGTGAATAAGACCATAGACTTTCCCTCCACAATGCTTCTTCAGGGAAGGCATCACTTCCAGGTTGCTCTGTTCACTCCCCAAGCAGCCTCTGTGCTCTGAATCACCATCAGCAGCTCACCACTGGCCTTCAGTGGGACAGAAATAAAATGCAGATGGTCTGCCTTGGGGCTGGTGCCTCATGTGCTAAAGGGAAGTACTGAGGCACAAAATTCTGAATGAATTTCCCTGGAAAGATGGTGCCAGTATTTATGTACAATGATATTGCTGTTCAGAAATTCCTGAGTGTGGTGTTTTTTGTGTCTAGCAGTAATATCAGAGTTACTTTTCAAGTGTGTGAGAGGTAGAACAAGAGTAACACAATTTTTGCACCTGCTTAGGATTATTTGGACTGTGGAATGTGCATCAGAGGATGTTGATTAGATTCATGAAATGTGCCTAAATCAACTTCTGCTGTGTCTAAGTTGTAAGTGCTCTTTGGCTTAGTGAAACTGTGTTCCCAGGTGAAATAACACAAGGGTCCATTGCAGCCATCATAGCAAGAACCTAACTGGAAACCAAGAAGAAATACTATAGAAAGAGGTGTGGGCTTTTCTAAATTTATGTGACTTACTCTATGCTTTGGACCATGTCCAGCCTGTCTCACAAAAACAAAACTGGAGAGGATGCTTTTGTGTATAAGGGCGTGTGTAAAAGCACATAGAGCTCCCTTTCTCTTCCAGATTTGAAACAACATCTTTCCTCTTAGGTAAATTAATTGATGGCCATCTTTCAGTTTTAAGAGGGGAACTCTAAATGAGGTAGTTTTATTTTGCACAGAATAGTTAAAAATCTGCTGAGACAGAGAGGATGTGAGTAACTATGCCATGTCATTGCTCGAGTGCTCATCACTCAGAGCAAGGGTGTTCACTCTGATCTGCTCTTCTTGCCTAGCAGGATGTTGGAGTGTGTGTCTAAGGAGGTTGTTCCCTTTTGGATGCTTTTAAAATGAATGTGTTTCTATACTTTTGGGGGCTTTTTTGGAGGAAACAAGTTATTTTACTCTTGTTGGAAAGCTTGAAAAAAGAGCTGGAGTTACTGGGGACTAGAATGAAGACAGCATTCTGGTTAGGTTGTTGAGGGAACTGCTTACAGGACTTGGAGATGTTTGGACGTTTCCTTGAGCATTGCATTGTTCACATTAATTACCCTGGGGCACTTTGAGTGTAGGAGAGGGTTGGTTCTCAACTGTTGGGAGTAGAAAAGCAGATGATGGATCTATCAGGCTTTTATGAACAACAGGCATTTATGATCCTTGACTGCTTGTAACAAAGTTTGTGATAGTACAGGAAAGAACTTATTTACTGAATTTAGTAAACTAAGCACCATCATTTCAGGAATAGGAATGTGAATATTGCCATGGAAGATGTTTATGTTCTCTTCATAAATAATTATTTTTTTAATTTTTCAAAGTCATGTGTCATTAGTGAAACATGGTGCACAAAAACTGTAGACCAGATTATTGAGCTTAGTGATCTCCCAAGTGATACATTCTTAAAGACATTATGGTCACTCATCATTGTTGTCATGGTAATTCTAGTCCCTGTTCACAACTGCTTAAAACTCCTCAATATTCTTCCACAACTATTAGTGGTCTTCAAATTGTTTAAAAAGAGAGTATTCCTGCTTCCCATGGTAGTTAAGATATCTGTGCTTTTTTTCTCTTTGCATCCAGCTGTCAAAGTATGTGGAAATTTGCATTTGCATGGAGAGGTTTTTTGATTTTTTTCTCCAGAAGAGGTTCTATTTTTACAAAAACTGTGGGAAGAGATTTGGACATTTTGGCATTCTAATACTACAGTACAACTGCTCTAAATATCTATTTTTAAAATCAACATAATGTCTTTAACCCACATTAGGGTAAAATAACATTATTTTAGATATTGTAGATAGAATCTGTTCTATTATTATCTAGCACAGCTAATACCAAATACAAAAGCTTTATGGTGAGCCCAAGTCAATAGGGAGAATGCTGCAATACATCAGGCAAAAGCAGTTCTTTTTTATTTTTTTAACAGCACATGAAAACAGGAGTTCCAGATTTCTGTTCTGAATTGAAATTTGGGATGAGATCTGCAGTCATACTGTGATGCATCAGTATACTGGGAGCAAAATTATGGATGAAGGATTTAGAAATCTGTTCATTTTTGGAAGATTTATTTTCTCTTCCAAGAAGATTAACCCATTTGCACTTGTGGTCCAACTTAGTAATGCCAAAAGTAGTGAAAAGATGGTTAAAAGCACAAGGTTGCAAGCAGGAGAATTATTTTCATAGGCTACTTCTTGGAGAAATGGCAAAAATAAGAAATTTCACTATTAACAAATTTTACCATTCTACTTAGACACTGCAGGTTTTTCCTTGTGGAAAGCCTTGAACATATTTTTCTACCCAGGGAAGCAAATATATACACAGACTTGTTTGGATATGTATTCTCAATTTTGTTTCATATATCTATTATATGTTCCTCCTTTAGGATTTCTCCTCCTCCTCCTTCTCCTGCTGTATGTTTTTTTTTTTTTTCAAGGCATTTTCAGAGCTGTGAAAAAATCGGGACACAAATTTGCAGTGCGCAGCGCGGCATTTATGGAAATGTCTGATTTGCTCTGAACTGTAAATTCTAAATAATGATAAGTGGAATTACTGCTGTAATTATCTTTCTGTAGGGAACATTTCTAACTTGAAATATAAAGCCTGCCTATTAAATAACATTTATCAGGAATGTTTCCTTAGGCATAGATTTCAGAATTGTATTTTATTTTTATCTTGAGCAAGATCTGACTCTGCACCGTTTTTTAGAGACAGGGAGAATAACTAGAACAGGCAAATGCCTCATAGGCAACAGGAAAGCCAGTGGAGAGATGAAAGATGAGCTTCCAGCAGCTGCAAAAAGGATATACACTTCAAGGGTGCCCCATAAGCCTTATAAAGCAATAAAGGAAGGAAAACAACATTATGAAGGGTCCTAACAGTCATAAAATTCCAAAAATGGCAAGGATTGCTTTCATTATATAAAGTGTTCGTTAAAGCTTTAAATAATGAAATAAACCCTTGACACTGAGAATGGAAACCTTCACTGTTCAACCAGCCTGTGTTTACTTTACAATAATCCAGGCCATAAAAGTAGTGTCGTGCAAATTCCCCGTTCCGGGGCAGCTCCGGGATGCCCGAGGACCACACAGCTCCCAGGCCATGGGTTCCCAGCAGCTTGCCCAGCTCCTGGACCAGTGCCACCCCCCTGGCACACACCACTGCTCCCCAGCCCAGCCAGCCCCAAGAAAGTCTGAGTCACCAAATCCCTGGGATTGTTTTAATTGGCTTCAATTAGGTGTTTTGGGGTTCCTTTTGGGGGATTTCCCCCTCTCCTTCCCCCCCTTGGCTTTTTTTTTTTTTTTCCCTTTCTTTTGAAGTCCAGGAGTGTTTTGGGTATTGGAAAAATGTGCTGAAGACTTTGGGACCAGAAAATAAGTGGGGAAATTCATTAAGGAGTCTTCTGGGGAAACTCACTAAGGAGCCTTCTGGGATTCAAGGTGGAGATACTAAAAAATGGCTTCCATACAAAATTATTTTCTGCTCACATACTTCTTTAAAACAGTAGAATTTGAATTAAAGGGAAGCACTTGGCAGATTATTCAGCAGATACTTAATTTCTCTATCAAAAGAATGGGAAGTATTTATTTTGCATAGGAATACTGTCCTAATTCAGAAGACCTTGAATCTCTTTTTTCAGCCCTGTTAAAATAGTTTACCTTCTCTGTTAATAGCATAATCTGTTTAAATATTTTCTCCTGAATTAGAACCGTCTTTAGGAAACATTATAAGCTTCACATTGTAATTACACATGGAGCACTTTTCCTTATCTTTCACTGAAATTCAGCCATTTTCTGCTTTGCTTGCAATAAACAGGAACAAAATGTACCCTTGGGGGGAAAAGGGAATTCAGATATAGGTGGTAAAATTGTCACCTTTAAAAAAAAAATTTAAACCTTTAAGCTACAGCATAATCTCCTTAAAGGCACTTGAGCAGTTCTGTAATTTATGGCCCTGGCTGCAGTGGAAGTGTGGGATCCCATTAATTTTTCTGCCCACTGCCATAGTTTGCCATTTGTTTCTTCATCCGAGTTCTGAGCAGTTTTCTAAACTGCTGCTGTGGTTAAATATCACATTTAAAAGACATTGGAAAAGAAGATTACTCCTGATATGTATTTTTGTGTTCTTGTACGTGTTACATGATATATTTGTGGAGTTCTGGTATCGCTGTACTTGCACCCTCCAAAATGAAATCTTTTGTCTCTTGGCATATTTTTGGGAGACCAGACAGGGAGACTGTCTGCATCATGAGTGGGAGAAGTAAATGACTCACAGTTCTCTTTATGAAGAGCTTTGTTTCATTCAAATCCCTCTTGCCAAGATGCTGACACTGAATTTGAGTCATCAGCAATAAACAAGTCGTACAGAAAATTGAATCTTTAGAGGGCAGAAAATCATGGGCAAAGGAAAGACACTCACCAGCGAGCTCAGCTCTGTGTTAGTCTGTGCTTGAGAGGAATTATTGATTGCATTATTTCCCGTGGTGGATTTTTCCATAAGTGCCTTAAACTAATTCAAAGTCCCAGCCTGAAATTTCATTTTGAAAACATGTATGTGTAGTGAAAACAGCAGCATCAGTCAGGCTTTGAGATCACAGAGTATAAAATTGAGTTTTTACTGCATTAAACAAGGTGATTTTGGTCCCTGGTTTTGTCATGAGGTTTTTACCTATGCTGTGTCATGAAAGGCTGAGATCAGTAAGAATTTTTGGCATCTTCTAGTAAAAAAATGTGGTGAAATTTAGCTTGTATTGGATTTTGGTATTTCTTTTTCCTCCTCTGTATAATGCAATAATTTGGAATAAATTTACTTCATATATCATGGTAGCAGTTTTTCAGGACTGCACATGTTTGTTTTCAGAAGTGATAGCAGATCAGCTAATAGGTATTTCAGTTGAAAATGAAAGTTTTGTACTATATCAACTCTAAGAATTTTACTTTCGTGAGAACAGCACAGCATCTTACTTTTCTGTAGTACCACTGTTTATAATCACTATCAGCTTTAAAAGTGCAAATGCTTTAAAGAAGGGTGGAAATGCACATATAGTTTTATGTGGAAATATTTTCACATTTAATAACCTTCCCTTCAACAAAACACTAAGAAGTCAACAATCTACTGATTACAAAATGTGCCTTTTCATTTTTTGGTTTAAGGTGTGATTCAGTGTAGGACATGACATACAAATGGATGGAGCTGACTCATGGAGAGGCCCAGAAAGGGGATAGGATAATGGGAATGACTTCAACATTTACAGGCATTTCTTGCTCCTCTAAGTGTCTTGCCCAATGTGGAGTATCCCCAGGGGCTCTCTGTTACCTGGTGTTCCTTTCTTGCTCATGAAGGGTTTGTGCTGGAGTTATGTTGCTCTGAGCTGCCTGCCCCAGCTTTAGACCATTGTCTCTGTAATGAGGCAGAAATCCAGCACTCTGGAAGGAAAGAGGAAAACCCAGTAAATTTTCAAAGAAAATACAGGGTCTAGTGCAAACAGTAACAGTTGTGATGAGCACAGTCGAGTGAACTTACACTCTGGTATGGCTTTGCTAAATATAGCTACAGAGCACTCGGTGTCTGCGGGCGCTGGTGTTGGAGAGCATTGCTGTCTGCAGCTGGGGAGCAGCAGAAACAGGGGCACAAATCACAAATAAAAGAGATGGCAGTGGGATTACAGACTGCCAGAGCCCTGGTCCTGTACTCAGCTCAACTGGGCAACCTTCCTCCTTGGAGGGGTGGATGGTCTTTTGTTCATGCTGTCCTTTTCATTGCAAACGTGGCATTTTCCCTCTTGTGCCTGGAGAGATTCTCTGAGGTTTATTTCAATAGAAATGAACTTGTTTTGGTGAAAGAGGGTCAGTGTACTGCATGCCTGTTGTTCAGCAGCCCTTGGACAGCAATTTTAAATATGGAAAAAAGCAGGGTAGCATTTGTTCACTGTTGGTGCATTCAGGTCTCTCAGGCTTGTGCTTTGCTCTCCCCTGCTGACCTCAGGCACAGGATCCCCCAGGGAATACACCTGTGGCTCCCATGGTGGAAACCTGGCAGATCACCAGTGGAGGTGAGGAAGAAAAGAGCAATGTGCAAGGGATAAAAACCTGGAGAGTGCTGATCAAACAGGAGGCAGAAATCCTAGTGTGCAGTGAAATGAATGCAGCCTGGGAGGAAGGGAGTGAGAAGGGACTGGGGACCAGCTGTGGGATGAAGCTGAGAAGTAGCAGAGCTGGACAGAGTGCTTGGGAGCAGAGCCCAGGCCAGGGGATGGGGTGAGAGCCACAGCAGAAGACAGGCAGGCAGACCAGAGGCCTGCAAGGAGCTGCTAAATGGAGATGCCACAGCTGCATGGCATTATGTGATGAGGTCTTGTCCCAGGGACACCCATCCCCAGAGTGCCCTGCAGCCATGTGCTCCTTCTGCTCCTGCACTCTTGTCATCATCCATTCATCCAGGGCTGGCCTTGTCCTTAAACCCATTGCCAGCCTTGTCCCTTGTGCAAGGGGATCTAAATTTGCAGAGGCTTTGGAGAGTGGGTAGAAAACCCAACACATTCTGTCTGCTCAAAGAACTTTGTGGGTGAGACCCTTTCCCCTCCTTGAGTCTGCTGGCTTTTCAGGAAGAAGAGTTAGTTAAAAACAGAAAGGTACCATAAATCCTTTCTTCCCAGGGCAAGAAAGTATAGATCCTGTTATACTGGTGATACTCTCAAAAAGCCAAGACTAAATGCAGCACTGCATTGTGGAAGAACATGAGCCAGGTGAACCTAACTGGAAAGGGTTTGCTCCTCAGATGATAATGTAAAATTATCACATTCATTTACAAAGGAAGGAAGGACATAATCTAGAGGTCTTAGTATTGAGTTGAGAAAACTGAGTGAATGGTGATATATGGTAATAGAGTTTAAGCTCACCTAACCTTTGGTGAGCTGTGCTTAGTATATCTTTAAAGCTTACACAATGAGTTCAACACAGCTTTGAAATGCAATAGTTTTACATATGTTGTAATAATATTTTCATTATTAATGAGCTATTGTTTATAATCTAAAGTCAGTCTACCTGAAAAAACACAAATGAATACAAATAGCATTAAAAAGCATAGTATTTCCCTGGAGTAGGTGATATACTTCCTTCTACCTCAAAATGGTGAAAGTGATGCTACAGTGAAAATTGTGGAGATTTTTTATTTTGCTTTTGCATGTTTTTTATAATTGGTGACTTGGGAAATTATGGACATGATTATAGAAAGATTGGTGATAATTCCAAATTAATTTGCTGTTTGCTCCTGGAAACTGAAATATTTTCATAATAAATTGTCTCAAAAATTCATTTTATTGACTTTTGGTGGAGTCAGTGGTCTGGGGAAGGAGTCACTATTGTTTCTGCTCTAAGTAATTCTTTAATGGTGAACTTCAAAAGAATGAGTCTGGACACCAAGTTGAATAAAAGATTATTACTGGCAAGAGATAATATTTGATTTTTATCGTTCCCATTTGGTGTCAAAAAATAGCTGGTTCCTGTCATTTTGTTCCATTAAGACAGTATAGGTTTATAAACTAGTGGAAGAAACTTTAAGGCAAGAATGGGTACAGGTTGCATGAGCCATGTCTGGAATGTATAGCTTGAGGTGTATGTGTATGTACCACCATGTGAATGGAAGAGTAGCCAACAGTCAAGCACCTGTTGTTAATAGTTTCATATCTGAAATGGCATTGCCAAACTTGCACATACCACAGAGGAGCTGTGGTTCTCCATAGGGTACCTCTGTTCTCCTAAAAGAGCAATAGTAAAATAAGAAAGCAAAATTTTTGCTCAGGCTGTGTCTGGAATGTGAGAGACTGGTGTTGATGAGCACAGGAAGTCAATAGTAATTTGTTTAGCAACAGTTTGAAAGAAAAATTTGCTCACATTTTATAATTTTCAAATAAAAAAACCTCACATTTTTTCATTAAAGCATTTTAATGAAATGGTATCTATTGTTACTGTCTGGTTTGTGAGAAGCTGGGGATTACAGTGGAGAGGGAGCTTGTTTCACTAGCTTGAACTAGAAGTGCCAGAAGTGTTCAAAATGGGAAGAAATGTGCTTGAAAAGTCAGTGAGTTTGAACTTTAAAGGTTTAGGACCTCTTGCCAAGTCTGCCACTTCTTCCCTCTGTAAATATGGGAATGTTATCATTTGAAGTGCTCCAGTCTCACTCTCCTAATTTAAAAACTGAGATATTTTAGCTGACTTCTTTTGTAGAGCAGTTTGAGATATGATAGTGAAGAGTATAGGTGTTATTTTAAGGACTGTTTTTGAAGCAGGGGCAAGAGGTTGGCTCAGGACATTGGCAGAGAGGTTTGGAGAATTTTGCCGCCTCATTGCTTACTGGAACCATTCCCAAGAAAAGGTGTTTCAGCAAGGTGTAGCAATTAAAGATGTTTTTATGTAGTTATTGATTTCAGACAAGCAGACTTTGGTGCTAATTTAGCAGCCATTTGCCAGAGCAGCTGGGATTGAAATGAGTGTGTTGTTCCCTTGGCAAACAGTGTCCTTAGGTAAAGGCTGAGCACAGGGATGGAAGAGCACAAACAGGCTCACGTTGCCATGTCCAGCTGGACACTGCAGCCAAAGCTCCTCTTCTTTTTGTCATTTCCACCCTCCTAAGCCCTCAACCTTTACCAATACAGAAGTCCAAAATTGCAAGTGAGCTTTAGCAACATGATGAGTCTCAGAACAACAGACAGGAATTGAAAGGGCAGGGAATACGGTATTATTTTAAAAAATCTTTGAACTGTAGAAGCCAACCCTCCTTTTAGTTTCTGGAGTAGCTTATATTGAACACAAGCATATATGCATGTATTAAATTCAATATTTAGCTCCAGAGTCAGGACTGTATCTCTGCTTTGGTGCCAAACTTCTCCCAGAATGTAAGAAGACTAAAAGTATATGTTTTATTCTACATGACTAATTATCATGATTTTTTGTTGGAAAACTTTTACAGATAAATGTTTTTTAATATTTTTATTATGAAAACATAGCTTACCTGGGGAAGCTTGAAATGCAGTGAAGTGTTACTTTAATTGAATTTAGGAAATATAGACAGTTGTCTCTTTTTTTTTATATACTTAAGTGGAAAGCCAGACAAAGAGTCTTTATAGTACTGTTTTCTAGTGGATCTGTTATAGATCTGTTTTGTTTTGATTTTGCTCCTCAGTACTGCTCAGAAATTAGCTAAAACATTTCTATTGCAGAAATGATATAGCAGCAGTTTCAAGTCTTTTGTGCCTTACATGCTCGATTAGAAAAAACCCATTAATGACAGAAAATGCTAATCAGTGATATGTTTTGCCAGCCACTACAGGCCCACGCATTCTATATAATCCATTGTTTATTAACCTAATGAAAGTCATTGCAGCTTTTGAAAGCTTGTATGCAGCTCATCAAAATGGTTTTAAAACACTATGTTGCTGTACTTTGGTGCTGAAATAAGTCAAGGTTGGGTATTTTCTTGCCAGAATGGCTCTGACCTAAATAGAGTTTTTTTTTTCTGGGTAGAATGATCATTCTGTGCTTTTCATTCGTTCATTCTAATTGTCAGGACAGACAAGCAGTGCAGTGGTGGCTAAGCTGATGGTCCTGCCATTAAGCAGCTACACACTGTCTTTATCCACATCTTATTGATTTTCCTTTTCTTTTCTTGGCAGGTGACATCACACAGAAGGGATATGAAAAGAAGAGATCAAAATTAATTGGGGCCTACCTGCCACAACCTCCCGGTATGTGTATCTGTGCTTGTGATATATGAAGATGTCAAGTGTACTGATAGTTGCCACTGTAGAAATCTGCATCTCTGAAGAAATATATGTGGCAGAAACAAAGCTATTGTTATGCAGAATAATCTTATTCCATCCATTTAATGTGTATTTATATATATATGTCTGCTTTGATGTGTGTGTACATTTTTTACATACGTTGGTGTGGGTTTGGCAGTCATGTCTGGAAAATTAAATCAGCCTAGGCTTGTTAGAGGCATTGTTTGTTGGAAGGAATGCAAGAATCCAAAGGAAAACCTGATGTCCTAACTCATTAACATCTCAGCCATGTGAAGTCTTCTGAACAAAAATACACAAGAGTGGAAGAGAACCTAGGGTCTTTGTAACTTCCTCAATTTCTGGGTTTCCTGTCTAAGTCTTACTTTTGAAGACACTAGAGAGACCATCAATATCCTTAGAGTTCACCTTGTCCTAAGGCATATGGGCAGCTATCCTTTTACACATACCTGGTTTTAGTATTAAGGGATGGTCTTCATGCACTTGCCCAAAAGGTGTGAAAGTACCTTCAAACTAAATTTATGTATTAATTAATTAATTAATATATTGCTTCATTGAATTTATTTCATATATATGTATAAGAATTTTCCAGAGTTCTTTTACTCTTGTGAGGCACTGGATCATGAAGTTCAATATGTAGTTTTAGGTATTGGTGTAGACCTGTCTTCTGTCTTGGTCTCAGAGGAGTGTGCCTGTGCATTCCTGGTCTCACTGACCTTACAGAGGTCACTTAGGCTTGGCTGTTTTCTGAGCTTTGTTTTTGTTTTTGTTGCAGACCTCAGGACTAGTTTCTGCTTCTTTAACAAAATCCTTCATTTTTAGTAGAATTGATGAGGGTTTATTTAAACTGCTGATGTGTAAAGGCACTGCCTTGTTCTCTCTTGGTCAGGTTTATATCTCTATTGTCTAGCTCCATAACAGAGTGCTGATTTTGGGCCTTTGGATTTCACTTGGTCTGCTCCACTGGTGGGAACTCCACAACAGAGATCAGTGGTACAGACACCTCTGTTTTCTGAAGTGATAGAGCCTGGTTTGAGCATGTCTGTGACATTCCCGAAACATTGGGAGCCATTAGAGAATGAAGCAAATCAAATCAACAGAATTACAATACCAGAGGTGCAGTATATTAAATTTCTGGGATTTATTGGTCCAACCCAACTATCAGACGTACATTAGTCTTTACAGCTGGTTCTCATGAGACCTGCTTAGTTTTGCTGGGTTATGGAGTGCTTCACAGCAATCCTCAATGCAGCAACACAGTTGGTACCAGAAGCTGTTTATTTTTTGTAGATGTTACTCTCCTTTCTTCACACAAGCAAATAGAGCTGTTTCTCTAGAAAGCTCATAGTTTTCTGGCAAACTACTGGGGTTCATATGCACGTAATGATGAAAGAGAACATGGAGAACCCTCACAGATTTACCTTTGAAGGTCTCTGTTGTGATACTTAAGTTTTGCAGTGTGAGGAGAAGCAGAGGGATTTCTGTAAGCCAGTCCTATGGTGAGGTTCATTCAATAGTTTAAAGAGGTCATGATTGAGAATGTAACTTAGAGCTGTTTTAAAGATGGGACAAAATGGAATGAACATTTTCTGCTCACCTAGTTGCTGGAAAAATCCCTCACAAGGAACGTGGAATATGGATAAGTGAAGGTAGTAGGATCAAGAAAAAAAAAGTATTGAAATATTGTCCACTGTTTTCTTCTAAATATATTAAGTTCAATCATTTAGCTGATGGTTAAATGGATTTTTTTATTATACTTTTATAATACTGCTTCTGCTGTATTAAAGTATTTTCCTCCATAAATGGTTACTATTTGTGCTTGGATCTTTTGCTGTCTTTGTACTTTTTGTTTGTTTTGTTGTGTTACCTTTTGGACAAAACTTGAAAAAGTTCGATTTGATATAATCCTTTCTAAGATCTTATTCATCTGAATGGCTTTAAGTCTCTCCTCACCAGGAAGGGGAAGATGAATCCTTTCCAAGAAGAAGTAGGATGACAAAACAGATGCTTTTGTAAGCCTTTATTAATATCTCAACAATCACATACATGACCTATTAGGCTTTTTATAAAAAAAAAAAATTGTAACCTGTTTTGATGGGGAATGCAAGAATTTATAAGCTTTGACGGACTTGGATCTGGGTATTATAACAGACATGACTTCTGCTGGGATGCGAGGCATTAGCAAAGGGCAGGAATTTGCATTCTGTGACTGCGTTCAACAAACTAAAGGAAATCCAAAGGCATTTCAACATCCAGTCCTCCTGCTGCACCCTTGCTAGCACTCCTAACGCCCATGTTGGCAGAGTGGAACATCGGCCCGCGCTGGCTCCGTGGGTGTCCTGTGGTGTCTGTGCGTGCGTGTGCGTGTGTGCTCTACTGCATGGGGGCAGCAGCTCCACTCGTTGCTGTAACAAATGTAAAAAAACTAAACGTGAATTAATTAGTTTTTTTCAACTTGTTACAGCAGCGAATGGAGCTGCCGCGGTACGGTGTAGACTGCAACACAGTGAAGGAGCTGCCAGAAGAATGCTCCGCACTGCCAACATTGGTGTCTGTGACATCCGGGAAGCGGCCGCTAGAGAGAGAGCAGCCAGCACAGCAGGAAACCGGCCTCTCTTTTATTTTCGTTTTGGTGAGCACCATGAATGTATCTTTTCCAGTCCGTATCTGTATATAACTGTGCCTCAGCTGGAAGCCTCTGGTAGATGCCTACACCAGTAGGATGGACATGGGGCTGCCAGTTGCAAGGCAGGACAGCCAAAGGATGAAATCTGGAAGGCCGTTGCTGACTTTGTCTGCCTAAGAGTGAACTGATGGGAAGGGAGAAGGAAAACTCTTCTTACTAACATTTGAACTTATTAACACTTCTTTAGCTTCCATACTATGGATACTTTGGAGGAGGTTGCATACAATAAGTTGGTGAAACGCAGGAATATGTGTGTTTCTAATTCCCTTTTTGGCACTGCCTTTTTATAGAGCTCTAAAAAGGCCCAAGCTCACCAGATTCCAGAGGAAGCTGTAAAAGTCTAAGCACCCTTTAGTTCTATGCTATTTTCAAGTAGAGATCTCTGCCTGAGCTCTGCTCACATCCAAGATATTTAGAAGCAGACTGACTAACAGGAACAGGCATCAGGCTGATAGAGCAGGCTGAAGGAAGAACAATTCTGCACAGTTACATCTCTGCAAGGCAAGGCATGACTCCAGCCATGCCTGAAGAACTGTGGCCTTCCCACATACTCATCCCTCTGGCAGGACCTGTGGCTGGTGGCAGGCATTCTGCTTTATCTCTGCATTTTTAGCAAGGCTGCAGAGGATCCACAGCCCCTCAAGACACCAGATTTTCTCCTGCCAACCATGTGGGCACATGGAGGACATCACACTCTAGCCTGCGTGCTTGTCCAGACTCACAAATGCTGTCCAGACATGTTGTAAGAGATGGCTGGAGGGAAGATAAGATTTGCAGTTCTGTCAGAACAAGACATACCTGTAAAAAGATTATCTATTTCAGAAACCCTTCTCCACTCATTTTCAAACCAATTTGCTATAATTCTATGGAGGAGACCTGTATTGGATTCTGACAGTGTTTGTATTTCTTCTCTTGCACAGGGCTGCTCTAGGTCAGGTTCCCTCAGTCTGACATGGTTAACGTCTCTGCCTGAGATTTTTGCAAAATGGGAAGGATTTAATATAAATTGCAATTTCAGGTTTAACAATATTAGTGATATTAAACCATGTGATAAATGTAACCAGTAAAAGGGCTGTAGACATATGTGAAAAGACATACTTATCCATTTGTCTTGCTTATTGGGATGCTGTTGTTTTAGAAAGGGAGAGCTGTTACTTTTCAAGAGTGGAATCAATGAAAGGTAAAGACAGGCAACCATGTGGTTGATACTCCTCCAGGTGATGTAGCAGCAGGCTCTAAGGCTCCCTGTTTCTGACAGGACAATCCCAGAGAGTGTAGTCACATGCTGTACAGCAAACATACACTGACACACAGGGGACGTGCCAGATCCACTGCACATCTGCAGTGCGTGCACAGCGGGTCTGACACATCCAGATGCTGCACAGCCTGCACATATGCAAAGGACATTTGTACTGTTCCAGCCAGGCTGTCGAACACCCAGAAATCCGGAACGGATGTGCTGCATTTGGCAGTGTTAATGGGAGAAGGGATGGGGGAGCCTCCTCTTACTTTCCCATTAAATCCCCACCTGCTTTAAGTTAGGGAGAGAAAGGTACAGCTTTGTTTCCTCAAGATGCTTTCTCAGGATGTGAGTTTGTAGCTGGAGATGTTCTGTGTGCAGAGTAGTTTTTCTTTTCTTAGCATGCCCAGGTGTCAGACATCTAAAAATAATAGTGAATCCAGACCTTTATATCTGTACATATATCCCAGTCCCTCTTGTGTGGTGACCTTTCTCCTACTGCCTCTGTAGAGGAGCCATGACAGCCAAGAGCTGAAGTAAGCACTTACACAGGGAATTATTTCAGAATAACTTTCTGAATTTTATCTTGATTTGATCATTCAGTTCTGGGTAAGATAATGTGGACAACTGCATGCACACTATAAAGAGAAGCCCTCCCTGGAAGAAAAAAAAACACCAAATTACCTGTATTCCCCATAAGCTGTGGTTTTACCCAATTTGCTTCCAGGGTTTTGCCAGGAAATTTGATTATTCATTCACAGAACAGAGACAATGTTGTTATCAATTAAGCCTTGCTTCTAACAGCTTAGACATGGGTGGTTCATTCTCTCTTAATCAAGTGCTGTATCTCCGCTAGATTGCTTTCTGTAATTTCCCATCATTGGTACCACCAGTGTAGCTCTATTTGTAGTGTAACCATGTGGACCAGTCATCAGTGCTTTATTTATTATGGTTAATAAATCTGTGAGATGTGGTGCTTAAAAGGCACCTGCTGCTCCTTTCACATGCCTAGAGACAGATCCCTGCACCTCCTGCTGCTGGAGCCCCAACAGCACCAGCTTGGGAACATTTCAAGCTATGCAGGGCAGAGAAGATAATTTGTACAGAAGATCCCTTTGCCTTATAAAAAAGCAATTTTTTGTAGAATTAATAGATATGCTCTCTGTGCCTATATTCGCGTATTTTCTATGTGTATGTGTGCATGCCTTTGCTTTCTGCTATTCCTGCTGCTAAGTCTTAAGGCACTCCAAATAAACTTGGTGATTACAATTTCATTTTTTCTTCCACAGACATTATTTGTATTGCAGGATTATTTGGATTGCAAAGATTGCAAGGAAATATTTAAACAAAATTTTATTCTGAAAAAATACTCTCCTGGTATTAATTTTATTAATACTAACAAGTATTCCTATCACATCTGCCTTCCTAATTCTCAAAGATCTTACCAGGGGATAACCATGATGGACATTTCAGAGAGTGTATGTGTGTTGAGAACATGGACCTGATTGAAAGGCACATGCATTGTACAGCATGTGGGCACATCCCTGAAACAGTGTGACAGATGTTTCATAGATGAGAAATTACAGCACATAGACAAATGCCTAGTATGTCTTGGCCTTAAAAAACACTTTGATTTTGAATTGCTGGATACTCACAGAGCTTAATTTGGATAAAAAGGAAGGTACTAAAAGCCTCTGAGAAGTACCCCTTGAGGCCATCACTTTCATAGGGTGGTTACTGTTTTTGGTTTTTCTGCCATTACTGAGAGTCCAGTTACCATTTTATAATTCTTTGGTTTTTGATGGCATCTCTGTTTTCTATCCTGTACCAAGACCTCATAATATTAAACCTTCCTTGTTCAAACACAGAGCAAAAAATACCTTCCTTCACTTTTACTAGTGAGTACATGATGAAATCAGTTAGTAATGCTGGTAGTGGTTTCAGAACTTGGTGTGATGTTTTTTGGGGCAAGATATTTTTAGTACACATCAGAGTTGGTGTGTTTTTCAAAGAATTTGAAGATTTCCGTGGAAATACCTGTTGATGTTCTTGGAGGCCATCTGCAGAACATAAGAGCATAGGAGGAAACATGAAAGTGTTGGTCTAAAATCTGACAAATGGGTGAGGAAAGATGTCTCAGCCAGAGGTGAATGATTGAGGGTAGAAAGGAAAAACACCATTGAGGGCCTTAAAGCAGAGAAGGTGAAGCTTCTGGAGTTGTTTGAAGAGCTGGGTGCCACTGAGAATGAGAAACTGCTGGAAGTCACAGTGCTGCCTGAGTTAGTCTGCAGTGTGATTTGACCAGCCCATTGGTAAATATGTTTGCTTTGTGAATAGGTGGTCTTCTTTTACATATTCTCCAAAAAGAATCTTCAAATGGGACACTGAAACTGTCTAAAGGAAAATGGAAATCAAACATCACATATTCTCTGGACCTGTAATGTGATGTCCACCATCACTGGGATAAAGGAAAGAAAAAAAGAAGCCAGTGATATCCATGCTAAGCTTGAATTGAAAGCTAAACCTTTCAAGGAAATGCTGGAAGGCAAAATTGAGATTGTAATAAAGAAAATTTGAAGTATGTGCATTGTTTTAAGTCAGACCAAGAGTAAGCTCACCTGTGAAGGAAAACTTTTAATTAAACAAACTAATCAAAAATTACATTTTTCTAGATTTATCTAGCAGAACATGACTCCACTTTCCTGGATGTCTTTGGTTAGAAGTATTGCATTTTAAATCTCCCTTGGCTTATCCAGTGAATTACTTAGTTGCACATTTGATGGGAAGAGTGAAATGCCACGCTAAGTAACTGAGTTCCGTAGGGATGGTGTGACATTTAGCATGTTTACAAAATACACTGTGTGTTCATACCTGGTTTTACTTTTAAAGCTGAGCCATCAGCCATTGAAGAGAAGCTCAGGAAATACTGTGAAGGGAAGGTAAATACTGTTTCTTGAAATTGCACTGTGTTCCTTCATTCCCACTGGCCTTGGAGTTGTTTGGTTTATCCTACAACTCTCTCTCCGGGGGGCACACATTGTAAGTCAGTTTTAAAACAATAAATGTAGCCTCTGTCTAAGAATGCCTTCTAGTTCTTGTCACTTACACATTTCAGCTTTTAAATATTTTTATATCCAAAAATTAGGCAGACATAGAATAAGAGATACATCAAAGCAGCTTGTCAGCTGTCATCAAGGAAACAATTGTCCTCTTTTGGAGAGGGCAGTGCAGCTATTGCCATGTTATCAGCATATAGTGTTGAAATTTAGCTACAAAAAGAAGTAAAAAAGAAAGGAGGAACAAGGAGGTGAAGGGGGAAAAAAAAATTAAAAGGAGGTGAAACCTGCTTCCAGCAGGTTTTCACCTTCCATGCACTTTAAAATAAACCTATCCAGCTTGCAGTGGTATTACTTAAATAGCTTTACTGAGGCTCTTGCATTTTTAGCTAACTGCAGTCAAGACAGGATCCAGTTTGCAGATTAGGATTTGTGGATTGATATACCTGGATTGATATACCTAAGTTGTCTGCCTATGAACCTTATATTTATGCTTCCATTCTGATGTGAAGAGATATAGTTAATTCAGTTTGTTCCAAAGCTGATACCTCTACTGACCACTTGCACAGCTCACAAGGCTTCACTGGGCTTACAGAGTTGCCTGAAGATGGGTGTCTGGTACTGTTCAGGATTTCCTGTGGTACTGGAGACATCTGCACAGAGTCAGCACACGTCAAACAGGACTTCAAGGGGACAATGCCATTCTGGTTAAGTTGGGTATCACAGTCCACAACATCTGCAAAGAAATTTGGCACCTTTGCTTAGAATCCTGAGTTCTGGTCTAGGTCTCTGTTTTACATAATGGGAGCTTAGCTTAAGCACCTTCTTGTCAACACTTAAATATTGGTGTCTTAGGAGCTTTAGCTTGTATTAGGAACATGTCTGTTTGCTTCAGTGCACCGGCTGATGCCTGTGTGTATTGTGATGACTACAAAGCATGGATTTCTAAGTCTCTCATATAAATAACTGTGTTCCAGGCATATATATTTTCCTGAAATTCTTCATGGCTTACAAAGAGTCAACCACTAGTGCTAAATCATGCTTACTTGGTAAAGTCCTGCTTCGGCTACAAGACTGGGATAGTCATGGCGCTATTAAGAGTTATGCTGCTTTGACAGTGACTGTGAATGTGTTTGTGCACAGGGCACTGGCATGACACTGTCCTTTCTCTTAGGAAAGCCAATCATTGCTTTGTCACCTCCTTAAATTTAGGAATCGATCTGAGTATGGATTCTCAAGCCATTATGCCGCTGATTCACAAACTCGTCTGGGCGAAGCTGCACTTGAACAAGCATTAGCACTTAACTCACAGACCCTTGTGCTGCTGTGAAAGCTATCAATTTTTTGGGTTTAGTTATGTTCAGAAGTGAAAAAAAAAATGTATTCTTGTTACTGCACTATACTGCTAGAACCTTCATGGAAGTGAACAATTTGGCTGTTAACACCTCTTTGTTATTTGTGGTAACACTTCACTGGTTTCATGGCTCTCATTATTCTGCATGGCTTTTACTCCCACCCATGGCTCAGGAATGGCAGTGTGTAGGTTCTTGCTATTGTGTCCTTTGTCTCACACCATTGCTGTGGGAGCCAGAGGGTGCACAGAAAGCCAAGATGTGAGTCCAGGCAATCCAGCTAATTCCTGCTCCAGCCCTTTCAGTAGAGAACTGTCATAGAGTTCCTTGCTGTCTCTCCAAAGTGGGGCAGTGCTTTCTGGTTTTCCACCCTAGAGAAACATAATACAAAGAGGTGTCCCCACAATGGCTGATGCAGAGCTTCTCCTTGTATTTCCTTAATTGGTGTTATCAGTGAGCCAAGTTCACATGTCCTGCTCCACTCTTGGGTAAAGATTTATTCACTTTTTTTATATATAGGTAAGTGGGAAGTAGAGCCATCGAATGATCCCTCAGATCTCATAAGATATTTTGACATTCTGATTTAGTTTTCTATACCCTTAAATAACTACTGGTGCAGGATAATGAGTTGGGACTCCCTCTTTCCTGACTGCATGAAGAAATTTCATGTTGCCCATTGGGTCAGAACTGTCTTACTTTGAAGAGCAAACACACGTATACAAAGTAGAAGGAAATAAAACTTGCCAAATTGTCTCAGTTTTAAGATTAGATGAGAAACTTAATGTATCTGCAATACAAACGCAATCTCCTTAGTGAACTGGAGGGGGGAAGAGCCCTTGGCAGTGTCAGGGAGTGCTGTGGGCAGCAGTGCTGCCTGGCCAGTTGGGTGTCCTGTTGTCTTCTGCCACGGCAGGGTCAGTGTTTGATGTTACTGTGTGTGCATTGTTTATTTTACACCTGGAAAAAGATGTTTGTGTACTGCCCACAGCTGCAGAAAAGGACTGAGATACTTGGGGTGTCTCACAGTCACTAAGCCAGGAAAAGGAAGCCACAGGCTTGAATGTATTTTGCCCAGTGGCTTTCAGGTCTACCTGGAAGATCTCCCTCCTACAGCAGTTGAGCATCTCTGAAACTGATGCTTTTCCTCACAATTTAATTTCCCCTAGATGTTTCTAAAGCCTATTGCATGAGGCTTTGTTGTTTGGAAGATGCAGTTAATTCCCTTTTCCTGTATCACCATGATGTTGTACTGCAGTGGCAACAACTCAATTATCTTTGTTTATTTTTCTCTACATGCTGTTGCCCTACACAAGTCACTTGCCATGGGAAATGTGGCATTGCTTTCTTAGCAATACCTCTGTCACTCAGCATCAATATTAGGTTTAGAATTTTGGGGTGTCTTTTTTAGGATTTTTGTGAATATATGTGATTTCCAGAAATTATTTCATTCCTGATGATGTAGATAAGGACTGGGATGAGTAATAGTGCTTAGCATCTCATACAGACTGAAACGTAATTTTTGGAAAAATTTCAGTCAAAATTAGTTTTATTATTAACTATCTATTGCTCATATTCAGGGTGACAAAATAAAGAAGGAAAAATTCTGAATATAAAATGGAGGAGAAAGCATTTATTTTGATATCTAAAAGTGAGGAGAAAGTATTCCTTTTGATTATTTCAGTGATTTAGAAGTCAGGTTAACCTGACTGAAAGAATATTAAGGGAAGTGAGAGCAAGTGAAATTATGCAGTACTATAGTGTGGAGGCAGAGGAGTTAAATGAAGACATTTGATTTGATTTAAGAGAGTGAATTATTAATCACAATCCGAGTAGAGGAAAATTTATGGATTCATTCTGTCTTTTAGGCGCCTGTGAGATTTTACTCCAAGCATGTTTTTTAGCCAACCACCCATTCCTCCACAAAATCAAAGCAGACTTGACATCGCTGATAATCCAGAGATTTAAGAGAGAGGCTGGATTTTGAGTGCAGTTTATTTTCACAAAGAAATAAGCATACAATGCCAACTTTTTTCAAAAGATGCTTTTTGAAGAGTCCATTGAAACCCAACTGAGACTGATTGAAGAAATCACAGGATTTTTGGTTGGTCTGTAGTCTACATAAATATTCTCATTTCCACAAATGTAAACTTATATCCCTCTCCAATAAGCTGCCATTGAATCGTTGAGAAATAGTAGTGGAGAGTTTTTACATTATGTTTTAATTGAAAAATATGAGCATATTTCCAAGTGTTGTTTTTTGAATCCAATTGCAAGTTATTAGTGCTACATTTGAGCCTAAGTGCAAGGGGCCAGTTTTATTTCTGTTGTTACACTTACACATAGTGTGTAATTACTTCTTAAAGGCAAAACATCATAGAAAAGAATCAACTTGATTTTGTCAGGTACTCCTGTTCTTTACTCCTGTGCATCACACATACAAGGCTCAGTGCTTTGTTAGCTGCAATCTGAATGCATCAGCTGGGCTTGTCTGCTCAGGTTTTTCTCTGAAAGAGAGAAGGGCACCACATCCTGTCACTATTACAAATGCAGGTTTGCTTTCTTTTCCTGTTGTCTGTTTGAACTTTCCTGCTTAAATCATTGCCTTCACTCTTCTCTGGAAGTTGTCAAAGAACATCAATTTCTAGAAGTGTTTATATATCATGCTGCTGTTGTATTACTACTGCAGTTTAAGAAGCTTTCAAGAAAATACTATTTTTAAAAAAGCAAATTCACTATGTGAAAGGGATTAATAAAAGTTTTGAATCTTAAAATACTGGCTATTTAGGCTCAGCATACTCAAATGCTGCATGTTTACAAGGCTATTTTTGTTGTTTTGCTGGAACAGGTTACTATTTTCAGCCTAGTTTGGTGCAGTTATTGTTTGCTTTTTGAGCATTGGTAGCTAAAAATGACTGTAGATATTACTGTAGCTCCCTTCCCACAGGAGCTAGTTTTCACAGGTTAGTATTGTGTTGTCACCAGCTGACACCATCCAACCAGATGAGGTTTTAGATGATGCACACTAAGTTTTCCTAGGAACCAATTTGCAGGAAGGTTTCAATATCCATTGCAATGGTGTCTGCCTTTATTAGCTCATTAAAACATTTCCTAAATACTACTTTATGAAAAGTCATCTGTTTGTGGAAATAAAAAATGGCAAGCTTACTGTCTGTTTGCTCTTTCTATGTTGTCCATGACCCTGGAAAAAAGGTTTTTTAGAGAGAACCAGGAAAATAACCACATCAGAAAAGCTGACCAGAGGCAAGTAGTGTATAACCAATTGACACGACACACTTCAGGCACTGAATGTTAATTTTCTACTTCTAGTGTATGCTGAACTCCTCCTCACTATAAATCTTCCAAAATTCAATCAGAATGAGCTGTCTGTTTTGTTTCATTAACGCAGGGGTGGACCAGGCGTTACCACAAGAACGTCGAACTCCTGTCACTCCGTCCTCTTCGTCTCGGTATCACCGCCGCAGGTCCTCAGGGTCACGGGATGAGCGCTACAGATCGGGTGAGTGGCACTGAGGAGCCCAGAACTGGAATGAGAACTTGAAATGTCTTGTTCTGTTCCTCACTTTTTTGAAAAGAAGTTTGTTGTAAACTCATGTAGCTGTACACAGGGAACATTCATTGTGCGACTAGAGAGACAAGGTCCATGTGTGCAGGGGTGGAGTTACAAAGCCAGGGGACATCTGGAACTGGGCTGCAAAAAGGCCTTCTACAGGCACATTAGTAGAAAAAGGGAAGGGTAAGAAAACATGGTCCCACTGCTAAATGGGGCAGGAGACAGGGTGACAAAGGGCATGGAAAAGGCCAAGATAATTAAAGCATCCTTTGCCTTGGTCTGTGCTGATGATATTTGAGTTCTGGAAACCAGGGCATCTGAGACCAATGTGAAAGTCTGGAGCAATGATAACCTACCCCCTGTGAAACAGAATCAGGACAGGGAATATTTGAACAAACTGAACAAGCAGAAGTCTGTGGGACATGATGGGGATGCATCACTGACCAATGTGAGTCCCCTTTCAACTCCTCAAAAAGTTGTGTCAGTCAGGTGAGGTTTCTGCAGACTGAGAGAAAGCAAGGTTCATTGCTGTCTTCAGGAACAGCAAGAAATAGGATCTGGGAAACTGCAGGCCAGCCAGACTGGCTGGAAGCTCTTTTTAAATATATGAAGGACGAGGCAGTGATTGGAAGTAGACAGCATGGATTTACAAATTTCTCTTAGTAGGTTGGTCTATTCAGGCTTGATCAGCGTAATGATCTTTTACAATGAGATGACTTCCCTGGAGGTTGAAAGAAGAGCAGTGGAAGTTGGATATCTTTACTTTAGAGAGGCTTTTGACAGTGTCTCTCTTAACATCCTCCTTGACAAACTGTTGAAATGTGGATTAGATAAATTGAAATTGGATTAGATAGGCTGAAATTGAGTTCAGAGAGTTGTGATCGATCAGTGGCACAAAGTCCAGCTACACACCAGTCTCTGATGGCTACTGCAGGGAATGAATACTGGCTCCAGTACTCTTAATAACTTCATTAGTGACTGCAGGTGAGACAGTGCCCTCTTCACACACTGGCAGATGATACCAAATTGGAAGGAGCAGTTGATATACCATGCATGTGTAATGCCATTCAGAGGGATCTGGGCAGCTCTGAAACTTCTTTACCCTTACCTTTGAAGGCATAAACTGCATGTACTATACCTTACCACAGTGAAGGGTAGGTGTGCTCAGCTGTTGTTTGAGCTGCTTCAGGGGCTGCTGCAGTATGAGCATCCTTCTCAGACAGCAGCCTGAGGCCACAGACTGGTTCATCTGGAGCTGCCTCTCTTGCAGCTGCAGAATTAGGGAGCCACAGACAGCAGCACCCACCAACCTTTGTGGCAGAGAGATCCTGGTGAGCTGAGAGTCAGAAGCCAGGGCCTGATAGTTAGGAAGGGTCTTGAGGAGAGTAAATTTGACTGTGGGAGCTCTGGATTGTGTTTGAGAGATGCCTCTTCCTGGATGCAGTCAGATTCATTCAAATATGACAAATTTGATTTAAACATAAGAAAAAGCTTTTTTTTTTTTTTTTTCTCTGAGAAGTCAAGCACTGGCACAGGTTGCCAAGAGAGGTTGTGGTGTCCATTCTGGAGCTATTCAAAACCTCACTGGATGTATTCAAAACACTGCACAAGCAGTGTGCTGTATATAACCCTAAAGCAGGGAGGTGGATGGGATGGTCTCCAGAGGTTCCTGCTGACCTACTCCAGTCTGTTGTTCTGTGGCACAGCTGAATTTTACTGTACTGATTCTAGTTTGGTAATACTATAAGAAAAATATTTAATTTGCAGTATAGCAAGTTGGGAACATCATTATGCCCTAAATAGAAGCACTGATTAAAGGAAGATAAAATTAATTTCAGAGCTGAACAGAAGGGTAATAACTCATTTCCAAGTGAATGGGATCCAACTTTCTTCATGATACTGCTCCAGATATAACACAAAGTGAAGGAAGTGATTGGTTTAAAACTAGTTTATAATGGTTTCTCACAACAAGAAAGAGATTGGGGTGCTGGAGCATGTCCAGAGAAGGACAATGATACTGGCAAAGGGTCTTGACCACAAGACTTATGATGAGCTGAGGGAGCTGGAGGTGTTTACCCTGGAGAAAAGGAGGCTCTGAGGAGACCTTATTACACTATTACAGCCCCCTGAAAGAAATCTGGACACAGATGGGGTTCAGCCTCTCTGCACAAGTAACAAGAGATAGGACAAGAGAAAATAGCCTCAAGTTGTGCCAGAGGCAGTTTAGGTTGGATATCAGGAAAAAAATTCACCAGAAGAGTTGTCAGCCATCAGAACAGGCTGTCCAGGGAAGAGGTGGAATAACCATCCCTGAAAGTGTTCAAAAGACATGTGGATGTGGCACTTGGGGATGTGGTTGAGTAGTGAACACAGTGGTGCTGGGTTAATGGTAGGTGTTGATCGTTATCTTTTCCAACCTTAACAATTTTGTGACTCTATAAAGGAAAAGTGAGCTTGGAAACTTCTTTACCCTTACCTTTGAAGGTATAAACTCCATGTACTATACCTTACCACAGTGAAGGGTAGGTGTGCTCAGCTGTTGTTTGAGCTGCTTCAGGGGCTGCTGCAGTATGAGCATCCTTCTCAGACAGCAGCCTGAGGCCACAGACTGGTTCATCTGGTGCTGCCTCTCTTGCAGCTGCAGAATTAGGGAGCCACAGACAGCAGCACCCACCAACCTTTGTGGCAGAGAGATCCTGGTGAGCTGAGAGTCAGAAGCCAGGGCCTGATGGTTATGGAGGTTCAAGGAGGGTAAATTTGACTGTGGGAGCTCTGGATTGTGTTTGAGAGATGTCTCTTGCTGGATGCAGCCAGACTCATTGTGCTGACACAACTGGAAAATTGTGGAGAACTTATTAAACCTTTTGTAACATATCTCTGGTTCATTCCATTAGTCAAAGAGCTTGCCATTCCCATTTAAAGAAAATTAAATGATAAATGTGGCAGAGAAAGTTCATGTGTGTCCAGACCATTCTGATAAATTTTTACAATTCCTTCCTCCCCTCAGAAACCCTGGGTTCATACTGTAGATGTTGCCAATTTTTTGTTGAATAATGGTTGTGCTATCTGCATAATAACTCCTTGATATATAAGGTCCTAGAAGCTTCTCCAACATTACACTATAAATGGTCTGATTTCTACCCAGTGTTTTTAAATAGGTAAAAAAATACTATTCCTGAACTTGTCTAATTTGTGGGTGTTCGACACGTGGTCCTCAAATCTCCAAAGCTGTGACTCGCCAGAGCAGTTCTGTTAAAAACATGTGCATTTGACTGTGAGTCGAAAGTTGTCTGCTTGAGCTATGTTTGCCATTTGCAAATGGAGATATTGAGTCAGTTTGGGCAAGGGCAAAAGGAAACATCCTGCATATCTTCATTGGGTGCCTCTTCTGAGACCCCAAGAATTCTCTGAGTTGGTGTTGCTGCCTCTTGGTTTCAGTTGCTGCCTGCTGCCTTAAAAGGAAGGCATTTGTTCAGTGAAATGGTACACAAGGTCCTGTCTTAGGGATGGGGCGAGTTGTAATTACATGTGTATGTAAATAATAAAAACACACACTTCATTGCTGAGGAGAAAAGTAAGGAATTCAATATAAAAGGCTGTTATTAGTGCAGGAGTCTCACTTTAGGATAGCCAAGGACCATACTATAAATTCGGATCTTGCTGCTCTGAAAATGTCCTCAGTGTTAAAACTGAAAAGCTTGTGTTTTGGGGACTTCTGGCAAGGCTTTGAGTTCCTAGCTTTGTGGTTGTATAGCATGACTCCTCAGCAAGGCACCAAGATCTCCAGCAAACTGGTTTGAGCAACTCCTGAATCTTCCAAAGAAAACCAAATGTGGCAAATGTCAGTGAAAGTAAATGTAAGTGTACATTTCAATTTTTAAAAGATAGCAGATCATCTTCAAATTTACTTTCAGGGGAGCTTTGCTAAGATACAGTGCAATATTCCACCCTGAAAAAAACCTCAACCCTGAACTAGGTATTGCCCCTGTGAGATCAGAAGTCATTACTCAGTTATTACTGTACATTGCAAATTTGCATGTCAGATTTCATTCTGGTTATCATGTTTTCAGATTCAGATTTGCTTCAGGTAGAAGTCTCTGTTTGGCTTGTTGTTTTGCAGTGCTTAATCCTTCAGCATCTCTGCTCTGATCACATTGTGATTGTTAGATCCTAGCTGTTACTCAGATTGAGTGTTTGTTATTGTATTTGGCACATCTACTTGGAAAAATCCCAAAACAAAATAAATACACGCTCTTTAACCAATAAGGAATTCACATCTAAGAAAACATTTCTCTTCCTTAGTGTTTTTGCACAGTTTATTTCAATTAACATCTGCAAATAAATCTCCCATTTCAACTCTGATCAAAGTCCTTTTCTGTCTCTTCTTGGTAAGGTATTCCTGATTGGAAGTCTAAGATTCTGAAAGTCATCCAGTTCTCCTTCCATGCCTTTGTTTTTTATGTGGATTTAGATGTCAGCAAAGATTGTTTAATGAACTCTCTTTGGAGACTCAAAATCATTGCTGCCACTACTATCACCCTCAACTTATTCTCTTGTATTGTGTGAAATGTCAAACTGTGACATTTTTAACCCCTACCTGTTTTCTTACTTCAATCTTTATTGCTAATATTATTATTATTATTTCACTAATGTTGTAACCAAATTTTTCAGCACTATAATTTTGAAAACCTGCTTTCTATGATTTTATATTCTAAATAAAATTGACACTTGAGTTTTTGGAAACTATTTTTTCCCCTAAATGTTCCTGGGATACTTTTTGTTTCAAGATAATTGGATTTTAGAATGCAGCCTTACACTGGAAATTTAGTCTAATTCTTTGAAACCAAAAAGGTTTAAAATTTCCTGGCTGCTTCTTTTTATAAAGGAAGGGAGCCTGAAACCACTATGTTTCAAAATGTCAGCTTTGATAATTTTTCAGATGTTTAAAGAAATAGAAAATGCTATAAAGTGTAGTAACTGAATTAGTGCAGGGTTAAGCGATATTATTTACTTTATACAAATGTGGCAAATACTTTAGCTGATATTAATCCAAAAGCATTCCTTGATTTGTTTACTAGTGATTTTTATAAAATCTCTCAGTATTTACTCATTTAGAAACAGTATTTGGAAAGGTTTGCCAAGTGTAGATCATGGCAATGTTTTTCTCTTAGCAACTGCCATTCCTTATCCGGTGCTTGTACTATAACATTATCTGGGGGCTCAGGATGACGCTGGAGCCAAATGGTGCTGTAGGCTGGATCATTAACTTTTGCCAAGAGGCTTTTCTGGCCCAGTGGATTTTCAGGCAGAGGAATGCTGGCTTGCACAGCACTTGTGGCCCTGCATGTGGAATGGATGTCAGCACTGGGCTTGGTCTGCTGATGGGACTGCGAAGTCAAGTTAATCATGGTTCTGTAGACGTGGCTGCAGTTGGCCATGCAGCTTTTGTTTCTTTAGTGCCATTTAGAAACTAGGTTTTTCGGGTACTTTTGGAAGGTGCAGATCCGTGGATTTGGAACGGTGTGTTAAGGAGATAGGAATTATGTGGTGGAGTAGGCAAGGGGCTAGCTGGATAGCCTGGCTTTCCCACTCCTGCCGTGCTGTCTGACCGAGCGAACTCAGTGCAAGACTGAATTTCCAGAGGCTGCTGTCCCCCGTACAGTCACTAGGGCCCTGTTTGCTCGCTGCATTCTGCTCTTGCTAACATTGAAAACCCTCATAGGAGAACCTGGAGTTTCTGCCAGCACTGTTTAAAATGCCATCATATCAGCTGTCTTGCTTTTGGAAGAATGGTGTGGTGCTGATGTGGGGTTTAGAAGCCCCTGTGCAGTGCGGCCTGGTGGTGTCCGTGTGCCGGAGCCTGGCCCTGCCCTGAGGCTGCCGTGAGGGAGGCCAGAGCTGGGCCGGGCTGGGCTGGGCTGGGCCGGGCCGTGCCGTGCTGGGCTGGGCTGGGCTCTGCTGGGCTGGGCTCTGCTGGACTGGGCTCTGCTGCCACATAAAGGCTGCAGTGCAGTACAGCAGCAGTGCTGGGCCCTGCCAGTGACAGAGGCCTTGGGCAGCTGGGCAGGTCCTTGGGGTCAGAAATTGTTTTCTTGGTCCCATAAATCTCCCCCAGTTCTTTGTTTCCCTGCTGGTCCATGGTCTGTGGGGTTCAGAGAGCAGCCCTCACTCAGAGACCTGCAGTGTCTTTCTGGAGATCAAGTGTGTTATCCTCCCTCAGCGGGGTGGACAACACACAAGGAACTGAAACATCAGGTCCTTTCTAACTTCATTTTTCCGAAAGGGCATCCTGTGGCCTTTAGGTTAGGCCAAAGCAAGAAGCTTGAGTTCTCCATTCCAATGCTGAAAGCCAGAGCACTTTGTCATGTGCCAGGACCTGGCTTTTACTGTTTCCACACTTGTGAGTAGCAAAAACCCACCTAAAACCAGAATGGATAACACAAAAAATGTGCTCCAATAAAATTTTAAAAACTAAAAAAAAGAGCAACATTAATTGCTAGGAAATGTGGTGTAATATATTCAAAGGCACATGGATATGTTAGGAATGAGATAATGTCCCTGCAAATTTCTACTGCACCAATAATTCTCCTCTGATGAGATAAGGATGGGACAAATGGGTTGGGCCAAGGTTATTAAGTCTCTTTGTCATAAGCTTTGGAATAGACCTTGAAGATGACCAGAGCACTGCCTGGAGTAGTGTAATCCTTAAGAAAAGTGTGACCAATGAGCTCTAAAAACTGAGTTTTCCAGATGTCAGGAATGACATGGGAAATAGCAGCATAAGTGAAGTTGTGCTGCCTCTGTGTCTGGGGGTTCATGATGCCCTAGAAGTCTAGCAATGAGAGCACATGCAATGCATGGACTCAGTGGACTCAGGTTTTAAAAGGCACAGCAGCAGGTGAGCACAGAGCTGGGAGCTGAGAAAGGGAGTGTTTTGAGAAATGCTAATTATGGAATCATCTCTCAGCTGGTAGCATGGAGGAAGGGTACGGCCTGTTGGGGGGTTGCACTCCCAGCTGGGAGAGAACCTCCCTTCTGACACTCTTCTGGTGATTTTTTTTCCCCCATAATTTGGGTGGTGGAGGTGAGAAAGAAAAAACTGGTCTTGTACAACATCCTTGGAGAGCTGCCAGCCCCTGCCCCAGAGATCCCAGCATTGCAGGGAACAGCCCATTTCCCAAGTGCACTCAGCACTTCTATTGAAAGACATCTTAATGTAGGAGATACTTGGAGGTACAGCCAAAACAAATGCATCCTAAGTACACCTCTCACAGCTCAGACTCCTGAGCCACCTTTCCACACTGGTGTTCCAAGGGGAAAAGACAGAGCAATTTGTATTGAGCATGAAATTGTTAAACTTTAGAATGAATCATCCCAGGCCAGGTTTGAGGGGCATTGGCAATATGATAGTTAGGAATGAAAGAACATTCCCTCAGACCCAAGTCCTAGGGATGCTGGCACTAGACCTTTCTTAGCTGAGTTGCTCTGCTCTAGGAGCTTCAGTACCTGCCTCACCATTTATTTGAGGCAGGTGTGTGCATGAACCCTAACAAAAGTTGGTGACATTTTGTATCTTTATAGCTTATCTCATGGTAATTAAAAAATGTAGAGGTAAATTATATTTTGTGGTTTTGAAAGGACATTCAAGATCTCCCTCTGCAATCCTGCCAAAACTGACCAAAAAAAATTACACTATGACACTATGAGAGATGTGCTTGCTAGAAGATGGAATGGGAAGATTTGAGCAATAATTTTTACTGAACCCACATCATTTAGCATTTCTCCAAAGAAGAAGGATAAAGGAAAATATGTTTAATGTACTATGTCTTAGAAAGGGATGAGAATGCATATAAATACTCATGTGACTGATCATAAAACAAATAATATTTTAACCCTAAATGTCAGGGTTACTTGTAGAAGTTAATTTGAAATTGTTAACTTGGCTGTAAACAGACTTATTCAGAAATTAATTAATCTCCTATCTAATTTAACTTGCTTACAAATTTCAAGCTAAAACTCAATCAAGACAAAAAAGAAGTTGAAGAAAAACGCTGGCAAATATGTAATTTTTATGACCACATCCTTGCTTTTGACCCAGCAGGAAAAATTTGTGAGGATAAGTATAGGACTCTTGAGAAAAATTATTTGAGGATCTCCGGAGAGAAACAAATATAAAGTTAGTTGAGTTCAGATTGCATAGTAAGGGGGCCTGAGATGAGATCACTATGTGAAGCTGACTTCCAGATTGCATTACAAATGGGATAATAAATAAATGGAAGGATGGAAATTATTAGTGGGAGACCTGCATGTTGGGGTTTTATTTCACTTATGAGGAGAATTAATACAATTTTATAACTCATCGTTTTGAGAAAAACATTTTAAAATTAACTTTATTATAATACCTGAAGAATTTAAATTCAGGCAGAAACTATGCCTTTCAGCAAAACCAGCAATGGAATCAGAGTCAGTTCAATCTCTTGTTTTGGTGTCCTCTGTTTCCAGCATGTGAGCCTACCCATACAGCTTTCCCAGCGACATGTTCAGCTTCTCTCTTTCCTCTACCCAGAATTATGGATTACTGCTGTGCCAGCCAAAGTGGGAGATGACAGCCATGCTTGTCTTCCTTAGAGTTTAGCTTTCTGATCACATAAGAACATACCAAGCATCTGGTTTGTGCATGTGTGCAGCAGGTGGGGAAGGAAGATGCTCAGGAGGTGCTCAGCATTAGCTAAAGGATGGCACAGCCCTTCATGGAACAGCTTCCTGCACCAGTGGGGCTTGTTGGCTGCAGCATCCTTGAAAAGCCAAGCCTTTTCCAGTGGCACATTCATGGGAGTGCACATCTTTCCCAAACCTTCCAAACCAAGACTTTTAACTGCCGAAAATGGTACAGATCAACAACATTCAGCTCCAAGAAAAGACAGCAGAAGTTTCCCTTGCATATCCATGTATCCCCAGTTCCCAGTAAAGCCAGATGCCTAGTGTTTATATAGCTTAAATATCCCAAAGACTGCAACTTGCACACATAAGTTGTTTATTTGAAAGGTTAGCAACAGTTTATTTCTGTTAGCAACCTCCACAGCCCTCCTATAAATGAGAGTTATCTTAGAGCAGCTGTTCTTGCATTCTATCATGAGTTGACTGTTATGAATGTATTTCAGAATTAATAGCACACCTGCTTCCAGATGGAGAGAAATTAGGTGTCACACTGTTTGGGCCATGTGCTTTCCTATCTTAATACCCAGAGAGATTGTGAAAGTATTCTGAGACTGCTTCATTATAGCATCAACCCCAGCAAAGATCTGTTATTACGTGGACTCACTTTCACCTTCCCTGGGGTGAGATGATTTCCAAGGGACTGATCTGTGTTGGATGAACACAGCAGTTTTTATGAAATCACTTGCCCTGTATCTGCCTGAAAATAACTTAGTGCTGTCAGCCCAGGACAACCGAAAGACAAAACTCAACTGTAATCTGTTCTGATGATAGCACATTTACCATGTTTCACCCTATTTACTATGTCCTGATTGCATTTCCAATAAATGTAGCTACCAAGTCATCTCTATTCAGAGTATTTACAGGCCACTTATTAGGAAATGAATTCTCAGTGTATCCTTTGTTTCCATGGCAGCTCTAACAAAGGTCTGATTAAACTCAGAAGCAACTTTTGTGCTTTCAACTATTGGTTTCCTGTAAGACAGCAATTACCAACCTTCTCTCTGTATAATTACTTAGCATACAATTGCTATACTTACTATTGTCTTAGCCAGAATTTTCAGCCAAAATTCACCTTTCATAATGCTCTTTTCCTATAGTATCAGCTGTGTCCCTATAATAACTAGAAGTTGTTTTGATTATTCTGTTGCACTCTGTGTTGATGCAGCAGAAAATGCCCTTGCTTCCACTGCCTCCTCTGTCTGTTCTTCCAGCTGTTTTCCTTGATGCCATCCCAGATGCTTGCTTTCTTATGACAGAGATTTATTTGTGGTTTTACTTATTTGTTGAATGTCTGACTTCAGGGCTGATCCCCTACTGCAATATTATCAAGACATAACTATGTATTATATGTACCTAAATAACCTCTAATTAAAAATCCTTTGGCATTCTCAGCTCATTAGAGCAGAGCATCAACCTTCTGGATTTTAATAATCTGCCATTCACTGAGTGAGTTAGTTGAGTTTGAGGGCTATCCTGTAACAAGCAAGGAGTCCAAACCTTCTCAGTCCTTAGGCCTGTCTTGTCTCCCAGTTGTCATCCATCATGTTACCTGCTAATGCAAAGGAATAAAGATTGTTTCCATAAGGAAGAGACAGAAGAGATGATGAATTCAGATCACAGCTAGGTTTGTCTCCAGGCAGTTTTATTCTTCTGGAGTTATGTCCCCTGAAAGGAGGGATGGAAGCAGTACTATCACCTTACAACAGGCAAACCAGGCTGCAGAAATGGTGGGAACTCTGGTGGTAATTCTCCATCTGTACAGAAAAAATTAGGCAACAGCTTATTTTTTCATTGCATATGAAGGCTTTATAATTCCTGGGAAACCGAAAACGTGAGCTAAATGAGAAGAAGGAATATATTTTATCAGAAATAGAGGCAGAAACAGATTCTAAAATCTTGATTCTAGCAATGCACAACTCCTGTCTACAGCCAGCATAATTTCTTGTCTTAAAAATAGACGGAGCTGCGTGGTAAATGAGATGCAAGAGAACTACTTGACACACAACTGCAAGACCTGCTTAAAGTACAAAAGAAGATGATGTTTTTCTTTTGTGTGCTGAGGCATTTTATGCAAGGGCTGTGAGGAACAGTTTTATAATGTGGAATTTTTTAATGTAGCTGCTGCTTTCCATGGGAGGAGCACTCTGTTCTGTGATCCATGCAGAACTCATAACCAGATCCCTGATCTCTGAGGAGGTACTGCTTTGCTTACAGTATTTTGAATGTTTGACATGCCTATGGAGCAAATGCAGCTAATATTGAATAAAGGAAGCTGCTAAGGCAAGTTAAACTTATGTAGAAAAAAAAAAAAAAACGACTAAGCCTTCCACCTTGAGGAAAAATGCAACTGTAATTTGTTGAATAGGTTTTTGTTCTTTTAGAAAAGAAGATCTGAAGAAAAAGGTGGAAGCTCATTCTGCTAAAAGCTGCAAAGATCTTTAGGAGGACTAGGAATTTGCAGCATATTTCAAATGTCTCAGTTGCAATTCAGAGCTTTAAAGGACACTCTCTCTGGCCTAAGTAAGGAATGGGGCATCCCTGTTCATGGGGTATAAGGGTAGGGTGAGTCAGGATTATGCTCCATGCCAAATGAGAACACACTCTTTGGAAGAGTGCTCTTCTAGCAGCTGTAGAGAAACACGAGATGCTGCAGCAGGGCTCCATATGTGGAGCAGGAAATGGCTGGCCTTGTTCATCACACAACAATTGTTTTTTGCTTCAGGAAAAGAAGACTGATTTGATTGTGGAGACAGCTGAACCTAGAAGGATCATGCATAATGTCTTCCCCAAAGGAAATGACTAGGAGAGGGCAGCTTGTCATAGAGGGAAGTCTCCACTTACTCTAAGTATGCATATATTTGTGCAAGGAGGAGAGAAACTATGTTCCCCAAAAAAGGCCTTATGAAAACTTCCAAAGAGACTTATCCCAGAGATGGTTAAAACCATCTAGCTCAATTTCTGACTAAAAAAAAATTGTAGTGTTTCCCTGAAAAAGATTTCAGTTAATTGACAGCATATGGAATAAATGGTTAAAGAATACTGTGAAAAAAGCAGTCAAAAATATCAGGAGTCTGAAATTACCAGTGTTTATTTCTGTTTCTAGGCATTACTATTTCACCTTTGACCACTGCCCACCTATCAGCAGTTAATACAGCTATCTCCCTAACATCTTCTGTCACTGAGTCACCCCATTTGAGAAAGGTGTCCATATCAAGCTGTTTCTGTGCACTAATGTCTGTTTTAATGGGGTTGGCTTTTTTTCCTTTCCAGTTAAGCCTTTCCAGGAGCACCCCATTGCGCCAAGTTATGAGATAAACCAGATTAAAAGAGTGACTGCAGTAAGCAGAGCATCTCCCAGGAAAGCTGGGCAATTCATCCTGTTGGCATGAGGAATTTGCAACAGTTGAGTTTCTGGTTATGGAGCTCATTGGCGAAAGCCATAGGTCATCACTCTGGAAGTCTGAACTTGCAAATCCTCATTCTCTGTGCCAGTTTTAATTTCTCTGTTTTGAGATCTCATCTCATATAATAACAGATCATTAGCTCTTTGAAAAGAAACTTTCTCTCTACCACCTGCTTGTTTTTACAGTTCCACTTCCTATTTAATTTACTGCCTTTATTCCCAAAAGTATTCTTGCCCTTTCTATCCTGTCATAGGAAGTAAAGGAAGAGAATAAACAACTAAAAAACTTGAATGCAACAGGGAAAAGACTGGGGACAGACTGTTGTGTCTGCAGTTTGCAGCCCATAAGAAATACGTCAGGTTGAATGCTGAATACCAGGTTGATTGGTGTTAAGCAATGAGCAAAAGTTAAAAAGTGAGCTTTCCCAAGCTTGCTGCTTTGCTCTTTCCCATTTATTGATTCTTTGAGTACAAACACACAAATTGGATTCAACGTGTGGTTGGCCAAGCTAAAACAGCGGAGGACAATAGCAGATAAGTCTCTGTGCCTTAGTTCCTACTGCTGTAGACAGAGATAATGATATCTTACTCTATGATCTAGATTTTCAGTTAAGACATTCTTGTGGAAAAGCCAGGTGGGAAGAATAAAATCATTTTTTTTATGTACAGGGGAGCTTTGAAGGGTCAGGATCTGGAGTAATTTTGTCAGCTATAACAGTGTAGTTAGAATGTCACATGAAAGAACATTTTGCCAAAAAGCCTGATTTTTCCACTAAGACACAGGATTTTCTCAGAAGGCTTGAGTGCAATTACATCAAAGTATATTTCTGTTTGAAACTGTATCAAAAGTTTTTGGTAGGTGAGAAATTACAGCAAGCAACACTATAAGGAAAGAAGTAGTGTTCTTTTCATGTGTTGTTTTTTTGTTTTGTTTTGTTTGTTTTTTTTAATGCAGGCATTTATTTCTGTGTGTTGTTTCTGGAGCAAGTTTTCATACTTGAACAATTTATTTCAGGAAAAATTAATGAGAAATCTGTGTTTTATAGCAATACTCAATCATAGTATGATGAATTCGGTTAATCTGAGCACGGCAGAGTAGACTGAGAAGGAATTCAGATGCTTTTGTCAGACCTGCAAGACAGGGACATCACCCTACCAGAGATGGCTTAAAATTGTAATGTGATGTTCCTGCTGATGCTGTGTGTGATGTGAGTAGAATACAAACTGCTGTGTGATGATGGTATTTGGGGGAATAGCTGTTTCCAGTCCCAAAGGAACTTGGATATGTCTTTGCACTTTGTCCCAATGTGCATCACAAATGTCGTTCCCTTTCTTTAGAGAACAAGGAGCATCCAGTTCCTATTGTATAAATTCCTGTTGCAAGTCTCCTTGTGTTTTTTTCAGTAGGTGTTAGAGACTGCTTTGAGGAAGCAGTGAGTTACATACAATACTGATGGACACCACAGCCCATCTTTGGCCAAGGTAAAGGGAAAGAGCTACCACACTCCTGTTCAAATTCATGAGAAGCAGATTATCAGGGATCCTGGTGATGACTGTATGTTTCAACTTGGATTAAAATCTATGCTTCACAGAAGTACAGTAGGAGTTTGGTCAACATTCCTTGTGCTACATAAGCAAAGTTTGTTTTTAGGCTGGAAAAGCAAAGCTAAAACCTAGAGAAAAGCAAAGTATGTGTATGCAAACTGCATATCTGAAGCTGATATTTTCTGAGAACAAACCTCCTTGCTGTTTCTGTCTTGCTGTGGTTACAGGATAGATGTTGTAACCCATGTAACACTTGAGTTGCTCTCAAGTGTACTTCTGAAGTATCAGTCTGGCTTTCCCTCACCTCTCTGATTTCTCAATACTTTGGGTCTTGGTCTCGAGGCATGAAGGGCTTGAAGCTATTCATTAGCTTAACCAAGTCTCACTCTGTACAAGACTGTCCAGACACGTTAAGAGCATCTTCAGAACCCACATTCAAAAGGAAGACCATACAGTCTATAAAGGCTTTTATTCATTCTTTACCTAATCCTTAGCCATTCTTTATATGCCTAGAGAAACTTTGGCTAGCCAAGAGTTTTATTCCTGAGAAAGAACATTGTGAAAAGATTTTTCACCCAAGCTTGACTGTTTATCCTGCATTTTATTACTCTCACCCTAGAACCCTGTAAACTCTTGTTGATGCTCCCTGGACCATTTCTGGATTATCTGTCCTCAACATTTTCTAGACATGTGTCCCGGGGTTTTTTTGGAGCCTCCATAGTCTGAGTAATGCCTTCTAAATATTTGAGCTTGCAGACTGGGCTGGGAGCAGGTGTGCATGTTCCTTCTTCCCAGTCAGCTTCCCTCTTGTTTATTCAGAGTTTCTTGTCTCTCACATTGTTTTGCTTTCCTGTGAGGTTTTGAGTTTGGTTTTTTTTCAGCAATCTATGGTGTGGCTTATTCCATGGTAGCCCATTACAAATAAACATATCAAGAATGTGCCTTATTAAGAAAACAATTCAGTTCCTGGACTCCTGTGGACTCATTTGAAAATTAAAACCCTGCAGAGTGTTTTTAATTAAGCTGATGAGTCTACCTTCTTATATCAAAACAGCATCAAAAAAGAAATCAAAGAATTCACAAGTTCTGATTCAGTGTCCAGCTGTCACTAAGCATTTTAATGATTTTCTGCCAGCTGTCCTCTTTTAAAAAAATTTGGCAGAATTTCTTCTCCCTCTTGAGACAGTTAAAAAACAATCCTATGTACAATAATATACAAATAGTCCCTCCTGTGTTGATCAGCAAAATTTATTTTCTTCAAAAGAATTTATTTTTTTCCAAAAGTCACTGTAGTGTTGGTTTGTTGAGCTTTTTTAAAGGGAAAGTTGTTTTTTTTTTTTTTTTTTTCCTACTTGATATCTAACTGCTATCCTTTGAAGGAAAACCAAGAATTTTTCCTCTTTAGCAGATAAGAAACTATTAGGGAGCATGTTCAGTCCTGTGTACCTTATTGACACTGGTGTGAAGTGAGCAGGTAGGAATTTTTCTTGGGGTCATGCTGCTAGGTAAGACTTACATTATTTATTTTCATAGTCTGATACTTTTCACATAAATTTTCTCGTATTTTTCACATAAACTTTTCATCAGCTTTTAATTATAAGAAAGACCTTAAACATTCTGCTTAAAAATAATGAGTTGATAGGAGAGAAAATGTTGATGATTACATTGGTCTTCCCTCATTTTGGTCCATCAGCTGCACAGTCTTTTTTATCTTTTGAGAATGGTTTTCCAGCTTTACTCTTTGCTTTTCTTCACTAATAGTCTCATCCTCTTCATGATTTAAAACAAAAGAAAAGAAAGCAACTCACTGAAGCAGCTGGTAATGTTCTTTTTCTTACTCTCCCCTGTTGTACTTCTACTGAGAGGTGCTTAAACCCTGGCAGAAGATAGGAGACAGCATTATTGGAAATGAGACTGCAGCTTATCAGCAGCTTATCATCTAATGCTTCTAGTCATCCTTCCAGGTTGTTATTCACAATTACTTACATAAATGTGATTCAACCAACGATTCTTTAAATAAGTGCATATATACACACACTCCTCTCTTTTCTGTTGCTTTTCTTGGGGCACATTGCCTGTTCAGAGCTGCCATCACATCCATACAGGAGTAGGATAATGACAGCTTGCTGCCAACCCAGCCTGTTAGGATGGTCTTCCAGGAGATGCAGGAGCAGCAGAAGTGGAATCACTCTGGATTAGATCTGATTCACTGTGCTCCTGATCCACAAATGGGAACAACTAAACAGTGCACACAAATTGCTGTATTTTCTGCAGCTGACCAGTGGCAACTGATTAAAAGGCAGGATGTCAAATGGTCAATATACATGGCAACTTCTTCACACACAAGGAACTCCTGTTGGCTGCCATGTCTTTTGCATACATTCACCTCATGTGAGTCTTGTCCCAAATCCATGAGAATATGCAGACAAACAGTGCAAGGTAGTAAACTAAAGGCAGACATTTCAATATGTAGTTATGGTAGTAATTAAAAAATGATGCTTAAAACAAAGTAATTATCAAAAAGTCACTCACATCTTTTAGACCTGATAAATGGCCTTTTTTAAACATTGGGAGGCAGGCAGCTATAAATACATGGGAAAGGTAGAGAAGCTGTTCACCTCTCCAAGGAGAAGGGATCTGTTGGATACTGTGGAGTGGGCTGATGTGAGTTGTGTGCAATGCTTGCCTGCAAAGAACCAGATCTGTGGTTTTTTTTTCTTCATTCTACCTCAGGCCAGCCCTACACAGTACTTATTTTTCTGTGAATAATGCCAAGTGACAGTGGCAGGAGAAGGATGTGGGAATGAGGGACCTGTTGCCATTTCTGTTGTGGCATTTTACATACCTTTTACCCTTCAAGCAAATGTTCTTGTTCACTTACTCTGTGTGACTTTTGTGTAATTTGGAAACCTTATCCATTTAAAAAATGGGCAATGTTAATACACCAAGTGCCACTGAAAACAGCAGTGGTCACTGAGGTAGCAGCTCCTGGTTAAACAGAGGTTTGCTCTGGGGAGGTGGTGTTCCTCTTCAAATACTGCAGCACTTTTCTGGGAATATCATACATCTCAAAGGGCTTGCTTGTTAGTACAACAGTTTTCACTGTAACTGCTTTTTCTAAAGTTGAGGAGAACTCCTGCAGTTCCTCCAAGATCCCATGTGTTCTTGGCCTCCCATCAGAGGATGTGCCTTGTCAGCCTAGCTGGCACACACACGAATCTGTGCCAGGTGTGCTGGATGCACAAAGAACAGCTCCTTTCTGTCTAACTCTGGCTTCAAACCTATTTCCTTCCAGATGTCCACACAGAAGCAGTGCAGGCAGCCCTTGCTAAACATAAAGAAAGGAAAATGGCAGTCCCCATGCCCTCAAAACGACGTTCATTGGTGGTGCAAACATCAATGGATGCCTACACACCTCCAGGTGAGTCTCTCTCCATTTTTATGAGAATTAAAAAAAATATTCTTTGTGCTGCTATGAACTGCTAATCTGTCAGCATAGATTGTAATGGAAATGTCAATTGATGCACACCCAGCTTAACTGAGGTATGTTTGAAGAGAAGGTGAACTGAGTAGTGGAAAAGTCAACAAGGACAGTTCACATGATTGCTTTGTCCTTGGTGATACCTTAGCTTCCACTGGTCCTTTTGGGCTTATAGGGACCTAACTATGGCCAGCTTGTCATATTTTATGATTGTCTAAGTTCCTTTTACTTTTCTGGTTTATTCCCTAACAATGTAATGTAACATTGTCTTAGCAATTAGTTGTGCCATTCCTTTTCAAATTTATCTGCCCTTTTATCTACTAGACTGTGAAAATAGTCCATATCTCATGCTTCTCATACTCACTGAATCCGGCTGAGACTCCCATTTCACTGAGGACTGAACTTTGTACAGTTGGAAAAGTGTCTCACAGACTTTGTGGAGTGAGCTTGGGAAAGCTTTTTTTATATTCTCTACTGGCTGGAGATCTTCAGGAGATTCTGTGTTTAACGTTATAAAGGAAGACTTTAATAATATTTTTTTCTTGTTTTTGTTTTTGTTTTTTTTTTGTGCAGTAATACTCACGCTATGACCTTAGAGCAGGAGAGTTTCATGGTTAGCAGCTGACTTAGTCTCAGGGCCTTTAGTACTGCAGCTTTCTCATTATGTTTGCCTGCTTTCCTGAGATTTTCTTAATAGCACTTTCTGGAGATTTTTGATAAGAATATGAGTTATTTCTATTAAGAAAATCCCTAATCACTGCAAGTTAACAAGCTGTTTTTAATTACTAGATACTTCTTCTGGTTCAGAAGACGAAGGCTCCGTACAGGGCGACTCCCAGGGAACTCCCACCTCAAGCCAGGGGAGTATAAACATGGAACATTGGATCAGTCAAGCGATCCACGGCTCTACCACATCAACCACTTCCTCCTCCTCAACACAAAGTGGAGGCAGTGGTGCTGCACACAGACTAGCTGATGTTATGGCTCAAACACATATAGGTCAGTATACAGATGTGTTGAGTGTGTCCAGTTTAACATGAATTTTGACTCTCACTATATAGCTGATGCTGCTATGTGAAGTCTTACAAAAGTCTTTCCTGTGCTTCTTCTTTGCTTTTTAACATTTTATATATATATCTTATATGGAGAGATAGTCCTATGTTCCTATTTCAGGAGGGAAAAAAATAGCAGTTTAGATTTGGGGGTAAAACGATGTCGCGGCAAATAGAGTCTAGCTATTGGTTACCAAATACCTTAGAATGTACAGTTGCCTGACTTACATTACTTATTATTAAGGTCCCTGTAGGAATCATCAGTAAGGAAACTCAGTGCATGCATCATTAGGGATTGCTTGCATATGAGTTTCCCCCACTGCTGCACCACTTAAATTACATAGCTTGAGTGATTTTTGATAATTCTGTTAACAGTAGTCCTCTTAAACATATTTTTTTCTGCCCTTAATTGAATTTAGAATACTTGAACTGGGATTCTACTCTGTGGGAGAGATCATTATATAGCTTCAGAGAAGGGAGCTGTTATTATTAATAGCTTGTTTATTTCCTTTGAAAAGATTCTAGGAAGTCAAAGCTTTCCCTCCATTAGGGCTAAGCTTCACAGACATTATTTCTAAATATTGTGCCGTTGACACTCGTCTTTATTAACATGAGGCAGCTATTTGATTGGCTATGTGAAAAGCAAGGCTTGGTTTCTGTTCACTCTTCAGCTACTTATCATACAAGGCCTTTGCTTTGGGTAAGTTGTTGCTGGGGTGTGTATTTTGGGCTCTCACTGAAAATCTGTTGCAGTCTTCATTGGAACAGATAAAACAATCTTACTACTGTCTTACTACAGTTTTGTGTGACTGTTCTTCAGGTGACATTTCCTTTTCAAGTATATGTAATAAGATACATGAAAACATCTTCAGTGTTCCTGATTTTATGTGATGGAATGGAAGTACATATCCCTTGGCTTTTGCTATGAGTATAGCTTGATGGAACACCTGTATTTTCAGTAATCCTCTCATCATGGTCTGGAATTGCTGAATTGCTGTCAGGGGGAAAACTTGTATTGTATTCATAAATTCATGCTAAATGAATGCTTAGAACCTTCTTTTAGAAACACATACATTGGAACACATTAATCATTGCATTTGATTATTTTCTGTGACTTCATCTTGAAATGCTACAGGAAATTATAGCATAGAGAATTAAATTTATCCAAACTCTGAAAGGTTGCATTACTCACATACAAAGTCTTAATGTGTCTTTAAATATAGCTTCTTTGTAATATGACATTTTAGTAATTTTATATCTGGCACAGTAAATCTTCTTTTATAATCACTGAGTATGTGGTAAATAATACAGCATTTATAGAGCTAAATTAAGATGACACTATTCTGCAGAGGGAAACTACTATTTCTTATACATGTTTTATTGTGCCTTGAGTAGAAAGATCTTGCCTTTGAAGGAAGCACTTGAGCTTACCTCAGCATATGCATATTTACATTGATTTTGACAATAAGATGCCTTAAATTACATCTCTTCTTGGACAGTAGTTGAGATGTAGTAATGTAAAAGTCATTGTGCACAAAAGATGAGTGATGAGACTGGAATCTTATGGTTCTTATCAGTCATTGCTAAAATCACTAGAAATGTAAGAGAAACTGCACAGTTGATAACTGGAATACGTATTTCTTCATGGGTGAGATGCATTCTTAAAGAATTTGAAATTAAATTGCTATTTTGTTTCTTTCCCATCTAAGAATGTAGATTTTGCATTTAAATGTATTCTAAGAGGTTATAAATTTGAAGTATCCCCACAGAAAGCCTGGCTCTTTCCCAGGCAGTGGGCCAGTGATGTAGATGAATAATAATCTTTGGTAGGAGAGAAGATGAGAGAGAAGAGTAATCCTGTTTCTTAAGGGCCCTCAGCTATCAGAGACAGTTTGTTCTTGGTCACACACAACATATGTTACCATGGCTTGATGTTTATTTGGTCCAGGTAATTATTCTCCAGAGACAGACCAGTCTGCAAGAGAAAAATCAACCGTATATATGTAAGGCCATACTCTAAAGGTGCCAATTTTGATAAATACAAATTCAAGGTGCAATGGGGAAGACCATAATGATAAATCAAAAGAGCCTTCCATTCTGATATCCATTAGGATTTTACCTCCAGACTGCATCACAGAGTGAAAGGGAGATTTTTTCCCAGTTTAAGAGTACTAATGAAGTCCTGAATAGGGATTTGATAAAAAGCTTTGGCTATAGTATAATCAGAGTTATCTTTGTGAATAATTTGGATAATTTGCATAAGCTATTATATGCTTTTAATGTTATAGTTCATTTAATTTGACTGCTGCTGCTTTATGGTGGCCAAAGTTTTAGTTTGGGATAGATATCATTTAAATATGTATTCTCAGCTTTAAGATGCTCAGGGGTCTGCACTAAGCTACAGGCAAAATCTTTGGCATAGGTATCACAGCTGTGTTCAGTAATTCTTGAATTTAGAAGTCAAACCAGTGATATCTGTAAAATATATTATGTGTTCTGACCCTTCTTTGGGTCAGTACTGTGCACATCTCTAAGATCTTCAAGCTTTCATTTTTTGGTATTACATGGTTTGGATTTCTATGTATATAAAAATCAGGGACGGAAAGCAAAGCTCACAAAAGCCCAAAGCTCACAAAGGTCATGCAATGAAAATTACACAATGCCTAGCATTATAAATCTAAATAATCATCTCACTTCAGTTTTGATCCTATAGGTGCATTTAATGTTTCTTTTATATGCTTCAAATATGTTTCTGTTTGAAAATCAAAGACTTCTATCCACATTAAAGGCTACCTAGATTGCTAATCAAATAAATATAAAACCATGTGCCATAAGCACAGCTGATAGTTTTCAGACAACTTGGAAATTCTTGTGTTCTGAGTGGGAATGTTAACTTATACAAGAGACTAGTTTAAAATACAATCTGTCACATCACTACAAGAAAAACCCAGCTAATGGAGAGTTGCATCTCTAACTCTGGATTTCCCTTCCCTGACAACCAGAAGAGCCAGCTTATTTGGGAGTAAAAGCTGCATTTCCTTCAAGTACAGTGTTGCAGGAATGCTTTTTGAGTTCCTGGAGACTTTTCAAATATTTGGTGCTTATGTGAGCTTCCAAACCTCCAGTGAAAGTATTCTTCCACTTCTTTGCTTCTCCTCAGACGTGGGGCTTTGTCAGTGCACGTGCTTTATCCCTACATGAATGGGCTCTGCTTTTTTGGGCCTTTTTGATCTTCATGGAATGGGATAAATGATGTGGCTCCAGTGGTAGAAACGAAGAGAGCCTTAACTGGAAACAGCTGTTCTGTCTGTGATCTCCTAATGCAAGGATATTGGAAGAGATGGGAATAGGAGGTGATGCAAATATGCATGTTTGAGGGAGGAAGTGCTTTGAAGTCATGCAGCTGTCAGTTTCTACTTTTTAGTGAACAAATGTGTCAGGATCATGATTCTTAATGAAACCTCAAACAATTCTTCAAATTACCTGATGTAAGACCAAGAAGCTCTCTGCAGATTGTGTCCATAGCCAAAGCTTGGATTGACTGTTCCATGCAAAAAAAAAAGGTACATTTCACATAACATAACATAACATAACATAACATAACATAACATAACATAACATAACATAACATAACATAACATAACAATTATCTTTTTCTTTAGAAGTCATTCGGACCAAATTTTGTCTGTATGATTTTCATTTCTCCGAGCCTGACTCTGAAATTCCAACTGACCGAAGATTTGTAAATCTAATGGATGAAATTTAGTGCTGCCATGATGAAACATCTGTTAAGCAGATACTATAAAGGAACACATCAAGACAGACCTTAGTATTCCTCTTCTTCTGGATAAAAGTAAATAGCAGCTGGGCAGCCAGGGCACTAGAACTCCTTGACTGAGCAGTGGTGGCTAGTTTGGGAAGAGAGTTTCTTTTAGGCAGCTTCAATTGGGAGTGCTGTTTGTTCAAAAGGAAAGCCTTTTACAAAAGAACAGGACTCTTGTTATGTTCTTTCCCCCTGCTCAGCACCATGTGTAACAAAGAAGGATTTGGTTTTAAGCACAGAGTTCTGAAGGGAAAGCATCCCTGCTCATGTATCTTCTGCCCCATCCATTAAAAAAAATTAATCTGTAACTACACTTCACTTTGCCTTGTAAAGTCTGAAAGATGGAAATACTTCACTGGAAAGATGTAAGCGAATACAGCTCACTTTAAAAATAATTTCTCATGTTACTAATAGCTGACTAAGTGCAATTATTTTCTTAGTCATGATCTCTTATATGCAAAGCAAAACTGTAAAGAGAAAAAGACAAATATCAGCATTTTTTAATTGACTTAGTTATTGAGTAATACAATCACAATCTATAAAAAGCTCTTGCCACTTAACATGAAAGGGCAAAAATTGTGCTGAGTCTAAAATAGTTGATAATGACAAGAAATTTAAAATGAAGACATTATTCAAGCAATTACTGGCATAAGCTTCATTGTTCAATCTATTGTACCTCAGTTGGTCACTTAAAGCACAATATAAGGTGTTTGTTTCAGTACAATTGTAACAATTGATGTGATCAGAAGCAAAAGCTCCAACAGGACACTTGTGGAATGCAAGGCACTTTTGAGTTGTTCAGTAAAAGCCATTTTGTGTTTCCCTCAACCAGATAATATGATTGGATGATAGGATTGAGCCCTTATGATGTTCATGAATATAAACACTGAATAACAGCTGCAGACATTAATGTCATGTTTAAATCTGCATGATGATTGTCTGTCAAATGTTACCTTTAAATGAGAGATATACAAAATAAGCATCTATTAGCATCATTTTCCTGTATGTATAGCCAAAAAAATTAGTTTTCTCTGTTGATGGTGCATCAATTTGGGATGGAATGCACAAGAATCACAGTGTTTCAAAATTCAAAACTCTTAAAAATGAAAGTGCTTTAAAATTATCTTTGAGATTAAATTTACTGTAGAAGTTAGTGTTCTAGTACTTACAGCACCATAATGCTTAAATATAAAGTTTAGTAAGAAGCACACCTTGAAAACAGTATTGGAACACGATGATGTTTTTCCAGAATTTTTGCATTTTGAAAGACTATTACCCTATTGTTAAATAGAATGCATTTCTCTTCTCTTCCATAGCAGCAGAATGAAGACCTGCCGTCTTTTTTAACTTAGAGACTGCTGGGGATCATTTATGTCAATTGAAAGAAAAGTTGTTATTTGCTTGTGGCATTTATCTCCATCTAATCTAATTTGGATAAAAACCTGCAAAAAATTTATGGAACAACCTATAAAAATAGTACAAATACATAAGAAATAGAGACTCAGACTTAAAAACATGTGAAGATGAACTGTGGTAGCATGCTGAGTTATCAGGCCATGAAAGAGAAAGATAATCTCTGTGGAATTGTTCAGCAGTGCTGGCATGAGTCAGACCAAATCGTGTTTGCCTTCTGGAAGGCAAGGCTTTGTTATGCGGAAGAATTGAAATATCTCTGTCTAAAAATAGTAGACAAACAAGTGTCCATGAAGAATGCAAAGTTCATGTTTCTTTACATTTTATTTCTTGCCTCTGGTTTCCAAACCTGCTATGATTGACTTTCTTCCTTTCTTAACTAAAACTGACATATTCAAAATACAGAGGTTATAAAAGTGATATGCATTGGCACTTGCAAGTGATTGACAATATGCTGTGTTCTTTTGACTTAGAAAAACTAACACAATAATCCACGAGAAGTGTATTTGTCTAGGTCTTTTTATTTGCAGATGTCCACAAGCTTTAAGTAAAATCAGATGTCAGTGGAGAACCTACAACCTAATTGTATAATTCTTTTAGCCTATTGCCTATGTGTTTGCAGATACACAGACCGGTTTTAATCAGTGCAAACGTTATTTATTAAAATTATGCTACACACTATAGTTCAGTATAATAATTTTGTGTGCATTAACTTTAACGCCTGTTCATACGTTGGGGAAAAAACCCTCAAATGGTCTCCTGTCCTCTCTGCCTTTTGCTTTTCTGCCCTTTGACATTAGAGGTACACAGTTAAACCTTTTAACTTACTTTTCACAGAAAATCATTCTGCCCCTCCAGATGTTACCACTTACACCTCAGAACACTCAATACAAGTAGAAAGACCACAAGGATCAACGGCACGGGTGGCACCAAAGTATGGCAACGCTGAGCTTATGGAGACTGGTGATGGTATGTCACAAAGCAGAACTGGGGTTGTTTGGACTATCCTGACCTTTTTAGTGGTTACTGTATGTATCTGCTCTTGTTTTTTGGGTCTTTGTGGTTTTTTTCCCAGGCATTTTCACTTGTAAACACAAAGTTGCAGCACCTTTATGGTTTTAAAGCAAGCTGATATCAATGAAGATAACACAGAGAAATATTTCTTAGTCAGCAGAGTTGACTCCCCATAGAAACTGTTTGGCAAAACCCCCCAGGGAATCTCTTTAGATTTGCCATTATTATGCTGTCTGGTTACAGCTAGTCTGTTTTTTTTAAATGGCAAAGAATATGACATGCTAGGATGGCTACATCTTGAAAATTGACATTCTCTGAGTTTGTGTTTTGTTTTTCTTTTTTTTTGTTTTTTTTTTTTTTTTTTTTTTTTTTTTTTTGAAAAACAGTTATTTGTAAACCCTTCCTTATATATACTGCTCCTCTTTTCTAAAACTTACCAAACAATATTTCTGCACAGCATGGAATTGTTGACCAAATGTATTGTATCTAAACTTAAGTAGCTTCAGCTCTAAACACCAGTTGCTAAAAGTTCTGGAGCCAACCTTATGGAAGGGTAAGAAGTTGAAATTCCTGCAATGACAGAAAGCTATTAGTTCAGGAACAGCTGACATGCACATTGGAGAGGTTTTGCCCTCAACTAGAGAAAAGGAAAGGGGATGTGATTGATGGGACTATATTATAAAAATGCCCCTTGCCCCAGGCTGCCTCTCAGAGCCGCATTTTCCAAAGTGCTGTATGGGTAAGCATGCTCCCTTTGGAGATTGCTGGCTGGTGGGATTGGCTGTAGGGATGTTCAAAGAATACAGAGGCATGCTGAAGTAATACAAAATGTGAACCATGTTTAAGATGGGTACCAGTACAGATGTCCCCGGCAGCATAAAAATAACCCAGAATAAATGACAGGGCAGAGCCTGTGACCCACACTCCTCACCAGGCTGCAGTCTAGTCAGAGGCTGTTGGTATGGCCAATGATCATGGGGAGGGCCAGTACAAAGTTTCTCACTGACCATTGCTGAGGCAATTCTCTCAGGGTGACATTTGCTTTTGCGACACTTTTTCCACTGTGCTTCTCTCCCTCAGTCTGTGTGCTGCTTCCTCTCTAATTTTGCAACCTCACTCTGACATTATTGTATTGGTTTTTTATTTACATTAGGCATCATTGTTCCTTTTTGCTTACATGTTTTGATGTTAAATACTTGACTCACAGTATGGCATGAAACTGTAGTTGTGGTGGCCTTGCAGTCCTAGACCTTTTCTCACCCCACTTGATGTCAGGTGGGTTCAGCGTAGCCGTCGACTGATGTCTCCATTGATCCCTGTCCTGCAGGAGTACCAGTGAGCAGCAGAGTGTCAGCAAAGATTCAGCAGCTGGTCAATACACTAAAACGGCCCAAACGACCACCATTACGAGAGTTCTTTGTAGATGACTTTGAGGAATTGTTAGAAGGTAAAATGACTGTTTTTCAAAAGGTTTGGGGATCGCTTATTAAAACTCTGTAAAATGTTTGTCTCCTACGTTGACTTTCTAGAAAGCTAAATAAGCCTTTAGTGGGAGCTTCTGCTAGTAAGCTTGGACACAGTGCTGTAGAGTCAAAAGTGTCTCTTGTTTGCTCTGCTCCTGGTTCTACTTGCCAAGAAATGATAGAAGAGAGTTTAGGGAAGTTTTGCTTTGAGAACATTCCGCTGTGGGTTACAGCCATTGCTTTGGGACACCAATAAGAGAAAAGATGTTAGTGAGGGAGCATGTTAAATGTTTTACAACATGCTTTGTGTAACAGTGAAGTATGAAAAATTAAGTAAATATAAGATAGAAACAAAGATAAAGTCCTATAAATGGAACTTTTTTTAAAAAAAGACCAGTGCTTTGAGAATCAAGATTCACCAGGATGTGGAAGTTTAAATAGTCTTCACAGGAATTTATAAGAAAACATGTAACAGAACATGACTTAAATCAATCTGTTACTTGTTAAAGTACATTTTTGTCAGTAGTTCTGCAGTTCATCTCATTACTGCATTTTTTCCAGGCAAAAGTATTCTCCATTTCTCTTTAGGAATAAAGAAAGGTTTACTATTTTGAAGATAAATATATGCATGCTGCCTCAGCAGTTTCTTTCCCTTCTTGTAGAACTAGTGTAAGAGCAAGAACTTTTGATTCCTGAGGTACATCAGTTGCTTGATCTGTGTTAAAGTTAACAGAAATTTATTCTGTTATATTTCTCTGTTGCTTCTCAATACCTTCTTATATGCTACTGTTTTCAGAACATTTTGCAAAGGTAACCTATTCTCTTGATTACACAGGTGTACACAGGGTATAGAATTTACATGGTAACTGTATATCTTTTCATAATCATAAGTTCAACAGCCAGATCCAAACCAGCCAAAGCCAGAAGGAGCTCAGATGTTGGCTATGCGTGGGGAGCAGTTAGGTGTGGTTACAAACTGGCCGCCGTCCCTGGAAGCAGCCTTGCAGCGATGGGGAACCATCTCACCCAAAGCTCCTTGCCTAACCACTATGGATACCAATGGAAAACCACTGTATATTCTCACTTATGGTGAGCACTCTTCAAACTATTTGTGCTTTTATGCTTTCTGTACAGTGTGTGTAGTAAATGCATAAATATAGAGTGAAAAAAGCCTTGTAATGATGCACCTGTTCCATTTGTGAGTAGGATAAGACAACTCTGAAGCTGTTGATGTCTGAGTATGGCTTGCTGAGATGTTATGGTATGATTTATTTCAGACAGAGAAAAAGAGCTGAGTACATATACCCATTGAATTACAGATTATAAATTAAAACCACCTTTTTAACTAGAAATGCATCTTAGGTCAGATTTTCCTGAAGATTAATGTCCAAATCCATTGCCCTGTGATATTACCCAGGCTTTGTTCTGCAAAAGCCTAACCTGGTCTACAAAATTCATCAGCTTCCTGAAGAAGTTAATAGGATTTTTCCCTTGTTTTACTGACATTGTAGTGTGTGGTTTGAATTATTTCTCCAGATGGGTTAATTGTACAACTAGCAAATGTACCCCCTTGAAATAGATTTGCCAGGATATATTTTACTGTGACCTTTGGTATGTTCATGTAGTTCAATGTGTACTACCTGACAATGTATTGCTACCAAGAAAGGCCAAATAAAAATAAGTATAAGGATATTTCTGACAAATAACTCCTGTATTGCTTATAATTTTGAGATGTTCAGGAGACATTTGGGAGATGTTAAAAGGAATTATTATGAATAACTGTCAGACTTTGAAAGCAAGATGGAACATTTCCATATGCTATTGATATGGATATAAAAAATTATTTTGCTTTTTTTATTTCTACCTTCTCAGGGACTTGGAGTTCTGTGCAGAGAATGTTGTTACATGCTGTGATATAGAGGTCTGTCTGTTTTGTTCAGTGCTGAACATTCATTTCATTCAGGAGTCAGACTCAGTGATGGTCTCTGGACAAAAAGTTGTCTGCTGCAAATTTGGCACTGCAAATATAGATAAAGGCTTTTAAAGCATAAGAGAAGTGAGGGTCATGCATGAAACATTTTCCCTTCAGGTACTTCAGAGTTTAGAAGTGACTTAATTTCAGGGGCAGACATACAACTCACCACTGATGAATGTTTTTCTTCCTTAAGGATATTTTCTTGAAACTAGGGAAGAATTTTAAAGTTTGCAATTACATGTATGCAGAAGTCATGTCATCTACTGAATGCCCTAAATAAATTGGACAGGAAAGGAAATTAAGCTGTTACTGAGATTCAGACCATTTTTCTGAATTTGGGATTCTGTCCAGAGAGAGTCTGAGCATATGTCCTGCTTTGCCTGAGGCTGTAGGGCTCAAAGAACCCAAAGAACATATCTGCATGGCTCATGAAGCCTGCTTCTCTGATCTAAAATAACTTTCCTCTTCTGCATTGTCTGAATCTTGAGAAAAGTGGGACTAAAATTCATGTTTTTGCACCTTTCATTTGGCAGCACTTAGGGATATGGTTTTCCTGTTGCCTTTCAGTAGTTTCCTGAGGTCAGATAAAAATCAGGGTTTTTTTTTCCTTTTTTTGTCTTCTTTTTACAAACCAAAGCATTTCACAGATTTGCTGAATTCTTCTCTGCAAGTTGCATTTCATGCTGATATTCTTTTTCATGGGAAATGTTCATTCACTATGCCATAGTAGTTTCCTTAAATGAAAACTGCTTTGGAAATTTGCCTTTTGGAAACTGCTTTTGGAAAAATCCATCTGCCATTTCACTGGTGACTTTATGAATGACTTTGCTGTAGCTAGTCCATATTTTCTAGCAATTGCAGGCATGGCAATTTTTACTTGAAAATTAATAGACATTAAGCCTTGAAATCATTAAAGACAATCCTACTCATGACTTTTTATCCTTGTGCATAGTTCCACTGACCCTGGTAGTAATAAACTTTTGAAAGATGAGCTTAGCCACAATCCTACCACGTGGTATTAATGTGACACTGAATTTCGTCATGTGCTTGCTATGATCAAGTGACTAAAATTTTAACTATAAACCCTGATTATTTTCAGTAGCCTCTAGTTTGTACTCCACAGTTATTTTCAAAGTTTTTGTCAATTTAAAGAAATCATCAGGAATTTTCATATATTTCACAAATATTCATGAATTTTAAGAAAAATTCTAATTTTCCAGAGATTTGTTTTTGAGATGTTGTCATCACTCGCACCTCCTCTTGAATATTTTACCTCTATTTACTGTTTTTGCTTCAGTCTCTTCTCACACCCCCTTGTCTTCATGGAAATCCTCTTCCTTTATCCTCCAACTTTCTGGTTAAGAGGAAGCTTCTCTTGGATGTCTTTTGATTTCATTCTCAGTATCTTCTCCAGAGTTTTGTCCCTGCATGGATGATTTGCAGGTCTGCCTGCTTATTCCACGCTTTATTTCCACCTTTCCAAGATGATTTCCAGGAGTATCTCTGTAGCTATCAGCTAGATCAAGGCCCATCTTGAGCAGGAGTTCTAATGCCCTTAACACCAAGTGAATTTACCTCCTCTTTCATGGATTGTTGTAGACAATACTGCCTTCCCATCCATCTCTTGGGCTCTAACTAGAGTACCATACACAGCCCAGACATTTGTTTCTTTCTTCATTTTACAGCCATTCTGTGTCCAAACCTTGCAGGTTATTTTAGGACGAAATCTTTTCAAATTGAGACCTTTTGCTGCATCTACATGGTGAAGCCTCATCCCATCTCTGACCTTGGTCTCAATTCTTACATCAGGCTCTCTTCTGACCCTGAAAAACATAGTGCTGGCCTCTTGCATCTATCCAGGATGCTTTTCTATTTGCCCTTGGTGGCTTTGCTTGCTGGAAAGGGGCTCTGAGAGTCCACAGAATTCTGCTTCTCCAAAGTCTTCCTCACAACTCCTTTGCTGTCCCTTCCAGAGACATCTCTGAAGGCTCAGAGCAGAGGCCAAGCTTTGATCTGCCGTGGTGGATCAGTGCTGCAGGGACCACCTTGTGTGATACTCTGGAATGGATTTCTCCCCCTAAGGGTGCTGATGTGGATATGTGTTAGTGTGGCTTTGAGTGGTGAGTGCTCTAGATTGTGAAGGACTTCTGGGCTAGAAGAGGAGCCAGTTTAAAGAAGTTGCACTTCCAGCTGTTGCTTAAAACCATTGCTGCCCTCCCATTTCTCTGCAGTTCATCAAATTTGTAATGCCTTGTATCTCCTTCTTGTCTTTATAGCATGTCAGGACTGTTTTTTTCCACGTGTCTCAGATTACTTTAGATAGAATAAATGTATAACTGCACTTGCAGACTTGATCCTTTTTTGAGCAAGTGTTTGAAGCAGTTTGCCTCAGTTCTTGAAGTTCTCAGTGCCCCAGTTGTAATCTTTATTTAATGTATTCAAAATTCTTAAATTCTTTCTAGTGAATGAAACACTATGAATATTACTTATTTCTCAAATATTTTGTTCCTCTGGGAACTTGTTTAAGTGGAGAACATCTTAAGTTATTCTCAATCCCTTTATAAATCAAATCACTGAATATGCATAAATTGAAATCTCTGAGATATGGGAAGGAAATATGTCTTTATCAGGTTTTATGAGAGTCTGAACTCTGACTAGAAAAGTAATGTGTTCTTTGAGGAAAAGGAAGACAATTTCTGGCTCAGACAAAGTTAATCAGAGTAGTGAGGCATCTGGTTTTGGTATCAATAATGAAGCACTTAGTGATTTCTTAGAGGAGATATGTGAATAAAGGGCAATTAAATCCTATGTAGTTCTTATGATACCAGAGCTACTTTTCTTACTTAAAATGATTATTCTAAGGAGAACCAGAAAGGCTGGTGAAAAAGTAAAGGGTTGAAAGTAACTTACCAATAAACAAGTTTTGAGCCTTCTTTTTGTAACCACTATTAAAAACAACAAAATGATTACCAGTTAAATTTGTCTGATTCAAAGAATTTCATTTCCTTTATCTAACACTGTCTGTAATCATGTTTTTTAAAACCATTTTCAGTAGCTCTGATGTAGTGTTTCCCACATCAGAGGCCCACTAGAGACAGCAAGACTCATAAAAAAGAGCAGATGTGACTCTCTGGGCAAGGGACTGTTTCTTCCATTTGGATTCTGTGGAGAAGGAAATGCTTGGCAAATGGCCTTTGTTTGCAAATAAATTGCTGATTTTAAAAATAACTTCAAAGCAACTGTAAACATTCTGGGGCCAAAATGATCCTGCCTCAGCAGAGGTGATGTTGCTCATACTTGAGACATCCTGGCACACCTTTAAGATAACAGCAGGCCAAAAATAACCAATCCCAAGCCATTCTGCACCTGGTGTGCAATGTGCACCCTTTTCTGACCTTTTGTGAGAATCTCTTAGACCAGGAACTTCACAATTATCAGCAGGAGAGAGACAGATTCAAGATGCTTTTGACCAAGTAGCCTCATAACCAAACTGAAATAACTCAGAACTCACAGAAGTATGAATAGTCATGGTTTATATCCCCAGACAGATATTAATTTTATGATAGTTCAATACTTTAAACCTTTATTTCTTTAAAAAAAGACTGAAAATTGCTGTATTATATGATTCAGACTTCAATATCAAGCACTGTAATAGCAAGATTGCCTCTATTCTGAGTATGTCTGGAGTCCTTCATTCTCTGCAACAGAACATTTTTGTTCTTTTTGTTTGGATTTTTTATCTCAAAAACCAACAACTTAATTTTCTGTTTAGGCTGAATCTAAAGAGTTCATTAAGAAAAGATTACCAAAGTAGTAAAACTGCAACTATTACTTTACAGAGCAAAAAAAAAAATAACAACCCCTTTACCTGCATAGCATTAAGAAGTTTGCCATTTACACTAGATTAAAGAAATGCTCTCTTTTTTTCTATTTAATACTGTGGTATTGAGAAAATGAATATTTGACAAAATTATTTGCAGTTAAACTTTGGCAGTCTCGCAGTTGCTGTGCACGGAGATTGGTAAGCAACCACTGGTTTGGCTTTGTTGAGTTAGTGCTGTGTGGTTCTGAAAAGTGTCCTGAAGACAACCAGGAAATTCATTGTGGTTTGTTTTTCTGAGTTTTCTCCCTGATACAGCTTTTCTATTAAAACCTTCTTTACATTCAACACAAATATTTAGTCCTTTTACAGATTTGGAAAGGAAGAGGAAGGGGATTTACTTCAGTGCCATGTAGAAAACATAAGTTTTGTTAACAGATCCCTTTTTGTGTGGTTTTAACACCTTGTGGTTTACCTTCATAATGTGTTGCTTAACCAGATGGGACTGGGTATTAACTACCTTCACTTGCTAAATTTTATTGCCATCTGAGTAGACTTTAAAAAAAGAAGATGACTGAACACAAAATATATCGTTGCTGATGTAGAGTTTATACTGCTCAACTAAATCAAAACCCCAGTGGCAGGAGAGAAAGAACTAGCTCCACATGGGTGCTAACAGTGTTTGTCACAGCTGCCAGGAGGCAAGATGCCGATTTCCATCCTGTCCTGCCGAGCATTTCTGCACATGTGATGTCTGCCGGATATGGCTCAGATTCAGGGGCAGAGGGGTACTTGCTGTTACTCACTGGACAGTGGGAACTCTCTGCTCAGTTTGCAAGTGTGTGAAGAATCTGAAAGGCCTCCCTGCAGAAGCATGCTGCTAGGGCATGAGAGTCTGGCAGCAGCACTCTGGCAAAGTGACAGAAGTGGCTAAGTGAAAATCTTTAGAAGATTTATTTCAGTAAAAAAGCAATTATAAGTTAGGCGGTGATATATGAACAGAAAAGCTCTGTTTCTTACCATCTTGTGGAGTTACACAGGATTTTGCAAATCAGCACCACAATTAGCAGCTCAGTGGGAGGTAGGAACAAGGTAATATATTGTAGTAACAAGGTGTGCATCAACTGCATGTTGTTGGGGTTTTGTTTTCCAAAATTAGCTGGGGGAACTCTACCAGTCTGCTTTGTATGGGAATAGTTTTGTGACCTGAAAACTGAGGGGTAATTCATGTTCTTAAACATCTAGTGCCCTAAGTTACCCACGACATGTGTGACTGGCAGTCCCAACACTGGGTCTGCAGAGCCTGAGCCCCTTCCAGAGGGAACCCTTGTGCCTTAAACACCACTGGACACTTCTGTAAATGACATAGCAATGCTTCATTTTTTAAATGCAGGAAGGTAGCTGTTAATGTTTGTCTAGTGTGATTGGAGCCTGACAGGCAGTAATCCTGCACTGGTGTGGTGGGTAGGAATGTTGTTTTGAAGGACCTGCTGCAGTGGGGACGAGGGCAAGAGTGTCAGGAGCAGGAGGGCTCCCAGGGTGTGTGTTTCCAGCAGGGAAGCATCAGTGCAGCTCCAGGCTCTGGCACCTGTGCTCTGCTGCAGAAAGGGCTGGAGGCAGCTCCCTGCAGCAGCAGCATGGCTGGGAAAGAGCAGCTCTGGCACTGAGCTGGGACAGGAGCTTCTCCCCTCACTACCAGAAGAAGCTGTTGCTTGAGTTTCCTGCATCTACCCCCCTGTCCTCAAGCCAACTCAGAAGATTAGAGGCAGTGTGTTTATCCGAGGAGAGCTGGTGCTTCACTGAACTCGGGCTGAGGACAATGGGATGTGTCCCCAGTGGCCGCACACAGATTTCCTCTGGAGCCCGTGTAACGGGGCAATTTATCCTGCACAAGGATGGGCCCTAAGCCCCATTTCAGAGCTGAAGCCTTGGATGGAGCACAGCTGGCCTCCTCACCAGGCCTCCCACTCCCACAGCACAGATGTGGCACTGTGTGCAGGTCACAGCAAGGTCGCAGCATCAGGATTTGTGGGAGAGGGTTTAGCAATCTGCTTTTTTCCCAGCAGCGTCTAATCTCTGAAGTTTGCAAAGGAAGAATTGCTCTGAATTGCAGCCTAGGCAGAACCAAGGAAGGAAACACTTCAAAGATTTCCTTCTTTATAACATCCTCCGTTTCTCAGAGCTGTTATCCTGCAGACATGGAGTCCTTTGTGTTTCTCAGTGGTGTCAGGTCAGAGAGGGCAAACAGCCAAGGTGACAAAACAAACCCATGGTTCAGTCCACCTCTGGTCAGAGGTTTGTGTCCCATCCAGAAGCCACTGATCTGGCCCTGATGATCCATACATTCCTAGCTCCACCTTCTGGGTTACAGCTCCTTTTGTGGCCCTTTTTAAATTTACTGTTTTGGAACACAGCTATATACCCTGCTAGAGAATCTCCAGTCTTCCTGTTGAATGACTGAGTTCCAGATCTGCCTGGACTGTGCTCTGCTTGCTCACGAGCCTGCCTGGGGGTCCCTGCCTGCCCCTGGCAGCCCCCACTGCAGCAGAGTTGTCAGCAGCTGAAGGCAGGCAGACCTTGTAAGGTCTTTGTGTTCCAGCCCCTTCTCAGCTGAGTACAAGCAAGCTGCTTCACTCCAGTTTCCCCCAGTTTCCTACTCATAGGCACATCTGCCTCAGATACTTAACACAGGTTGGTATCACACCAGTAAACAGAGAAGGAAAGGGCTGTGGTAACAGAAAATTCGAGTCTTTTCTGGCCACTAGAAAATATTATGGCCATGTTTGTGCAGTTCAAAGTGTATTCAAACAGAATGGTGAAGAATTAGGAAGGCAGCCTTATACTACCTGTGTCTTAGAAGATGAAATAAAATTTTGGCAATAAAAGAGCATCATGACGAAATGTGTTTAAGCTTATTTAAAACTTTACTAGAAAGTACTCCTATAATTTTCTTAGTTTTTGTGAGAACTTAATTTTGCATTTATCCATGATTCTTAGGTGAAGATGATTGTATTGCATACCTGGGTATCCCTGAAGGAATGCATCTAAATGCTGTAACATGAATAGCCCTTCAATTTTAAAGAAAATATTTGATGGCACATTTGATAGATGAAAAATTAGTGTGAATATGTCAGAAATGTAAATTTAAGACTTGTAACAGATTTAATCTTAGAGCTCAGATAAAACTTTTCACAGCAACTCCTTCAATGTTCATTTCAAGTTTAAAAGTGTTTTGTGTAAAGATGGTTCTCTTTTGCAATTCAGAACTTTTGCCAGGCTTTTTGATCTCCAATCTCCAATATTCTGTATCATTACTAATTGCTCTTTTAAGTTCATTGCCACTGAAGCTTTAATGTTGAAAAACTTTGGTAAAAAGAATATTTGCTTCCTTAAGGCATCCTGTTTTTTATCCTATTCACTTGTCCAGTTCAAGTGTTAACTGTAGCAGGAGGGAGGATTTCAAAGACTTTCTTTCTATCAAATGCAGGTAGTTCTGTCATAGTTCTGTGAGAGTTAATCCTGCACACATACTCCTTTATCTGTGCTGAGTTTCCAGTGAAACAGAATTGTGTTCCTTTCTGAGCAGCAAGACAGATCAACATGCAAATACTGAAGTAATTTTAATAAACTAAAAACTTTGCAAAGCGTAGTTTGATGATACTATATTACTGTTTTCATAAGAAATAATTGCATTTAGTACTTTCTCCATAACAAGCAGCAGTGACCCTTCTAATTTTCCTTAAGTGGGAGAAAAAAAAAATTGGCTTTCTCATCTTACTTTATATTTACATCAGATTTGCATTTAAAAATTATTCAGTAGTACTGCATTTTATAACCAGGACGTGGAGAGACTTACTATAGCAACTGCATGGCTTAGTTATAAATAGCAATAGTGCATGTTTAGGGGCCTAAACCACTGAACTCCATAGGTAATCCCTTGTCAGAACCTATTATTGTTTCAGTTGTTGGTGGGCATGAATTAAAGATTTGTTTTTGTCCGACTGAATAGTGCTTAAAGACAGTAGCTGGGGCCAGCCAAGCACAAAGGCTGTTAAACTTGGTGTTGTTCACATGGAAGTAACAAGGTCTCTAAACAAAGGGCATCTGGAAGAGCAAAGATGCCGACCACTTGAAGGATTAATGAAAGCCTGTAATGTGGGCAAAGAGGTCTTGGTGAGAGAATTTCTCTTTATAATATTGGGGTGGGGACTTGATAAGGATTAGCTAAGAGTGGTGCTGGAAAGGTGAAACAAGGGAGAAGAAAGACAGCAAGGAGGGGTACCTGGGGCAAGTGAAGTGAATCAGAGAAGGGAGGGTATGGGACCAGGTGAGAAGGAAAAGCCAAGTTAAATGGAAGAAAGCCCAGGATTAAAAGTGAAACAGCCATATGGATGTGCTAAGGTTCAGAGGGTCCCTGCTGCTTCAGTGTGCCCCTTTGGTTGTGGGGTGTTTTCTGTTTGTTGGGGTTTTTTTTTTTTTTTTTTGCCTCTGCTTCTTGGGACACCTTTTCTTTTTCCTTGGTGAGAGAATTGCTGTGGTGAAACTGACCATCACCCTTGAGTCCAGTCTGTGTGAAATGCACCGTGTCCAACTTGCTACAGCTAAGGTGTTAGGGTGATGTCTGGACTTGATGATGTACCAGCCCCTTCTAACAGTTAATTTCAGAGTCAAGATCCAATTTCCTCCAAAGTAAGAAAAGTAAGAAACTTCTGCCATAAAGAAAACTCACTTCTCTTTTTGTTTTTAAAGTGCCGCTGTCTTGACAAAAGAAGTTCAAAGAAAACTTCTGATAAGTATTTAAATATTTCCACTAGTCCCAGTAGTGGTCTCATATTTAGTTGGAAAACTAATATAAATGTTCCTACTGTGTGTTTTTGACCTCTCAGGTATTCTTTCTCTTTAATAATCTTGTAAAACATAAGAATTTTATATTAATTTTGAAAATTTTGTGTTAATAGGCAAACTTTGGACCAGAAGTATGAAGGTTGCTTACAATATACTACATAAGTTAGGCACAAAACAAGAACCAATGGTACGACCTGGAGACAGGGTGAGTATCTCAATGATTATTTGTAATAGTTGAAATCCAATATTAACAAAGAGAGAATGAGGTATTTGAGGTGCTCAGAGGAAATTAGTGAAGTGAAATAATGGAGTGTGGGACAGGGTGCTGAAATCTGTTTTCTTCCTAAGATCATTCAGACAGATATTTTGAAGTGCATAAAAGTAACCTGAGCTGGCACCCCCTGAACTTGAAGTTGTGGCAACATCAACAAAAAACATTCCCATGGAAAGTGATTTTTGGACATTGAACAACAGTCTGTTTAGCAAAAGCTTGCTTACAGAGCCTGGAGGTGTCACGTGGATAAAAAACTTACTTACTAATGACTTTGTAGTTGTTGAGATGGTGGAAACAAGAGAAGTGTTGTGGAGGACAAAGACAAGCAAAGTCAGCACGTTTTGGCAGCCAGTTGAATAAATAAATGATGCTAACTGGTAAGAGAGAGAATATTTCCCTTCCTGGTACTGACTCTGATGCAGCTACTGCTAGAGGCTGAATCTAAGTACATGAATAAAGCTCTCAGAGAGCAAGAAATGCAGAGGTAGCACTCGAAAATGTTAAATGAAGATAGGAACATCCTGTGGTTTTGCTAACAATGTTGTTACAAACCTACCCCTTTGACTGCCAAGGCTGGCTGAGCCTGCTGCTCATTTTCTCTGCTATAGTGTGTGTAGAGAATTCCATAGGTCCCATTCCAGTTTGGATCTGGAATGGATATTCCAGAACAAATTTGTCAGAAATACAAATTTTAGTCCTACCCTAGTGCTTCGAGTTGTGAGTGTGGGATTAAGTTTCCCCCCTCCAGTGTCTGATAGCAATTCTCAGACTGTTGGTTCACTTGATCCTTGTGTGCCACATGTGGGAAACATGTCTGCTTGAGTTCCACATCTTAGGGCTTCAAAAATGAGAGCATGCATTAATGCTTCCCAGAAGGAAAAAAGGAAAAAACCCAAAAGTGAGTCTTTCCTGAGTTTCTTTTTGAAATAAATCATAAAGAAATTAACTAAAGGATCTCTAGATCCTTAATCTAAATTGCTTCCTACAATGGCATACAGCCAGGACTAGGATCTGAAGACTCTTTTTTACTTGACTTACAAGTGTGTCTCTAAGCAACAGCGAAAGCAGCAAGTTATTCAAGTGTACACATCAAAACAGTCCACCCAGAAAGCTCTAAAAGAATAAAATTCACATACAGGCAATGTGCATCTCTCCTTATTAACTGTATGCTTCCTGCCCATCTTCATAGTCGTTTTCTGCAGCAGTCCCTGGCAACTCCTAACATTAAGAAAGGATTCATGGATAGTTCAGGCTGAAAACTGGAAGTTTAGTAAGAAACAAATTACAACTCATCTAAAATAAGTCAGCCTAGATTAGAGTGAAACAAATGTTTGTAGCTGAGTGCTGAAAGCATATGCTTTGTGTTGTAAAAACATCCTGCTTGGCATCCCTGTGTAACAGGAACGTGATCAGTTGAGGCAACTTCACATTGAAGATGAGGTGTTACAGCACTTCTGATGCTCTAGGCTGTAATTCTGGCTGTTACACCCCTGTTGTAATAGCAAAAAGACTTTCTGACCTCTTTGAAGGTGACTTTGTTCTACGAAATGTGTGTTGTGTGACAACACTTAAAGGCAGTTTTAAATACAAATGAAATACAGGTACATATTTCTGGTCTTTTCCAAACAAGAATGTTCTTGTTTCCTTATTTTGATATGTTTAAAATAGTTAATGTTTCCCCTTTAAAAACACCTTCTGTCAATACAATCTCTGTATTTCATGACTACCATTACCTCACCTTTTAGGTTCTTTGTCTGAGCCAAAAAAATAAATGAACGTGTCTGCAGCTTCTTCCCTGTTTCTGATATTATATGTGGCAAAGTGCATTTGCCTTCTATAGTAACTTCAGAAATTTAACCTTGCATCACCCCAGACAGCTGCCTGGAAATTAATCTTGCTCTCTAAAATATCTACTAGCTAACCAGATCCTCATCTGCTAATATACACTGTATGATTTCGTTCCTTCAGCCTTATCCCTTTTTTGCTTTTTCACACATTATTTATTTATTTATTTGGTACAAGTCTGTTAGTGATTAATGTTTTTTGGAGAGGAAGTTAATGCTTCATTCCCACTGGACTTCAGTGAGATTTTTTTCACCTCTGTCAGCTCCTTTTCAAAAAGATTCCCAGCCAATCGTTCACTGCCTTTATGTAAGCAAAGACCAATGCAAAACCCAAGAACCCTCAAAGTATATTTTGGGATCTTTCAGATGTTTGCTGGGCTCAGCAATCTCTACAATTCCCTCCATGCACCTGGCAAAATCTCTTGTTATTTCCATTTGCATATAGTAAAGTCTGCACAGCCATCTCCAGCACTTGGATTGTTTAATGTGCAAGTGTGCAGATAAAGTAGCAGTGTATTTGCTCTGACTCTAAAGAATTATGAAGTTAAAGTCTTCAGCCTAAAGCCAGAGATATTTTGGACCCACTTGGACAAGGCTGGTTAGATTCCTTCTAGTTTGAAGAAATTAACTCGGTGTATAGAAAGTGACTGTCTTTGAAGCCATGTGAAAATTCTGGAAACACTTAACAATCTCCAGTAACTGCACCTTGGAGAATACATGGAAACATCATGATTTTGCTTCAACAAAACTCCAGTGGATGTTGAAGCAGTCAAAACTCAAGAGCTGCTGAGTAGTTTCAGCAAATTGTGAGGTGCTGTGGTAATACACCGTTGTCCTGTGTGTGAGCCCAGAGGAAAGAGGTTTGAAATCATTTGCCATTTCTCTGCATGCCACTGAAGTTGACTGTGCAGGAGTTACCAGCTGTGTTACAGCTGTTTAGGACATGAGCTGAGAATGCCCATCTGCCTGAACTGAAACAAAACTGCAGAGAGGATCCAGCCTAAGGTCACTCAGAGCAGTAGTGTTCCCTGCCCTTGCAAGGAGAGCTGTGGGCTCTCAGAAGTGGCTGGATCCTCAGCAAGGCTGTGAGCCCTCCCTTCTCTTTTCCCTTTGCCTGTGGAGGATTCAGGCACTGTCCTACCTCATGCAGGGCCTGCAGGAGTTAAGCTGAATAGCTCAGATCTACTGGGCATTCTGGTGATCTGTGATTGGTTTTGGCATTCTTTTATCTAAATAGTTCACCAGCCCTAGCCCTGAAGCTGTTAAGTTCAACAAATCCACACCTAGGTTGGCATGTGGTACAGCCAGTTCTGGATGTGACGTTGGCTTCTAGATTCCAGTTTTTTGTATGCACACTGCACACAGAAACTTTACACTGGGACAACAGGACAGTCCTAAAACAAAACTGTTGTGCGAGGCAGAGTGTTGGGAAACAAAACAGTGTGTTAATGATTGGCATAATGACATCCTAAGTCTGGATAATTTGATTTGGTCACATGTGCACTTCAGTTTCAGTAACTTCAGACAAATTATTACATTAGAATCTAAAATCCTTCTAATTCCATTTACTTAGGTTATTTAAAACTGGTAAAGCAATCAGTTAATTTAGAGCCAGATGAAAGGTGTTGTCAGTGTAGGAAACAATGCAGCATGAAAATATTTAACTACATCCTAAGAGAAAATATTCATAAAAGGAATATTTATCAGAATAAATTCCTTCTGATTCCTCATTCATCTGTCATTAGGCATTTGAATAGCTCTCTTAGAAGTGCTCTGGTATCATCTTGATCCAAAAAGAAGCATGGAAACTCCAATTATCATTATCTGACACCTAAGATGAAACATTTTTAACGTGCATCTCTCTCTTTCAGGTAACACTTGTGTTTCCTAACAATGATCCTGCTGCTTTCATGGTGGCATTTTATGGCTGCCTGCTTGCGGAAGTTGTCCCCGTCCCCATTGAAGTGCCACTTACAAGAAAGGTGGGGAACTGAGTTTTTTCTCTATACTCCATTTTAGCACTTACATCAGAATAAATCACAACTGAACATAGCTTTTGAGTACATTTTTGTGGTTAGCTCTGAATCTGAGGATATCAAGATAGTGCTGTGTGGAGAATTATATATATAGTTCCTTCTTTTTTGTGATGGAAAATCTGAAGATGTGCTTGCAGTTTCAGCAAATGCAGGTCTGCATGGAAAATGAGAGGAAAATTTTTCAAGAGAACAGCTCTGCCAGTTGTAGATGGATTATCTTTGTTGCCTTTTAAAGCCTTCTGGTGTTGGCCACTGACAAAGAATCATTGGCAACAACTGCTGATTTTCCACCTGTCCCTGCAACCCAAGCTATGTTATAATGCCACTGGTGCTGTGTGTGCTACTTCAAAGCCATTATGGAAATGCCTTCTCCTGTGTCTATATGTGCATATGTATCCCAAAGCTTCTGTCACCATGGTCACCTCTGCCAAGGGTGGCACTTGAACAAATTCAGTTCAGGAGTTTTTGCCACAGAGCATATATTCATAGAGAAAGCTGACCACTGCTAATCAAAAGCATTTCGTATCCAGTGTTGGTTCAGAGATTCAACCACATATTCCAGAGAAGTGTTAGGAGACAGACAGAGCAGTTCCAGCTGGAAGGAGTGTCTGGGGGAGTTGAGGGGAGTTGGATCAGTGATGGAGGTGAACCACAGCTGGGTCACTTACATAGATTCTGAGAATTTGCATTTTTTTCTGAGGATGTATGCCTTGAAGGCTGTAAATACAGCAAAATGTATTTCTTAATTACAAGGGTTGTTTTGGTCATATCCCCTTAATTTACCATGTCTGGCTGCTCCCACATACCCCTTGTATAATCACTCTTTTATTAGCTAGTGCTAATAAAGCCTAACTTTAATTATTTGGTCTGGAGTTGTCCACACAAAGAGTGTTCTTTAATCTTTACAAGCTTTCTTTTTGAAGCAAATTGTTTTGGAAAATGTTGACTGAAGCCATGAGATGCCTTCCATGAGGAAGGGGCTGAGCAAATGTATTGGTATGATCACGTTTTCAGTATTTCAATTGTCAAGGGCTTTTCTTTGAAATGTTCCAGTACATTTGGAACAGAAGCTCAACAGAAGTACTCTGGAACAGAAGCTCAAATCTTTGTTTCATGGACAGGAACCCTGCCTTTCAAATGAAAGCCAGGAAAACAAGGTTCTAAGCCCTCACAAAGCCTTTGCAGTTTGGACATCTCACACAGCCAATTAACAGCTCAAAATATCTGGAGATTCCTTCCTAAAAGAACCTGCTTGAGTCTTCCTCACCTCTAGGAAGCTGAATTAACCTCAACATTTCTCCATTACAATCACACATGTCCTGGCCAACATCTGTGGTGGGCTCCTGCCATGGTGAAACCAGAAGGTGGCAGGAAGAGAAGGGATGGGAGCAGGAGGAAGGAGCAGTTGATAAATTGGTGAAGGAGGAGAGGGAGAGAGGGAGGGAAGAAGGGAGTAGATCAGACAACAAGGGACCATGATCCAGCTGAGCAGAATTGGTAGCCACTGAGCCAAGGGAAGGACCAAGGGAAAGAGGAGGCAGGATTTGCCCAACTATAACTGAGACTGGAGGAAAGATGCAGGTGAGCTGGAAAGGCCATGCAAGGGGAGAGATGGGTCCTCAACCACCACAGCTGCTTTGGGGAGTAGGGTTATGCTGTTTCATTTGTAAAATATTGTATTTGAGAGCACTAAGAGGTGGACATGGCTGGAGAATGAGGATGGTGATTTTAGTAGAAACATTTGCATTGGGCTCTCATTGTACCTTCACATCTGAGGGCAGTACATTTAGTGTGAGGCAGTTCCATAACAAGGTGCATTATTTTGATAAAGACCAGAGATTTTATATGCATCAACAAAATAAGGCCAGCAGAATATGTACATTTTAAGATCTTACAGAGTGCTCAAATGAGTAAATCTTCATTCATTCCATTAAAAAAGTAAAGAAGCAACATGGTTTTGAGGGTTAAAAAATCTAATATGTCTTTGTCTGTTACTGTTTTCTGAGGTTTAATGACATTTTAGAGCACACTGATAGGTGTAAATTTGATTTATTTTGGAACATCTGATACCACATCCATCCAGTAAACTATAAAATCCAGCTGTCCAAGTAAATACTCTGTGTCAAATGAATAACTTACCCTAATTTGGCTGCACCTCTTGGGTGTTTGTTTTTTTAAATATATGTGTCTATATATGGATATACAAATATACACTTACACATGTGTATATATATATTTATATAAAGGAATATCTACAGACTCAGACTGTTTATCTTCTGCCAGAATGTTTAAATATCAAATTATTAACACAATAACAGAGTTGTCAGTTAAAAAAGCAACATGATCTATACTCTATAAATAAAGCTATGCAATCTCACAGCATATACTATTGCAAATATCTTTGCATTTGTTTATATGTAAAGGCAACTGGAGTGGAAACAATGAGATGAAAATCGTGTTCTGAGTAGTCCCAGAAGGAATACCTCTGCCTGGTCAAATGGCAGTGGATTGCTTCTGGCATCCGTGGGAAGATGTCATTCCTGTCATCACACAATGGCCTAGACTGTTCTTTTATGCTTTCCCATTATTTGTTCTCTTTTCTGCACGCTTCAGTACATTCTGGCAGTGGACATCTTTTGGGTTGCTTTCTGGAAAACAGAGATGTGAACTAGCAAATAGACCAGCAATACTATATTATATTATATTATATTATATTATATTATATTATATTATATTATATTATATTATATTATATTATATTATATTATATTATATTATATTATATTATATTATATTATATTATATTATATTATATTATATTATATTATATTATATTATATTATATTATATTATATTATATTATATTATATTATATTATACAGAATAATAAGCTGATACAGGATGAACTATTTCAGATATTAGCAGCCATTTTTAATATTAAAAGTTTGTATTGGCAGCTTTAATACTGTTCTACATTTTCATAAAGAAGATACTTTCACAGCTCTGTGCAGAATTTTGTCACTGACACTTTAAAACTGAGCAGTAGTTTTTGGTACTGCTGGTAGACTTTTTGGTACATTCAGGTAGACTTTTGCCTTGTGGTTTACTCTGCAGACATCTGTATCCACATGGAAGCAGAGGCTTTTGCTTTACCAGCATATAGATTTTGTGTGTATTCCCTTTTATTTGTAGGATAACTGTTATTTTTTTAACATTTTGACAGGATTTTTTTCCCAGTTTAATATTAGGTGAAGGCCCATCTTGCCTTGCTCTTTCCTTCTGTAACCCACCTTTATGTTGATAGAATTCCTAGAATACTCCCAGACTTCAGAGTATGTGTATGTGTGACCTGGCATCTGAGATGGGTTGTCTGAAAATCCAGCAGCCATGCAGCATTCTCCAATTTTATTCCCAGATTGCTTCCTAGTGTTTTGTAAAGAAAAATTGGAAAGTGGAAGTCATGCAGCATGATTTTGGCTCTTTAGACTTGGGACATTCAATCTAAAATTAAGAACTGAAATATCAAACCAACTCTTCATTCTAAAAGCAGCAGTCAGGGGTTCTGCAGTCATTGTAACAATAGAACAAGCAGAATTCTTATTTCTCCTCCTTTCTTTGCATTTAATACCATTGCAATGCCTTTATCATCAACACTCCCCTAAATTGTTGGAGCTAATCCTCATCCCTTCATTTACAGGCTCTGTTCTCTCAAGAATGATGTCCCTCTCTCAGAATTTGCTTATGTTTCCCAAACGTTAGCAAATAATATGTCCTATACAGCATTTCTTCCTTCAGAACTGCCACTTATGTTAATCTTGTCTGAAGCTGGAGCATTACGAACTCTTTCATTGCATATGTGATATGATGTGAATTCCAAACTGTGTCATAGAATATGCTCTCAAAGTAGATGAGATGGGAGTTTCAACATGTTGAGTTCTAGTCAAACAGTGATTTATTATGTCCCTCATGAAAAGATTTTAAAATAAAGTTTTGATTTCTTTTTCTTTATATTTTTTAGGTCAATGTTGTTTTCCGTTTGATCGGTGCCGTGAAAAATTTTATTATTCTACTCTGATACAGTCAGGGGAGCTAATCAGTTTTAATCTAAAAATAACATTTTTGTCCTCCAAGCATATTCACAGTTATGCTCAGTCACATGCTGTGAACATAGGAAGAAATCTATCCCTCAGATCTTCATGGCCTTCTTATCATAGGCAGAATTTGTAGCAGGGTGTGTGTGACATGAAAGCATGTAAAAATTAATTTCTCACTCAAAATGCTATTTCCCAGCCTATTAGATTTAATACTATGTGTGCTTTCAGCAGGCATTTCTGTACTTTCCCAGATGCTGGCTCTCACAGTATGATTGGAAGAATTGTGTATTGTCATAGGAAATCTGGAGATACCCACTCCAGGACGCTTGAGAGGTTTTTTTAAAGGATGCTTCATACAGGGTAAAAACTGTTTTTCAGGAGCTCTTTTTTATTAAATCCTGAAATATTATTAAAGTTTTAACAGTAGCCAGGGAGGTATATCTCTTCCAAGACAGTGAAATTTTCCCAGTCATATCTTTCTTTCAAAGAAGAATTCTAGTCCAAAGGAAATACACCTTGACATCTTTTCTAGTGTTTCAGGGCTTGAGATAAAATGAGATTTGCTTTCTCTCAGCTTTATTCATTGTAGGGGTGTAGAGTGCCAGAAACACTGGAGCTCTACATGCTTTTGAACATCTTTTGACGATGCATCTCTTTCTCCCCTGGATTTAAAATACGTATAAAATGTTTTATATATTCTTTTCAGTGGCATAGTCTTCCAGTCCCTCCAAAGAATGTAAGTTCTTCCCTGAGCCCCACCTGAGCCCTTGGTGCAAACTAAATCCTGCAAGCCCTATGCCTGTCCGTCCCTCTTCATACACTTCAGCAGTGGAGCACTAAGAACTCTTTGCTCAGGTTGCCACAATGAATCTTAGATCCTTTAAAGTCTGTGTTTCCTTATTATATTTTCAAATTTAGGAAATGGTCATTTCCTGGAGAAAATATCGTATTTCATGCAGTGTCCACTGCCAAAAATAATCATTGTCTTGCTTTTATTAAGAGTTTTGGACATTAAGGTGCTCATATTTGCTGATTTCACGTGCAAATTGCAGGCAGATGCCAAAGCTGTTGTCTGAGGAAACAGTTGATTTCCCCATCTTAAACTGGTTGTGAAGATTGTATCTGCACTGTGTTTAATTTTTACTAAGGTCTTTGTAATGATGCCTTTTCAGTTTTGGCTCAGAACTGGTGATCTTAGCTTTTACATCTGATCATTGCCCTATTTGTTCTTTACCAGCAAAGTTTTGCTAGGGTAAGGGCACTGGAGCTTAAATAAGCATTGTAACAGAAAACAAGATTAGTTCAGTCTGTGATCCTCCACCACATAATTCTCATTTTGAAAGCAGTCTGGGATTTGCAAGTGAACAGAAGTAACCTTTATCAGGCCAACCTTTGCACAGACTGTCTCTTCCTTCCTTCCTTATTAGATAAGGACATGCACTCTCACTCACAGAGACAGGATCATAATTGTTTTCCTTCACACAGATACTCTCACAAAGCATTGTAGAAATGACATTAACAGCATGCTGAAATGCAACCACACGTGGGATTTTTTTTATCCTGACAATGAATTATCAGTCTGCAGCAGGAAGAAGACAATTTGCCTCCAGGTACTGGTGAAAACCTTTAGGGAACCTTTAATAAAAGTCTTTAGAGAACTTTGAATGGCTGCCTGCAGCAGAGAGGATTTCCAGCTCGCTTCATCTGAAAGATTGATCTCTCTAGGTGTGTGCAGACATAGTCTAAAGCTATGCACACCTCATTTTTCATACCCCAGCAAGTGCTGTGCCTTCAAGAAATGCAAAATGATAGTTCCAAAGTCAGCAATTGGTCTCCAACCTCTTGCTACAATACCTCAGGTCTGTGTTTTGCCTTCCACCTGCATTACGTGTTATTTCAAATTGGGAATTGTGGAGCATTTGACAATGAGCATCTCTGGCAAGTTTCTCCCTGTCTGTTGAGTTGAGTTGTTTCACCTGGTCCCCACTGGCTCCCTGAGGTTTCTCCTAACCCCACAACATTCAGCAAAATAAATTGTTTATGGCAAGTGGGGGGTTGCCTAGTAGCAGATAACCAAAATAGCAAGTAACACTTCTGACAAACCGGCATGTCCTGAAAATCTATTCCCTTCACAGGTAGGAGGTTGATTTTGCTTAGAGAGGAAGAGGATTTGGGGGAGTATTGGCAGAAGATTATTTGGTTTTTTCTCTTTGCTGCTTACAAAGTAGTTTTCACCATTGCAACCATTTGTTTCACATTACTCAAAAGGCAGGCCAATAGTTTGTCCGTCAAACCTGTAATAATCATTGCCTTCAAAGTCAGTAGCCTTTTTTGTGCTTTGACAGCCTCAGGCAAAGGACTGCACTTTTAGCTCAAACTTCATTTTTCAAATACAAGTTTTGCCCAAGGTCCTCACTGTTCTGGACCTGTCATGCTGAGGTCTGAGCAGCAAAGACTGTTGTGTCTACATGGTTGAGTGTGTAAGTAACATTGTGGTGTGTCTGCAGGATGTATAAAGGTTTCAGATCTTCCACCTCCTAGCTGTCAGTCCAGTATCCCAACACCACTTGAGCAGTTAAAAACAAGTTCTTCTGTGAGGCACCAGTTATCACAGAAGGACCTACATGGGGCAAGGGATGACGATCCCTTCTTCGTGTCTCTTGTTCTCTGCAGTAGTTTTAGATTCTGGGTCAGGATGGAGCTACCAGAAGCAGGCAGAAGGTGAGGATAACTAGTTATGAGGTGTGAGAGACTGAGACTGAAGGTGGAATTGATGGACAACAAATAGGAAACTTCCAGAAAGCTTCATTGGTTTCATACTGCAAAATCCTCAACTGGAGCTCCTATGGCCCTTGAGTGTCTTTCACAGCACTTCTGCTTCAGCATCTTGATTTGCCTTTGTCTTGCAAGGCAGGATTTAATGTGGCCAGCTACCAAAGCACGTATGGCATTAGAAAGTCTGTGAAACACACTGCCCATGCCTGGTGAAATTCTTTCAGTCTCCTGTGGCAGTGTTACATCACACGAATGTTCAGTCATGCTTTCCTTACAACTGAAAGAATCTGTACATAAAAGAATAAAGATTTTAATGCTGTTTGAGCTGGCTTGTCCTGATATAAAGCAGTCTGCTATTACAAACTGTTGCATATGTGTAGATTGTATTAAGAAATCTATGTATGTGTGTGAACTGCTACAAATGAATGATTGATATTTATGTGGGCATCCTCTAAGACAGTCGATATGGCACTGAGGGAAAGCGTAATCATTTTTTCTTGTATTATCTAAAAAACTCTACACTGTTAATACAAGTTTCTTTTTCTTGTTTTGTTTTGCTATGAAAAGAGTTTGACAGGTGATTTCTTGGCTGATGCATCCCCTAGGGCCATGGTATTCTGATGCTTGAGGGTCCACACTTCCCACTGGTTTCCTTATGTTAGATTTCTTAATGGTATTTCTTAGGTTAATTTCTGTTTACAGGGTTCTGCATTAAATGGAATTTCATTGCTTGAGAATTGGCATTTTCTTGATATAGTGGTGAAACAGTTTGGAGGAGCCTTTTATAGGATATACAGTTACATAGTAATTTAAAATTGAGATCAATGCCATTGCTGCATTCAATTATAAAATTTATATGACCTTTTTAATTGGTAGTTAGAAATTCATACATATATTAGCAAGCATTTATTAGATTAAATTTAATGGGAAATTTTGAGCAATGGTAGTATGAATCAGATATTTTAATGACCTCCCTTTATAGATGATAGAGTAGCAGGTCTCAGAAGCTGTCTTGACCAAGGAGTGGCGCTCTCCATAGGGAACTCCAGCCTTCCTCTTCCTTCCATTCCTTCTGAGGCATCCTCAGGAGAGCCATCCCTCCTGCACTGTTCAGGCATCCACATTTCCTTCCTCTGAGCAGACTCCAAGAATGGAGACCAGTCTCACCCTCATGGAACCAAGATTAGATCTGGCTAAGTCCTTGTCCCATAGTTTTGGCAACAGAGATGTGGGCCAGTTGACATGAGGGTCAGTGAGGACGGTAATTAATGTTTGACAAAGGTCATTAAGTCTGGAAGCCCCTCTGGTGCAGGTGTGGTGGGGCCAACAACACACTCCCCAAAGTGTTGTTCATGGAGACACCAGTATTGTGCTCTGTTGTTCAAAGAATACTCTCATTGTCTGGTTTTAAATGGCCAAAGATGATGCACAAGCTTAAATTTACAAAGCCTTGCTGAAAAAAATATCTTTTCATTTTTTACTGGTTTTGTAAGCACTCTGGCTACAGTAAGCAAAAGCAAATACATTCATTCTGGATAGAAGGAATTATATAGCATAGACTTTGACTGATAAATTAATTGTCTCACACTGCTTGCTCAGCTATTAAAGTTCTAATAATTGCTGCCATATACATATTTTGAGGTGGTATGGAAAAGTAAGCTTTTGCTTTTCTTCTGTTCTCATTACTTCTCCATTTTAGATGGTTTTATTTGACTACATAAAAATTGCATTAAGAATCAGTTAGGCTCTGGGGCTTTCTTTCCATCATACAATTTTGCTTTGAATAAATCAATAGATTAAGGCAACTGTTCAATATTTCTGGTTGTTTCCATTGTTGAGTGAGCTCTATGGTTGATTTGAAAGATATTTTAATTTGATCTTTTGAGTCTCTTTAGGTGGTTTTCAGTAGAATAATTCTGTGAAGAAAGGGTTAATATTTCTACATGCATTTACATATAGGGCTTTGCTCTGTTGAAGAGCCTGGTGGATAGATGTTCATAAAAGAGTAATGACAAGACACTATACATAAAGCAGACATAATGCTGTAGAAGCACAGCATCTCCTAAAGAACAGCTATGGCCTAGACTAGGAAATCATTACATGACTTAATCTCACTGCTTCTATCCCCTTGATGAAAGTAAAATGTAATGAGCTTACTCTAATGGGCACTTGACTGTATGTAGTGCTGCTGAAACATGCCTGTAACTACGCAATGAAATGGTTGTTGACAAATCACATTAGATCAGCATAAATAGGGAAATGCTCACTACTGTACACCCATCATAACATCTTAATGGTTGAAAGCTTTCTCTAAGTGGAAGCATCTGTAATCCATATTATTTCCTAGAATTGTCACAAAATCACAGAATGGTTGATGTTGGCAGAGATATGTGAAGGTGACCCAGTCCAGCTTCCCTGCTCAAACAGGGTGCCCAGGACTATATCCATGGTAGCTTTTAGATATCTCCAAGTATGGAAACTCTCCAGCCTCTTTAGGTGCTTTGTGCCAGGAACTCTCCCAGTAAAAAGGTGTTTCCTGATTGTCAAAGGGAACCTCCTCTGTTGGTTTGTGTCCTTTGCCTCTGGTCCTGTTGCTGGGAGAAGTAAGGAAAGAACCTGGCTTCATCTTCTTCACACCCGCCCTTCAGGTGTTTGTACACATTGATTAGATCCCTCCCTAAGCATTCTTTTCTCAAGGCTGAGCAGTCCCAGCTCTCACTCCTTCCTCACTAGGAGATGCTCCAGTCCCTTAATTGTCATAGTGGCTCTTTGCTGCCTCTCTCCAGTAGCTCTGTGTCTTCTGCTTGGAAGCCAGAGCTGGTCCCAGCACTGCAGATGTGCCTGCCTGGTGCTGAGGGGAAGGATCACCTCCCTCAGCCTGCTGGCAGAGCTTTGCCTTATGTGGCTCAGAATGCCATTTGTCTTCCTTGTGCCAGGGCACATTGCTGGTTCACACTCAGCTTGCTGTCCACCAGGACCCCAGGATCTTTACCAAAAAGCTGCTCTCTGGACCATTTTGGCACAGGGGTTTGTTCCTCCACAGGCGCAGGACTTTGAATTTGCCTTTGGTGAACTTTATGAGGGCCCTGTCTGGCCATTTCTCCAGGTATCCCTCTGGATGGAACAGCTCTCTGTCAGATCAGGCATTCCTCCCATCGACTTGTCATTTCTGAAGGGATGCAAGAGCAGATGCCATCTGATGGCTTCCACTGTCTTTATGATTTATGCTGCTACAGACAAGAGGATATCTAGCTTGTGGAATTCCTTTGTCAATGTACAGATGAGTTTTGATAGTCACCTAAAAGGAAATCAATTTAAAGGAAAGAGACTGTTTTCCTCTCAAGATAATGTGACCAAAGACAAAAATGCTTTCAGCCTGTAATCACTTCTAATCAATTCTGTGTATTTTGTCATCTCTTAGGATGCAGGAAGTCAACAAATAGGCTTTTTGCTTGGAAGCTGTGGAGTTACTGTGGCCTTGACCAGCGATGCATGCCATAAAGGACTGCCTAAAGAGCCCCACAGGGGAGATACCACAGTTTAAAGGTAATCTAACCCTAGTTTGTCGTGGCTCTCCCTGGTCATTTACTACAACAAACTGCACTTGTTTAGTGGCTGTGGGTGGGGGTCAGACCTGTGATGAAACACTTGCCAGAGGAGCAGCTGGGCTGCTGGGACACTGCTGTCCTGTGTGTCACTGCTGGCAGTGATGGCTGTGCCAGCCTCATGCATGGAGAACAGCACCAGTGCTCCCAATGCAGTCCTCTGCTGGCTCAGCCAGGCTGATGAGATCTGATGAGACCATCTGTGGCCACAAAAACCAACAGACTTAGGACTGTAGTAGATGAGAAATATTCATGCAATTCACTCCTGTAGTGAAGTGTAGAGACAGGACAGTAACTTCTGACAGGAGAGTTTTAATGAAACTGCTCTGGTCAATAACAGCTTAAACTGCCCAGCCATTCTCTCAGGGACTGCCTAAACAGACCTCAGTAGCTGTGTTAAGAAAGCAGTTCTGCAAAATCTTCTTTCCCATACTACACAGAGGTTCAGAGGAAGCAATGCTAAGGTAATGGTGACACAGACTTTTCAAGAATAAAACTCTGGCAGGGAAGGCTTTTGTCTTGTCTTATCCAGCAGAAACTCAACAAAAGCTGGCTTTTGTTTGTACCTCAGGCTGGCCAAAATTGCTGTGGTTTGTCACAGAATCTAAACACCTCTCCAAGCCACCTCGTGACTGGTTCCCACACATCAAGGATGCCAACAATGACACAGCTTACATTGAGGTGAGTTAATGAAGATGCATCTTCTCCTTGAATCATTGCATATGGCACTTCTGGATTAGGTAAATATTATTCATTCAGTAGTCACAGAAGCAGAGAACATCCTGGTTACCTTGTTAATAACTAATGCTTTCTAATAAATTCGATCAATACTGATTTCAAAAAAGTCAATGAGATGTTAAATTGTATTTTGAGTGTTTCTAACATTAACTTTTTTTTATGTGGCTGCTGCAGTATTATATTACATTTGCCTTGAGCAGTCTTGATTCTGTTCAGTGTGGGCTTGCCCACTAGCCTTGGAATAGATAGATCCAAGGTTCACAGTGAAGCTTCAGTTCTTGTATCAGAACATTCAGACCCTTTGAAAGAGAAAAAATTTCTTGTTCAAACGCTTGCCTGTCACTGCTTTATGAGTCACACTCCCTGCACCAGAACAGCATCAAGAAGGGAAAGTTAGTTATGCTGTTGAATTTAATTTTTCTCTCTTTTTTGCCCATAATTTTCTCCCTCTTCTGCATAGACTCAAATGCTTTGAGTTCAGTTCATTGAATTTCAATGATTCTTCAAAGGGACTAAGTGAAGTGAACGGACCAAAGGTGTTTCCTGTCTTTGTGCAGTCAGGACACTGGGCTAAAGAAGCAGAGATATCTTCACTCTCAATCTTGCTGATTATATTCATCATGGAGAAAGATAAATGTTTTAATTTATTGTCTGCCACTGATAGTTCTCAGACACTTATGTCAATAATCAGCAATAGCCTCCTGCCTCTTCTCTGCTGCTTTTTCATGAGTCTCATATTCTTCTGATCAAAGAGCTTATGTCTTTCAGACTGTATACATATATATAGTTTATTATCACAGCACCCAGCAAGGATTCTGCAGTCAGCTTTTATCACATGCCTTGTAACATGCAGAAGGGAGAAGCTGGGGTTTAGTGGTTGGCCTATAAAATCTAACATGTAAACATTGAACAGACTGAATTAGTTTATTCTCTTCTAAATCTAGCCAGTCCACTAGTCACTGGAATGATCAGAATTGTTAGAATTATGTTTCCATAATGCCTGTTTTCAAACAACACATGGATTTCAGATACCAAAACTGGGAATCTTCAGTCACAAGAGAAAGCCTACCTGAAAAAAAAATTACCTTTTAACAAAGAAATGCCTCCAAAACTCCCCAGTACTGCTGCCTTCTTAAAATAGAGTCATTAGATGTGTCCATCATTCATCTGCAGAGGAAACATTTTAAACATAGCTATTAAATAATGGAAATAGGGCAATTATTTCACATTGACTTTCCCTGCTTGTTTCTTTTTAGTACAAAACCTGTAAAGATGGAAGTGTGCTTGGGGTAACTGTGACAAGGATTGCACTGCTGACACACTGCCAAGCTCTGACCCAGGCATGTGGATACACGGAAGGTATGCAGTGCACTCCCCTTGCATCATCCTTAAAACAAGTGGGGCAAATCAAATCAATTGTAATATGTCCTTAAAATCAATTGTAATTTATTTTTCATCAGTTTCCTATATTATGTTTTACTCAGTTTGGTGTCAAAGGCTTCTAGATTTTAAAACATGATTTTTTTTTCTCATTTGTTTCAGGAAATATGTTCATGTTTAAAATATCCGTAGGAGAGGTACAAATAATGTCTTAACCAATATAAATCCTGCAGTGGAGATTTGCTTTGAAAGTTAACCTTTGAGGTCATCAGTCATGTTATACTGAGGCTTCCTTCCTTTGAGTGGGTTTGCCTTGGGTCAATGCCACATTCTAAAAAATAAATTCTGCTTTGTTTTTGTTGGACAGCTGAAACAATTGTGAATGTACTAGATTTCAAGAAGGATGTTGGTTTGTGGCATGGAATTCTTACAGTAAGTATGTTTTTTTATTCTCTCTGAGTATTTGAAAATAAACTAACCTAATATGCTTAGTCCTGTCACAAACTGGGATGTCCTACAGTTTCTTCTAATACAATCTTTTCTGCTCTGAAAGCAAAATAAATGTAATTTAAACCCATGATCTTCTCCTAGTGCACTTGCCCATAATGAGCATGGTAAAGATGTCAATGTATTTTTATGTATCATGTCAAGTACTGTGATCCCATTCTTATCATGTTATCTCAGCAATATGTGATTTTGAAATCAAAGTTTATAGCAGAAACAAAGCAAATTAGTACTTGCCTCTGTAGGGATATGATCCAATGACACAGTTCTGCTGCCCCTGACTAGCTTTCCTGTCAAAACTCCCACCATCAGATGTTTTTGCTAACACTAAATATTTCCAATACTTTAAATCGCATTAATTTTCTACTTGATGGTTGAATGTCTTCCTCAATTGACATGAAGACAACTGGCATATTTTTAAGGATTGCTTCTTAAGGTACTGTTGCAATCAGTGACTGACAAAATGTTTACTATTCACTGATCATTTTAAGATCAGATGTCAAGCCTTGAAGAGTCATTGTTTGGGGGTCCCATGATTTTGGGGGTCCCCAGGATTCCCAGTGATCTTATTTTTTTTCCATGCAGTGTTATACTATTCTTCCTATGAAACTGTAGTAATAACATTTCTGAAGCAGAAATGATTAGGCTTAACACCCATAAGTATCTCGTGTCAGAAACCCATCTTTATCACTGGTTGAAAGCAAGTGTCTAATAGAGCTTTTCTGTGCCTTCCTTTGCTATTAATCTTGTTCTGAACTTCTTTTTTTTTCTGTTTTCCTGTACCTATGTTTGTGCCAGACTGAAAGGGGAACTATCTTTTGCAGTTCTCCAAGTGTTTAGATGACTAATCCACTGGGACACTTAACCTTTCTTAAACCTAGGTTTTCCAAAACAAATACTGTATTTAACCTGAGCTGTTAGGAGGGGAGGTGTGTTGCCCTCAGGAGATATTTCTGAATGCTAACAGAAGTAAAGCAGCAGCTCATTTACAGGCTGTTTGTTTAACACTGAGAAATCACTGATGCAATTGATGGGATCAGACTGAGAGATCAGCTTTGGATTTGTCATTAGTTTCACTCAGCTGCTTTTTCTAAACTTCCTGGAACTTTTCATGACCTTGTTGAAAATACTGGAATTGGCTCACCTGAAGAGGGACTTAAAGCTCCTTCATTTATTTTCTGTTAAAATAAATTGATTTCTGCTTAGTCTGGGATTTCAATTGCTTAGTCTCTTGTCTTTTAAATAATTTGTGCCCCACTACCATTGGTAGCTTTTTAGTTTTCCCAGAGATGGATTTCCATAGACAGATATCTTGCTGCTTTTGTTCTTTTTAGCACAGTGTTCATATATATGGCAGTTTATGAGGCTTAGGGATAATATTTAACTACATTGCAAACATGGAAACATTTTTCACCCAATGTTTTTAAATTTTTTTATTTTGAGTGAACCTCTTCAAATATAAATCAAAAGAAAATGTTTCTTTTTAGTGCTACATTAAAGTTACGATCTGATCAGTCTAAATCCTTAATCCTCAATTAAAGTATTGGAAAATGGGTGTCTGTTTCATCTTAGTGTAGGTAGCTAGATAGGAAAAGATGAGTGCCAGCACTGAAAATAAAATAAGCACAGAGTGATTTGCATAGATGCCCCTGCCCATAACACAATAATAGTAGTTGCCTAAATTTTTGTATAAAACCCTTTTATCTTTTTGATTTCAGAGTGTCATGAACATGATGCATGTCATAAGTATTCCATACTCCTTAATGAAAGTGAATCCACTGTCATGGATACAAAAAGTCTGTCAATACAAAGGTAAGGAACAAGAATGTACAAAAGTCTGCTTGATAGTCAAAATCAAAAGTGCAAATTGATAACACAGCTGGCTAGCTTTTATATGGTGTGAGAGTAATTTTCTCATTGTTGTTGCAGCAAAAGTTGCCTGTGTGAAGTCCAGAGACATGCACTGGGCATTGGTGGCACATCGAGACCAGAGGGACATCAACCTCTCCTCCCTGAGGATGCTGATCGTGGCTGATGGTGCAAACCCATGTAAGCTCTGCTGCTCCAGGACAGGAGAGAACAGAAAGGGGTTTCTCTCTTGCATTTAAAGCTTCAATCTTCAGCCATCTTAGCTGAAGTATTTGCAAAATATGCAGTTTGTCTACAACAAACTGTGTGACATTTATGGAAACAGTAATCAATTTGGGATTTTTTTCAAAGTATATTTTTCTTTAGCTCATCCTGAAACAAACTTGATATTCCATATAACATAAGTTGCAGTAAATCCAGTTTTGTTTAACATCTCAGTCATGTATAAAGACTGTATCTATAAAAGTTGAAGCAATGAAGACCTTAAGCTATAGAAAAGATCAGAACATTTCCTCTGAATGATGGTTTTCAGATGCAGAAGTAACAGAGAATTTTAAGGGAATACTTATCCTACTCTAGAGAAACACATCTGAAACAATTCATGACAATTAACAGCATGAGCTGTTTCTCTATATTATTTAAGATACCAGCATACAGGTGTTCTGCTTGTTTGCAGTAGTAGTAGTTTGTTTGGAATTTCTGAATTAATCCTTAATTTCCCTCATCCTAAAAAAGAACACTGCAATGAAATTGACACTGTAAATCTAGCAGTAATGGCTTTTTCTATGTAAGCATAATGAAAAGATTTAATGTTCAAAGATTAATCTTTATTCCTTGTATGCATATACACAACTGCATATATATATAGTTGTAGCAGCTATGATGTATTTCCCAATGGACATGAGTCCTTTTTTAATTATTTTTCCTGAAAAGCCTATATTTCAAACAGTAAATTTGCAATTTAAATAGCATTACTTCAGAAATAATTTTTTTTTTCTCCTTTGATTTCTTTTTTCCTTTATCCCAGGGTCCATTTCTTCCTGTGATGCATTTCTCAATGTCTTCCAAAGCAAAGGTCTAAGGCAGGAGGTCATTTGTCCCTGTGCTAGTTCACCAGAAGCTCTCACTGTGGCTATTCGAAGGTAGGTGTTACACCAGTGAAAATAGACCCACTGAATGTGAGTATGTGGTAATTTGAAAAAGGAAAAGAAGAAAAAAATATTTACATATGATTCTGCATATTTAGCTTCTATATGATATGTATAGCTTGCAATTTGTTTATGTCCAAGGAAGACATACTAGAAGAATTTTTAGGGTAACTTCAGAGTGTTTTATGGCTCCCATTGCTGTAATTTTATCTTATTTTAAATTAAATAAGTTGAAATGCAAAAGCAAATTCTGTAAATAAAAATGTAAAAATGCCACTGTAAGCATAAAATTAATTAAAATGAGAGAATTAAGTGGAATTGCCATTAAGGAAAATCATATTCTTAAGTACTCTGTTTAGAGAGAATTATGACATTCTGTAGGTTGTTTTTGGCTGACAGGCACTTTTTAACCATTCACAGACTCTAAGTAATCATCTGGAAATGCTCTTTGAGGGATTTGTGACTAAAAATAAAATAGATAAATTCCACTAAAACTGCTAAATGCTACTAAAACTGTTAAGCCTTATGCGTATACAATCATAGGGTTGTTCAGGTTAGAAAGGACCTTTAATATCATTAAATCCAACCTTTAACCCAGAGCTGCAAAGCCTTCACTAAAGTGTGTTCCTGAGTGCCACTTCCAGACATCTTTTAAATACCAAGGGTGGTGTCCCAGCCTCTTCCCTGGGCAGCCTGTTCCAATGCTTCATGACCCTTTGGGTGAAGAAATTTTTCCTAAGATCCAATCTAAACCTCCCCTGGCACAACTTGAGGCCATTTCTTCTTGTCCTGTCATTTGTTACTTGGGAGAAGAGACTGACCTGGCTGCAGCTTCCTTTCAGGGAGTGGTAGGGAGTGACAAGGTCCCCTCTGAGCTTCCTTTTCTCCAGACTGAGCCCCCAGCACCCTCAGACTCTCATAAGACTTTACCCTAGCAGCAGTATCCTGTCAGGAGTGTTGTAGCACACAGTAAATGGTGTAAGTATTGTCTATTTTGGCAGAGTTTTCCAAAAATTGCACACTGAACAGTAAGCACTTTGTTTTTAAATTCATGTTTCTGCAGCCAATTATAATTGTTTCACGTTAGAACATGCAGTATAAACGTGTCAAGCACTAAAATAGCATTAAGTAAAATACTTCCTGCCACAAATTCCTAAATACACCGTCCAAATGAAATTTAACTAGATTTTCAATTAGCTTTCCAGCAGAACATGTACAGGAAGAAGGACATGAGGCCAAGAGTGTGGTTGATTTTCAGCCACCTCATTATTAGTTTAGAACATCTGAAAGCAATCCATCAGGGACTTACCCTGTCCAGGTTAGTTGTCTTTCTGTGAACTACAGGATTTCAGAGAGCCCTTCATTCAACTCCACCAGCCTGTTCTCAGCTTTGTACAAAAAGTAGCAAGTGTCTTACCCTTAGATGGTTTCCCTGCCATTGGCTGTGCAGGCCTTTCCTCCCTTGGATTTAATTCTTGCCTGTAAGTTCAGAGAGGAAGTGAATGGGCAGCAGACATTGCTTAGCTGAGCACTGAGCAGGTTTTAAATTTCCTGGGCTGACCCTGAAAAATTTGGCCCAAATCACAGGTTATGAGGTAGGAGAACTTCATAATGGCATGGCTGGTGTGCCCTTTCTAGACATAAGCTATGTGCCTGTAGCTCTCTGAAGCACTAAAATTTCATTTCCAAATTAACTAGCATTGAGACTTTACAAAAAAAAAAAAAAAAATTTAGCACATAGCATTGTGGATAATTCAAAATAAAAAAATAGGCAATTTTATCTTCAGTGCATCGCTGTGTAATTACAGAGCAGTTCTTACTGTGATGAATGTTACTGAACACATCTCCTTTTATTTGAACTCTGTTTAATGGTAGGATAATGCTAGATGAACTTGGGAGATGTAGTATTTTTCATTTTGTTCAAGCCATCTCCACTGACAGTAAAGTCATTATCATACAATTTCCAAAGTTACTGCTGAAGTGTGCATTAAAATGACTCCCTGCAGAGCAGAGATCCAGAGAGCTCCCTGCTAATACTCTAACTCTTTCAAAATCTATGGTGTATTTTTATTGAACTTCCTACAAGGAAGAGTAACAAAACCAGTTCTTAGTTGAAATAACCTTATATATAGTTTAGAAAAAGACAGACTAGAGATACTTCAGCCTTAGAGCTGAATTGCAAAGACTAATACTCAAAGAATTGTGTAATGCAAATAATTCATGTTATTCCCCTTTGGTTTATTGCATATTAGTCTCAATCCACTTGCTTATGGGAATGCAAAAGTTTAAGGACAGGCTTTTTTTCCCATGTAAGTGGCTGGCAAAAAGCCATGGTCAAATTGATTGTATCTGTAAATGGTAGTAGAAGCTGCTCTCAAAATGCTTTGTGTGATAAGTAGTGCAAGAAAATGGATGTGATGAAAGTCCAGATGGCCTCTACTTCTGGAAGTCTGTGAGAAGCCTGCAGGAGAACTTTCTTCTCATGAGCACAAAATGTGTGTTTTGGGGAGCAGGGATGAGAGAAAGTTGATCAATAATGTCACTAAAAGTTCCTTTTACATTATGGGAGTGTTATTTATCACAGGTGCCTGTTTACTAGCACCATTTGTTATGCTCTAATGCATTTTCAAGCGTGCTCGCATCCTTCTTTGTTGACAATGTCACTTGAGAAATATGGCTTGTAAAACCTATTAATTGAAATTTATAGAGCCCATCAGGGTAAGGCTTACATGAGCAGGACTGGCTGAGGCCCATCTACTATTTCCAGCACAGCAGAGGAGAAATGTCACATCAAAGGACATTATCTGTTAAAAAAATAGTTGTGTTATAATGGAGTATTTGGGAAAAATGCAGAATTGTGAGCTAAAAATCGGCTGTTTTATCCATCCTGAAAAGAGCTGGAGTCTGCTCTTCATGGATGCATAATCTGAACTCAAATCAGCACCACGTCACCTTCCAGTTTTGCATTTTAAAATGCAGAACAGTGAGAGAGTCCTTCCAGACATGAAAAGCTCTGACACATTCCCCTGACTTGGACACTTGCATACGTCAACACTCATTTACTCAAGGCACACTCTCCATAGGTATAACTGTATCCACTGGTGCAGCAGGTGGTTTTATACTGAAAGAAGCTGGCAGGCATCTTGTGCTGATGCTGTGGGATTTTACAGCATGTGGATGATGAATCTGAGCAAACTGGGGCGTTACTGAGAGGCTGCATCCACAACACTTTGACCATGACTGATGAAGGCGTAATTTGTTTTAATTTTCAGGTGGTAAATTAGAATGGGAAGAATTCAATTATATGCACTAAAATAAAGACAGTAAAGTCCTTTTGTCTTCTACAGATACTTGACAGTAAATCTATGCCAGGTTGCCTCAAAATAGAATAGAATATATAGAACACACAGAATTTATCAATTTATTTACTGATCAGCTCCAAGTATTTGTAGTGCAGTTTCCTTCCACATTGCCTGCGCCATGTTTCAGTATTTTAAAAATGCAGTAGAAGTTCTTTACTTGGGTGCTAAGGCAATCTTTATAAATTCTTCTGAAAATTAAGTACAGGCTGTTTTGGGTATATGTTAGAGGTTACTTACACCTCTGCAGCTCCACATTTGCATGTGGGTACTGAATGAGAGAGATAAAAGATGTAATTACTCAGACGTGACTGACAAACAGTATTTTATCAGGCCTAATAGGGGAGGGAGAAAGGGGAAAAAATTTTAAATTCTTGAAACAGAGGAGTATTTGCAATAGTAATCCATTAAACACAAGTAAATGTTTACACTGCCTGATGGTGCTCTGTTGCTCTAACCCATGTTTGTAGGCCAACAGATGACAGCAACCAGCCGCCAGGAAGAGGGGTTCTGTCCATGCATGGTCTCACTTACGGGGTGATTCGAGTGGACTCTGAAGAAAAGCTGTCTGTCCTGACTGTCCAGGATGTCGGCTTAGTGATGCCAGGAGGTGAGAAACTTCCTTTGAAACTTGTTACGATTCATCAATTTAAGTAATTGGCAGTAGAAAGTTGCAGGTACTTTGAGCATACTTTATTGTTTGACAACAAACTTTGGGACTACAGGCTCTTTGAAAACATTTCAGTCCAAAAGCATTTCTTTACAGAACTTCATGGTTTGGAAATCCTGAGATTTCTTGTCTGCATTTACCTCAGTGTCTGTCTGTTCCTTGCATTAGCAGCATGTGTTAAGCAACCTGCCAGCACATCAGAACATCTGTTCCTCAGCTGTGATGTGTTGGTAGAGAAAATAAGGAAATTAAAGTATTGTGGCTATAAACATCCATAAGTCCAACCAATACAAAAGGTTTCAGTAGGGAAAGTTTTCATAGGCTATGCTAAGGATCAATGGAACTGCTATCTGAAAGCTTGCAGAATGTTTTTTCCAAAGGTCTTGTGCTATCACGTAGTTACTGATAGAGGAGATATGACTGAAAATTTTGTGTTCATAAATTCAAACTGAAACCAGTGCTTCTGAAGAGGAAGATATCACTTTTCATAGGACAGCTACATTTTAAATAAGATGCTATGGGTACTAGAAAAGGCTAATACTGTATTTTTTCATAAAACAATACTTGTTATGGACCACAGCAATAAAACATAATGATGTGTCTTACAGAATTTCAGTTGTACAACTTAAAATAAAGGAAGATATGATTGGTTGTTGTTTAATAGTTATCACACAAGGCATTGTAATAGATGTGCCATCTTGCACTTCACATTATGTTCTGATAAATTTAAGGAAAGTGCATGCCCCTCTTTATCCCCTGAGTGAGAGAAAGGTCATTCAAGATTTTGTACACTTGTACTTAAAAGATTCCTCCTCTTTTTCCCTTGATCATCATATCCTCTTTGCAACTACAAAATCTACCAATGCTGTACTCCAACTCCAGAGATTATAGCTAAAGCAGTATTCCTGGTTCTTGTTCAAATGGTTGACATAAAATTTGCTTCTTTCTCAGACCAGTGCTTTCTAATCCCTCCTGTTTAGCTTCTGCTGTCTCTGTAGGCCTGTAAGAACAGACAGAGGCAGTCTGAGCTCTGATAGATTCTCAGTAAAACAGCCATATTAGTCTGCTGGAGTATCTTGATCTTTCATATAGTGTTACTTGCTACTTTCAAGAGGTGAATTTCCTGGTTGCCTGCCTCCCTGGCTGTATAGTAATTATCAAGGGCTCCATTAGGGTATTTAATTCTTCGCTAACTGAGGCAAATCTGGTTTTCAGTATGCAAAGCTGGGAACACAATCACATTTCACAGCAATATTACAGATGAACTGCAGTTTCAGAGAGCAGAGCAAATTGGTATTGTTATCAATGTAAAAACTGAGTTTACCTAAAGATCCTTGCATTATTTATATATATATTATTTATAATAGAAAATCACTTGATATTGTTGAACACATTAATGTTCAAGAAACTGATTATTAGACATTAGTCTACATATAATCCACTTGTTTATGTCATCTCCACCATGTTGTCTTTCCCACAGCATTTATGTTATTCTGTGGTTCATTTTATAATATCTTTTGAATTCCTTTCTTCTCCCTCTAGCTATAATGTGTTCAGTGAAGCCAGATGGAATTCCTCAGCTCTGTAAAACAGATGAAATAGGAGAACTTTGTGTATGTGCTATTGCAACGGGTACATCATATTATGGACTCTCGGGCATGACCAAAAATACTTTCGAGGTAAGTGGACAAAAAGTGCCATATAAAATCCTTCCTTTGGAACTTTTTCTGTTTCAAGGTAATATTTGACATGAAGTATTGATATTAAGAGTATAAGAAGAGCAATAGTAATCAATGCTTGTGGCTTGGGCACTGTATTTTACCCATATAATCTGAAGCCCATTTCATTAAGTGCAATAGTAGATCTGTATGTGAGTTTAGTTTTGGCTCTGAAGAGCTTTTACTTCAATATTCCAATAAGATACCAGGAACTGAAAAAATCAGAAGTAAAGGAATAAGAATGACCAAGTTCAAAAAGTAATATTGTGTAAGTCTTTTTGCAGATTTTGATTATTGCAATCAGTAAGGAAGCTGCTTGGTATCTCTAGAAAGCAGTTTTCAACATTTCCACAGCACTTCCAGCATTAAGATAGGTTCTGTATTTATACAGAATCCTAGCAGATGTAGTCTTCAAGAGAGGTATCTGAACAACAGAGAAACCTTTTCCTGTTTAGTCCCCACGTGGTTTTGTTTGAATTAGGTGAAAGCCTTTTGGCTTTGTGGAATCTCTTTTCTGACCGTAGTGCACATAGCTGTATTGATAGCTCTGTAGTACCTGCTCACTTGTTATCATTAACTTCTGCTGAAGACAGTGTGAAAGGCTGAACAAATTAGAGAAAAAGTGAAAAAAATTGATTTTTAAGCTACAATTCTTTTCTTGTTTAATATTTATGGGAGAAATTAACACAGATACATTTAGGTTTCCCTTAAAAAATTCTCTGTTATTTCCACTTTTAATAGACTAATGTGACTAATATCTCCTGCAAAATGCAGAACTGAATGTTGTAAACATTGCACATTATACCATTAATGCAGACAAGTGGATATGATTCTACATTCTGCTGTTGAAGTCAGGAATCCTACTAGGCTATTGTGATCTGAAATTTGTTGATAACTGGTTTTTATGCTGCAAATACAATTGGCAATACCCAGTGTGAGTGATCATCCTGGATTTTACATATTTAGGGTAGAAAGGTACTTAATGTTCATTTTGTAGTACTTGCTATAATTGTGATATCATTCATAATTCAAAACTGTCAGCAGTTTAACAGCATATTTAGGCTGATTTAGATTTATTCCTAATGCTAAGAAAATAAACTGCCATTGAGTGAGCAGGACCACTCTATTTTGAAGTTAAGCATGTTCTTAAGTGTCCTCTCCAAGTGGATCTCTATTCTGTTTTACTGTGTAATTCATGTCGCAGGTATTAGAGTGTCAAAGAGTTTTAGAATTTTAGAGTGTCAAAGTGTTCCTGAAATGAATTATGAGCAAGGATGTATAAGGATTAAATCTGTTCAATAAAAGTCACCCATGGGCATCTGGCAGCAGAATTTGACCTTCCTTTTTAGATGAGCCTTCAAGAACACTATATAGGCATGGTCTTCTACTTGCCATTGTCTTTTTGCATTTAGACTATTTCAGTTTAAAGAAATGACTGCAGGAAAGTGTAGTTGTGTCAGAATGCAGCTCAGAGTGGCTCTCATGCCAAAAGGATAACACTGTGCTAATTAGGATAGAAAAAGCCATAGGAATCTGTCTGTGGAAGTCATGTATGTCTGGTGTTCAGACATTTAGAGAAGTGCTCTATAGGGCTGTATTTTCACTTCCAGGTGTGCTACAGAAGACATTATCACTAGTATTGTGAGAACTTAATTGACCTTAAATGAAAATGTGGTCACATGAAAGAGTCATTAATATGCTGTACCTTAAAATAGCTTTACTTCTAGCCTTCCTATTTCTTACACTGTGCTGGAAATGGGCATGAGATACTGGAAAAAACCTCTGCTGAAATGTTCATGAGCTAAGCTCTCTGTTAACCTAAACACAGCACCTAGGGTTAGCAGTCTGCTCAGCATGGGTTTTTATTTAATACTGTTGATGTTGATTTGTACATGTTTTCAAGGTCATAAATAATTTACAGACTCACAGGTACAGAAAATGTGTATGGTAAACAGAGTGGGATTGAATTTGTTGGAACTCAGATAAACATGAATGTAGGAGTTTTTTCCTGACACTCCCTTTATGGTCACTGAAGGATAAGGAGCATCATCAGTGACCTATTTACTTTGTTTCAGAATAGCCATCTGAGAGAAAATGCCTGGAATACCTTGCAGCCTGATCCCTGTGTATAGAACTGAAGACCCATGTTTCTGTTTTGCAGGTGTTTCCTATGACCAGTTCTGGTGGCCCTATCACTGAATATCCTTTTATAAGGACTGGACTTCTAGGCTTTATAGGACCAGGTGGACTCGTCTTTGTTATTGGCAAAATGGATGGTTTGATGGTTGTCAGTGGAAGAAGACATAATGCTGATGACATTGTAGCAACAGCACTGGCTGTGGAACCCATGAAATTTGTCTACAGGGGGAGGTTTGATGCTTTCTTTTCTTACATTATGTAGAAGTCTTTATTTTGCTTAGATGAAGTATAAATGATCCAGATGCTTTCAGAAAGCAGTGCGTGATCTGCATTGTAGTTTCCCTCCAGTTCTGTTCATATTGCCTGAACCAGGAGACAGCTGAGGGAAGCCCAAGGCAATGTTGAGGCAGAATTTGGATACCAAGGTATTGAAAATGTGATTACCGAAATTTCCAGTTGAACAACTGGTTAGTTCTGAGGGTTGGCTCAACAGGAGCCTTTCTGTATGAACTTAACATTTCCAATATGCCTTACACTGAAGTTTTTGAATGTGAAAGTGGTTGTTTTGGTGACCTTCCTCATGTGCTGAAACTGAGCAGGGAACATCTAAAGCTTCTGAAGAGCCTCATGCAACAGCATGTGCTCCCACTCCATCACATCAGACCTCTCACAAAATGATGTTGAAATTGCTGTCTTCTAAGACGGGGCCAAGGAAGGTGCTTATGCAGGCTATTATATAACATCTTAGCAACAACCTTGGTGTGACCCAAAGGTAGTGCTTTTCTTATTCCAAGAACGTTCACTTCTCAGTCCTGCTCTGACATGATGCTATATATGTATATACATGACTGTAGAACAAAGCCTGCTGTTTTGACTCCAGAACTTATCCAAAACCATTCTTGTAGCTTTTTCCCCACAAATATATTAGTAATTGACATACCAAGAGCCTAAATAATAGATAAAGAAATCAGAGTTGTAGAAGATTAATGCAGAAGACAGAACTTTCCCTCTGTCCTGGCACTAAATACTCTTCTCTCCTCCTATAGAATAGCAGTGTTCTCCGTGAGCGTGCTGCATGATGAAAGGATAGTTATTGTTGCTGAGCAAAGGCCAGATTCCACAGAAGAAGATAGTTTTCAGTGGATGAGTAGAGTTCTCCAGGTAATGCTCTATATGTACATTTGGAAGCTATTTTTTTTCTTGCTTTATGTTCTTTTTATTGATCTTTCAGACCCTTAAGGTAACTGACATTTGTCTTTGAGTAATTGTGAATACACCTTCAGTTGTGCTTGCTCTTAATGAGCACAAAATGAGATTCTTCTGAGTGATCCTTTTCCTAATCAAAATGCTAAAAGAAAACAGGAATTAACTGAAGTAAATAATAGCAATGAGAGAGTAGCATATGGTTTATAAGGATATAGTCATTCATTACTTTGAAAGGGGAATGAATGAATGAATGAATGAATGAATTAATTAATTAATTAATTAATGCATTATATACTCTTACTGTCAAAAGGTACCAGAGTCTCTTACTAAACAGTTAAAAACATGGATACAGAGCTGGCCTCATCCAGATTTTTTTTTTATGGGTTAGAGAGGATTATGTGCTTCTAGTGTATCATGTTGATAGCTAAAATAATCTGAATTAAACTCGGCCTGAAAATCCCAATTTCCCTCCACTGAAATGAAGGAAAGTGATTAATTAGCTCAGATCTAGGTATCTATAGAGTGAGATTAGCTTCTTGGGGACACCTATTGCAAAGAATCCCATTCCAGCAAGATCAATACTATACTCAGGGGTTTTTTCAACTCTAATATCCACACATAAAAACATAAGCTATTTTACTGAGAGTCGTCTTCCATCTCTGTGGTTAAGCCAATTCAGACTCAAAAGGAATGGATTTAATGGAGATATAGTCAGATTAAGTCTGTGTGTTGCTACCTTATGAAGTGGTCTCAACTCTCTCTACAGCTTGTCTCCTGTTACATCTACTTCCCTTTCCTACTTCCTTTTTGTCCTTCTTCAAGAGCTCTTCTCAGTAAATATATTGCAGACATATTTTTTGCTTTACCTAAGCGCCAAAGAAAAAGATCTCACACAATTCAGAGGTGTTTTTATTCATCATTGAATTTTACTAAACAAGAGAGGGATCTATCTACTGTATCCTTCAAGAAACTGAACAAATAGGCTTTCATCCATCTCAAGGCAGGCGTATCTTCTCTCTTGATTCAAAAGACAGCCTACATTTCATATAGTTAGAGTCATCGCATATTCACAGTAGGTCTAAATTAATGCCAAGAAAAGATAGAACCTCTAGCTTGCCATCACACAGAAAGCCTTTGGAACACCTAGTAGCACGTATGGCAACTACTGCAGAAGGGGAGGCTTTGGATTGCCCATGCCTTTGTCATGTAGGCTTTGTCAAGTAGGCTCCTAAAAGGGTTGAAACTCTGGACTTAACAATTGTCCTGTTTTGTGAGCAGAGCATCTTTATGACTTTTACAGAACTAATGTCTTACACAATCATAGCCAGTAGAGTTCTGCACTGAAAACTGCAGGAATCCCATGTCCCAATACTCCTGCCAAGAGTCAGCCCTGTTATTCTGAGTCTGATCAAGTCCTAGTAGTGTCTGAGAACATGGCCATGTATCAAAGTACACACGTGTGGCTGCTTTCATCACTCACGTGTGAAGCCTGTAACTCTGGCATGCGCCACTATGTGAACAAGAAGTTTCTGTTTCCACCACAGCTGAGAGCAGAGATGAAGGACAGAAGCCAGGAACATGTGGGATGTTTTGTGCCTCTTCCCAGTCAGAGTTTTAATGACAGATGTCAGGAAGTGGTAACCAGCTGTATCTGAATCATCTGCTAGCAAGGCACAACATAGCAATATTACAGCCTGTGTCATGACTCTCAGTGAAGTCCATGATAACAAACTCCATCAAATTTCTACTTAATTTTAACTCTATTTGTGAGTTGTCTGACAACTCACCCTGTGAGTGCTGCCCTGTTCCAGCCCTGCCCTGCTCTGACTGCTTCTGCTGTGCTTTGCTGTCTCCTCCCTGCAGTTGAGCTGTCTCAATTTGCCAAACCAGTTTTTTCAGTGGTTTGCACATATTCTGACTCTCCTGACCCATCCTGCCCCTTGGCAGGGGGTTGAAGAATGGCAGAGCTGCTATACCTGTGGAACTGTGCTGGACTGCATCTATGGGCTTTAGCAGAGGGATGGTTGGGAGAGAGTGGTCAGGCTGGGAATGGAGTTTCTTGAAAGCAGAAGGGTGAAGATCCCAGATCACCCAGCAGTTCAGTCAAATAGATGCTAGATACTCATCTGCTCCAGACTTCTCTGACCCTTCAGGCAAGTCTGTGGTCCCTCTATAGGAGACTGGATGTTAGTTTTACTAGTGCCAGGCCTTGACAGGACTAGGTAAAGCCGGGAGACCTACTGCAACACTGGAGAGTGTTTACCCAGAGAATTGTGTCAGAATGAGATGTTTTCTCAGCTCAAACAACACTGCAGTCTGGACTCTCTACAAGTTTGGCCATATCTTGTTCATTTTTACAATGAAAGAGAGGGACAGAGATTTCAGATACTGTTTGATTCTGGCTGGACAGAGTCATTTCAAAAACCAAGCCATCTCATCAACAGGCATAAATGTCAGGAGTATTAAAATTGACTGGTACTCTTCTCCCTCAAAGTTTTAAGGCTCAGTTCACCAGTTGTCATCCTTGGGACAAAGTCATTTCCTGCTTCAGAAATGTGCCAAATTCAAAGGTGTGAAAGGTGACAGATTTGAATGACCCATGATATTTATGTGGCATTGTATAGCAGATATATCTCTCAAAGACAGTTCAGGGGTTTCTGGGGCATCACTGCATACACCCCTCATCTTGCCACAGCTGGCTATTGCTTTCCATTCACCACCTGTAGGAGCCAGAGAGTTTTATGTTTGAGTAAAAGTGGTTACTTGCCATGTATGGTTTTCCTTCAAGCTGATGTCAGGTGAGGATCCTATGATTTATCACTGCTTTTCAGAACTTAAAAATAACATTATGATTAGTAGGTTATGATGGTTTCTGCCAGAAACATGCGACATAGTGTGTTGGCTGCCATAAATATTTCACTATTGCTGATTTTTTGGGTGGTGTCTGTAGACCAGCAGCAAGGTCTTCCAGTTCTGCTGTGAGAGATACTACTGCTAAAATTCCAATGTTTTTAAATGAGTCACCATTTTATTATTCTTTCTTATGAGATTTTGCAGTTAAATCAATAAGAAATGGAGCAAACAGAAGCCAAAAGCAAAGCATTGCTTAGTCTGTAGAAATAATAATTAATTTATTGGTTTACACTTTAGTACATACATAACTGTAAGTGATTATTTGATTCTCAGAGTACAGATTGTATCTTCAAGGCAGAACACATATCAATTAACTTTTCTCACAGTTTAAAATTAAAAAGCAAGATAAGTAAATTATATTTTTGAACATTTAACTACTCATTAGAGATGCTATTTGTAATTTGTTTCTCAGTTTACGTAAATGTCTGAAGTTTGTTTTCTAACACACTTGCTTCAATTTCTGTTACCATTATAAGGAAAATAAATCCTTTAAATCTGTGGGGAACTAAAACTATGTGCATGGATATTCATGTTTAACTCAATAAATTACACAGATACTGTATGCTACAGTTTTCATGAAAGTGATGCAGTTTAATGAACACATCAGGCAGTGAACATGGTTGTTATACGATTCAAAGATGCTGCTTTTTCACGTTTTTGTCCAACAGATTTTTTTTCCAAGTGAATAGTTGCATAGTTTTCCCTTATATATTTTCCATTCCTTCCTGAAAATCTTTTACACTGTGATCAGGGAATGAAACAGTTATTACCTTATAAGAAAATTAAAAAGATTCACAAGCTGCATACATCATTAGGTATAGGGGTTATTTGAAATTTTGCATTTGGACAAAATTTCAACAATGGACTGGATATTAAGTTGATAGGAATCCTTTGAACTTTAGCTCTGAGAAGTGCATAGCTTAAAAGCAATTTCAAGTGGTCTGACAGCCCATCTATGTAAAAAAATCCAGAGTATCTGCTACAAATGTGTGCTTAAGAGGGATAAGAAGGTAGCATTTCCTAATAGATTTGTGTGCATTTATCACCAGATTTTTGGTTGCTTTTTTATCTGCTGGAATGAGTGTAAGAACATTTCCATCCACCTGTTCCCAGTGAAAAGAACCTCCTTATCACTGACATAGCTGAAGTGTCTTTCCATTGCCAGTTAATTATTAGGGCTATTTTATGCAGTAATTCAGAACAACACGTGCTTATTAGAATGATGAAAAATTAGCCTTTCATTAAAATTGACTTCCTGTGTGTTTTTTAGGCAATTGACAGCATTCATCAAGTGGGAGTCTACTGCCTAGCACTTGTCCCAGCAAACACACTTCCCAAGACACCGCTGGGGGGGATTCACCTGTCAGAAACCAAACAGCTCTTTCTGGAAGGATCTCTGCATCCTTGTAACGTGCTGATGTGTCCCCACACCTGTGTAACAAACCTGCCTAAACCAAGGCAAAAGCAACCAGGTAAGAGGAGTGAAGGCCAAGGGACTGTGATTTTGTGCTGTGTGCTGTATGGTACTGTAAAGGAAAAAAATCAAGTAATTGCTGATACAGGTGAGAATCACCTTCATCAGCTTTCCTCTTCAATATTCTGTGTGTGTCAAGGACGTCACTGGTGTTGCCAGAAGCTAGAAGCACCTTCACACAGAGTGCAAGTTAAAATGCTAATTCAATAAAGATGACATTTTTATCACTCTACAAGACACTGCTGAGACCACACCTGGAGTTCTTAGTAAATTCCTCTTCAGTTATGCTTAAAGAGGATGGAGACCAAACCAGAGAAAGATAAAATCTTGGCTTATTTTGAAGGCTGAGTAGAAATGGAGAGGAAGAGGATTGTTGACACAAAATAACAGTGCTGGAAGAGAAAATACTTAAAAACTGGTCATAAATAAGTTAAACCAAAGAATGAGTAGTTTAATCCCCCACATGCATGGAGAGATTCTGAATTACTCTTACAGCAGGTATATTAGAGGGAAAACCCTAATGGGTTTTAAGATGGTTTTTCATGAAGAATGTTGGATGAAGTGCTACAGAATGCTGGATGAAAAGGCACTGTCTCAAGAGACCAAGAAAGCCTTTGTAGCCTGCTGTAGTCCAATCACTGGTTATTTGTGCCCAATGTTAAAGTAAATTTTAACAAATTTTTGCCTTTGAATCCAGTTGCAGATTTTAGTACTCAGATTAATTTCAAGGAGTTCTGGATGTGTAGCCTCAGGCTTAAGACTCGAATTCAGCTACATTAAACTAAATGTTGGTTATTTTCCACTTTGAAAAACACCTTGGAATTAGAAGTGGATTTGCTCTCTGGATCTGGAATATGGCGACTGTCCCTCATGAATTTAGTGCAAGTTTGCCTAAACCTTTATCTTTTTCAAAACCTTTGGACCAATGTTTCAGAATGAAAACCATAATCTCAGTTTGTAGATATTGTGAGTGTCAGAGATTAACAGTGACTTGCACTAACTTAATGAAAGCAATGAGGCCTTTTACTGCAGTGCTCACATTGGTATTTCCTTGTTGCTGCACTGCAAAATAATTGCTGAATTAGAATCAATGTAGATCATTACAGATATGTCTACACCAAATATTACTATGGTAAAAGTAATGCCAGAAGCACAGAAACAAAACTGATAGTATCACATTCTCCCATTTTGTGTTGTTATGACATACCCAGAGGGTATTGCTTTTATAATTTTAAAGCAGAGTAATTTGTAGGTACTTTTGATTGTACATTATCTGGTTACTTACACCACAAACAATCACTTGGACATCATAGGCTAGAAGCAGAGCCTGATACAAATTGCAGTTGATCGGCAATCCATGCTGGAGAAGCAGAAAACAAATGCCAACAAGAGCTTAAACAATATCTGTGAGACAAGTATTGTCCCCTAATGTCAGCAACAGAACATCAGTGAAATCCACCTCATGGAGGAGTGTCAGCCATGACATCTTCTTTTCTTCTGCAGTTACTTAACTTCACTCTCAATCTTATCCTAGAGGGCTTGCATGTGTTTTATCATATGTACCATCTGCCTTCCTTATCCCTGTCACTTTGTGCCTGTAGCATTATAGAAGGCCTAATACAGATGCAACTCAGCCCAGGCAACAGAAGAGGGAAATAGGAATGTTGTCCCTCTGGACTGAGTCACTTGAATGGATATGCCTACAGTAGGAGCTAAATTTTCCAGTTTCATCATATCAAGGCAGACAAGATATGTCTCTGGCTGTGAAGAGCCCATGCTAAATTAGAGCTGTTTTGAGAGGATTAATCCAGTCCTGTGTATCTTCTAGCCTCTTCTGGTCCATAACCAAAGTTTGTGTCAATAGAGGTGTGCTCAAGGTTTGGTTTTGTGGACAGCAGTGAGGAAAATATCGTGTAATGCACAAGAAATCACAGGAATTTTCATCCACAAGCAAAGGTTTTTTATTGTGCTTGGTATATTTCTGCTTTATTCTAGAAATTGGCCCTGCCTCTGTGATGGTGGGGAACTTGGTCTCTGGAAAAAGAATTGCACAGGCCAGTGGTAGAGATTTGGGGCAAATAGAAGATAATGACCAGGCCAGAAAGGTAAGCTAAACTTTTCTGTTACAGCTTATATTTAACATCATGTAGTTAACTTCATCCATATATACAGTTAGCATCATATAGTTGACATCAGGGTACTTAGCAGTTCAGAGATATGATGGATGATGATGATTATGGTTATTATTATTCCCACCAAATTTGTTGATGACTTCTTTTTAATTAATGCATATATTTAATATTTCAGAACATCCTTTACAGATAAATATTTAATAGATGTGAGGAGAAGTCACTGCATTTCATTTTAATGGATTTTTTAAAAATAATTTTCCATGGGACAGCAGAGAAAATGTGCTGGAAAGTGTTCATGGGGCTTCTACCAGAAATCACCCTCTATTACATAATTTTTACCAGCTCAAGTGGAATCCAGAGAATTTTGTTTACATATAAGGTCCTGACCTTATTTGTTATTTTAATCCTGGAAAATTAAGTTGAAATTCAGCTCTTTTAGGGGCTTATGTGAGTAATTAAATTAATAAGTTCTAAGCTGTATAAATACTTGTGTATTTATAGTAAGAAAAAGAGAGAAAACTAAATAATTAAATAGTGCTTAAATTCAGAGGGATCAGTAAGAACTTGTATTGCTTTGAAAGTAGATGCAGTAATATATCATAATCCCAGCAGTGGCTTCAATTCCAGAGAGGTGGTTGCTACTGCACAAAAGCACCTTGCTATAAATGTGTGACAACAAGAGAATTAATTCCTGTTTAGTGCTTCTGGGTATTGTGACCTGGATTTTAAAGCCAAGAAGTTGTTCAGTGTTGTGACTGTCACTCTTTTATTGCAGTTCCTGTTCCTGTCAGAAGTGTTGCAGTGGAGAGCTCAGACCACCCCTGACCATGTGCTCTACACCCTGCTCAACTGCAGGGTAAGGAGCTCAGGCCATGGCTCTGGAAGGCTTGGAAAAGGCACACTGGGATTTCAGCAGCACCTCCTTGTGCTGTGGCTGGATGTGACCTTTCTCTTCCTATTTCCACTCCTACTCAGCTGTTATATTTAATGTTCACTAAGGCAGAAAGGAAAACGGAATAATCATTGTCAGTTGTCAAGATACAGATTGCTTTTGTATCAGACATTGTGCCTTACACATTTCTCATTTCTTTTTCCACCACATACATGTTGTGTGTGAGCTGACACTGCAAATCTGTTTCAATACTGTTGAATCTGTTTCAAGTCTGTCCCTGTGTTAAATAACAGTATTTAATACTGCTCACCATCCCGATTTCCAAATTGAAAAGCACAGGCTTGGCAAAACCAAAGCATTTTCCCTAAATAAAGCAATGGCTGTTGTTTGGGAGATAGGACTGTCTGGGTGAGGTGTGAGAATGAAGAAAGGAGGTGAAGAGAAGAAAATGTATGTCCAGAATTCAGTCAAATCTGCAGAGGATTGCTAATAAATCCCTCTGCAGAGCCTACATGAGGTGCCAACCTGTCACAGCATTTCATTGCTTACTAAAAATGAGTTAATGAATGTGACAGGTACAGAACTTGGCTTTGCTGAGAGTAAAGCTTCCTTGCTTTCTGTAGTGTACCTTCTTTACTTCCTGGTTGATTACAGATTACAGATGACAAACCAATAATTCTCAAGACCACAGAGAGACTTAAAGCCTGATTTCAAACCATTCCATCACAGTACACCTACACATATCTGTCAGATCTGGGAAACATACATAGTGTGTGAGGGTCTTCTGGAGAGGGGAGGCCTGGAATAGTGCTGTTCCTCTGGAGTAGTAGCTGATGTTGTCTCAGCCTATGTGGTCTTCATGCAACTTGAATGGGTTCTTAAAATTCCAGTAATTTGTGAACCTCTGTGAAATCACCACTTACAGCATTTATCAAATGTCCTCCATTTTACAATGCTGGTACAAAGTTCAGTTTGAAGCTACCAATAAGTAACTAAATAATTTTTTTAAAATTCAGATTAATACCTTTTTTTGTGAATATGTGAAAGCTAACAGATAAATAGTGAAGTAATAATGTATTTTTTATGACAAAGTAGACATCTTGAGAGGCAGTGCTGTTTATAAGTTCAATATTACACCATTAAAGTACTGCATTGCTCTGTCCTGTAAGTTAGGAACAAATGCTGTAGAGAAAGAGTTGATGTGTACTATCCCATCTCTTCCACACAAGGCTGTTGCTTTTGAGTTTTAAATAAAGCCAAACTTCCCATGCTGGCAGAAGAATTCAAACAGTGGGAAGTAAGGATACAATGTGCAAAACAAGGATTAACAAAACAAATTCCCATTCCATAGAAGTGAAAAGTAGTAGAATTTTACAATACAGTTTCTCTGTTACTCTCAGTGAAGAGTATCTCATAATATGAGATTTGTTTGAGAGATGTAATGGTTTTTGGAGAGAATTAATATTTTATGGAAAGGGATGACAGATTTGGTGGTGTTTGCCCTAGGCAAGTTTTATTGCCCATCTTGAATTTTAGTTCTGATTTGTAACTTTTCCTATTTTGTCTTCCTTGGACATTGTCTGTACACTTTGTTCTAAAACATTCAGGCATCCTGCAGTGGATGACTAATGAAAGTCCACTGAGATTAGTGTTTTCCTGTAGTCCAAGCTTTGAGAATTTGAAATATTTTAAAATTAGTGCAGTACATTGTTTTTCATGTGTGTCATGAAGGATTGCAACACCTTTACATTTCAGGATAGCTCATTAAAGGCCCAAAGGGAGTAGTTGCCTGATGCTTGCAAGTGATTCTTTTCCAACAACAGGATTCTCCTTCCCTACCCTTCATATAAACAATGACTTCCCACTGGTTCACAGGCAGCAAGTGCCAGAAGTCTTGAATGTAAACAAGCTTTGCACAAATGCACTTGATTTACAGTAATTCCCTATCTGTCAGTAGGACCTATGTTTCTGATGTGTGTGGGGAGATAAAGGGTCCTTCTCATAACCATGGAAACAGGCAATTTATTGAAAGAAGAAATGGAGAGTTTAAGTACATTCTCCTGACAGGTCTGCAGTGGCTGGACAGCCAGACCTCATGTTGCTTTGGCATACTCAGGGCTGGACAGATGGAAGTCATCTCTGGTCCAGCATCCACAGAGTTGCATATGTCTTTAGAGGAAGCTTTCTTAGTGAAATGGTCTCCACATGGATCAGAAGAGTGATTAAAACTGTCTGAAGTGCAATTCAGTAAGTGTGGTTGCTGAGGATGATGAAGAGGATTGCTGAGCCCTGGCTTTGTCCATTTTCTTTCCAGCTGGGTTGTGCTCTTTGTTGACAGTTTGTGATGAAGTCTGTGAATGCCAGGTGATCCTGGTAGCATGGCACTGCTTGCAGTGCTTGCCCTTTTGCTCCCTCCTCTCTGAAACCTGGTCAGTAAACACTGCAGTGGTGTGTGAGGTGGTGGTGGATATAAACCAGCATCAGAACAAATGCTTATTGTTCCTTGCCATGTTAAAATAGAGTGTAAAAAACATTTCTTTGGAACACTAGGCCTTCTTATTTTCCCTCTTAATGAGGATAGAGATGCATTTTTTCATTGTATTACACTGCATTTTGATGCACTGTTCTATTTTAGTGTGCTTATGTATTTTTCTTTAGTATATGTGTCTTTACATATTCTTACATATTCTTACCTTTTCCCCCCCATTTTTTAAAGTGAGCTTAATGCTTGTGATAGGTGCCAGGTGTGTCACAGGTGTACTGGTGACTGAATTCCTGTTTGTCCACAGAACAAGTACACAAGCCAAGATGCAGCCCTTCCCATACTGCCTTGTCCCTTTCTCCCAGCCCAGACCTGGCTTGACCAGCTCTAAGTGCAACCAGTCTATCCTGTACATTCATTTTTAGACTTCTGAGTTGTCTGCCTGCAGTGGTAGTGAATTTTGTGATACAGATGTATATGTTTTTCTAAATGTGTACTTGTGTGTGTGCATATATGCATATATTTTGGGAGTGCAAGAACTGTAGCACTCATTCAATTTAAAACACTGTGACTGATAATTTTGGGTTTGAACTATTTGAAATGCTTCAAAAATGCCAAGCTCATGCTGACCAGAGTTATTCAAATTTAACAAATGCCTTTCTTTTCTCTTTCATTTATATGCGATATAAGTGCTTATCTTCTGTTCCAGACTAATTTTTTTCCCATCACAAAGTATTGTTTTCTCTTGTGTCTTTTGTCTTTAAAATATTTCTGCTGAGCTGTTTGGCTCCACTCCAGCGTGCAGACAACAAAATGCAATTTTCAGAATTGCTCTCCACAGATGCTCCAGTTTGCTACAGAGACCATAAAAGCATTTCCCTGTCTGCAGCAGGAATGCTGCTTGTGTAGCAAAGGAAGTACAGGTTACATGGGCAGGATATTAGCACACTACTGTACTACCTTGGTGGAGGCAGAAACACTGTTGAGGACAAAATGCACACAGAAAGGAACAGAGAACATTCCTCTACTTTAGAAACTTTTTTTTTTTTTCTTCCAACTAAAGTTTCGCCTAAGACTGAATGTTTCCATATTTTAAGTTGATTGCATGGCATATTGTGGCTGCCCCTCATCCCACAACTTCTAAGGTAAAGAGGAAAATAGAGTTTCAGCACAACACGTTATCTCCTATGACATTTCTCTTTCTTCCCGTGCAGGGAACAATAGCCAACTCACTGACATGTGTCCAGCTGCATAAACGAGCTGAGAAGATAGCTGTCATGCTGATGGAGAGGGGACATTTACAGGATGGAGACCACGTGGCTTTGGTTTACCCACCAGGTAAAGAATTGCTGCAGCAGTACCCTGGGGCTCCTGGAAGTTCATCAAGATCCTTCTGAACAGTGCTGCATCAGGGGTGTTAACACAACATGTTTGCCTTATGCACCTTCCTCTGAATTTAGTCCAATGTATTTAAAATAATCTCTCTTTATGTGTACATACAGATTTTATTTCTTTGGGTTCAGATTAAGACTGACCTGTGTTTTTAAAACCTGTCTCTTACAAGCAGTCAAATTTAATTACTGCTTTTTTAAAAATTTGCTGGTTACAGATTATTTTATGAGCTGCTAAGTCTTAGATTCACCTGTTCAATTCCCTCTTGGAAGTGCTGCATTTCATGTGGGTAAAGCAACAATAACCAGGAAGTAATACATGGGAGTTTTATCATAGAAATTTGACTGATAAGTAGCAAATTATTAAGAAATACAAAATTGTCTTTACAATTTTCTCTATAGAGTCTTAATCTAGATAAGTCTCTTGGTTTGGATTTTCATTCTTTGCCATCAGGGCTTTTAAGTTGGTGTTACCAGTTAACACATTTGACATGTGCTTGACATTATTTCTGATCTAATGCTACTCTTATCTTTAATGTTTCTTGTGTGTTGGTGAAATTATCAGCCTGATTTAAGGTCTGTAATGTGATATTTTGTTTGTGAGGACTGCAAAACACTGGTTGTCTCTTTGTAGTTATTGGAGCAGTTTCGTAATGGTTAGTATGGGAAAATCTTTTCCAAAAAAGAAGACTAATACTTTAAACTTAAATGTTTGTTTTCTGTATTTCACTTCCCATGAATGAAGCATTTTATTGAAGGAACAATAACCTACCAGTACTAAAGATCCTTTTCCACTGAAAGAATAAACCAACCCCCACTGTCATCCCAGCCTGTGTAGAGCCCAGGGAGGTGACAGACAGCAGAATTCAAGGGATCTTTGACCTGTTGTCTGTTCAGCCTCCTTAGGTAGCCTGGAGGGTGCTGTCCATTGTCCATCACCTACAGTCAATATTTATATGGCACAACATGTAACTATGTTAGAAGCAGGATTTCAAAATCATTGCTCCCTTTTTTGCTGTAAAATTTCAGGTAGGTAAGTGAAGGCTGCCTATGTGAGGTTAAAAATGGCAAGAAAAAGACAGTATTTTATGGAACCTCCAGATGTTCTTTCTGCAGCTGATAGAACCGAGCATCATCCTGCCTTGTCCTTTTGCTGGGACATCCTTCTTCTTGTACACTCTATAAATGTACGTTTAGGAAGATAATTAATCTGTAGAAATCACTCCTTTTAACAGGTTACTTCCTGAACAACAAACTGGAGTTCTCCTAAATGTTGATATCTGGCTGCAGCTTTGTGTGTCGCCTGTGGTTTTTTATGCTCAGAACGGTGCGGTTGAGGGGAATCAGTGAAGCTGAACAAATACTGACAAGGGGCTGAAAAAGAAGTCTGTTAAAGGGCTTAGTCACTCATTTAACCTTCTGGGTTCAGTTCCAAGTAATATTTGTGCTGACATAGGAGTCTATGATTAAACAATTTGATGTTCAGGGGAGGCTTTCTGCTTTGTTCTCTGCAGGGATAGACCTGATTGCGGCGTTTTACGGCTGCCTGTACGCAGGCTGTGTGCCAATAACAGTGCGCCCTCCACACCCTCAGAACATTGCCACCACCCTTCCCACCGTGAAGATGATCGTGGAGGTGAGCAGACACCTCACATTGCACGAGTAGATGGCATGGATGGTGATTTTATGTCTTTAGGAGCAGTAACTTGAGTGAGGAGTGGTTGGGTTCAAGAGTTGTGTTCCTTCCCAGGACTCAGGACCTCAGTGTGTTGTGTTGCAAAATCAGCACTGCTTGGCAGCATACAACCTGCTCACTTGAGCTTTCACATTTTGCCTCAGCCATGTGATTCCTTCCACAAAATATATTTACAAGTGCTTCTTTATATTTAGCTATATGCCAAGAGGGGTAGGATTCCTCACTGACTGTTGAGGAAAACCTCAGTAGGAAGTTTATCCTCACCCAATGGCATGCTCACCTCTGAATATCCAACTGTTCTGCATTTAAAACAATTTCAAAGTTTTGTTGTGAAGTTGTTGGTCAGTCTTTTGTTTCATCCAGGAAAGTGTTACTCAGGCTTTTTATTTCAGTGCTTTCTTTTGGTATTTTGGCTTTATCTAATGATGTTTAACCTTTGTTGCAACATAAATAACTGCAAAGTGCTTGTTACTGAGGGAAATAAAAATAGTTTAAATTAGATAGCCCTTTACATCTGGCAGTTTCTAATTTATTGATTGAATTCTGAAGAAACAAGTTTAAACTAATGTGTTTTTGCCATTGCTAATTAATTTTTATATTTTCAATTAGCAAATAGTAGAGATAGTTGTAAATTTTGGCTTTCCTTATGGTATCAGAAGCCGCAAAGTATCAGAAGACTTATGAGAAATTGTCCTATTATTTTCAGGTTCTTGTTATTTAATATTTTGGCATTCAATATTTTTAAAAATCAATTTTTAACATACAGAAGTGATGTAAAATGTGTTTTTTTTCTTTTGATGTTTAATAGCTGAACTAGATGTTTGATTTCATGATAAAAAACTGACAGGTCCAAGCTGACCTGTATTCATTGTCTCTTCAATAGACTAACTTTATCTAAAGTGTTGACATTTATTAGCCATATTAATGCCAGTTTGACTTATAAACCTCTCAGCTCTGTTTTACACAAGAATTCCTCTCAATTTTAAGATTAATGGCCTTGTAGATATTAAAATATTGCAGCTGTTCTTTCATTGCCAATGCAGTCACACAAATTTTCTGATGTGATGGGGTCAATGCCTGCTGTAACCTGTTGTATGCCTGCACAGCAGCTTTTGAAGTCAAGAAGAATGATTTCTGAGTAAAATTTGGCCTGCATAATTGTCTTTTTGTGATGAGCTGATAGTTGTAAAATATAACTGAATTGAGCCCCATCTTGAGCAGTTGCTAACCTGTAGCTAAGCTGTGTTCTGTCTCCTTCCCACCATCCCTCTGTGTTTACCTCTGATGTGGAATTCTCCAGGCTTGGATACTCTGTATTTTAATGAACCTTCTGATCATTCAGATTATGTAATTTCTGATAGGGCTGGGAACCACCAGCTCTTGAAATTCCTTTTGTTTATGGTTTAGTGTTCCAAATCAAGATTTTCATGGATTAAAATTAGTAATGTAAGAATTAATTTGCCTTGCCATCACAATGAAAATGGATTAAGAGGTGCTGCAGTGGCTTTGTTTGTATTCATTTTTAGCTTGAAGTATTTAAACAGTCTATACAGGGCAGTCATGGGATTAGAGAGGCAAGAGATTAGAGTGATGTTTGCTCCAAATTTCAAAATGTCCAGATTTCTGGTGTTGTAAAAAGATGAATTCCATGAGATCATTGTCAATAGAAGCTGTTCTCTTCTGCTCAGAGATAAAATTTAGTGTCCATATGATTACTGACTTTATTAGACTACACACAAGAAATTTAGTAAGCAATGAAATGTTTCATTTTCCTTAAGGAAAAAAATACTCTTAGCAGCATTTGCACAGATTTTCAAAGTTTGGGAGAAAGAAGAACAATGTTGCCTTTTCAGTTTTTCCCATATTTTATCTTCAGTGATTTCAGTGCTCATATGCAAGTTTGTCTGAATTCCTTAAGCATATTAATGTTTATTATAAGAATAAGAAGTATTCTTATTAAGAAAGAAATATTCTTGTAGTTGATACCTATGAACTTTTAAAAATAGCAAATCTAAAAGGAGAATTCGGCATGTATCATCCAGAATTTGGTGCAGGTGGTATTTGCTGTAAGCTCACAATTTAATTTTTTAGTGCCACTTGCACAATTTCTGTTCTAGAGCTGCTTTTGCCAATATCAGAAGGGCTCCCCATGGTTTATCAGTAGCACAGGAATTGGAAATACATGGTTAATTTAAAATTGACTTGAGATAGTAAAATTATTCATATAAAATGTCAGACTACATTTTGGTTTATCTGAAAATATTCTTTATAAACCAAAATACATTAGTGTCACTTAGGAAATCTTTTGGACACAGTCTTCTTTACTGGCACTTTGGGGTCAGGGCTGATACCATGTGTTGGAAAGGTCACATATTCACTATTAAGGTGCCTTTAATTTCATTACAATGCTCTTCTCAAAATAGTTGTAAACCTCACATGACTTTGTGTTCTTTGAGAGCTGCATGTTTTGAGCATCTTCCCACCTGCCAATCAGAAAACAAAGTTGATATACTTGTGTCCTGTTCTGGCAGAAAATAAGGCATGGTCTTGTCTGTTTTCATGAGAGAGTTGATCAGTATGATGGTTTTATTTATTTCTTGAATTTCTAGGTGAGCCGCTCTGCCTGCTTGATGACTACGCAATTAATATGTAAATTGCTTCGGTCACGAGAGGCGGCGGCAGCAGTGGATATCAGGACATGGCCTCCAGTCCTAGACACAGGTGAGTGCTGGGGTCAGGGCCCCTCTGTCTCTTTGGTCACTGTGCCTGTCAGTGACACACACACGTTTTCTGTCTCTGTCTCCACCAGACGATTTGCCAAAGAAGCGGCCTGCACAGATCTACAAACCTTCTAACCCTGAAACACTTGCTTACCTTGACTTCAGCGTCTCCACCACTGGCATGCTGGCAGGGGTAAAGGTAGGGACTTCTTGTTAAAGCTGCCCTTCTTGCTGTCCTGCTTGGCTGGCAGGTGGCTGCTCCTAATTTGTGACTCCTCGTGATTTTTGGAAGCAGGAATTGAACTACTTCCTCCCTTGCAGATATTGTTTGAATCCATTGACATTAAATTGATCCTTCTCCCTTGCTACGGCACTGTGTGTGGTGGGTTAAGCCTCTCTCCTCCTCCTCCAACTAAAAATTTCATTCCATTACTCCTGTGCATAGATGTCTAGTTTGTCTGTCTGAAGCTTTTTTCAGCTTAGGCATCTGTTATTTCCATTTTATGAAGGAAATGAGACTGTCATCCTTTTCCTGCTTATTCCAGTTCCCATTCGTTGCTCCCTTCTTAATACAACTCAGCTACTGGTCATTGGTTTTCAATATTCTCTTCTTGCAATTAAGGGACCTTATGATTTCTCTGGTATATTCACCCAGTACAGTACTAGAGTAAGCTGCAAAAATTCATTGATAGATTTGTTTGCTAAGATCAGGCATCTTGAGCTCTTGAAATCTCTTCTGCCATTTTCTCCAACCCTCTAGCCGCAATTCATCAAATCTGTTTTACCTAACTTATGTATCCCATTCCTTGTTTCACCAAGACACAGTAAAATCACTGTTATTCTTACCTGTTTCTTCCTTACTCCTATTTGTTACATATGCAAGGATTATGATTGCTTTAGCAATCTCTGCTCATGTATCACACTCAGAGCCTATGCTAAATTCCTCATACTCTTTGGTGTCATCCATCTATTTGCAGAAACTGTCAGCATACTTTATAAACAAAGAAAACATAATTTCCCCAGTTTTTGGATGAAGAATGGAAGCAGAGAGCTGTTGAAGTGACCAGCTTGAGGCTGACTGATGGTTAAATGACCTGGCTGATGGTCACATATTGGACACTCCTGCAACATTCATTCCATCTAACTTTGAATAGCTACTGTGCCTACAGGTGTGGAGTAGTCATTGGGCTCCTTAGTAGCTAACAGAGAAAAGCAGGGACTTTTAGGGTATAATTTATCTGACTTATCTAAAACATCTATTTTTTAAAGGAATGAATGTCACATAAATCTTCATTTCCTCTAGAGAAAGCCTCAAATAACTGTTTCAGATGCAGTCATCTGTATTAAATCAGGCCTGAATTACACTTTATCAGACTTGCAGAAATGAGTACTAACTATGCAAAGTGAGTATTTAGGAAACTTCAAAGATAGTCAAAGGCAGGACAAGTCAATGAGCCTTTCTTAGTGTAGCTAGAGGGAAATATAGATAAATCTATCAAGGAATTCTTGATTAGCTTCTAATATCTGGGTCACAGAGCCTGCAGGTCACTGACTCAGCAGGTTTGTGTAAACAGTTACCATCTACAACATCATCATTAGTGATTATAAAGTGATCAAAAGAGGCCACAAGGCTTATATTCATAATGCAGTGGTACTAAATTAAAAGAAATGGCTGAATAACTCCTGTGGCTCCTGAAAAGTTGATAAATGTTTGTAATCACTTTGAAAGTAGTAGATTCCACTTGATTTTACTCTCAACATTTTCAATAGCTTGCATGCAGTATGGTGTAAAAATTCACAGAATAACAGCAGTTCTATGTCAAAAGAGTTCAGTTTAATCCCATATGCAAAAGTGGTCTTGATTCAGCTGGAGTAGAATTAATTTGCAGACTGCAGATCATCACCACACAGTCACCATTTAGAGCTGGTCCTTTTGCATCACTTGGAACACATCCAGCCTCAGTTACAGCTGTCATTGGAATGGAGAAAAAGTCACTTCTGCAGCTTCATTCCCCTGTTTACTTTAAGAGCAAATAAATTTTGCCTTCCAAGTGCCCATGTTCCTCCACTGACTTTCAGTGAGCAGTATATAAAGCAACCAGCTCCCTATGTGGCAGAGATCAAAGGTTTGGTAAGTTAACTCCTATCCAGACTGTATTTCTGACACTGGTTTCTTTCTTGTTACTAATAGAGAGGATAAGCATTATAAGATATTTTCTTGTTTCCATTGTCATTAGAACTTGTAAGTCAGGATGGTTAAGTGTGGAAAGTATCCTAAAGCTATGAAAAAAATCAGATTAATTTCCTTTGGATCAGTTTTTTAGTTGTACTTTCTGCTTGTATTATCTTTGAAAGCTTCCTTATCAAGATTTTAAGAGCCTGTTTCTCAACCAGGAGCTGGATAACGAAGATATTTTGCAGATATTTTTTTACAAAAACTTTACTAAGTTTATTGGGGATTTTTATTGCTAAATTATTAGGTCCTTAGTACAGCTTTGCTGGCAAAATCCCTTTCAATTTAAAAAGTGCTTTGGCATTTTTAATTAATTTTGTTAAGAAAGACATACTTTAAAATATGTTACTGATGATCAACCAAGTGTTTCATTCAGTCATTCACTCCTTTATTCTTCCAGAAAGTGTAGCATGTTATCATTAGCTTTGCATACAGCTTGGAGCACATCTTTAAACCACTCATAGCTTTCTTCCTAAATCATTTCAAACTTACCATTCATGCTGTCTCCTCTCCCCTTTCACAATTATTTGGATGCCCTCTTGAAGGAAAATTATGTTTTCTAAGATATAAATTACCTGTGTGCATAAAGTCAAATACATTGAGCATAAAGTCAGTATTTATTTAGTGTTTTTATCCTGTAATTGATGTAAGCACTTGGTGCAGTCTGGGAGTGAGCCTTCCAATGACACAGTAGATCATTTTAATTGCTTTGCTGTTGTCTTTCAGATGTCTCATGCAGCCACTAGTGCCTTTTGTCGTTCTATTAAGCTGCAGTGTGAGCTTTATCCCTCGCGGGAAGTCGCGATCTGCTTGGACCCCTACTGTGGACTTGGGTTTGTGCTCTGGTGCCTCTGCAGGTGAGGCTTCTCCTCAGCCTTTTCAGAAACACTTTTCCATTGCCCTGTGGCACAACAGAACGGATGATGTGAGTGATGAAAGGATGGGAGAGCAGCCAGTGCCCCTGGGAGTGCCACAGGCAGTTGGATTGCTGGAAGCTGTGTGGGAGCTGCTGTGTGGAGAATGTGGTTTGTTTGAGCAGGGCATGGCTGTGGGTATTTAGACTTGGAAGTACAGAACATCAGCACGGCCGCTCATTGACCTCCTGCTGCTTTCCTGCTGTCTCTGCAGAGTCTGGCTTGTTTTATTTGATGAAAGCAGTGCTTTACCAATATTGCCTTAATATTACCTTATTCCTCTTTTTCATTCTCTCATCTGAAAGAAGGAGTAGATATCAGGGGACTCTCATTTGTGAGACTTTCAGGATGCGATTTTTGCAGAGACACAAATGTGTTTTCTTGCAGGTACTTGTATGGTAGTAGCAAAGTTACCAGAAAACAAAAATTTCTAGTGAAATGTGAATCAGCTTTTTTGGTTAATAAATTGAGAAATATAACATTTCTGTCAATCTCTATACTCCAGAGAAGTTACAGTTCAGCACTAAAAGCAGGTCTATTGATTTTTTTTAAGTTAGCTGGGCTGACGCACTGGCAAAGGAAAAGAACTGTGGGAGTGTTAATGGAACCCATTTTGATGAAGGCATCTCAGAGTCACAGTAGTCTAACATCTTTGCTCTCCACAGAAATTTCTTTGATGTTAGCAGTACTGCTATTTTTAGTTACTAAAATAAAGATAATCCACGGCATTAAAAATACTTTAGATAAATTTTGTACCAATTTACTAAATACCTGAAGGTATTTTGGTAACAACTGCAACAATTTCTTTTCAGCAATTATTTTTTTATTTTAAAGTAGGCTATTGGCATGGTTTATTGCCCTTTTAAAATATTTGCTATTGTATATTAAATAGGCTAAAGATTAACAGTATTATGTTATTAATTCTTGATCAGTTTCTCTTGATTTAAGCTATACTTGCCTAATACTGTACTGGATTTTATATAGGGATTAGAGTTGCCTTTGCTTTAAAAAACTTTTAAGTTTTCAGTGTTTTATTTACCCAATATAAAAGTGAAACTATTGAGCCTGCAAAAAAACCCAACAAAAAACCAAAAAAAAAAAAACCTTCAGAAATATAGAGATTTTAATTCAATCACTCTGTTTTAAGTTTAATTTTTTAATGTTGCTCTTTTGAAAGTTGGTTGACTATTTCTAATAAAGACTTGAGTGTTCCAGCACGTGGTGATGTCAAAACTGTTAGGCCAGGAAAGGTCTGTACAGCGCCATAGGAGAGTTCAGCTAAGGGATGTATTGTTGTATAGGATAGTGCTGGAAGACAGAGCATCCAGGAATAACTTCTATGTAACATTATGATAGAGCCATAAAACACAGATAAATGTTGACCTGTCCAAAACCCAAGTAATTTGTGGTACCCAAGACTCTCCTGAATGCAATTTTTTTTTTTTTTTCTTCCAGAACCATTTTTCTGACAAATACCCATTTGCTGCCCTTAGGTCCTTCCCAGGGCTGATAGTATTCAGCCTTTCAGAAGGAGAAGATTGTTTATGACTGGCAAGTGAATTAAGGCAGCAAGCCTCTGGGAGAAGGCAATCAAAGTCTGTGCTCATTTGTAGCTTACAGAAGGAATAGAAAATTTTATATACCATTTTCAAAGAAGAGAGAGGAAACAAGGGAGTTGAAGGAACTGAGATCAGGCCAGCAACACTCTAGTCTTATGAACCTTCTCATCAATCTTTTTTTTTGCCACTGATCCCCTGTTCCTATTAAATCAGAAAAACTTCAGGCTGCTAGAATTGCAATTGTCATTTGGAGAAAGCTGGCATCAGATACAGACTAATTAATTTCACTTACAAATCTAATTTCCATTTCATTACTATTTTAGAAATGAGTATTATTTGATGCAATAGGAAAAAATACATCCTGGAATTTATAAGGCTCTTACTCCTCATAACTTAAAATTTTGTGGCTTTGCATTTTACCCTTTGAGGTTCAGCAAAACTGGATCCTGCCCAACATTTCAACCCAAATTTCTAACTCAGAGAATTCTACTCTAAACTTATGATTGTCTGTCATCACTTCCATTTACTAAATTAGTATTTCTAATGGCATATGTAAATGAAGTTTGGTCTTCCATTTTTTATAAGTTAGGGGCTTTTGAGAGTTAAATAGGAACTCTGTTTTAGGAGCCCAGCAAGAAGAAAGAGCAGCCTCCTGTGTTGGGTGCAGTTAAAAGTACATTTAAATTCATTTATTAACTAGACCAAAGGAGGCACTGACTAAGGAATTGAAAGAAAAACTAACCTTTTATCCCCGTTGTAGGTGCTTAGATGTTGTGCTGGCCTGCTCCACTGCGGTGCCCCAGAATGCCCCATTCTGTGAGGTCAAAGCCACTTAGGAAAGCTGCTGGAGCATGGAGCCAGCCCTTTGGTAAGTTTGGAATATATTGCATAGTTTTGCAAAGTTTTTTATTTTTTAAAAATTTATTATTTTATGGCCTAAAGGTTATAAAATAATAAAGAAAAGAAACCTTGCAAAGCAGAGCAATACATTAAAAAGAACTGTTCCCTCTAAACTGGCTGCATGCTCCAGCAGGGTTTCCTTGGAACCTTTGTCATTGGACAGCAAGTCCTGGGTGTAGCAGCAGACATCAGCCCTATGTGAGTTCACAAACCCCTAACTTCCTAATTTTAACAAGTTCCTACTCATGATTCAATAAAAGAATACATTATCTTTGTGTTTTTGTCTTTAATTAACTTATTTATCCATTCTGAGAAGGTGATCTAGTATTCTGACTTACATTGCATTATGTTTTAAAATTTCTACATTCTTTAAAAGGAAAAAAATAAATCATCAAATGTAAAAAAAAACATAAAAAAAAATCTAAATCCCATTGTTCAGAAATGCTTCCTGAAATTAAGATGTCCCTGTCTTAATGCTTCTCACTGTGGGGCAGAATACAGCATTCTGCAGTTCATTAGTAAGGATTCACTTAATTTATAGTTGCTGAGTAATGCAACAGAATAAGAATTTTCCCTCTACTTTAGCCCAGCTAAGCCAGCTTAAATTGCAGTTCTTCTTTTGCTGCTGGAAGACAGAATTGTCCTTGCTCAAATTAAAATAAAGTACATTAATGATTTTAATAAACTTTATATATATTTTCAGAAACTGAGCCTGTAGTAGTGTAAGTGAGACTCAGACTGGACCAGAGGAACTGAATTTTCTGGTCTGCAGTGGCCATACAATAAATAACATGGCTGCTATGAAATGATCCAGGCTTTCCAGGGAAGGTGCTTTCTCCTATCCTGCTCCTGCTGCCTCTGTTCCATAGTATGAAGCCAAAATCCACAGTGGTGCTGCCAGGTGGCTTCTGCTGCAAAAGACTGCAAGGTTTCTTAGTAACCAGACAGATGGAACTGTGCAAGAAGTAAGCAAGGGATTGCATCACCAGCAGAAGAACTGCATTTTAGGAGAGATTATTGTGTTAGGAATCACAGATTTTGTTAGGTTTTTTAGGCTAACTTGAAGATAACTGGAAGGCATGAGCATTTAACCCAATTTCCAGCCCATGTGCAGCAAATTAAAGACAAGACTGCACAAAGAAGCCTAAATGCCACATCAGAACAAGATAACTCTGACGTGGAAGTGAAGGATAGGAACAGAAACATCTGTCATGTATTTTGCAAAGTGCATAACTGGCACAGGAGGAGTGTGAAGGTATGTTGTCTGCCCATGCACCGCTGTATGCCAGTTTCCTGGAGAGTCTGTAGCCAGTGGCAATTTGTGGAAAAGGCAATTTGGTTTCCTTCCACATTACATCAGTACTGTTAACCTGCCCCAAGCCTGGACAGTTCAAGGGCAGCTGAAAGCCCTGAGTCACCTTGATCCGTGAGTCCTGAGATGAGTTGGCAGGCTTACCTCATCACCTCTGGACACGTGTCCGTACGTGGGGTATAAAAGGGGCAGGGGAATAGTGTTAAGGAACCAGAATGATGCTCAAGGCTGAGCAATGCCCTTTTTGCTGTCTCTGGTACTGATGGGTTACCTGCTTAACATGTACAGTCATGCTCTTAGAGCACTGTGTGCCTGCCATCATCTTAAGACTCTGCAGGTAGAGTGAGGTCCTTTAGTTTTTCTCCAAAAGTCACTGTTTTTTGTACATGGTGGATCTCCAGAACTAAAGATTTAATTTTAGCACAAGTACTTTGAAGCATAAGAAAAATATATGCCCAAATGTTGTCCTCTACAACCTGTACTGTTCTTCCTACAAGCTCTGGTGCAAGCCCTGGTGATTGTGAAGACTTTTGTTCTACCAAACACCCAGTTCCCATACCTGTCCCTCATCACCAAATAACATCTGTAGAAACACAGAAACCAAACGCATACACTTCCAGGGTTCAGCAACCCACCTGCCTCCTCCAGTTAAATGGGGAAGCAGCTCATGTCACTTGACAAGGACATGGGAGTAAGGGCAGTGATGGGTCAGTAACTACCAGAATGCAATTGCAAATTGCACTTGCCATTGTCAGCATTTATTGACCTGCTGAAATTTTTGGAACTGTAATAAAACCTCAGCTTTTACTGTTAATGTCTCAGCACAATGTGGGCTAAATTTCCAATTCAGTGGAACAGTGAAGTGCCAAGACGTCCTTCCAGGAATCTCCATATGCTGCCAGAACAGCCTGCAGGCAGCAGAGCCAGTGTGATCAGATGGTGCTGTCGTACCAATCGATCCTGGTGCTTTTACCTGGAGTATTGCTGTCCTTGGGCAGCCCTTGCTTAGTGCAGGCAGACAGGCTCCTCACTTACTGCCAAAATCCAAGGCTTTGTCCACCACATGAATACTTTTTTTCCCCTGGATTGCTCTGCAGTCCACTGAAGGAAGAGAGCATTTCTAAAAGGTGATCTTGCACCTCAGCCACCCCTGCATTTCACCTTGCATCTGCATCCCAAAAGTCATTGTGACAAGGTGGTGCAGGCATGCTCTGTACTGTGTCTGCTCCTGTTAAGACTTGCATCAGGAAGTGAATACTTTTGTGACAGAGATTTCTGCAGCAATGGAACAATCTTGATACAGTTCCTTCCCTGTACCTTCCTACAGTACTTACATAAGTAAAATCTTGCACTTAGTCCATTGTATCATATATTGTTGCAATCTCAGAAAGGGAAATTTCTGAGATTTCAGAAAGTTCAACAGTTTTATTTAAACTCCCAAGTTTTTCCTAATATCGCATTCATCCCTGCTGCCACAGTGTTCAGTGTGCTTTTGTTGGTTCCTGTATGATAATAGCCAAGCTGACAGCTTCACCATCTTAACTCAAGCTGACAGCTTCACTATCTTAACTATAACATTTTAAAGGTGAGATGGAACTACCTCACCTTGTTCAGTGCCTCAGTTTCAGGATTAACTCAGCCAATCTAGAATTCCATACCTGGATGAACCTACCAAACTTCTCTGCCATTCCTAGAATTATATGGAGGCAGCATTGACAGAACTTCCTATAGGTTTGGAACTATATCAAGCTTCATCCAGCACCTCCAAAGCAGTCTTGCACAACTGCAGTTTGTTCAAGCACATCATCCTCTCTGTGGTGTTTGGCATTCATGCTAAGCAAACACCCTCTAACATCTCACAGTGATTTGAAGCCACTAGAATGGTATGAAATGTTTCAACCAGCTGTACAAGGGTGGTTTTTCTTCAGCTTCTCTCTACCAAAACATGGGTGATAGACAGCTTCTTAGGGGAATGTAAATCTGTGAATTTTCAGGGATATGTAGCATTTTGTGGCTTGGACTGATACAGAAATTCTGTGTAATGTTTCAGAGATTGATTCAGGGAGTTGAGCCAAGTTATGGCTCGTTGTGGTGACCAGGTGCTACATCAACTACTTCAGCTGTGGAACTGGCACATTCACCCCACAATTATCCCTTTGTAGTTCTTCTTGTAGCTCCACCAACTGCTCTTGCAAATCAGAGGATATGCATGGATTATTAAACCACAGCTCAGTAGGCAAAGCCTGTATTGGGCATGAAGTTTGCAGGCATGGTATCAGCTGGCTGTGGGTTTGTGTAGTGCAGTCAAGAGCAGCACGTGTGAGGCTCTCCACCACTAAAAGTTTTCTTCCTGCTAGATATTTCCTTCTGCTGTGCGGCTTGATCCTGAACTCCACAGTATTTCTGAGGCATTAGAAACTCAGAAAACATAATAGCAACATCTTAATTTGTTTCAGTCTAATTGGAGTAATTTTTACAGTCTAAGCCTGATTATAAGAGTATTTGTTTCCCTCAGTCTGAAGAAGATGGATTATTTTGCATCCAGATCCTCATACTTTGCTGCAGGACTGTTGGTGGGAGCAAAATGACTTTCTTGTCCATAAGTTGATCAAGAGAGGTTAACAGCTCAACCTCACACATTAGTGTTGCTGAAGGGGAAAACATCTGTCTTTGGTGTAAATTCTGCTATTTTGAATGATTTCCTGGTAAAATACACTTGGAATCAATTTCCTGTTTTCCTACCAAAGCAATGCAGCTTTCTTCTCCAATATTACTGTGGAGTTTGTGCAAACACTTTTCAGTACAGGGACAAAGTTTGTTCTTTTGATTAGGTTTTGATTTTGGTATGTCTGCCCAGTTAAATAAGTGATACCTAAGGGATCTTAATGTGGTTGTGAATAATAATTCTCCCACATTTGACACCCTAGGATTATGTTTATTATTGTGCAGATGATTTTTTCACCTGATACAGGTGATACAGGGTCAGAGGGAAGGGTTTGAAGATGCACCTCTGCATACCGTATTTGTACAGATTGGAGCCAATCCCAGGTTTTTCCTTGAGTGGTTACAGCTCCCCGTTTGTAAGAATTATGTATTTACCAGACAGATTGCACACCTTGATTGTTTGTGGAGCCCTAAGCTTAAAGATCTTTTGATCTTACTTCTCTGAAAAACTTAATAGAATTTGCTAAGAATGAACGAGTGAGGTATTTATAGTAAAAATTGGTATTACTCCCTGGCTTTCACTTGAGCTCAGGGCATTCCCCTTTCAGGCACGGGTAATGCTGCCAAGATCTCTTTTCACATGTTTATGCAGCATGTGCTCGAGGTTCAGTGATACTTTATTCTGATTCCATGAAAGGGTAATGGTTTGTTTGCCCGCCCCGTGCTGTGGCCGTCGTGTCAGCCCCATCCCAGAACACATCGCTCCAGGGCGAGCCCCTGCTCATCAATCACCCAGAGTGGCAGAAAGGGGGACAAGCAGTCAAAGATAAAATTTCTGCTCTGTGATAAATGACATTGCTTGAACTGTAGTTCATACATATTCAATGACATTCTCAGACTCATACTCCAGCAGAGACCTAAACAATTTGGATTACCTGCTGTTGTGGCTGGAGTCTTTCACTTTTTTTGCCTTTATCATAAAGACACCCAGATCACACAAGCCTCATTCTGCATGACACAGCTTTTAGAAGCACTCTCATCTGGGTTTGGGGAAAGTAGGGACACTCACTCACCAAGGGGGGAATGTGTGTGTGTTTGTGTGTTTGTGGGTGTGTGTGCATGTATGTGTGTGTGTGTAGCCCATCTGCAAAAACTGCAAAAAGCCTGATATCCAGTGTTACAGAGATGCTCATATGCCTGAAAATAAAGTTCAATTTCGCATCTTACCTCAGACACTTGGATTTGAAACCATCAACTTTACCAAGCTGGCATTTCAAGTTTTCGTCACAAATGAAATTCTTTTATGCATCATAAATCTTGGGGGCTTTTATGGTCCTTTCTTAGAACTTCTACAATTTGAAGGCTTTATGCTGTCATCACTATTCCAGTTTGAAATATCTACAGATCACAAATTTACATGTGAAGGGACTGTAAAATTTATGGTAAATCTGCCTGTGTGAGATGAGTGAACAACATAAAACCCATGGGAAATAAAGTCTTCAAATTGGGAATATTTTTCCCTTGGGGAGAATCTTAGGTACGAGAGAAATTAGCTCTGACATAATTGTTTCCCTCAGGGACCCTGATAAGTGTATTTTTGCAATATTTATGCTCAGTGGGTATTCAGTATATAAGAGATGCAGTGTATTTGAGTTTCAAAAGTTCATAAAACTTTCACAGAAGCAATTTAAAGCTACAAGGGATGTTAAATTAGGGCTAAATTTACTCCCTTTGAAATTGTTGCAAACATCGTGCTTGCTTTAGCAGGAGACAGGTTGCTTCTATATTAAGTAATAAAGTATTCTTTTAGTCAGAGTCTCTTAAAATGCTAATTACTCAATCCAAAGTATTTGTCAGCAACACCTAATTTTTCTTAATATTATTATACTGCTTATTCACATGATTAATAACTGAGCTATTTTTCTCTTTTTTTGGTACAGTCCTAACAGCAAAGTCCACTAGAATTTTGAGTAAATTAGTAGTTTAGGACCCCATTCTGGCCACAGTCCTCATGATCCATCATAGACACAAAACAGCAAAAAAACAGGGTTAAACATTATGTTAAAAATTCTGGAGCTGTGGAGGACTGTAACTTTACATGATTCAACCTGTGCTGTGATAAACTGTATATTCAAGTACCCCATGTCTTGTCTGTGGACACTGGTGTTTAGTGTGTGTTAATGAATCTTGTGTCTTGCAGCGTTTATTCAGGACACCAGTCTATTCTGATTCCTCCCTCAGAGCTGGAGACCAATCCTGCCCTGTGGCTTCTTGCAGTGAGTCAGTACAAAGTGAGAGACACTTTTTGTTCCTATTCAGTCATGGAGCTCTGTACTAAGGGACTCGGGTCGCAAACAGAGTCACTGAAGGTGAGTGGTTCTGCTGTCCTGCACGCCCTGCCGCCTGCATGGTGGGCTTTGGGAGCCTTGGACACTCTGCTGAATGTCTGCTGGGAGCAAAAAATCATCAGAGGGCACAGGCAGCTTCCACAGAACCCACGTTACTCCTTGCCAAAGGCTGTGTATCAATACCAGTCATTCTTCACATCACAGGGCTATTAAACATCAAAGAAAGGCTTTTATTTACCTAAGCTTTCTGATGTGTGTTGCACCCTGTGTTGATAGGCAAGTGTTGGAAAACAGAGGTGTAAATGTCCAAGAGGTTCAAGGAGTATTACATTATATAGTGTGTTTTATGAATACCCTGATTATATGAAGTACTAGTTTGGTTTGACCCCTATAGGTAAATAATCACATGCTTAAAAGTGTGGTGTTGTTTTAGCTAGATGGTCCTCACTGTATGGAGAAGAGGGTGTATCTGCCTTTTCCCCCTAGAATTAAAAGCCAGGTAGCCAGTTAAATATCTGGAATTTCCCATCTGCTACTGAAATAAATTGAATCTTGAGATGCTGATATTTATGATGTCTCCAGCCTTTACCATCCTCACTTAATGATTTCCTAATCAGGTTTTCCAAGTCTAGACATTGCTTCCTGTTTGCTGTTATTCACTGTCGTCTGAATTAATTTGGGGAAATAGCATTCCCTCCCTTTAGAATTAGCATGCCCATCATTTCCTATGTGCTAATGTTGAGGTGACAAGCAAGTATGTGCTTCTTCAGCTATTAGAGTGTCATCTGGCCATCCGGCCTCCAGGAAAAATGGAAACTGATACCTTAGCCTCTGTTCCACTGTTCTTCTTGAATCATATTACCTGCATAATACACTTAAGAACTTCTGTTTTGCATTAAATCTGCCCATTTGTGGCCTTTGTTACATTCTGACTTCTTTCTAGGCAAGGGGACTGGACCTTTCACGTGTACGGACATGTGTAGTAGTGGCTGAAGAACGACCTCGGATAGCTCTTACTCAGTCATTTTCAAAGTTATTTAAAGACCTGGGTCTCCATCCACGGGCTGTCAGCACATCACTTGGCTGCAGAGTTAACCTGGCAATATGTTTGCAGGTAAGATTTTTCACTCCTTGAGCTCAACACTGTTTAAGGAAATGGTTTTCAGTAAGAAACGTTCATTGTATTTCCTTTGGCTATTTGGTTGTAGACCTACTAAGAAAATGCATGTGGTACTTAATGTTCTTGCATACACAGGTAGTAAATTTCTGTTACTTTGTCAACAACTCATCCCTCTCATGTTGCAATCATAGCATTTATTCTGCCCATGAATACAGTAATTCAGAAAAGCACCTGACAGTGACAGAACTGTGTACTCCAGAGCCACTATGTAATCATGTCATGTAAATGACAATTTCCAAGTGTTTATTTCAATGTGTTACAGGATAGATTCCTTCTCTTTGTAAAATACTTCCAACCATTACTTGTTTAACTAGATAGGTATTTTCTTCACACGAGGAAAATTATTTTGCTATTTCTCTTCTGTTTTGATCTTCTAATCAGAAGAAAAGTCCCAAGGATAATACAGGATGTAACATTAATTCTCCAGGAATCTTTACTGTCATGATTTTAATGGAGCACTGTAGCTATCTGGTTTGAATTTCTGAATAGTTTCATCTAGTTTTTCAACCAGTGATAAGTATAACAAGCAAATAGTTTTTGGTTGATCTAGAGTATAGTATTTTATCTTTGAGGACATTATGTGATAAAAGTTAACTTGGCTTTTTTAGGGTGTTCCATTTTTAATTAATTTTGCCTTATTTCCAGTTTAAATTCATCTGGCATTACATCCAGACATTTTTTTATTCTAGAATAAGAATCTCATTTCTGTCATGCATCTAATACACATCTTTACTTTGATAAATAAAGAATCTTAATACATGCTTTCCTGATCTTTGTCTCATTTTTGTGACTCTTGATCTCTTTCTGTCCTTCCAAATCTGGTTTCAGAGTTGCACATATTATCCCTGTAATAATACCATAGGTGTCCTACTCAGGTGCAATATGTTTTCGAATTTAATAACCTTTTAAATACTAAAAGAATCATCTTCTGCATTGCAGCTGCTCTGGCTGGGAAGTTCCATATCCATTTGGTCATGTGCCATGTCTCTAACCTCTCAAAGTCACTGTGTCCTCAGTAGGACTTGCCTGTACTCTGTGTGGTCCATCCTGCATTTCAAATCTGGCAGTTACCCCTGGTTTACGTGAAGGATTTCTCATGAAGGTCACATGGATACCTGCTTCAGTGTGGAAGTCAGAACAAATCTTCTCAGTGATGCTGCAAACAAGCATCTGTCATTCCTTTTCTGATTGTCCATATAAATATTTTTTAATCAAAACTCACAAATTGAGATTATGGGTTCTGCACAAAGCAGTATGTCTGTGCCTGCTTTAGCCTCTTGCCCTTTTCAATGTTGCCAGGATATGAATACAAGGAGGTGTGCCACACCTCCAATACTGCTTGCTTTCTCTCTGACTGCAGCAGAGTATCCCTACAGCCTGGGGTGTCTTGAATTATTACTGTCAAGCATATGACAAGGCAAAGCTGAGCAGGGTTAAAAGTCATTCTGTTGCCCAGAGGTAGAGTTCTTTGGTTTGCCATTCTGTAATTGCTACCATAAATATTCTCCAGGAATAAAAAACTTTTAGAAAGAATGGGAAGCAGGGAAGTGAAGACATAACTTCATTGGAAACAGATCAGGATGGGGCCTGTCAGCTCTCCCCTGCAGCTGCTGTGAAGCTGCTTCTGAAAGACAACACAACTTCTCTGGCTTCTGGTCCTTGGAGAGACCAGACATGAAGGATGCTTTAGATTACAAGGGTAAATTTTTAGCTGCAGAAGTTTGCTTGCCACTAATGAAAATCTCCATTTTAGACGTGCACTGATCTCTGGATGGTTCATGGTGGTTGCTTCACTTAAAAGTCCTTAATTCAGGACAAATAATAAATCAGGAGATAACACTAAGCAGCAGTAAGCCAGGTGCAGTACCAAAGTGTGGCCTGTTGGAAGTAACACTGTGCTTGTTCTGCCTGGGATTTAATGTTTTTCATAGTTGCCTGTGTGGAGCCGTGTTTTCTGTTTGAGACTGAACAGTGTTGGGAGCACACCAGTTGCTGGGCTCTTGCTGACCAGTCCTGCACATCATCAGGGGTGTCCCCACTTCTCTTTGTGCCCCCTGCACCATCATCCCACTGCCCTCCAGCAAGCAGGCTGGAGGAGAAAGAAGCTTGGAAGGGACACAGCCAGGAAAGCTGTCCCCAGCTGACCTGGGATATCCCACACCACATTATGTCAGCATTAAAGCAAAAGGGTGATTGGTTTTTCCAAAGTAGCTATTGCTCAGAGACTGGCTGGACATTGTTCTGCTCAAGGGAGGTGATGAGTGATTGCTTTTGCATCACTTGGGCTTTTCTCTTTCCTTCTCTCATTAAACTGTCTTCATCTTGACCTGTGGATTTTCTCACTTTTGCTTTTCCTATGCTTTCCCTGTCCCACAGGGAGCTGGGTGGGTCCTGAGCTGCTGGCTGGGTCAACCCACTGCAAACATGCAGGAAAGCTGATTACACTCAGAGAAACTGGAAGTCCTAATCAGCATGGAGTTAGGCTGGATTATGGCTTGACTACATATATCTGCCTTTTGATTGTGTTAACTCCTTAGCTGAAGATTGCTTCTTAGATAGTTCTCTATAGAAATTCTTGAAAGAGTTGTTGAATCAAACTGTAAAAGTGGCTTAATCTCTGAAGGAATATTGTTAATGATAGTGCCTATGGATTTAGGAACAGCACAGAATGAGAGCCTTGAGTGTGATGGTTAAACAGCCTGGCTGATTGTATAGCTTAGTGTCAGGCTTTGTTGAGTTCTACTGAGATGTGGCATCTCAGTTCACAGGACAAGCTAAAAGCCAAACCCTGTCTAAAGAGTGGTGTGGCTGGAATGGAGGAAAGCCACTTCAGGAAAGGCAACATTGTCCTCCCAAGCAGAATTGTTTTTGAAGCATTTGAGCTGAGGCTTGTTTGGCAAGTTTTAAAGGTGTTTGAAAAATTACTAAAGGTTTTACTTGCCAGCATCCCCACAAAACATGTCATCTTGGTGGAGAATATAAAGATAGAGACTCGTGTGTTTTGAAGCATCTGGCAGTAGACATTGCCAGGGACTGGATACTGAAATAGATTGAATGCTCTGGAATACTGTCTGGAAGTTTATGGTTAGTGGTATTTCAGCATAGCTTGTGGGCTATTCTGTTTTCTCAGCTGAGGAACAAATTAAATTTTAATCCTTCATCTACAATATTCCTGCAATTAGTATTGTCTCCAATATGTTCCAGAAATAGGTTATGATTTCTGGATTCTTCACACTGCATAACACTACTTCTCAAGATATCTGAGTCAATAGCATCTGTCTTTGCCTTTTTTCTTCAAAGTTATGTCATCTATGAGATCAGCACGTGGTTCCTGGAACCCCATCTTCCACAGGGATAATGGTGATCCAGCCTGTTCTGCAGTGTTTCTAAAATATGTATCTACTGATCACCTTATAAACATATCTCAGTATTCTGCTACTGACCCTTACCAGCAATAAAAGCCTATCCAGGTTTCTTCTCTGTGGGATATCTGTAATACAACTTGGATATTATCTTTGACACATCCTTAATTTCCAATTTTGTGGACAAATCCAAGACTCAAACTTTTAAAGGGAAAGGTATCCTGATTTTTCTGGAAAGCTTTTACAGTTCACCTCTCCAAAAAGGAGAGGAGGAAGGTGTATATGTACATGTGTGTGTCTGTGTGTCTGTGTGAGTCTGCATCTCTGTGTGTGTATAGCAGAATTTAACATTTTATTAAAGATTACCTTGAAAAGGAAATTAATGTGATAATCTTTTTGGTACAAAAGAGTTTTAGCCTACCAAATTATCTTAATTTCCAGGTTGTGATCACTGACAGACTAATGCATTGTCATTTGTATTCATTTCCTTTCAAACTGAGAGCAAATTTAGTATGTTTCCTTTGATGTAGTCATTTTGGACTAGATTTCTAGAGATGTGCTTTTGAAAATAAATCATTCTCTCCATCTTTAGGCACTTAAATACTTTTAATATCTGACCTTTTGTAGCTGTATAGTCACAGACAATGGTCCAGGGATTAGTGAGATGAAAAAATTGCATCTAGCATATTTTAATTCTCATTAACTAGCATCTTAGCATTCAAGAGAGAAAAATAGATATGAAAAGTAGCTGGTTTCTTACAACAGCACAGATGGTTCTCTAGGATTTTAGCTGATTTCCATTTAAACACTTGGAATAAATATTTTCATTTTATTCAACATGCTACTCAATTTCAGTTAAGAGAAAGCTTCTAGAAGTTGTTAATTTTCCTTATTTAACCCTGAAAATGTACTAACAAATCTGTCCAAGCTAAGGAGAGCAGGCTTCATCTTGCTTCTCTTCTATCTCTTCTAACTGAGACTTAAGGGTTAAGTGAGTTATACCATACCAGTCAGTGGAATCTCAGAAATACTTCAAGAGACATCTCAGGTGTCCATCTGGGGATGGGATCCATCACCATCAGGAGATCCTTCCTACCTTATACTGCACACTTTCTTCTTTAATGGCTGAAGTTACATGAAATGTACCCTTTCCTCACTGTCTAGCAAAGGAATCTTTGTTACTCAGCTTAGGGCATAAAGTTAATATTTCTTTTTACTGAGTGATAGATCACACTCTCTGAGGATCTTCCATATTAAAAGTAATAAAGTGTAGGTGTGCAAAGAGTGCCACAGGAGACCATGCACTGTGTCAGAGGTATGATTCACACATAGCAATGTACTGCAGCCCTGGGTGAGCTCCCTCAGATTCTGTTTTCCCACCTTTTCCATGAGTCATGCCATGAAATTATTTTCACAGCTCCAGCCGCTGTGCTAGCGTGGGTGACATTGCCAAGTGCACACCACCAATTCCTTTTCTGAGCATGGCTAGAACAGAAACACACTCAGAGTAAACACTGAGGCCACATCCTTAGGTTAAATAAAACCCAAAACACCAGTTATTTTTAAATTCTTAGGATTTCTGATAGCCTCGTTCCTGGTTTTTAATTCTGGATAGGGAAGTAGGGGAGAACATGCAGCTTTGCCTTTGACTTGAGTGGAAATTAGGTATGCACTGACTCTTGCCACATGGTCAGCCCTACAACTGACTTTTTGGGATGGTCCTTCAAGCAATTTTGACCTGCAGTGTTTTCCCAGAGAATAAAAGCTTGGCATATTCCTGAGATTTGATTGGACCAGAGATGGTTCACCAGTGGCCGCCTGTGAATGGGCAAAGATTTATTTGGTCCAAGAGATGTGACTTATGATCTACCCATTTTCAGATAGAAAATTCTGTATGTCCCATTTTTTTTCGTGAACATTACTAGGCATGTCCTAAGTAAATATCAGATACTCCAGAAGTTGAATTGTTTTTTTTCTCCTGTTACCAGCATAACAGATGTTCTCTACCTCTGTCTCTCAAAATAAGTGTGCACAGACAAATTGAGTCAGTCATTCTGGTCTTGGCTTAGGCTCTGCTTCCTTTGAAATACTTTTCAGAGAATTCCAGCTGCAACTGGCCACAGGGACATTGCTGATAATTCAGCTGCTGTTTCTCAAGACATTCTGTAGTTAAAAGCCATATGAGACTTTGGTACTCTCAAAGTCCTTTCTGCACCTGCAGTATAGTCACAGGCAATGAATTACATAACTGCTGGATTTCAGTAATTCTGCTTTCTTGCTGGATTATTAGTAGCACCATTTTGGGGCATCAACGCAATAAGCAGATTCCATGTTCCTTTGCATCCAGAATAAACCTGTCTTAAGGTGCTGCTGTGGCAGCTTCTGCAGTCTTTGACTCTGCTGGCATCCAGAAGTCTGGTGAGAGGAATGTGGGATGCCAGTGCTTTCAGAGCTGTTTGTTTTCACAAGTTGTAGGGCAAATCCCACAGCAGCCATCTGGTGTTAGATACTCCATGTGATAGTAGTGCCTTAGGACTAGTCACCACTGAGGATTTTTTGTCTCTTTGCTGAGTTATCAGTCATGGTGGAGAACTGATGGGTTTTTATCAGCTTGTAGTTTTACTGTTCTTTATATGTGTTACACTATTTACCATAACAAATAGGAATGAAGATTTATCGGGCTCTGAAGTTACTCCATTTATTTATGATCTTCCAGTAGTTAGATTATGCACCAAGTCTTGATTTTATTTCACTTTAGGATCAGGTTAATCTGTATGCAAGAAAGTGTAAGTATTTTTCTCTGTTGTATACTAATTTTTTTTTTTTTTTCAAAAAGAGAGCTTACTTTTGATTTCCAGAGGACATCACTTAGAAACTTCTGTTACTAGTAAAATGGCAGACCTGGAATTCTCAATGGAATAAAGTGCATTAAAATAGGAGGGCCATAATGTTTAATGACTTCAAAACCAAAAACAATAACTAAAGAAAAATCAATATGCTAGGCATGTGTTTTCCACTAACAACATTGTCTGTAGTGTCCTAAAACCATTTAAGTCTGTTTGTCCAAGGTTAGCAGTCTACAGCTGTCTCTTCTGTTGCTCTACTAAAATGTTGACACCTCATTTTTTACTTTTTTTAACCTTTAATGGTATAATGGTTAATTTGTAAAATTCCTGTATTTGACATTGTTTTTCTTTTTATTTTACTCCCTGCTTTTTGCATTCTCCTCTTTTTTTTTTTATCCCACCCTTCATTCCCATTTTTTATTATTATTTTCGTCTTGTGTTACCTTCTTTCCTTCTCTCCCTTATCCCTGCTATTCCTGCTGCTATAGCCTCACAGGCTGGGGAAGCTGGCCGAGCAGGTAGGGGATTTTCATGTTCCCTCAATACCCACCTATCAGCTTCCAACAGTGGGACAGACTAGAAATTGAGTCTGGAGATTTGGGGATTTTCAAATCCTTCCATAAAATTATAAAGAAGTCCAGTATAGCTTTATCTGGATGCAGGTTTCATCAAATATTAGATGGCCATTGTAACTATTTCATTCATGCTGAAAATAATAAATACCATAGTGATTGTCTTTTTCAAACTTGACTGTTTCCATTATTTTATAAATCAAATCAGCTTTACTTTATTTTTAAAGATAACCAACTTTTCCTTGGTTTTGTTTTTTTCTTTTCAACATTGCATATATTTCAAATAAGTTCTCCACTCAGCACTAGTCTGTTACACTGCTGAGTTTACCAGTAGACTGAGAATCGTGTTGTTAATAGCTAGAGAGGATATTGTACCTTGTATTGTGTATAACAAGCTAAAGAGGCTAACATGCATGTGCAGCTCTATTACTCCTGTTCTCCTCTGGTGGTGGGTGATGATCAGTACCTGTTCAGTAAGTATCAATTGGTAGTGGTAACACTTTTACCCTGTAGATACAAAAATTAGCTATTTGTGGGCCTGGGTAGCAACTTTTAGTTGCAAAAAAATTGTGGAACAATCAGCCAGCATTGCAGAAATGTAAAATTTAGCCCTAGACATCCCTAATGTGAAGAATTATGCTCTACGGTGTATCTCCAATGGGACAGAAATTACTAGGAGCTCATGTTGCCTGCAGGTTTAAATAGTCGACATCTAAATAACTGGTAAAGGAGTTTGTGCATCTGGAGTTTACCAGGTCTAGTAGAATTCCTCTGCTGAAAAGAAAATTTCCTATGTGCCAGGGTTCCAGAATGAAGTTGTGCTTTCCTTTTATCTTTGTGCTTAGCTGTAGCATGAGGTCTGCAGCAGAGAAGAGAACCCTAGCCTGGAGCATTGAGAATTCACATGATGTTCAGTGATGATGAGTTTGAAGTTTTGGATAAGGGCAGATCATAGCAGGCTGCAAAATTGCAGAAAAGCTGTGGGTGGAAAGGCCCAAAGACTGCATCATCTCTGCATGAAAGGAAACTAAAATTAGTCTGCCTCTTTTCAAGTAACTAAATATTGTGACATAAAGCAAGGGTTTAAATTATGCAGTGGAAGACTGAAAAGGATCAGAGTAATTGCTTAACAGACCTTCAGTCCAGATTGGTTCATGTCATGCGTGCTACCTTTACTATCTTTAGCTTCAAGTATATTCTCTGTTGCATGTATGGAAGACTCTCAGTAAACTGCTTCACATTCCTGACCATGTGCTTCTGCCATTAAACTGTGTCTCCTCAGCAGTTTCCGCCTTCCTTTATACGGCAAAATGTGTTTAACATTTTTTGTATGTATCCATGTGCTGATTCCTTGGCCTTTTTGTAGCAAATAAAACCTCTGTTGACATGTGTTGGTTAAGTAGTCTGACTGCTTGATGTTTTTCTGAACTCCAAGGTGACAAGTACCTGATGGTAGGTATATTTCCAGTGCTTGTTCTGATTCTGTAAAGCTGAGCTTTGGTTGATGAACACCTTAAATAAAACTTGTCATTTGATTAGCATAATTAGCACTGAAATGAATGTTTGGTTATTTGGGGGGTAAACCTCTTTTTTCCTCCCAGCCCTCAGGTTCTGATTAGCTCATGTTGTTGTTTACAGGGAACATCTGGACCAGATCCCACCACAGTGTATGTTGATATGAGGGCACTGAGGCATGACAGGTCGGAACCACCTTTTTCTTTTTCTCTTATATGCACAATTAACAGAGTTTCTTGCAAGAAAGCTGCTTACAGCACACCTCATGGACCCTGGAAACCTCATAAATAATTTGTGTTGACTCCTACCAGCAAGCAAACACAGACATTTATATTGATTAATTAATTTTACCACTGATAAAACTGAGGAATCTGACATCACTACTGCATGACTAACAAGATTCCTTGCCTTTATTGCCATCAGGATTTCATGACATTTGTATTCAGGTGATGCAGCCTAGCCAGTCCCTATGGACTGGAGACTATGAGGGGATGGATTATTTGCTTCAGCCACTGTGAGCAACCACATTCTGTAATTGTGGGTATTTTTCAGTTCCATCTTGAGTATTAGATATGTATAACTGAGTGAGAAATAAAATTTATCACTTAGTAGTTGGAGGCAGGCTTGAGGTTTCAGGTGTGATTTTAAAAAGTACCCATGCACATATATTTCAGTTTTCCAATACTCTGGTCATGAGTCTCTTTACAGAACTGTAATAAACCAAGACATTTTCTATGAACTCTGGAAAAGGTGAACATTTAATTAACAGCCCTGGTTCCCTTAAAAATAATTATCTAAATAGAGAGTTTCTTTGTTCTTTTCTTTCATCCTTCTTAAAAGCTTAACAGAGAATTTGTCCCCCAATTTTGGCTCTATCAAAGTGACCAGTTCAGCTTGCACAGTACAAACCTCAGGCCCAAATTACCCACTGGATAGTTGGGTCAGATAGACATGTAGGTATTTTCTTGTTGCACAAGGAGTTTGGCAGGTAGAAGAAAGGAGCTGCATGATGTTTGACTCATTATTTCTTTATTCCTTTTGCACACAGTGGTTTCAATAATAACACTTACATTTGATCTGTCCTTTGGAACGCTACTGTCTGCATAACCCAGCCACAGAAATTTGGTGTTCCTGGCCCAGCAATTGCAGTAGTGTGGAGACAGAGTCCACAATCATACTCAACCCAGAAAAGAAAAAAGGTCTTTTCTATAGAGAGAGACCGTAACAGTCACAGTCAGAAAAAGTTATAAATAATAAAAAATTATGTTTACAGAGAGGAATTAAGATTTACTGTTCATAAAAGTTGCATAAACCATGGGTATACTATTTCCCTGCCTTAGCATGTCATTGAGAAGTAGGCATCATTATCAAGATTGGGCTTTGCAGTGTGATAATTTATATTTAGTGACTAGTTCTACAGAACATGAAAGATGATCTTTAGAGCTGGTTCTCATATTGTGGTAATGTAGATTTTAATTTGATGGTTTAAAGCTCTGCCTCATTTACCCAATCCTGCAGAATTTAGAATTAGATTAGTGGGTCATAAATTAAGGGAGAAAACAACTCTATTTGACATAGTCTCTTCAGACTTGCTGTTTCTAACCATTTTAGTGGAACTGAATGTCCCTGTCACTTAGCAGTATCTGAAAGATCCCTGTAAATATCTGTGAGACCATAGAGTAGCAACCCACAGAGTCTTTGCAGGCCAGCCAGTCCCCCAAGAATATGAACATTTTACACTGTACACTTAATGTGAGAAAATGTTTTTCATAATTTGTATTTTAGAAGATATTTTTCAGGGTCTGAAACAGACTGAACATATTTTTTTTCCAGTGATAAAAAATGGTATGACAACACTCTAGTTGCTTCAAAAACCAGCTGTAGTTCATCTCTTTGAGATTATTCAAATCCTGTTCACATCCTTAAAAATTAATAATCAGTTTTAATACAAGTATTTCAAGATCATCCAGTAATTACGTGCTGCACACTTTACAGCTTATGAAAATGTCATTTTCTTGTAGGTGCTTAGGTCAAAATACTGTGCTAGGTACAATCTGTGTGGACATCTAGGGGTGGTTATTCAACCAAACTAGATGTTTCTTTCCTTCCAGCTCTCCCTGGGTGTGGATGTTTCTTAGGTCAGGGTGGAGGTTTTTGTGTGTGTCCCTGAGTGGTTTTGAGCTAACAGCCTATTGGTTTGGCTGCTGGGACTCTGGCCATAGTACTGGGCTCACCTGGAGGTTCAGGAAACTTGTGCCAAGGGGTGTGAGCACTTGGTCAGTGATGGAGTCAGTTCTGACACTGGAAAAAGGCTTGACTGCCTGGCTGTGAGCACCTAGTGCAGTTCTAGGTGCTCCAGCTTCTCAGGTAGTATCTCACATGGAGTCACGTATTTGTTAGCCCTGAGGAGTGTCCCAGGCACCCCAAGCTGTCTCCAATGGCATTAGACACCTATTTTTGGAATCTGAGTAGCACAAAAAGCAAGAATATGCAGCTCTGACTTGCTGGTGGTGACAGGATGTCAGTGTCATTGGTACTGGGCATTTTACTGATTTTCTACAAATCAGGGTCCTCAGGATGGCCTGAGGAAAGAGTGAGCAAAGACAGGCAAGTCCCACACAGGCTTTTAATAAAAACAGGAGACTCCTGAGTTATCTTCCAGGTGGATGATGTGCCCCTGCAGTGCAGAGCAGTGCAGTTTGCAGAGATTGCAGAGGTTAACTCCTGTCCAAAGAACAGAGTAGGTGGATTAATGCTGCACAGCACAGCACAGAGCTCCTGGCTGCTGCCTCCTTGGGCAGCTCAGGCCATGGCCGTGTGCCCAGGGACATCCTTGGGGGGGACAGGCAGCAGAGCCCTGGGCAGGAGCACCCAGCCAGGTCATTGCTGCATTTCTCTGCCTCTGGGAAAGCAATTTTATTCCCCCTCCCCTGCAAAAGGGGAAAGTAAATTGAATAAATATAAAATATATATATATATATATATATATATATATATATTTATGTATGTGTATATATATATTCTTGTCCTGCTTCTAAAGGCCTGGTTATAAGATTGTTCCATCAAATTTTTGACCAGTCATGCTCTCCTCAGAAAGCTTTTCAGGTGGTTAAGCACAAGATGCCTAAATATGCTAAAAGCTGAGATGTGTTTGGAAGATAAAAAAGTGAGAGAGTGAGAGGGCTTTTTCTCATCATGCCATAACACCATATACTTGAAAGATGGTGGCTTTTATGACATTTGCAGCCTTTTATACCAGTAAAGATGCAAATTTGAAGCCCAAGTATCCCTTGTGGCTAATCCCTACAATACCTATTGTTCTAAACATGTATATATGTTTTAAAAATGTCCAGAAAAAAACACATTTCTGATATTAAAATAAAAATTTCCCAGCTTCTTCATCCTTAGCAGCAGCTTAGTTTTTGGTAGAAAAACTATTTATTGGCAAAACAAGTCAATTTATCAAACAGAATAAACCAAAATAAATCTTTCTTTCCCATCAACAGGGCAAAATATTTTCCAGTGTTTTGCAGCAGATCAGGCTAGATTCTCCAATGGTTCAGTTATATTTGTAAACATCCTAAACCATATTTTTTTGACTCATTCAAAGCTGTTTTCAAAATATTACTCTTTTAATCTGATAATGCATACTTTGAAATTACCTTGAATTTGAAACTAGCAGGTATGAAATAGAAATAAAATTACATAAAAAATATTGAAATATTTTGACTGCTTTGAATTGTTTATTAAATTTTCAACATAGAATATCTGGGTATCTGTACCTTTCATATTCTAAATGTTTTATAGAGAATTTCCTCAGAAATTTTAAATAGTGAGCTGAAGGATCCATCTGGTGACAGCTGAGGGAGATCACTGATCTTCTCCTAAAGCTGAAACTTCATGCAAATCCTGTAAAGATAAATATCCCCTTGCATTCTAATATTCTTTTCTATATCAAAAGCTTATCCATTAAAAAAATGAAAACCACTGTTCTGCCCTAAGTGGAGCAAGGAGTGATCTACTTTGATATTGAAGTTTATTTTTTAAAAGATAAGAAAAGTAAAAGGAAACATATTTATTGCAATCTGTCTACCCCCAAAAGCAGATAAAAATGTCACCAGCCTTCTTGTTCCGTAGCAGCTAGTGACAACTTATGAGCTTTGATGTAGTGGAGGCTTAGAGTCCTAGGGGGAGAGAGTCACTAACCTAGTCAAAAATGTATTGATGAAGATTTAGATACCATTTTGCATGCATTTGTCATAGACAGTCCCCCCTTATTTTGACTACAAATTGTATTTATACAAATTGTATTATTGAACTGCATTGACATTTTGTGTCAAACTGGGCAAGAATGAAGACTTTTAGCCAGTGCTGGTAAACACTGTTTTCTATTTTATTTGATACCATCTCTGCATTTCACACATGCAGACATCCTTTCCCATCATGTCTTAGCCTGTCTTCAAACTTCAGTATACCCTTTGGTGAAATAATAGGTGCATTAAATGATCTTTTAAATTATTCAGTTTCATCTAGTTAAGTCTGTAGGGTAATAAAGATGGAAAAAATAATTTATTAAATGGTTTGGTGATTTACTAGAGTTCCTTTTGAACTACATGTAATGGTGAGCTGCTGGGATGGACAGACATGGTGAGGCAGCTGGCACCAAAGAGGGACTTAAATCCAGGTGTGGGATATTGCCAAACAGACCAGAATCACAAAGATGTATTTAAGTTATTAATTTTTTAGTCTGGCTATTAGTGAATTTGTGGCTTGTGATATGCATAGTCTTTCATTGAAATGCACCCACTCCATCATTAGGACAATTATTTTACCCTGATCACCCTCTTTATTAAACAAGCAGTTGTGGAGCTGTAACAAATAGGTGTCTTTTCCCATGTGGCCACTGACATCTTCTTGGAGTGATGCAAATTAATGTAGCTCTTAAAAACAAAATTACTTTGTATGTACTTAGTCTGTCACTAGCAGACTCGATTTCTTAGGAGGTCATTTGTGTGATGTACTAACAATAATAAGCAAGTCTTACTTTTTGTTTTGGATTCCAAGAGTATTCAGAACTTCCTTCAGACTTATTCAGACATTGTCTCCCTGACAAAGGTGTTTTCAGAGGATGGGAATTCTGGATCTCCTCAGAAAAGAAGGAAACACTTGTAGTGTTTCAAAGAAAAGAGAAAACAGTTACTTAGGATTTATTTTTATTGATTGCTTATAGACTGAGCCCAGTCTCAAATCCAGGCTCTGTCAAAAGGAATCAGTAAAGGCTTTGGCTTCATTTTAATATATTCCAGCATTTCAGACTTCATGCAGGAACAGAAACATAGCATTTTATTATGGCTGTCAATTGTTTATCCTTCTCCTCTGCGTTTTACTGAAACTTTCATGTTATTATACATTTTTTGGGGTAATACCAAACAGCAAAGCCACAGGAGCTTTTTCCCCTTATTCTCAAACACTTCTCCTCCCTCTACCTTGAAAAATACTTTTATTAAAGGGTTACCATACAAAAGAACTCCTTAGCTGAGTTCTTAGCTGAGCTATACCCACAGCTCTGTAGCACAGTCACTGTGTGGAGTGGAACCATTTTATATTCACACAGGAGGGGGAAGAGACAGGGGGAGATGTGTCAGAAAGAGACCTGCTAGTAGCAAGTGACAGTGAAATAGTTACCTTTTGTGAAAATTTAATTGATTAATCCTATTTGAAAGCCATTTGCCAATGGTAGCAAAAGAGCAACTTTGAGTAGTGCTCCCTTGATGCTGGGGGGGGGGAGCAGGGCTTTTCCAGCTCCTGCCATGGGTTACAGAGCCCAGTCACAGGTCAGAGAAAATCCCAGTCCTCAGCTGTTCACTGTGTGGAGTCCAAAGGGTGGTTAAAATCCATCACTACGCTCTGTGACACCCAGCCAGCATTTCCCTTGCATTGAGATTCTGCAGGCAGAGGGTATGAATTGTTTTGAGATGTAAAGTTCCACCTTCCTGGTGAACTTTTCATAACAGAGACCTCCCACATCATTGTCTTCAGGGTGCTTTAGACACAATAAGATCATTTTGCAAATGGAGTTGTCAAGTGCTACCTCCAGCAGTGCCATTCCTGTCACCCTGAGCTTCAGGGACATTCTCATATGCATGGCTCCAATTCCAAGTTCCACACACCACCCATACTTTTTGTAATTGTCTGTTGCTTTAGTTGTTTGGGTTTGTTTTTTTCTTCCTGTTTTTTCATGAAAGCGAAAAGATTTGCACCCCTATGGAGTTGGTAGAAGTAACTCAGCTGAGAGAAGGGCCTGAGATCTTTAAAATAAAACCTGAGTCCCTCAAAGATTTAAGTACAAAAATAAATGATTTTATTTTGTTTTTTTTTTTTTTTTTTTTTTTTGGTTTTGAGGTGTCTGTGTAGAACTGCCTGGATTTTAGGCATTTTGCCTATTAGCTTTCAGGATCTTATTTGTGAGTATAAGCTGTTTGTCATGGTACTGGCAAAACACTCCTTCTTCATGTTTTTCCTCAGGAGAAGATACAGCCCTGGCCTTTTAGCAGTATTGTGCTTTCTTTATGCCATGCAAACACTGCTGTCTCAAAAATCCCCTTGGCGTTGTTTCTGATCTATGGGAAACAAATCTCCCAGAAAGAAAAGTTAATTTGGGATGATAAGCATCATGTGAACACTTCCAGTTCTGGCTTAGAGAATTCCCAGTCTCTCTAGAGAGGAGGAAAGGTTCTCTCTTGCTGTTCTGACTGCATCAGGAGACCAACTTGTTTAATCTCCTTACACTGAATAGTCAGTTATTAGGAATAAAGCTGATGGCCTGGGAAACTGAAGAGGAGCTAATATTGTTGAAGAAATTGTAATGTTTACTCATGAGGATCAAGAGTTAAAACCAAATTTGTAAATGTACCTTTTAAAGAGCTTTGAAAGATGCCTTGTGTTTCCAGGCATAGCACAACTTCTGTGCAGGGCAGAAGAAAGGGAGAACTGTCCAAGAACTAGGGGGGTGGAAGCCCTACAAAGTTTTTTTTTTTGTGCTTTCTAAGGCAAGATTACTTGTCACTGAAGTATTTCCTCCCTTGGCACAAGCCCATTTCTTCCTTGATAAAGTAATCTTCAAGAGAAAAGCATATGATTTTAGTGGAACAGAACAATAAGAGTTGGCTCCAAATATGTTTTTTGAGAGAGGATGTGGTTTAGCATAGTTTAACTACAAATCAAGAAATTCCAGTTATATTTCCCTGGAGGGCTTAAGGGAAAGAGAATACTGTCCTGTGTACCAAGTAAGACAAAGACAAAGGGAAAACAAAAAGCTGTAGCTGTGCAGGAAGGTGGGTGTACTGCAGTTATACAGTTACTGTGTTACTGTTTGCAAGTAACATTGGCATGTCATTCTTCAATATGAGTAAAAGAACTAGATGGAAAATAGTTCCCTTTTTGTTTTACAATCCAGTTTTGAGTGTAGCAATAATTTTGATGAAATTATAAAATGTCAGTAAAATTATTGGGATTTTCACTGCTTATTAAATTTCCAACTTACTAAAATACACCAACATATTTATTCCTGAAGAGTGTCTGACTCTTAAAAGGATTTCCCATTTCCAGGTGTACTGAGTTTCTTTGGTGTTACTGGTCCTCCACTTTCAATCATGCTTCTCATGGAAGCTGAGAATAGATAAAGCAATCTGGCTGCTCAGATTTCTGAGGAAGATTGATTTAAAATTCTTCCTTTTTTTGTTACCTACAAGCCATACTTCTTTCTTTCTCTCTCTCAGAGAGTCTGGCTGTACAGTCTAGCTTTGCCATGAGTCTAGCTGTACAGTTATAGGAATGTCTTAATAAAATGGAATTTTGATTCTTCCATTTTTTATGCAAATAAGATGTATTATGTATTTGATTTTTACAGATAACATATTCTGAAACAATTTGCTTTCCTTCATTTTGGTATATACTCTTAATGGAATGCTAAACAGTGATTCTTTAAAAGTGATCAGCATAGGGTATGTTTGCTGTTTCAGTAGTGGAGGAAAAAGAGCTGCTTTCCCACACTGCTGCCCTAGAGGGCATTTCACAAGACATCTGCTTTGGGAGGGGAAATGCTTAATGAATATGTAAGATTTGGAACAAGGCTTTGTAGCTTCTGCAGCCCTGGCCACAAACTGCTGTGCTGTAAGAGATGGAGCTTCCTACATGCTCTCCATCCCTCTTTCCATTGCCCTCTTCTCTTGCCAGCCTTTGCAGGAGGACAGGGCCTTTGCCATGCCACACACTGTCAGCTTTTTGTGACAAATAATTCAGCACAGGGTGCTGTGCTGCCAGTTACCCCTGGGAAATGGGCTCTGCCACCTTTGGGACCCACTCCATCTTGCCAGCCTCAGCCCTCATTTGGCTCCTGTTGTCAGTGAAATCTCTGGCTGAAGGAAAACTGGAGGAATGGTCAGGCTTGGGAAGGAGAGCTCTGAATACTAAAAGCATCCTTTATTTATATAAGGATACAACATCTCTAATTTGGTTAGAGATTTAATACTCTCTTAAATGGCTCCTTTCAATGGATCTTAATATGTTGGTTCAAGCCTAACTTGTCCTTTTTATTATGGCGTATAATGGAAGTGTCTGTGAGCAGAAGATGAACTTGGCTAAGCAAAGAGTCTCAAGAAGCTCAGCCATGGTTCCCAGTGAGTCTCCTGTGACAGGACAGTCCCTTTTCAGTGCCTGCAGGTGTACAAGGCACTGCTGCTCATGGCACTGCTGACCTTTCCTTCTGACTGCTCATCTGTAGTTTTCATTGAACTGACAAAATAGCTTCATCTGTTGGTGTTCCATGCACAGGAAATCTCCCTGGTTGTTGTTCTTAAGGAGAACTTTCTGCAGATTCTTTCCCAAAAAAATGAAGGGTGAGTCAGCTAATGGTGGGAAATTTGGAGGTTATAGCAATAGAAGGGGACAGATTAAAGAAAATTACTTGATTTCAGAAATTCCACCTTTGATTACATTGTGGGAATGTAGAATGTGAATATTTCATTAGCAATGCTAAAATAATTTCCATCATTTGTTAACAACAAATAAGCTAATTCCATTAGCGTGGATGTTTTTAGATCCCAAGTTCATTATAATTAAATTTTTCCCTGTATGTGAAGCCTCTTTAGAGATTAGGACTAGGAAGACAAAGGGTTACAAAATAGAAAAAAGCATGTTGCATTAAGCAGAATTTTCATATCTTAACTGTGATTATAAACTTGCTGTAAAAACAATTAGTGATAAACACCATGTCCTGGGAGGTTTGTAATCTCACTAAAAAGATAACAGCTGTGAGCAGCTTTATGCCTGGTTTTGCAAAGCTGAACCTGAAGCACAGAGAATGGTGATGCTGTACCTGAGGGTGCTTGAGGTGCAAGTTGGGAGACCAAATTCTCCAGAGTCCTGGTCCACTGCCTTCTCTTTAAATAGTTATATACTGTGCTATAAACAATATGCAGAGTTAATTTAACTTGGTTAAAGTTTGCCTAAATCCCAAAGTCTCTTTTTCAGTCTCAGTTTGTTTATCTATTATCTGAATATATCATGTGATAGGAGAAAAACTGCATTGAGGAAACTAGGATGATTCAGGGAAACTTCTTCATTATCTACATTTTCCCTTCAGTCTAAGTGCTCAGCTGTGCAATTTTCCTACTTTTCTGATTTGCTGTTTGAACCCTGCATGTCATTTTGGAAGGCAGAGCTTATGTTCTTTGATCCATATTTCCTTTTTTTTTTTGGTAGAATGAACTCATTGACTTGTTAATTCTGGAACCGTTCATGAAGAAATACTTTATTATTTGAGTAAGGAGAAAATGCACTGACAGTCTTGAGTGTCAAAGAGCCCTGACCCAGTCCAGGATCCCACTGTTACCTGCAGTGCCCATCCTTCTTCTGACTATAGAAAATGAGAAGGGGCTGCATCAGCCCTTTCCCACCAAAAGTCTTACCCAAGCACCATCTCAGACTGGACACTGATACATATCTGAAAGATGTTGTTGATGGCAGGAGTTCTTAATGATTTGAGTCAGAACTGGGAAGTCTCTGTGCTCTCTATTAGCCACATAAAAGGTTGCTGACATTAAATGCCTTGCCATTTAATTTTGGTTGGCCATTTTTTCACAGTAAAAGACCATTGTGTTGAATTCAGAAAAGTCAGTTTGGGCAGATCCTTTTCAGCTTAATGAAGAAGAGTCTTCAATGCGGTCAAAACATATTAAGTTTTTAATTTTTGCTGATGATGTGGGTTGAAGTTTTCTAGTTTTCAAATTTTCAGTTTGGAGAGTTAATTAATTTAATTTCAAAACAAAACAAAATGCCCTGAAATCTTAAACATAAATAACCTTTTTCTGACCTGCCACATGTTTTTTTTAGATTCTGTTTACAACTTCTGTACATCTTTAACATCTTTGTTCTAGTTTAATACAGAAAAATATTCAATACTTTAATATGTTGCAGGATAAGAAAATATCCATGTTTCCCCCACAAGCAGAACTTTTAATGTAAGATGATGGTCAGTAGGTAAACCTAAGAAATAGGGCTGGAATGAAACCAGAAGCCACTGGGTGTTGCTTTCTGCCACAGAAAGACTGTGGGCAAGGAGAGGCCTTAAATACATTGGGTTATATGTACTTCACATCCTATTTGGTTTCCTCTAGGCTTTGTTGCTGAAGGTTTTCAAGAGTGGCAGCATCCAAGAACAGATGCTGAAAGAAATCAGAGTGCAAAATAGCTGGTATTAAAGAAATCAAAGAGTTGGGCTTTCAAGCTGGCATGCCTGTGAAGGGAAATGGTGTGAGAGCTGCTCCAGACAGGAGGAAGGGTTGGTGGGATAGGCAGGGAAATCAGAGCTGGAGGTGATGTGTGTGGGAAGGTGCAGTGCCCAAGCCTGGCTGACAGAAGATGCTGGCACACAGGCAAGGAGGAAGAGGGCAATTACCATGGCTCAGCTTGAGAGAATGGTTCTAAAGCAAGACAAAAGTTCAAGATGTGGGGTTTGGCCAAGTGGTAGCATGAAAAGCAATCTCTTCAGCTGAGTTATAGTGAAGGAGAACGGGGGCACTGGGGAAAAGCTCCTTTGAGTTGGACATGGAGAGGTCGAAATAATAACAGGAAGCTAAGACTGGTGCATGCCAAGCATCACAGAATAAAAAAGGTTCCTGAATTTGAAATAAATTCAGCTGAGACATAAGCCCTGAAAGGAAGTGGAAGAAGCCCCATCATTTGAAATACTCTAACAGAAATAGGCAGAGCATTCAAAAATGCACTGCAGGGAGCAGTCTTTTTTTGGCAGGGAGAAACACTTGGATGACCTCATAGTTTCTTTCCATCTCTATTAGCATCACAGAATCCAAAGTCTTTCTCCAAGCAGCAGCACAGCCAGCTCTGAAGGAATGCCCAGTTTTGGCACTGTAGTCTTGCTTAATACCACTCTGCACGTGCCAGCCCCTGCAGATTCCCAAAGCAAGAGTTAATAGCTCTGCTGACAAACTCTCTGATTAGTGGGAAGCACTAGCAAGCTGTGCAGTGTATTTTGGAGAGTTTTCATCACCAAATGAACCAGATCTAAAATGGAGCATAAACCAAATTTTCAGTTTCATGTAATATAGTTGAGCAGAAAGACATTGTTGGTGCATTTTGATACCCCTTTACTGCACAGTGATTGCAGTGCTGGCTAGTTATATAGCTGGCCAGTTCCTGTTCTGAAGTCAGATTTCAGTCCTACTTTTCTATAGTAGGTGTTTGATTTAAAGAAGATGAAATATGTTCAATATATTAAATTGTAACAAGAAAATAAGTTGGCACATACAGGGAGTGTAGCTGCATTCTCCACTAAATCCCAGGAACCAGAGTTTGAAAGAGTTTTCACAACTGTATGGCTCCAGTGAGATAAATTTTAAAGAAAATGTTCTTAGGAACCAGTGGGAAAAAAAGTTATGAAAAATATCCTCTCTATACTATTCTGTGTAAATATTTCAGTCTCATTGTGTATCATCCTTGGTTATAGCTTTGCAACAGTGAAACAATTCTTAAACATCTTCTGCCTCCCCCCTCCAATGAGACATTTTAGTGGGGGAGAAATCCTGTGTCTGCCCACATCAGGTCTCTCATTTATGTTTTCCCTCTGAGCTTGGCTGCAAACCACCAGAGAGAAAGTGCCAAAGTAGTTTTCACACCCAAGGGCAGCATGTTTTCTCCCATCCACTTGATTTTGTGCTCTTTGCCCAGTCTGGCTCTCCTGCCATGTTCTCCTTTGCCCTTCCCAGCCAGGCTCAGCAGCAGAAGAGAACAGCAGGAAGGCTCTGAACTCACTTTGTAAGAGATTGTTTTCATTCTCAACAAAGAACTCTGGAGCACTGCTGAGAAACAGGACTTGCCCTTCCTGGACCTGCCTGGGAGCAGGTTATGATTATTTGTGAATTTGGAGAGGGTTTGCTGTCATTGTCCTAGGGAGCCTGCAAGGAGCCAGCATCACCTGGGTAATTCAGAGCTCTTGTTTTTAATGGTCTCGTGGGCCCTGTGCTCTGCATTTTTAGTTTGCTTACCAGAGCAGCCTTGGTGATGTTTGCTCAAGAGGGAAGCAAAGAAGTTTTCAGTTGTGTCTGAATTTGTCAGTGGAAAAAGGGAAATCTCTTGAGGAAGAGTGGGAACAATTGAATTATTTTATGCTGAGGCACAATAAAACTAATTTTAAAAATTATTGCCTAATGCTCATAATTTATTCACAGTATCTAGTCCCAGTAGAGTTAACGAGACTATTAAGCACTTAAAATTAAGAATGTGCATGAGAGTCTCTAACATCAGAATCTCATATTTACTTATATTTTTTGAAATATCTTTGTGACAAAATATTTTTTATTATTTTTGGATTTGTTAGAGGCTTAACAGTGTGTTTCCCAATGGATTGTGAGGTTAGCAGAAACTTTTTTAAAAGGATCCAAGGTTTTGGGTGCAAAGAGACCCTCACAGAAAACCTCCAGGAAATGCCATTCTATGTTTAGTGCACTGCTGTGAAAACTCTGTAGGGATGTGAGACAGGAAGCACAGAGTGGGAGAGGTTTAACAGAGCTGGAAAGTGAGAAATTGCACCTTCTATGGATCATCATGTGCTAAAAAATCAGGCAAGATTAAATGAAACAGGTGGAGAAGGGAACTAGAAGAATACTCCAGTGATACTAAGAACAAGATGGGAAGCACAGATGCTGTAAGCAAAAAGGGGATTGTCAGATTTATGACTCTTGATTCATTTCCAGCAGTCATGCCACTGACTATTGAATGTGCTGCTTTATTACTTGTGATTTTTGCTAGGCCTGGAGTTCAGCAACACTTCATGGAGGCATGTCTTAATGACAGGAAGGGAGCAAAGGCCCCCAGTATCTCTGAGCAGCTGGACAGTTCTGACATGCACTTTTCCTGCCCTGGAGGTTTCTTCTACTGTTAATTCAAGTAGAAATCTCTTTAAACCTATCTTAAATTACATAGAGTGCTTCCTGACCTTTGTTACACCATCACTCTTAACAGTGCTTGTGGCTGAGGTTTTCCAAATTGTCTTTTTTTTAAAGATTTTCTCAGTTTCACAAATGCTTGTAAATAATAGGTAAAATAACTCTGTTAAAGGAGGTACAAAGTGGGTGAGATGATGACTATTTCTTCCAAGAGTCTTTCCTGTCTGAAAATACCTATTGAAGATGTCAGTTGTTTGGAAGAACTCAGTTAAAGTCATTTTCTATTTCTAGACTAATATAGATTTTACAGAACAAATATATATATATAAATATATAAATATATATATATATATATAAAATAAATATATATATATATATACACACACGAAGGCAGAAATATATAGGCATTAGCAGCAACTGATTCTTGTAATATTTTGTTTCATTTCAATATATACAGAGTTATTTTTAAAACCCTTTCTGCATACTCCTGAATACTTATGATCTGGCTGCCATTTGTGTGGTTGTGTGCCATTTGGTTGCCATTTGCTGCCACAAGTGTGGCTGATGTAGATGTACCCTTTATAGAGCAGCATTAATTTAGCCTTGCACACACACACTCTAGAGAGGCTCCCATGGCCTGACTTTCTGCTGCCCCATGTCTGTGTCCCAGGATGAACAAATAGCTTCACTTTTCCATCACTTTTCCCTTTTGCCATCAATCCAGTGCTGACTCTACTGCTTTTCAGCTGGTGAGAGGCTCAGCAGGAAATGTAGAAAACAGACATGTTACACGAGTAACACAACAAGGGCAGTACAACATTAAAGGTAACACACAGAGGAAGTAATTAGTGCAATAATAATAATAATAATAATAATAATAATCTCGTTCTGGGAGTTTAGTGGCAGTTGAATGAATGCTGAAAAGTGTTTACACACCTTGTAGGTCAGGCTGTGTCTACCCAACTGTGCCTGCTCCAGGCAGTACCCCTTGTAGGGCACTCTACAGTGTAAGATGTATCCTTTTCCTCTCAACATAACTTGGAGAAAGGTCTGAAATTCCTGGGTGTTTGGGCTGTATCTTTCTGTTAGTGACAGGAGCTGTTCACACTGATGTGCAATATCTCAGGGTTTAGCCCTGCCCCATTCATCAAGGTTGAGAGACTTCCCAGAACTGCAGATAAAACACTATTCACTATTCCTGCCTTGACCTCAACAGTCTCATCTTCTACAGAAGACTTTTGGAGCAAAGAAATAGGAAAAAGGAAAAAAAAAAAAAAAAAGGAAAAATATATTTTTCCATCTCCTTTGTGCTTAGGATCTGAACTTGCCAAAGCTTTGTTCTCCAAAGGGACCTCTAGCTGAGGTCTCTCTGTGTCTCATCCCTCCTTTCCCCAACTGAGTACTGCAATGCCCTGTCTCTAAAAAAAACCTCCAAACAGTCCAAAAAAGGTCTATTGTGACTGCTCCTAATAGACTCAGTTTATGCTCAGCTTAATGGGAACCAGGTCTCCACCCATCTGCTCCTATCTGTTTCCTTTTGATATTTCATCTCTACCTTTTTCACATGGTTAGCTTTTAGGCATCTTGTATTGTGGGTTTTTGTCTTTCTGATGCCTGGAGCTGAGGGGAGGAAAGTGGTAAGGGCAGCTCTTTGGACACAAGTCTAGATTTAACTTAAGTGGATTATGGATATTGTTCAGGAGTGGGAAGTTTAAGGTTTTCATGGTTGTTAGAACTTTTAAGTTACTTAGGATACAGGAATAACTAGATGTTACCAAATTTTCTTTGCCATGTACTGACTGGAATCATCAGCTATTTTAGAACTTGGGAGTCTCTTTCATTCTAACCTGCTGAGTACTTTGCTTAGGTTAAATGAGAAATTTCCTTCCAGAGCATTATACCACTGAAGGAGAGATGGCATTCCAGTTACTTAGTAGGGAAATAAGTTATCTAAAAAAAAAGAGAGACAACCAGAAAGTCACCCTCTGAGAATGGATCTGATCTCAGCAGTAATAACATTTTTCATTAAATTATTTTTTTAATATTAAAATGTTTATCAACCACTGTCCATTGTAAATAATTAAAAGATTGCAAATGCAGATTTGAAGCTGAGGCCAGGTTATGAGTTATTTTGATATGATTTTGATTTTAGCTGTCAGCTGCTTGTGGAATGTGGTTGCTCACTCAGCTCACATGCTTTTGTGTCTGTGCCCTGGCTTTTATGATGTTCTTGTGGGAAATCAGTATTTTAGATCCCTCTTGTCATGAATAAATTTGTGCATGGAATTCCTACTGCAAAAGTCTATCAAAAACAAATAAAAGGCACCAACTACATTTGAAGAATTTATTATTTAAGAAAACATTCACACACATCTTTTTTTCATTATTTTCCCATCCATAAGTTTCAACTAGTATTACATATTGGGTCTGATTATGTTCCACATAACAGGATATAAGCTTCATCTCTTCCAAAAATAACATTAAACTCTGCAATCATTAACCATTCATTTTAGAAATAAATGTTAATGAAAAGCAACTAAACACAACTGTGGATTATACATATTATTTTACAGAGTTCGTTTAGTTGAAAGAGGATCTCCACATAGCTTGCCTCTCATGGAGTCTGGAAAAGTAAGTACTGAAAGAAGATTTAAGCTTAACTTTTAAGGTCAATATTTTCAGTAAATATCCATTTCTGTTCATTTTTACATGGATGTAGTATTAGGGAAGGGGCTATTAGCTGTGCAGATTGATGTCCTTCCTTTACTGTTGAGGTTACAGCATGATGGCAGTAACTGATGCATTACTGCTCTCTCAGAACCTGTACCTCACTCTTTTATGCAGAAATCAATTCCTTCTTTTATGCAAGAAGAAGATATTTCATCCCCTGCTTGTCATTCCTGAAGCAGCTGACAAAGCTGTCACTGGTGCTGGCAGTTCCATGGATGCAGAGCCCAGCAGCAGTGAGAGCTGGTCTGAGATGCTCATGGGCAGAGGGGCTGTCGCTGCTGGGGCATGGCTGTGGGGACAGGGCAGGACACGGGGCAGCCTCTGATGCTGTGGGTGCTCATCCAAAGCTTTCTGTCCCTGGCTTTGCAGACATTCAGGGTTGGAAGATGCTCCCTTTTCTATTCAGGGCTCAGCATCCACCTCTGCAGTTGTTGAATGTCTGTAACATGGGCTCTTTGGCAGGTCATTATTCTGGGAGATTGCATGATGCCTCTGGCTTTATGCTTGTTTCAGGCCAAAGGCTCATTGGGTTTTTTTCTATCCTACTATGTATTCTCATAGAGACAGGGGCCATTTGGTGAGACTTTTGTTATGCAGGTGAAAATTTGATTTCTGAGGAGGTTTATTGATGGAACAGTATTCACAAAGAGAAGCAGTATCATCACATTTCCCAATTATCTCAGAATTTATCATATCAATGGACGTTTTTTTTTTTTTTGTTTGTTTTTGGTTTTTTGGGGTTTTTTTACACCGTAAGTCTACTTTAACGTTTTAAGGATTTTTAAGGATTTCTTGTAGTTTGTAATGAAGGTTCTTTGGGGACAAAGCATCAGCCTGCAATTGCATAAGGTGGTACCTGCTTTCTTAATGTCTCATGATTTTTTGTAATAGATCCTCCCAGGAGTACGTATCATTATTGCTAATCCAGAAACAAAGGGACCCCTAGGAGATTCTCATCTTGGTGAGGTGAGTCATGAGAACCTGAACTTTGTATGTTTAGAACTAAATTGCAGAGACAAAACTATTGTTGTGTATGCTAATGATTTCCTATGATACATCTTATCGTATGCCCAGTAAAGAAAATAGTGAATTCTACTGATCTTTATAAAGTGTGTCGTTATAAAAATTGTTAGTAAATTGTTTCTAAATAATAATAGCTCAAGTTAAAAAAAAATGAAAAAAAAATCTGCTTTTGCTAACTGTATTTTATACTTGGTGCTTTGCTAATTCTGATGGACGCTTACATGAAAAGTAAGTTTATAGATTAGTCTAATTTCAGCTAGATGGTTTTCTTGTGCTGTTCTCCATAATCATTGTGCTTCATTGAACTGAAGTACTCTCATTAGCTGAGTTGAGCAAGACTATATGTTTCTCAAATTTGTTTTATGTTTCTAGAGTGAGAAAAAAATTATGTTATTTTCAAGCAATTAAAAATCAAGTTAACAAAATGAAGAACCTGTTTGATCATAATTAAAACCACGGTCTAATTTGTGAGCTTCTGTAAGAGTTCATTAATTTTAAATTGTAAAAATTTCCATGATGCTTCAAATTCAATGGGATGAATCCTTCTCCATAGCTGAGGGTCCCTGGCCTCACCCTTTAAAATAACCTGTCTGTCTGGTGTTCATGGAGGATGCTCTGCTGGGGTAAATACACTGAACCAAGTGTGAGGAACTTGGCATGGCTCTGAGCTGCCCTGCAAATTCAACAGAAGGAGATTGGGGTCTCTGTGCTAGAACTGGGTCAGTCATGGGCTCAGAAACAGCATTATAAGATATTTTTAGTATTATCTAGCTATGACTAAAAATATTTGCATCAAGAATTTTCAATAATGCTTCCTTCTCAAAAGCTACTTTAATTAATATCAGTATAATTGCTTTTAACTTAGATATGGGTTCACAGCACTCACAATGCCAGTGGGTATTTTACCATCTATGGAGATGAATCTTTGCAATCAGATCATTTTAACTCAAGACTCAGCTTTGGAGATACACAGACTATTTGGGCAAGAACTGGTTATCTGGGGTTCCTGAGAAGAACAGAACTCACAGATGCAAATGGAGGTAAGAGATTTCTCATCATCTAGGTCTATGCAAATAATTTGAATTATTTGGAGGGTGGCACTGCTTCTCTGGCCCTGCAGTACCTAACACGCTTCATCTGTGAAACCTATAAAACTGCAAAAAAACCCTTTAGTTAAAACAATCACAAAATAAATCAGAGGGCAAGATTTCCCTGCTGAAATAGTTGCTTTTCCTTTGCTGTACCTCTGGTACTATAAAACCCCTCCATCAGTGACCTTTTGGCACTATTAATTTACTCAGTGCTTCAGCTTGAAAAATATGTAGTATAGCTGAAACTGCCATCATTTGCTGTGGCTGGCAGTTGTGTCCCCAGGAAGTCATTCGTGTGGGTAGAAAAATCCTGAGCCCTGTCTCTCCTATGACCACCAACTCTGTTATAAACCTAATCACAGGAGCTGCCCTTTCCTCAGATTATCCTGTCTTTAACACCAGAGGGCTGGTTACTGAAGTGTAACACAAGCAGAGGCCTGCAAGAGAAGCTATAGGGTATTTGGGTTTCTATCAGGAAGGTATAAGATTCCCTTACTTGTTTTAATGAGGTTCCTTGTCTCTTGTACACATGTAAGTGAGCCAGTGCTGCCCAGCACAAAATCTGGCACACAAAGTCTATGCTTGGGAAAATGTTCTTTTCAGTGATTTTTGAGGAGCACAGTGCCACAAGTGGCTGTGGCTGAGCTGGCCAGGGGAGGCTTTTGGCCAAGTAGGGTTTCCAACAACACTGTGAACACCTCCAGGAGTGATGCCAGGGCCATTAGAATAGCTGTTATTCGGCCAAAGAAATAATTCATCACATCTGAAAACATTTTAGTAATCCCTGTGGATTAGGCCTGCCATGTCCTTATATTGGCACCTAATTGCACCAAGCATTTTTCATTTCATAGTGACAGCCTGACCCTGAGAAAACTCAGGATTCTCTAAGGATATTGCAAGTTAAGCAGTCAAATAGCTTAGGTATTCTCCTAGCAAAGAGTTGCTCCATTCTCCTACCTTTAGGTCCCAGTGCAGAGAGTTCTCAGCCCTTTATTAGGTAGACCTCATATTGTCATTACAATATCACCACACAACTATCCAAATGAAAAAGTGTCAGTTATCTGCTTTTAAGTCTATCAGCAAATATTTTTTATGACTAGCATGTAATTGTTTATTTTCAGCCTACTGTCTTTTAAAAAGTGTAATTTCAGCCTCATTTATTTCTTCAGTAGGTAAAAAATATGGCCTATAAAAGTCTTATGCTTAAGTTACCTGAATAAGCAGTTTGCTATCTAGCTATAGTGCATTTTTAGTTTATTGATAAACACCTTTGTAAAATATCAAAAGCATCTGTAGTGACCATCTCAAAGCAATTGGAAGAACATCAGCCACACTGTTAGGATCAAATCTATTATTTCTGTTTGAAAAAACAAAGAGAAACAAGGAACCTATTGTCTAGTCAGAATGCCTTGAAAAAAGGAATGTGTTCTGCATCCACCTGGGAGAAAAACAGGAATTATGCCACTGTCTTTGGATAAAGATTTCTGTCTTTGTCTTTTTCAAATGGGAATAGTGTTTTCTGCCTTCCTTTCTTCTATTTTTGCTCTGCATGGCACTTCGGTAATGGAAAATGCTCATTAGTTCGGAAATCACTTCAGGATTTCAGAAATTCAAGGATAATTTATGTTGTACTGATTTACTTAATTCTTATTGTGAACATTTCTGTAATTTAATGTACTGGAGAATATAATCTTTCCTTTTTTTATTATTTTTTATCCCTTACCACCAGAACGCCATGATGCACTTTATGTGGTGGGTGCATTAGATGAAGCCATGGAATTGCGAGGGATGAGGTACCATCCAATCGATATTGAAACCTCTGTAATTAGAGCACACAAGAGCATCACAGAATGGTAAGGATTATATAACACTAGGGCCCTTATAAAAAAACTGAAATGCCTCTAATGTCTGGGTTTTTTCCTTGGATATTGCAATTGATCCAGAAAATGGCCTGTCGGGATGGTCACAGGATTTATAACCCAGCTGCAAATGTGTCCTTAGGATGAAACTTTTCACAAACTGATTTAATCAGAGAGGACTGATCTCTGATAAGTTCATTCAGTCATTCAGTATGTTTTTTTTTTTTTTTTTTTTTTTAAGAGTAAGCAAGCAAACATTTCAAATAAATAAACACACGAATAAATTTTATTAGTGAACACACTGTTATTTTTGAACCGGTTATTAATAAATGAAGCAGTGATCAAATCAAGGTCACAATGGAAATTGAAACAGTAAATCGATGAGTTAATAATGATGTTGTCTTAATCAATGTATCATCCTCAGATGTACACAGCAGGAAATCATTTCTCAAGGCCGACATGAGCACAAATTGCTTTTCATTATTTTTGCATCAGAAGACTCAGTCAGGTAGTTGTTTTGTTTTGATACAACCTCAGCTCAGCTATTCACCTTTCAACCAAAATGAATCTGTTGCAGTAGCCAGAGCAATTTAGTGCATTTTTCTTTTCAATCCTGGCTGCAGAGGCGTGGCCTGAAGCAGGAAGCTTAATAATGAATAAAGCACAGCAGCTGAACTGGTTTCTTTAGTAAAAGACTTTGCTTTTTCCTTAAATATAAGTTAAAATGAATGCAATTAGTTACTTGACTGACTGTAACTGAGGTTTTTCCTTATTGCCTCCTCCCTTGAGCATCATCACTGCTCGTGTGGTCTTGTGCCAGACAGGCATAACACAGGGAGCTGGGTTCTGTGCCTTCATATAGACCTGGATGAATACTTTAAGAATGTCATGAAAATTCCCTTGAAAATGTGTCAGATCACCACCAGCAGTGGATGAAAAGTTTTCAGATCAGTTTTCAGATGTTCTATTGTAAGATGGCCATCGATTCATAAACTGCTGTGTTCAGCAGTATCAGTTTGTCAGAGGTTTATGTCCCCTCAAATTATGAGCTCACAGGCAGTGAATAAGGTAGCCATATCACACTGCAGAAATGGGTTTCAGCACCAAAAAATGCTTAAATCATGTTCCTGCTTTCAAGATTGCTGAGAGCACTTTGAGGATCCTTTTTTTGTTCAACAACCATGGACATCCTGAGTGAAAAAATGGCAACTGGAAAAGGGTTGGGGGTGAACAACCAGAGGAAAATGCCACTGAATTTCTGCAAGAAGTACATGCAGATAATTCTCAGTTCCTTAACTCTTCCCAGTAGTTGGGTGATAGTGTACAAGGCACAGGAGTAAAAATTCAGAAAACACTCTGCACTGATGCTACCCTTTGCCCAAAGGCCAATATTTAAGGCCAGTATTTCAGTGTTGTTTTTCCCTCAAAAAGAGAGATTGCTGATGAGTTAGATGTGTCTTGGATGTGGTCCCTGCAGAAAAGGACACACAGTTATTCAGAGTGACAATGTCTGGTTTGCTCACAGCTCCCAGCCTTTTCCTTACCAATGCTCTGCCAAACAACCATCATGGAGTTTTCATTCACAATCCTTGTCCTGACTGTCCTTGATTTCTCTCACATAGGTTTTTTTTCAGCTTCTCTTAGAGACCCTCCTTCTGTCTTTGTGAAACCCCCTCAATAAAATAATAGCTAGCTGTTTTTTGGGGTTTTTTAATTTATAATTTGTATATCCCTTTCTGTGGACAGGGGCATGAGCCTCTTTTTTTTTTTTTTTTTTATTACAATGCCCCATTAAGGATTTAACTGCATCAATTCCTGGTGCACACAGAAGGTGCTGGATATGTGCAGTTGATAGATTGTAAAAACAGCCTTGAGAAACACAGCTCATTTTGTAACACTGGACACTATTGAGGGACTCAGGGGTTGTTGCCTGGCATGTGATCCTGCTGGGCAGCTTCTGTCATTGAGGATCAGGTCTGAAAGGTCTTTTAAAATTATTCTTGTGTCTTAAGAAAGTTTAGCACAAAATCAACAACCTCTGACTCTCGACCTCCTGTGTCTCAGTACATAACTAGTGAAAGAGTGGCACAGTCTGGTTTCATTGTGATCTAAACCCACACTGTGCATTTTGAAAGTGTTTCTAATACTACAAAATGTGGTATGTGTTTTAATGTATGTGTTTTAATGTATGTGTTTTAATTAAAGCTCATGGTTGACTCATTTAAATGTCAGTCTCAAAAGAGGAGCTGAACAGAGTTCCTGGAATTTGCTTAGAAGTGGTTTGTACACAAAGCTAGGTATACACAAGGTATTTGGAGAAGTAAGAATTAGGACCTTCTTTCCCTGGAGGTGTTTTGACAACTTCCTTGTTTTTCCTGTAGCATTTGCTGACATGGAAGCAGCAGGAGGGGCCATTCCCAGTTCAGTGCATTGACTGTTTTGCATCTATTGGGTGTGACTTGATTATTGTGACTCAATTATTTCTTAAGGAAAGGTCAGCCTTCCTGGTCCCTAGCTTTTTGGTTTGAGGTTTTTTTATTCATCAGGGCTAGAAAGTTGATCTATGCATAAGAGAGACATGGCTGATGTATCTCCATCTCAACCAGTAAGAACATAAAGAGCGATATTTCCTTTTACTTTCAGTGATCACCAGTGAGTTAGAACCATGACATGAAATGAGTTTTAAATTAAATTGAAGCCTCTTGGGAGTGTCACTGATTTTAGGACTTAATAGAAGCTTCATGAAAGTTTTGGGAATCAGTTTCCTGAATTTGGACGAACTAATTTATTCTAAGCCCAGTTTTAAGAACCTGCTCCTGAATCCTGCTATTAATTGCTTTCCCATGTAACAAGCTAACAGTAGTTTCCAGGCATAGTTTTAAATGCTGACTTACATTTCAATAAAACATCTCCAAGTTTTTTTTGTTAAAATATATATAATATTAATTTAGATGTTTGTACAGCAATCGATAAAAACTCCAGGACCTCTCTGGAGATGGTCACCTGTGCAGATTGATACTTCATTTTGTTAATATTCATCATCAATCAAGACTTACTAGAATGTCTGTGAAAACATAATTACAAATGAAAATTCATTTCACAGCACTGCTAAGTCAAAAGGGGCCTTCTCTTCCTTGCTTTGGCTGCTCATTAGTTTTCCAGATCAATAAGCTCATAAGAATTCAATCAAATAGTACTCTGGAAGGATTTGAATTTTTTTATTTTTTAAGAGTTAAGTACTTTTCTCCTAAAATCCATTCTGTCAAGCATCAACATAGAGCACATTTTCATAGTTAATTTTCAGGCAAAGTAATATATGTTTCCACAGTACATGGATTTTCAGAGCTATCTTAAGATGCTAAAACAATGCACTTCTGTCTCAATCAAGCATTGACCTTAGGGTAAGAAGCTCTTTTTGAAGATGGCTTATGTACATAATATATTCTGACTTTCAGATGCTTATACTCAAGACAGTTCTGGGAAGTTATCCCCTGATTTTATGAGGTAAAGGCGAGAAAAGTACATGGCTTACATGTGTAGAATATTATTATTTATTCTGTGGAATAAGCTAGAGGAAGAAGTGTCTTACCTGCAAGGAAGAATGAGATTGCTCTTTGTGGCTCAGCTGTGCTGACCTCCCATGAGATGCAAGAGTCTTTGGAGATGCTGGAGATGTGAGGAGGAGGATGGAGGGAAGCTGTAAAACTCTCCGGATGGAAGCATACACCAGACTTTAATACCCTCCCAGCCTCCATGTTTGGAACTATAAATGCATTATCCTTAGCCAGAAATGGTCCCAAAATTTGCCTGCTTTAGCTCAAAGGCTTAACCAAAACTTTGGGGTCTTACAAAGTTCTTTTAGCAAAGAGGAGATACTGGGGGTAATAGTGTTCCCTTAATCAGGAATGTTAAAAGTCCCCTTAAATCCAACAGAAATAAACCAGCCAAAATAAAACAGATGGAGACACAGCCTTATTTCTGGGGAAGCCAATTGGTCCAGAAGAATTGCAGCTTTTTTGTGCTGAGCTCTGACCTGCCTGGGCAGCAGCCAGCCCATCCCCGGGCGTGTAGCCGTGTTTGCCGAGCAGCGCAGGGAGGATGCCCCTGCAGCCTCTCTGTGCCATGTGCCTTCCCAGGGCTCCACAGCCCTTCCCTAGCAGGGCTTGTCCCACAGACCTTTCAGCTCAGACTATGCTCCTGCTGCTCTTGGTGCCTCCTCTCTCAGCCTCCTTGGTTTTCTGGGCTGCTCTTCAAAAAGCCCTGGAGAAGACACCTCCACACACACATCACTCCATGAACACAGCAGAGCTGGGGCACTTCCCTGGCTTCAGAGGGAGCCACGTGCTGTCTTGCTGCCTGCTTCCATGACAGGCCAGTTTCTGTAAAGTTCAGCATAACGCTTAAAATTGCAGCAGTATTAAAGAGAGAGCTCATGGGGCTGTTCTGCCCCTGCCTGCAGCATGTTCTCTCTTGCTGTTTACACTTTGTCCTGAGCACATGGATGGAGCCCAAAGAGCTCCAACAAAAGGTAACCAAGGTGCAAGAAAAGAGATAAAAAATGAAATGGGTGAAAAAACCCCACGGCTAATATTTCTTTTTCTTCTGTTCCAGTGCGGTGTTTACCTGGACAAATTTATTGGTTGTTGTAGTTGAGCTGGATGGATCTGAGCAAGAAGCTTTGGACCTTGTTCCTTTGGTCACCAACGTGGTCCTGGAGGAACACTATCTGATTGTAGGGGTGGTGGTGGTTGTGGACATTGGTGTAATTCCTATCAACTCCCGTGGAGAGAAACAACGTATGCACCTACGAGATGGATTTTTGGCAGACCAGCTAGATCCCATCTATGTGGCCTACAACATGTAGTCTTGTACCTTAAAGCTTCCATGGACTTTACTATAGATGTATAAAATTTTTTTGTGTCCACTAAAAAAGTGTGCAGATAAGATGCTGACACTCATCAGAATGGAACTGTTTCTATTACGACTTTTCAAAGCAGTCACGATTGGCAGGAAATATAATGTGAAATGTTTTCTTTTACCACTAAATTTTAGAAAAGAAGGACTATGGGGTAAGGCCCTTCAGTGTGTTGGAAAAGCCCATTTTAAACTTTTTTTTTTTTTTTTTTTGCTTATTGGACAATACTGCTTTTTGAGTAAATGTGGCTTTGTATTTTACATTAAGTAAGCTGAAGTAGATTTTTTTTTTTATTCTGCCCTCCAAATGGATTCTTTTAAAACAATTTGCATACTAATACAAATAGTTGTTTCCTTCATTTGTTTTAATATGTCATAAAAAGCTGATGAATACAGATTCATTACTAACTTAAGCCATTTTAGATCCCACATCTTAGGAAAATACGTAGTGGTACGAGGAGAAAACCCAAAGTAGCACCTTTCAATTAGAAATCTTGCAGCTTTCTGTCAGAGATGCTGAAAGCCCAAAGGCCAAAGAGCCTTTGATGTTAGCGTTAGAATGAAGAAATTTATAAATAAGGTGTATTTCGGCAATGAGCTTGCAAATATCTTTGTACTAAACTAAAAAGATAAAATAAGTTAACTACTTCTTCTGTAATTATGTACAAAACGTTTAATTTATTTTGATCTCTTTAGAAGTATAAAAGAGAAGAAACATTCAAGAATATTAAACTCTTGAAATGTTTGCTAATATAAAAACAAAGTGTTGTATTATCTTGAGTGGATAGTATCACATCAAATATATATATATGAAATATAAATTCACTAATGACAAAAGATTTTAAAGTTTAAAATGCAGTACTTGTCACTTGCATGGTGTCTCCCACTGTAGATAATCAAATGTTACTCACAAATTTTTTGGAAAAAGAAAAAAAGCAATCCTGGATTGCTAAGTATCCCTGTCAAAAAGAATCCTCTAGATACCAGCAAGTGGAATTATTGCTGCCTTTAAGGCAGTGAATGAATTTAAGACTAAAAATGCACTACAATAATTTTCTTTTCTTTGCCATGGAGGCAACAATAAATATTCGTGCTGGCATGTGCATACACTTGTTAGACTTAGAAAAGGCAGGTTGAGGAATAGCACTGTTGTCTAGCTGCAGAACTTTGTTGCACAATTTTTTTCATTGTTTTAGTTGGTGTTTTTACTGCTATAAGGAAAAGTTTTGGGGTTTTTTGCACAGAGTTATCAATTTGCCTCTCAGCTAGGACACGTAGCTCGGTGGCCAACGCTTCCAGTTTACATTTACAGGAAACGATTGTTTCGATGGTCTTTAATTTATCCCTCACCGGAGAGGAGCGTGCAGTCACTACCACCCTTTGGCATGGATCGTGCATCTGCTAACTAGTCCCAAAATGCATTCAAACATCTGAGGAACCCATCTGCCTGGTTAAGGAACGGAGGAGTCCCGTGGGCTCCAGCCTGAGGCCACAACAGGAGAAGAGTAGGAAAACATGCATCACAGCTGCCTTCATTTTACTACCTTTGGAGAAAAGAGGGGTTTGATTCCCCAGTTCTGTTGTCTTCCCTGCCCTCCACGCCCCCTTTTTTAAAACCTTCCCCTTCCTTCATGTGGTTGTAACTGAATTGACCTGTTTGTGATCGAGAGTGGGATTTACCAGCTGCAGTCCAAGAATGCTTTTCTTATTTGTCCCAAATGACGTTCATGTGCTGGCTCTCATTACCGGATATGCATGACTAAGATTGTTGCAGGGCAAATGTTATCATGTTTATATCACGTATAAGGGAGTCTCGATGCTGGGTGTTAAAAATCTTTTTAAAAGGTAGGGACGTTTTAGTCTGCATGTACAGTACGGAGCATCTCGCCACGTCAGACGCGTTTTCTTTCAGGCCATCTTCTCCGCCCTCACTGTCCTGTGAATAGCCCTATTCATGCTCTGCAGACCAATCCCATACTTTGTCAAATTCATTTTCTGCTCCCTAAAAAGAATAAAATCTGTTCTTAATGGCAAGTTGTTGTAAGGTTTCAGACAAGATGTTGATTGATTACAAACATAATTGCAGTGTGTGAACTAACTTGTGAAGTCCTGCTATCGCTGATCTCAGTACTGCAAAACAAATCTCGCTGTCGTTCAAAGCATCACTTTAACCTTCACGAAGTCAACTTTGCATTTGTAGAGAATAAAAGAACTGCAATGCAGTTGTGAAACGCAGTTAATAACAGCTCTCTTCTGCAACCTGTCATCTGTGGTTGTTAAATCCTGAGTTAAGAGAAATGATAAACTGAGTTTCTGGTTTTGTTGTGCAAGCAAAAGGAAGGAAACATTTAAGCACCATCAGACTGAGCAATAAAGAAGGATTGTTCTGTATTAGAAACTGTACTGTAGATAAACCATTCATGAGAATGTATAAAATGTTTGTCTTGTGACCTTGTGCTTTTGGAGTCAGACAAAACCATGTAATCAACTCGATGCACATGCACAAAAAGAGAGGGTACACAATGAACATTTAAACACAAAACTAATCAAACAGGAGCAGATTCCTCATGGTGCTTGTTTATTATATATATTTAATCCTGCTTGACACTTTACCCAAGGGAAGACTGTCCCTTTTATCAGTTGAATGTTAGCAGCGTTATTTCATAGAGTGTGGTGACTGGTTAGAGAAATTCATGTAACTCAGCCAATCACAGATTCAAACAAAAATTTTTATGTGCAAAGGACAGCAACCTTCTTGTATGTTAAACCACCAGTACGCTTTGTACATCTGTGATAACGCCTGTTTTATATTCAAATGAACAAATAAAAGCTTTTATTTTTGTTGCTCTGAAAATATCAGTTTCTTAATTAGTCATCTAAAATGGAGCTTCCGAGAGCTGCGGATGCTCGGTGGAGGAACATGGAGAGCTATACTGTAATTTTATTTTGTTTACCTCTCTTGTTGCATAATTTATTGGTACAAATCATTATACTTTTAACAATGTTTAAATACTGGTGTGGGCATTTATTGCTGAAAGACTTTCATATGGCAACAAATGTTTTTTGTGAAATGTTTTTTTAATTCTTTTTAATATATTCAAATATACTGTTCACATTTTTGCTGAAAGTGTAAAGATTATTGTAAGCTTGGTAACATTTTGTGAGAAGCAATAACAAGCATTAGTACTGTAAAACTCCTCAAATTTGTCACTTATCACTTTTGTTGCAAGGTCTTGCTACTGACATGCTGCTAATCAGTCACCTAAGGAAGTCTCTGATCCAGGTTTTACAGCTCTGATGGAGCTTTCTGCCAGTGGAAGTTTGTGGGTTACAGCTTGGTCACTCACACATGTGGGGCTACAACCTCCCATCTGTTCAGTAGCCTTGGGCAGCCAGAGGATTGCTCTTGGAAATGTGATCTGCCATTTCCATTGGCTTTTTCCAATAAGACCTTGATTTCAGAGCTGCCTCCCAGCTGCTGAGTACCAGCATTCCCAGAGAAGAGGTTTGGCCCCACGTCTCATTTTCCAAATGTGATTTTGAAGGGTGAATTCTCAGTCCTTGTGTCTTTGGAGTGCTGTCACAGATATTCAAGGTATAAAATCCCATCTCTGCTGGCTTAGATTTCAGGTGGCTTATCACAAGAAGTAGGTGCAGTTTTGTGGACCCACAATTACCCTGACCAGAGAGAGATCCAAAAATTGTGGGAAGGAGAAAGCAAGTTAGAGAGGGCAGAAGGAAGAGGATGGCAAAACAGCAAGTAGTTCCTGATTCAATTTCACAAATCGTGTCATTAAAGCAAAATGGGGATTGGTTTTTATGTTAATGGGATTAAAGTTGTTAAAAGATTAAAATATTTCAATTCCACTTTTAAAAAGTAATTTTGGCAAACGGTGGCTATAACACTGCAAAGCTCGTGGGAAATTTCAGCAAAAATTGTAGGGTTAGAAGAAGCATGTATGATAAAGGCATAATTTCTTCATCACATTGATAGTAAGAATGTAAGAACTGGAAAAAAGTGATAAAAGACCACACAGCTTTCTTTTTCTGGTTTTCAACACAAAGATTTGCTTTATGCACTGTTATTATTGAGGGTGGGAGGGAGGGGCGTGCACAGAGATCAAAACAAATTCTCACCAGTTGCCTTGTGAGCAAAGCTGAGATTGGGGGAGTTTTGAGCTGTCTCTAGCACAGCCTCTCACAGTCCCCTGCTGTGCCACAGAACCCTCTGCACCCCTGGAGAGGCAAATCCAGCTGTGGCTCTTGCCTGGGCACACTCATGGTTTGAGGGGGCTGGGCTGGGCTCTGGCTGGGTGGGCAGTGGGGGAGAGGTGCAGCCTGCAAAGAGTCATCCAAGGGGGATGGACCCCTCTGTCCCCAGGGTAAAAGCCAACCCTGATTTTTTTTTTTTAAATATTTTTTTTATTGGAAGAAAGTTTTGCTGTAAAACAGATTTGAAGAGGAAAAAGAAAAAAAAGTAACCAGATTCTACATTGTGAAAGTAGAAATTAATCATTTTTGGGAGGATAAAAATGACAATATATTGTTAATTTGTTTCTTAAACATAATTTTTTGTTGTTGTTGTTTTTGTTTTACATCTGCAATGCTCCATTTTGCAGTCCACCTTCCTAAAAGCTCACTCACCTTACCATGATTTAGGGTTCCCTTTTTCATGGTTTTTCTGTTCTCTTTTGAGGGGTATCACCTTAAAGCTGCTACAAAAGCCCTCTCAAGCTTTGTCTCATTTGTGCTGCACCTGGCTGAGATCAGCATCTCTGAAACAGCACCTCTCCCTTTCTTACACAGCAGATCAGGATGGGGCCATCTCTGCACCTCCTGGCCCCATCCTGGGGGCTGCATGGCATTTCAGACTCACTCAGGTTCACCAGGCAGCTCAAGCTGCACCGTGCCAAAGTACTCTTTACTTCTGGTCTGCACAAACAAGATTTCTCCAAAAGAACTGTTGTATTCTCTATGATCCACATGGGAAAAAAGATCTTTTTTCCAGGATCTCACAACATATCTAATAATAATGTTTAAAAATTATTGCAAAAGATTCTACAATGACCAGTTGATGGTGGTTTCTAAAGGCACAAAGTTGATCTTGTTTTAATTTCTGTGCTTTGGTAGATTGATGCTTGTAGGCATGTGGAGAGTGGCTGGGGGAGGGACAAAGATGATGGAATCTTACAGGGAGTGGCTTCAAAGAGTGACTGGCAGCACGTGGAAAGGTTTGGAGATGCCAGAGAGGCACCAAGAGAAGAGCTGTACTGAGCTATCAGGATAAAGACACCAGTTGTGGAAGCCATAAATGAAGGACAATTTTAGGAAGAGCATTTCGTGTTGAAGGGGAGGCCAGCAGAAAGAAGATTGTACATATGGAAGTAAAGATCAAGCAGCTGAGACTATCAAACCCTGTGGCATCAGGCACCCAATTTTAGGAGCCTACATTTTAATTTTCTCACCTAGGGGAGTGCATTTCAATCAGGAAGCTCCAGATGCTGGGACACACCTCAGTGCTCCTAGCCCTGGGCTCTGACTGGATGAGCTCCCCCAGCTGAATTCAGCCAAGGGCTCTGCAGTAAGACTCAAGGAAGGAAGTGTGTGGAGGTAGGAGGACAGAGATGAGCAAGGCATGGACAGAGTTTATCCCAACCCCAATGGTTTGGGAAACTAAAAAACAACCAGGTCTGTATCAGGTAAGTGGCAGGACTGAGGAACAGAAACCCTGGCAGAAGACAAGAGTAGGAGAAGCAGCTGCAGGCAAGAAGAAAATAACATTTCCATGAATCCAGGTCGGGAGGTGAGTGTGGCAGGGCAGTATTCACAGAGCAGCAGGAGAAGAGAACTGGAGCCAGCCCCTGCCCAAAGGAAATAAGTGGCTGAGGAGCTCCAAAGGAATTAAACTTCCATTGCAGACACACGTGCTCAGCAGCATCTCTAGGGTGCTTCTCTCAAACATTTGGGTTTGGACACTTCCCTGAAATCCACAGGAGGATTTTTTTGCATACCCCCCTCTGTCCTCATCAGGAGTGGCTGTGAGCTGGGGTGGGGCTGCTCCTCCTGTGGCTTTGCAGGGTCCCTGCGTGGCTCAGTCCCTGCTGGCTGCTGCAGGGGCAGGGAGGGACATGCACAGCCTGAAAATGCCTCTGGCTGCTGGGGCAGACACTGGGCATCCACTGTGGAAACCCACAGCCTGTCCTGCCAGTCCAGGGTGTAGAGCCACGAAAACTGGATGGGAATGTTTAAGTTCTCTCACAGCTCTTTGGTAAGCAAAGAGAAAGAAAAAGTGTGGTCTCAGCTATAATTTTTTTTCCCTTCAGAGGAAAAAGTATTTTTTTCATCTTGGAGCAAACCTTTTTACAGGACAAGAGACTTTAGACTACTATTTTAATGCCATAATAGAATGATTATTAGAGATCACTCTGCTATGAATATTTTCTAACAAATCCCATGTTTTCTTAAATGAAAACTTCCATTGAAAACTCCTGTTTCCAGTAGAGCACCTAGCAGGGCCATAGCCTTGCTGCCAAACTGGTGTGACTGCATCTTGTCATGCCTGCACAAGCCACATGTGCTGTCATTGCACTTCACTTACAACTACCAGCATCATTTATTTCTCCAGCATGATAAAGCCAGTGCATCCACAGGAGAGACAAAAAGCCAGGATGCAACCTGTCATTTTGGGATGTGGCAAAGTCCCATTTTGATTTTGAAATGCTGAGCTACAGGAAGAATAATAATTAGGTCTGTAATGGGACAGACAACTCCAGACACTGTTGTTTTTTTTTTTTCACCAAATGGTGATAGCAGTAGTTGGGAGAAGTGGAAACACTGCCCCTGCCCAGGGAGGTCCAGAGCAGGATCATAACTGGGAGAAAAAAGGGCAAATTCTGAACAAGCTGTTAAGAGAAGCCCATAAATAGGTTCTGTCTCTGCAGATGATTCTGTACAGAGTGTACTTCCATGAGCTTTGGGCTAAGGAGAAAGGCTCTGGGAGTGGATGCAGTACCAGGGGTAGGGGTCGACAGGCTGGGCTGTGCCAGGCTAAGGAGGAGCTTGGGAGGCCTCTGGCTTTTAGGCTTGAGCTCCCAGTGCTCTCTAACTGCAGGGCCCCTCTGTCCAATTTCCCACACCTTTCCAAGGGAGGCTCCTGGATCAGAGCTTCCCAGTGTCTGTGCCACTCCAGGACAGATCCAGTCCCTGCAGCAGGGACCTGCTGTGTGAGCTGCCTCCTGTTCCCAAAATTCCAGTGCCACCCCACTAGCTGGAGGGAAAGAAACTCCACCAGGGCTTGTGGGCTTTCCTTGCAAGTGCAGCATTGCCCCCACCCAAATTTGTCAGAGAGAGGCAGCAGGACCCCTCTGGTGGGAAGGGCTGGGCAGTGCTGGGCTCTGGCTCCACACCCAGCTCTGATTCCCAGCACTTGGCCAGCACAGAGCAGCTCATGGCACTGGCACTGGGGAGCCCGGGGTTAAAATGCTGCTGGCTCCAGTGTCAGTGGGAAAATACAACAAGCAATTGCATGACTGAGCTGAACATCTTGCATTTCTTTGGGGCAAAACCAAAAGGCTTTCCAGCCCTTGTGGTCTTTATGGAGTTGTGAAAAGACAGGAAAAGGCTCTGACACTCAGTCAAGTGTTGTGTCAGCCAAAGAAATTCTCTCTCCAGCACATAAGCCACACATGGCAGAGTTTCTGGCCGTGCTTCTCCTTTGGGAAGGAGCCAGTGCTGCTGCTCCTTGGCAGAGCTGATCTGCAGGGCTGGAGCAGGGAATGTCCCTGCCTGTGCCCTGGGGTCTGGATGTCCCTGCCTGTGCCCTGGGGTTTGGAGGCCTCCCTCTTCTCCCTCCCCAGGCACAGCAGACCCACAGCTCCTACAGCCCCAAGAGGACAGGGAGCAGGATGCCCCAGCCAGCTGAGGCACAGAGGGGTGGCCCATGCCAGACAAAACCCTCTCTCCTGGTGACAGGGACTCCAAGAGTTTCTGTGTGCAGGGCACTGAGTTCCTTTTCACTTTTAATGAAGCCATTTTTTACCTTAAAGGCTTTGTTAAAAGGGACAAAAGCACATTGCTGTGGCCAAGCACGGTGGGATGGTGGCTCTAAACTGGCCCAGTGCTGAGCTGGCTCCCACAGCTCCCATGGGAGTGAGAGCAGAGAGTGGCAGAGCTGGAATGTGGCAGCAAATGGGGCCCCAACTACCTACAGTGGCTACTTACAAAAGCTGCCTTTCCTGTTAGTGAAGTAGTTAAAAATTAAAGTGCTCTGGCTTTATTAATAAACATAGTTTTCTTCTGCAGAGGTCCTTTTCCAAACACTAGTAAAGCAATTTGTGTGGCCAGATTCACAGCGTCTTCTGATGCAGAACTCAGTTTATTTTTAGATCCCTCTCTAGGGTAAATCCTATTTCCATTGAAGCTTCACGCCAGCTTAGTTTTCACTCAGGGAGTTTTCAGCAACTGGCCGGTGGCTTTGTAAACAAACACATCTCTCTCTCTCTCTCTCTCTCTCTCTTTCTCTCTGACTTTTAGCATGGAGTGTTCTGGCTCTCCTAGCATTTCTTCTGAAAAATCTTCAATTATCAATTATATTCTACTATAAACTATCTACAAAGTAGATGCTGCTCTTAATTTCAGCCTCTTCATTGCTGTTTGCCACCCTGAAGGGATGAAACATCCCTTCTATACCCCATTAGTGGCTTCAGGGTCATGGGGTGGGGCAGGCATGGCCATGGGGAACAGGAGGGACAATTCAGATTTAATTTTCTCTTGGTTCTCTTTATTTTTTCTGATTTTACAATTTTGAACCTCTAGTTAGCAGCATTTCTTTTTCAAAGAGCATTCCTCAGAGTCTATCATACTTTTGAGGCTTTTGACATCTGGAAATAGGTTTTATTACAGTAAAATATGGGGTTTGGAATGTCCAAAATGTTTTATTTCTTCTACATTACCTATAATAATTTCCCACTTAACCCCAAAAAATATTCTAGTATTCTCACAAATGGATGAACCTTTCTACTTGCAATTGCATTTCCTTAACATGAAACAACACAAGGAGGGCCTCTGGTTTAGATACCCCCCTCAATTTGATTTATGAAAGCATTTGAGAGGTGTATGCACAGAATACATATGTACTCTCACTCAAGGAGGCTAAAATTCACAGGGTGGCCCTTAACCACCAGCAACAAATCCCAAACATATTTCACAGGCTTGGTCATTTAATATTGTGAAAGGCAAACAAGCCATGAGCTGGGCAGCTCACTCCACCTAAAGGAAGCAGGAGGCAGAAACCACAGCTCCTCCTCATAGAAATAAAGGAACAGCCAGAGTTAAAAAAAATAATAAAAAATTAGTTAATGACAAGAACAGCAATAATGATAATAATAGTAAAAGCCAACAATAAAATGTTTAAGCCTTTATGACTGATGCTCTGGGACCACTGCCTGGAGTGGTGATGCTGCAGGAACTCAGAGAAGCCCCCACTCACCCTGAGATTCCTGATGGAAGGAAACTTGCAGAGTTGGGGCAGTGGAAGGACAACTCTGCTCCTGTGCTCTGCCAGTGACAGGGCCCAGAGTGGGACAGGGATGGAGCACAGCAGGTCACAGACAATCTGTGTCACACAATGCAGGTGGGAAACTGCCTTGGCATGTCCGAAGATCTGCTTGATCCCATCCTGGCCCCACTGGTGTCACCTGAACTGACAAAGGCACATGGGGAGGGGAGTGGAGGAGCATTTTCACAGGGGATTTCTGACACAGGAGTGCTGGTGAGCAGTGCTGAGCTTGAAGTGTGACTGCAGTCCTCAAAAAGGAAAAATGCCCTGGGACAGGAGCTGAAGGGAGATGCTGCTCATTCTTGATCCTGCTTTGCCAGCTCATGTGTTTCACCAGGTTGGCTGCTGACACTTAATTGAGTTTCATCAAGATGAAGGAATGAAATTTGGCTCAGGTAAGAACAAAACTGTTTGGATAGTGAAATAATAAAAGAGACTTTGAGGGATCCCTTGGGACTTACAGGTCTTGCCAGGTCTTAATTTCCATAGGGAAATTCTGAATTGCCACACTGAAACCAACTCTCAGAGCATCCCTGCTGCAGCCCTGAAGTCCTGGTGGAGCTCCAGGATGACCCACTCTGCCTTTGACTTGTCCCCACGTGGCCCTTGCTCTTGGGTGGCTGCAGGATATGCTCCATGGGCCCTTGGACACCTCACTGGCACCAAGTGCTGGCTTCACAGGCAGGACTGTGCTGCTCAGGGCTTGGCAGGAGAAACCTGCAGCACTCAGGTGAAGCTGGGCTCATGCAGCTCCTCCAGAGGGAATGACTTCATCCATAAAACACAAGGCTGGTGACTGGGTAAGGGAGGGGCAGAGTGGGAAGCACAGGGCAAAGTGGGGCTGAGCCCCAGCCTGGCTGCTGCTGGTGCAGGATCTGACTCTAAAACCAGGATTTGATGGGTGCAGCCCCTGGGGCCTGCAAGGATTCACTGTCAGTGCTGAGAGCCTTGTTAAATGCTGAAACTCCTCCATGCCCTGCCAGCTCCCCTTGAGTCAGGAACAAGGTTCCTGGAGCTCACTCCCCATGCACAGCCCCAGGCTCCTTGGAGAGGACAAGCACTGACAGCATCCTGCCCACCCCAGGATGTGAGGACAACTGGCCAAAATTAACAGAGACACATTCAGTGAGGGTTTTTTTTAAATACATTTATTAACCAATGTTAACACATTAAATGACTCTATATATTGCTAGTCAGAGCAGCTTACAAAATGCCAGAATGCATCATAAACTGGACAGCCACAATGAATAATTACAATGTGCATAGTGGCTAAGCTCAACACTTTAATATAGCTTTATGATTTGCAGAAAAATTAATTTTAAATCATGGTTCCTAAAACAATCAATTGTAATTTTACCTAAAACTTATACAAAACCAGGCCACAATCTTTTTTTTTTGTTGTTTTTTTTGTTTTTTTTTCTTTAAAACACACAGTTTTCACGCTGTAGTAACTTGGAAATGTGCAACCGTGTCAACAGAGACAAAAAAGCCAAAGTAACACGAATCTTACTTTCATGCAGCTATCAGTTAAATATTACATATTCTGGAATGATTTTACACCAAAAATATTTCCACAATACTTGCTTTCATAGGGGTGGATCGAAGTTTTGGAACTCGTAAAGTAATCAAACAAGATTGATTTTTAGTTGTGAAGTGTTTTACAGTCACAACACAGAGGCGACAAAAGTTAATTACACATTTATCAGGCAATAATGTAGCTGTGGTAATACAAGCTACCATCTACTTACTATTTTTTCCAATCAACTTACCACTTAATTTCTGCAACATATTGGGCATTATTTGGCCGTATCTAGTCAATTAACTTATATCACCACTGTCAGTAAAAAAGGTCAGGATTTCAGTGGTAGTTCACAGAAGTCTTAGTTATATTTTTGTCTTTACAATGACCCTGACACATCCTAGAGAAAACTTTTTAAAAGGCTTTCCTCCTAGTTCTTCAGCTTCCATCGTTCCATCATGTAATTGCTTTCAATAAATATCAAAGATCTAAATAAATATTTACAAATTATTCCTCTAACTTCTCAAAAAATAGCTGGATGATTAATGGGCATATGACTCAGTCTAAGACCAATCTTTGAAAGAAACTAAAATGTGGAGACACTTTAAAAGAAAAGCTATTTAAGTAAGCTTTACATCTATTTAAAAAATTGTCTCTGAACATGGATGCAATTCATATATCTATATATAAAACAAACAAAAAGAAAATAATTTTTCAACTATCGATCCATTCCTATTGGCAATGCTTCTTAATCCAGACATTCCGCAAAATACAGACTTTTTACAAATCACGGCATCTTTAATACAAGAAAATTAACATGCATTATTCTTCATTCTGAGTACAGTGATGGAGCTCATTATTAGGCAATGACCCATTACTACAAACATAACGGCTTCTGTGAAACTTAAGTGCTTTTTCTCCTTTTATTATCAGTTACAATGGACCAGGTGACACCAGATCAGAGGAGGTCAAATGACATTGAATTGGGGAGGCTGAAGGGGGAAGCAATAAAGTAATTTGTATGCCTCAAAATTCCGAGTATGAATAAAGGTAGTTGGGTTTTTTTGTTTGTATGGGTTTGTTGGTTTTTTTTTTTTTTTTGGCTTTTCTTATTCTTGTTATAAGCACTCATGTTAGAACAAAGACGAAATGTGCAAACTTCAAAATTTAAATATTCATTTTTCTCTAAGATCCAGCTCAGTAAAAGATTACCCCAGTTCCCTGTGATTTTAAACTACAAGATCAAAGCTAATATTTTGTTATAAAAGTTATATATTGAAAAGAAATAATGAAAATAAAACACAGTTGGGAAATATTTAAGAAAAAATACGCAGGACTAGCACCTGCTGTGTCAACCCTGTTCCCTAAATTCAATCATGTACCCACTGGTATAACCAATAGATAATGCCTTTAAACAGTAAAATTAAGCTGAACAAAACCAGCTCAACAAGGTTAAGAAATCAATGTTACATCAAGGTAGTATGCTTCGTTTTTCTGAAACAGTTCTGTACTTCTTACATTCAGAACTAGTTTTCAAATGTTCTTTTTGTTAAACTTGCATCATTTTATGTTTTTAGATCTGCTGTTTTTAAAGATTAAAATCTCTGTAAAACCTAAAAATGTCTTAAAATTTGCTGAAAATGCAACAAATCCTCTAGTTTAAAATTATTTGAAGTAACCTGCTCCCACAGATGTTCAATTCATTTTGCCGACAAAATTTTGGAGGAGCGTTTTTTAACAGAAGACTGAAATAACTGTGCAAAATTTCTTTTACGAAAAGTGTTTAAAGGCTGGTGCAAAATGGGAAGCAAATTCTAAACAATTTTGGCTTTTTTTTTTTTTTTTTTTTTTTTGGAAACAAAAACCGCTCTGTCTGAGAATAGCAATCATTGGGGTGGTGCTCTAGGGGGGCAGCGACTCTTTCATCTTTTCCTGCGGCAGGTACGTTTGTGTTCGGCATGCCAGTGCTCCTGCTGACACTTGATGGAGCAGTAGGAAGTGTTCCAGCAGCAGTGGTACATGGCCTCCTCTTCACAGTTGTAGCACTGGGGAGAACAAAGGAGAAGGGGTTATTCCCCTGGCAGGATCCCTCCTCACCAGCTCACCAGCGTTCCCCCACCCCTGCTCGCACCCAATGCTCCTCTTGCTCCTGCTCGGGGACACCCAGGGGCACGAGGGCATTTGTCACAGCAATCTTCAGCAAATCTGCACAATGCTTTCCTATTTTACAGACTCTGGATTATTGCTTTTCAAAAAATCATCTCTCACTTAAGAAAACGCATCTCTCAGGATGGTGAACTGACATTTTTCAGCCACACAGCACAGGAACCATCTTTTACCCTACATTTGTGTAACAGCACCCTGATCTATGTCTTAAAAGCTACAATAAATCAACAGGCACTGCTGGTGTGAGCAGGCTCTGCACAGGCTTGAAAATCAGTGTTTGTGAGGTTTCTTTGTATGCCTAACCTGCCAGAGGTTGCTGGGGAAGAGTCTTTTGGTCTAGAAAATCTCAAAAGTCACAACAATAACATTCCAGGAGACAAGAATTATTGGTTTGTTAGAGCCCATCTGGGGTCAGCCTGCAAGGATGCTGCTGTCACTGGGGGTTGCTCACTGCCAGCCAGCACTGCCACCTCCTGAAGGGAAAAACCTTGTGCTCCATCAGTGCTACTGAGCAGATGAAAAAAGTGTTTTTTCCTCCAAGCCTCAGATAAATGCAAGAAGGCCTGTTTTACACAGGTTAGCTACCTGGACTCTTGCCCTTTGTCATGCCTGCCAGAATGCACAAAACTCTGGAAGAAAGGTGCTGTGACACAGCCCATGATTTATGCAGAATTATTTGGTTCTGGGGAAAGCTTCAGCAAAGATGATTTCTACCTCGGAACACAGAGAAGGCCCCCAGCTTTCTGATTGCTGGAAGAGCCACTTGGAAAATAACCCTGTGGTCTCTGAGAAACATTCTGGTCAGCACTACAGGTGGCCATCAGGCAGGTACAGTACCCACACAGGCAGTGTGCCCTGTCTTCAGGTGGGTTTATGCCCCTTAAGGGAGTGCTACAGAAGCATTAGCCATCATTTTGACAAAACCCCATAAAGAAAGGTGGCATTGCTGCTAAAGGTCCCATTTATACTTCTGCATCCTGGGGAACCAACCTCTAAAACCTCAGATTTGTTTTCCTGAATTTGGTCTGCTCAAAATCAGGAAGCATCTTTAGGAATCCAGTCTGAAATGCTTATTGTGTGATGGGGAACCAGGGGGAGGGATATCCCACAGTCTGTGCAGGCTGCTATCAAACCACAGAATAACACACAATTTACTTTTTATGTCCTGTCTAGCTACAGCTTTGCTAATAAAACAGGGAATTGCAAAGAAAACAAACCCAACTGCCTCAAAAGAAAAACCACAACAACCCACACTACTGAAAGACAGTTCCAAGAAAGCCAGCACTTACACTGGCTAAACTGATAACCATTTATTTACATCAGCAATAAAGGGACTGCCCTAGCTGTCTGAGAAGGGAACCTCTCCATTTTCCTTTCATAATTTAGCTCCTGGGAAGTTTATCTGTAAAAATGTCTGCAAACAAGTGTCCTCTTGAGAGCTGTTTTCCTGGTTTTTCATGTTGCTGGCTGCCCACAAGCCTGTGGGAGCCATTAGGATCATCTGCTGGAAAGGTGCAGGAACAGCTGTGTCTCTCCATTATGTACAGCATGGGCGTCAGCCCAGAGACTAAATTCACATCTGCTGGCTTGGAGAGATCAAAAAATGCTACAACAAGAGAGGACAACTGATCTGTGGGTCCTGCACTTCCCTTTACATATGCTGGCCATAAGTGTGGGATGTAAATCTCTTTTTACAAAAGGAAAATAGTGAGATCTGTGCTGGTACCAGCACATGTGGCACTGGAGGCAAAATGCCAGCTGGCCTCAGGCCTCCTCTTTTCTTTGTATTTTCCTCTTTCTAAATGTTATCAATCACTTGGGGTTTTGTTTCAGACAGTACACATCACAGACAATGTTCATTCACTTAAAGACCACCTGTTGCAAGTTAAAATAAATATATGTGCAAATAAATTTGAAAAAAATAAAAGTTAAAAACTGTCTATGGAAATAACTTATGCACCAATTTAAATGAGACTTATAGATAAATAAAAGAACTTGGAGAAACTAAAACAGAAACATTGTGAAGACCAGCACTCCAGCCACCCTGGAGGCCATCGAGCTGCATAATCTCATTATTGTTATTCCTGCCTTTACATTTCTTCATTTTGTTTGCTATTTACTTGAGAAATCTGTATTAAACCCAAATTTTCAAAGGTATAAAAATGAAATTGGGCTAAGCCAAAGTAATTGTGACCAGCTGGAGAAAGAGGAACTGTTGTTCTTTATGCATTAGTCTTCTATGGCTGGAAGCACATCCTATGTCCCTGTACACCACCAGCAAAATGATCCCTTCATCCCAACTGGACCTTTTTTTTAGGGATGAGCAAAAGACAAATACAGTGTGAATAACAGCAGCTGTATTCCCAAGCCTAGACACCAACATTACACAAAACCAGAGGTCTCTGCCCCTAATTAAAAAGCAAAGCCACCAAAACTCATTTAGTATGTGTGTTAATTACATGAGATTTTGGTAAGGAGGTATCATTATAATAGCAGCATATAAGTGCAGTACTACACACCAGGGACTGTCATTAGTAGCACTGAAGGAAGGATCACTGGGGAGTTGTGTAATTGGACCAAGTCCAGCTGCCTAGGGCTGTGTGTTGGCAGGCAGATCCATCAGCTTGAATGCAGAGGTGTTTATCCTGATCCTCCCTCTCCTGCCACATGCAAACCAGCTGCCTGCATGATGCCTTCATTTAGGGTGGTGATTGACAGATAGTTCGAGGCCATAGAAATAGGCAAGATTGTCAAATACTCTTTCTATTTTTTGATTGTTTTTCTCAGTAGAGAGGCTTTATGCCCTCATTAATAAATTCAGTGATGTGGTACCAGGGCACTTTCTGATTATTCTGAAGGATATGATAAAGGCACATTTAAGCAGATAAAAGTAACTCCAGTCAGTCTCTTTTGAAGATTCTGTCTTCAAAGCCACCAAAAGCAGCTAGAGCTAAGAGTCCAGCCTCACAATCAAGTCATTGTGCCCAAGTTACTGCATGTCAGCTGAATGGTGACAGTGGTTCACATGTGTGCAGTTCACTTCTGACAGAACAGAGGTAATTTGACATATTCTATAGTAGGCAGAGGCAATTCCACTTCCCTCTCCAGTGCCACAGGTGAGCACATGCACCACAGCTGGTGACACACTGAACACAGTAACTCAATTAAGTCAGTCATAAATAACTTCCCTGGTCTGCAGGGACAGGTAGACAGGGAGGAATTCTCTTATTGACAGAGACCCAAGCACTGCACCATCATAACACCCACAGTAAAATCCCAGTGAGGAACAGAAATAAAGACTCTTCAGGAGCTCTGGCATTTGAAGCAATTCTTCTCTTTCCAAAAACCAAACTCATAACTGTGATAGCCAGTGACTGACTCTCTTGCCTGAGTACTTTTTCCACCCTTCTCCAGAGCAGAGTTTTCCCTGCAGAGACCATTGTTTCATGTAAGCACAGGGACTCCTGAGGCTGAGCAGCAGCAAAACAGCCCTTTAGAGCAGGAGGTGAGTGGGGCTGCAGGGGGTGCAGGCCTGGCTATCCCTTGGCTTGTGCCATCTCCTGGAGGCTCCTGCTCCTTTCCAGCTCCACCAGGGCTACAATCCTGTGCTCACCCCTCTGTGTGTTACAGACAGCTCTCACAGCGCTGTGTGACTTCCTGAATGATGGCTTTGCTCCCCTGTTCTGTGAAAATCAGCAAAGAAATAGCAGAGTCTGTGTGTGTGCCAGGTCCCAGCTCCTGAGCAGAGCAGTTTCCACCTGCACTCTGCTCCTGACAAGCAGCACAGTTTATGGCACTTGCAGGGTTTGGCTGGGTGCTGCACAGCCGTGCGGGAAAACACATTTCAGCCTGAGAAAACAGGAGCCACAATCCAAATAAAACCAGGGAAAAGTTTTAGGCATGTAACAACAGTAGTTAGATGTCTATTTTCACATTTCTAAAGGGAACATCAACATGGTTCTTGTAGCTGATGCTGCAGATTTGCACTTAAGGACCAAACAAGAGAGGAATACATTTCAGAATGTCATGTCTTAAATATAAAGGAATCTAAAACAGCTTTAGAAAAGGCAAGGAGAGGAAAAGGCCAAAAGGATATTCCTAATAGCCTTATTAGCAGGGGAATCCAAATTGATGCAGCCAGATATTGTACCCTCAAGATCAAAGGAGTGTGAACATAATGCAAAACATGTCTTATACAGAATAAAACTGCATTTAGAAAAAAATATTTTGATACTAAGGTCTGATGGGATTAGAGAAGATGTTGCTGTTAGCACTAACAAATTAAGATGAAAAGTAATCAAAACACCAAGTTGAAATCTGAAGAAGATTTAAAATAGTAATATGAAGGAGAAAGCCTTAATGCTGAAAGACCAGTGAAAGAGCAGTGCAGTTAAAAGCAAGGAAGAAATCCCCTTAACTGGCCTGCAGGATGCATTAAACATTTCCACTTACTCTCTTGTAATGCATTTTTGACACTTACCCACTGCTTCTTCTTGGTCTGGGAAATCAGTTGCTTGTGCTGACCTGCTAGTTTCTTAATTTCTTCTAAAAATTCTTCTTTGCACTTCTCCTTTACCTGCTTACATTTTCTGTCCATCTCTCCTTGTGCGTTGGCCACAGCTTTATTTACAGCCTGCCTTTTCTCTTCTTCCATCTCTGTACGCAGCTGCCAAAGACAGTCAGCAAAAGGAGTCAAGGGACAGTTATTGGAATTAAAAGTGTCTCATTTAAACCTCTGCTCTTTAAACCTCTATTACTGATGCGGGTGGGCATCACCTAATTAGAGATTTCTCCTATTTAGGAAATAAAAATTAATCAATTAGAGATATAACAAAGTCAGATTTAATAAAAATAAAAATCACTGGATTTCTACTCTTCTAGGCATCTACAATAACAGCTAAATAAGTTCTATGCATATTTTCTCAATGATCAGTTTACAAATTTATTAATTTCTCTCAAAAAATTTTGTTTTTTCTAAATCTACAATTGCATATAAATCTACAGCAAATGCACAATGGAAAATACAAAATAGAACACCCCTTAGTTCACTAAGAGGTACTTTTTAGTATTCATGGTCAGTGAGGTTCCTTCATCCTTGCTTAGGTATCGAAATGTTTGGTGTCTTAATCCTACAGGATTAACACTTGAACTCCCTAGGTTCATTTCACAGTCCTTCATCCAGAAGGAAATTCATCTTATATTAAGACAGGCACTTAAGGGAGGTCAAACAAACCATCCTCCAAATTGCCCTGCTCTCTCCAGCCAAAGGTGACCAGGTCAAGCCTAGACACAGAATTTTTAAGAGGTTATTATTAGATAAGAAAATTCAAACAAATTTCAGTGACCCTATTTGATCCTTAGGTCAGAAGATGGACAAATGAAGAATTATTTATTATAGCAGTTAAACAATGACATTGTTTAGAATCACACTTAACAATGGAGAAAAAGGCTTTGGAAACAGATACTCATGAATGAACAATTAGTTTCAGTTTTGGATCACAAACTGATTTCACTGGACAAGAATCAAAAACACCAAGAGTTTTCTGTTTAAAGTAGGTTTGTTGGTATAGAAATAGTCTAAAAAAGTCATAATGGAGACTATTTGTATGTGGTCTCTTTGGAAAATTATGTTTTATTCATTTTGGTAAGAGTGGTTGTTACAAAAATAGAAAAGAATGTGAAAACATCCCCAAAATTGCCTCTCGTCAAGCCAGGGGAGGTGGTGTTCAGCAGGTGTTACCTTTTCCACCGCCTCTCGCACAACTCTCTCAGTTTCTCTTTTGTGATCAGCTTTCATCCTGTCCTTGAAATCATTAAAGATTTTGGTGTATTTGTCATGGCACATGTTCTGACACACTCCATCATTACTGGTCTGGGTGCTCCGATGCAGCATTTTTGGAGAAGAGGCACTTAACTTCTTGGTCTGAGTTGAGACTGAAACTTTTTCAATGGGCTGAGGCATTGTGGGAATTTCCTGGCTTGAACTTACTGCTTCAGTTTCAGGTTCTGGCTCCTGCAGAGAAAGAACAAACTTGTAAATCAAAGATATCAAAATAGAACAAGCCAACTTGCTAACTTTTCAGTTTCCCCTGAAGAGAAATGTTATGTGACTAATATCAGTGTAATTTATGTGAAAGGTGTCTGCTGAAGACCTGTAGTGCAAATGGGATGTGGGATCCCTGTGGAAAACCAACTTGAGAGTGGGTAGGCTCTTGGGTCAGGCTTTTCTGACTTCAGCCAGCCTCACTTCACCAGACGTATGAAAAACCTTGGAGGCTCTGCTGGCTCCTTGGGATTACTGGAGGTTTGCTAGAGATATTTTTTCCCCACAATATTCTTCCTAAAGAGACTCTAGTTGCGTGCCCAAGGCTTCTGAATAGTTTTGGCAAACTCTGGGCTTACTCTGACCCAGCAGGCTGCACTGGAGTCTGTGATATTCCACTGACTCCATAGAACTGCTGCAAAGATTGATTAGTACTTCAAAGGTCCTTTGAAGATGAAAGGCTAATGAGAGTCTACGTCTTGCTTCCAATAATATAGAACTAGACTTGGCTGACCACAGAATCTCTGTATAATTACACAATTATCAAGAAAGAAGTCACTGTTACTGCAGTGTACCGTGCTGAATTTAGCTGCCTGTGTTTTTGCAATATAAAACCAATTGCTCCTGCTCTTTAGAACAGGAAGCTATACTCCTGGAAATGCTTATTGCTATTTGAAGTGTCTGAAGACACAAACAATATGTTTGTTTTTTTTTTTTAAGGTTAGGTGTTTCAATGCTCCTTTAGCAGTGTAGAGACAAAGCCTTGCTCAGGACCAGACTTTGTGCCTGTCTGTGTGATGAGGCACTGCTCACACCATTCAAAAGGCTGACTGTGTATTCCCTTTTGCAATCAATTACTCTCTAAGAGGTCACTGTGATTGACTTCTGGATCACTGATCAGATTTAAGAAGGCAAATGTTAAGACATAAATATACAAAGGAAATTACAGCATACACTCTGCAGAAAACACAGTAAGAATGGCAAGAAATCCTCCTGTAATCTCCCTATCCTGCACTCAAACACAGTTTGTGCCCCAGGGAGCACAGACTGTGTCACTGCCTCCATCCATGACACTGCCTCCTGCAGGATCAGGTACAATGAGGAGGCAGCTGCCCAGGAATCAGGAGTGGCCATGTCCCTGTTCCAGCCAGCACAGAGCTCTGCAGTACCTGCACCCTCCTCTGCAGTGGCATCTTGCAAGGAACGAGCATATGCACAAATTTTTCTCAGCGTTCCTCAGGCAGCTGGAACAAGGCCAGGAACAAGTCCTGGTGGAATAGATTTATGGCTCTCTCTGTAAGTGCCCCCTTGTGTACACGTGTAATAACGCAGCCCTTGGTTGCCTGATCCTGCAGGCGGGACACACAGGGAAGCCCCACGGACAAAGTGGGTAAGGTAGTCCATAAACTTAATAGTCTCGATTGCACTTCCAGATTCCTGCTGTTTATGGACTTACTGATATCCTGAATTTGTTATTAAAAAAGAAATGTTGTAAGCTGACTTGCTTTATTTATATTCAATACAGAATATTCCCCTGATGGCACACATTACTTGCATGTGGGAGGCACAATTACATTTGTTAGCAAGGAGTACCAAGCTGTGGGGCTGGAACTTCCTAGACTAATACTGTAACATCACTAAAAGGTGACTGAAATTGAAGGAGTGTCTATTAAAATTTCAGACTTTTTGTACTTTGCTATCTCCAAAACACAGTAATTGAGATTACTCACTTCTTTCTTGAGTTCCATGCTCTGGTTACGTCGTCCTTTCTTTGCTCTTGGTTCCTGAGTAACCTTCAGCTGTGAACATTAAGAAAAGCATATTGCATCAAATAACCCAAAAAATATTTCATGAAAGTGGCTTTCATTGTAACATGACTGATGTGCCTTTTATTGTGATTATTTGCAATTATTTAGGGTATCAAATAGAACGTTAATTAAATGTTCTTAAATGAGAAGTGCACACAATAAACTTTCTACATTATCACTGATGACTATGACTGCACAAAGGAACAAAATTAATGAACAAGTTCTACCATTCAATATGCACTTGTTAAAATACTCTTAACTATTCCTTTCTTCATTGCACACACAAGTTGAAACACTTGTTTTCTGAGATATCAGTGACCCATACTTCGAAATCAGGTCTTGTTGGATGCCAGAAAAGAGCAGTGATTATAAAGAGAATGCAAGTATGTAAAAGTGGTAAGATCATCCAGACTGGATTATAACTGGAGGGTATGGTATGAATAAAAGTCAATCTCACAGTAGGAACAAGGATGAGATCTAAGTGGATGGTAGTTATCTTGCAGTGTTTGTAGAGAAGTTCTTACACCTGCTTTTGAAGCATGCAGTACTAGCTAGTATCCTATTACCACTCCTAGTTAGTAACAGCATATTGCAGACTACAGCAGAACAGGGAGTTTGATGGCTACTCCTGTGTTCCTGTATCTGGGAAAGCAGTAAAACAGGTATAAGCATTAGCCAAGTCAAGGATGAACAATTGGCATCAAAGAGAAAATATGTAAATGGACACTTCAGACCCTGTGACTGACACTTCTGAAAAAAACGAGAAAATACCAGTTATCTTTTATTTGTGACCATTTTCCTGTTTCACCACAGGCTGTTGTATGACTGCATACAAGACTTTAAAAATAAAGGGGTTACAAAGGGTTAGCTAAGCAAACCAGTCTAAAAAACCCTAAAATCACTTTGATAAGGGCCTCCCACTACAACATAGAATTTTATTAACTTTTAAGTTTTTGGTTCCAAATTGGGTGACAGACTTGTTTGACAAAAGGATAAAGGAAGACTGTCAAAATACACTGGATTTTTTTTTTTTTTTTTTTTTTTTTTTTAATACAGACTTAGAGAAAGGATAGTGGTTTCAAATGAGGAAAGATGTTGCCAGGGAAAGGGCTGCCAAAAATACAGAGAAGCATCCTGCAAACTATGAAAAGTTTACTGCCAAGTCACTAGTAGTGAAATATAACACCCTCTTGGACAATGAATGATTAGTAAAGATCAGCTATGATAAGGGAATTTCCATGTGGAAATGCAAAGTTTTGGATCTTGGCCATTTGTGCTGTTTGTTAAAACAATGTAATTTTTCTTGTTTTGCAGAATTATTTTGAATTACTTTAATCAGTTGCTGGTCATGTGCAACATTTGCACCTAACTTTAGTTGGGCCTGCTGAAAATGTCATGGCTGGTGGATCTGAGGGCAGAATAGGGCTCAAAGTGAACATACTCCAGCTGTGAAAAGGCTGAGCAGATACAGGGCTGTCCCTTGATAGGGCTCCAAGCAGGCAGTGTTGCAGTCCATCTGATATCTGTGACATTTGACTTGAACATTCCTATTTAACTTTAGAAATCTTGATCTGTCTCATCAAGGTGCTGTACGTGACAAATGCTTTGAAACTTCATAAAGGTCATCCAAGAAACTGAGGAAAGAGGAAAATCTATATTCTTGCTATTACTGAGCTATGAAACATAGGGAGAATAAGTCTTTGAACCCTTTTGTCATCACAAACCTGCAGACAGAGGACAAGGCTAATTTAATAGCACATTAATCAAAAACACATCGTCTTTGTACTTTTTAATGAATTGCCCTGATTGCTAATATGTAGCAGCACTCACTTGCTCATTGCTAGTGGAAGAGATACTCGACTCTGCCTCCTCTTCCCCTTTGTCCTCATTCTTTGATTTCCAGAATCTCCCCTCTCGAAGGAAACGCTGGTGCAGCTCCAGCTCATCACAGGCTTTCTTCCAGCCCATGCTGCGCTTCACATGCAGCCGGTGGATGTTCACTGTGATGTCCTGGATGTTCTCAGAGGGGATCCAGGCCCTTTGGAAACACAGCACAGGCAGGTTCAGAAGCACTGAATACAGGTGAAGGATCTTGACCTGACAAACTGACTTCAAATGCAGTTTTTCACAATGGCTGATCACTGATAATTCCTTTTTTTTTTTTTTTTTTTTTTAACTCAACACATTTGAAAAAAAATGGACTCATGCTGTTAGACATTTTTGTTATTATAAATACTGGTTAACTGTTAGTGCTATGGCTAAAGTCTCTCTCATTTTGGATGAGCCACAAACCTTCCCCAGCACCATCTCTTACCTGCTCTCTTACTAAACACCCCAACTCAGACACATTTTTTCAGATTTATATGCTAATCCAATTTAGCTCTTGACCTCTTTCCTAAAACTGTCAAGGAATGTACCAACTCATCACCCTCAATAGAGACATTTTGTGTCCTGGGCCCCTGCCTGTCAGGACTGAACTTCCATGGGGACTGTCATGCTTCTTTGGACTGAATTCATGCCAGTGACATGGTTCCAAAGTTACTTTGTCCTCTTAAATGTGTTCAGAGAATCCTCAGAGAGTTAGGTGGGCAGGTCTTGACATTTTGAAAGGTTCTACCAAGCACCAGGCAACACTGGACATGGAAGATACAGAGTCACTGCCATGCACATCTCCCTAATAGATTAAATACTTAACAAATGACATGTTTGTGACAAGATTCTTGATACTTGCAATATAAATTTAATTTGAGTAAAGACAAAGAAATAATGCCAAACCAGGAGTTTGGTCTTTTGTCCAAGTCCAGCACAGTAACTAAGCTATGGCTCTCTAATTAAACATCTTTTGCCTTTTGTATCAGCAGCATTTAAGAAGTTGCAAGCACCTCATCCCACAGGTGCCAGGTTACTTTTTTAAGCAATTTTACACTGTGTGAACTTAAAGCCATTGATTACTAATGAAATAAACTGTATTCATAAACAGATTCAAGGTAAAAAACATTATATGACTGAGGCACCAGAAAAGATCCTTTATTCACTATATGACTATTAGAAAGTCTTGGTAGTTCATATAAAAAGTGAAAAGATATTATATACTGTGCAAGTTACATGAAAGCAATTTAAATAAACAATCTCCTAAAACACTGTTAATGAATTGTCTAGGCTCTTTTGGGATGCACCAAAATATACCATCTCCAAACAACCATGAATTACTTTGGAAATTTCTCCTCTTCTCACATTATAGGCGTATAAATAAAACAGTAAAACAATCCAAACCAGCTCTGTCACACTGCTACAAACTTTCCCAAATGCTGAACAACCAGCTGGAGAGAGAACCAAAAGCTCATCTCTGAGAGTCAAGTTTCCAATGTATAGAGGGATTCTCTGAAATTGCAAACTGGCTCCCAGCAGGAGGCCTGTCAATGTTCTAGCAGTGAGACACAAACATTTGTGATATATATCATGTACTAAACCACAAAATTGTAGTGCCTCAGCTCAAATGAGAAATTGCCTGAAGTCAAAACTGCTGGTAGAAGAAGTACATTTCTGTCCAATTTTCACCTTGGCCTGGATTAGCAAACTGCTACATATTTGAAGAAACAGCTGAAGTTCGCTTACTATCTTTTAATTAAAATGACATTAAGGAACATGCTTCTGGCAACTGTGGAAAGAGAATCTCTGAGCCACTGAATTTGGACACTTCAGATGTGCTAGACTGAACTTTAAATTTTCTGGAACAATTATGGCAAAGTATTTCTAATGTTGGCAACAGGCTGAGCCTAGATTTACAGCAAGACAGATGAGACAAATTCTTTTAATATTGTTTGTAAAAAGCAGCACATGGAATTAATAAATTACCTTTGGTGGTGATGGCCAAAAAAGCGAACATCAACTTGATTGTCCTCTTTCTGCATGACTTTGGCTGGCCAAAATCCAAAGCCTTTCATTTTGGCCCAAACCAACTCATGATTAGGTATCTGGAAAAAAGTAGTATTTATTAGTGGATATGAAATATTATACTGCTATCTCCCACAAATATTCTGCTGTAATACTATGCTAGTACCTTAAGAGTATGATTAAAGTTTGTGTCTAGTGTTATTTTCATTTTTATCTTCTTATAATACATTTCCTTGTTAGATAGATTGCTAGGATGAATGTAAAAAGACCCCAAAACTACAAAGTCTGAAAAGGATATAATTGTCTATTGAAAACAGACATCTTAAGCAGCCTAAACATTAACTTGTCTCTGTAGCTTCATTCAGGAACAAAGTTTGAGTTCTGTAAGCTCCTTATTTTCTTGTGAAACTGTGTAACTGTTGGCTGATACCCAAGTTTTATAACCTATATTGTTACAGCTTTGAACTTCAATCAACACTTCACTTGTGTAAAATATCCAGGCTTACAGAGTCTTAACCATGCTTTTGAAACAAGCCCCCTGAAATGGAATATTCAGTGCATTAATGACACCAAAACTGCAGGCTTTCATGCAAAAAAGCAAACAAATAAAAATCTGTGTCAGCAACATACACAAGGATAGCAGAACCAATTGTCAGGTCGTGCGTTTGACAAATAGAAACAGTTCTTGCAAAGCTGCAGTTCATCCAGCTGAAAAACAAAAAAAGGTAAATGAGCAAGAAAAATTCTATTTATGTGATTTCAGTAGCATCCCTCTCCTTTAAGTAGTAAAATTTTTCAGCCCTGTTTGCTAATGTGGTGGAGTAACTCCCATCCATGCAAACTAAAGGTGTGTAACTGAGGTGGGCTGTGAGAGGCTGAAAGACAACCTGAAGAAACATGATTCATGTTTCACAAAATCCAGGCAGAGGGAGAAGACTAATTGACATATTAATGATCTATTATAGATGAAATGCAAAGAATAGTTCTTAAAATTCATCAAATATTTAAAGTACATTGTGAAAGAAGTAATTCAGCCGTACAAAAGGAGAAAGTGTGCCAGCTCCTCAGCTGTATTTTTTGGTCTCCTCTGAATGTGGAGAAATGTTTTGATGACAATTACAGAATTTAGTAAGAATCTCACCTCAGATTCCATTTATATTAGTAAGTACAATTATTTCCAGTTCAAATCTGTAATACTCAATTATTTTTAAAACTAAAATTTGAATTATCAGTGTTTTTAAAATTATAATATAGTTGCAAAAAAAAAACCAAAACAACCCAAAACCCAACATAATCCAACAATAACAACAGCAAAACCTAACCAACCAACAACAAAAACCTAAAGAAAAAGAAAAAGGAATTCTGAATCAGCTGCTAGACTGTCTGGAAGAAATTTATAACTCAATTTCACACACTTTTTATTTTGTAATATGAAGAATAATTTCTTAGATTCTGAAATGAAAATCAAGTATCTTGACTACAATTTGGTTACTTGGTAGTACTTACTTCGTGGCAGGTGTCTTTGTAAAGCATCCTTGCTATATCAGCTTGTTCACTGTCCGCTATAAATTAAAAATAGATGGTATAAACAATCAGAGTATGATCACAGTGCTCACAAAGACTTGCAGCTGTCATTGCTGTGACTTTCATGCCATAATTGTTGTGCTTAAGAAGACAAAACATAACTTAATCACTTGGACAGCCCTTCCATTTAAAATTTTCTAACAATCAGTTCAATATTTGTTTTCTGTGTCATATGTATGTGCCACAATACTGCTTTTGCACTCCACAATGCAAGTACACATCTGAGGAGGAGCAGCAGCAGAGACACAGTTGCTCTTAATATGGATTCAGTTCTTTTCTCTGTTTGTGTCTTAATGGCACACTGCAATAGTCCTAAAACATCTCCTCTCTGCTCTGGGCTCTGAGTGATGCTTCACAGAGTGTTCATCACTGAGCCTCCCTTTACACCTGTGTATCCCTCTCTTGGCACATTCACATCTCTCCCCACTAGCCACAGTGTGGATCTCCTGGGGCTGCAAACAGACTGGTGCCACCCTCCTCCCAGCCTCCCTGATGAGGGGAGAACCACATCCTTCCTGAAACACTGGCTCTGGAAAACAGCACCTGGCTACAGCTTCTGGACATGGTGGGGGTGTTTTCTGACTTCCAATCAGTCACCCATTACCTTCCCAGTGCCTGGCAGCTTCTCTGATGGCTGTTCCTCCACACTGCACCAGCAGCATACTCCTCGTGTGGATGTAGCTACATTTGCTGTCACAATATGGCAGATGTTGCCCAAAAGTAAAATAAATATGTCTATAGTACATATTTCTGCTGACACAGCACAGAAAACCCTACCCTACCCTAGGAAAACATATGTATATTGGCAAAAATCTGCAGTATAGAACTGACCTAGGACTTTGCTGAAGAAGCAGCAGGATGGCAAAAGGGTAATTCTCACTAGAGGTTTAGCCAGGGAGAATGAAAATGGTTCTGTAGTAGATGGGCCAGAAAAGACCCTAAAAAGTCCTTATGCACTTTGATTTTTAAGGGCTTTCAAATTACCTCATTCACACTTAAGACTGCTTAATACCAAATTAATCCTGGACTTGTGAGTTTCCAACAAATAAAGACAAATCAAACAAGGCAAGCAGTAAATGTAGTATTTTACCTCCATAGAAAATCACTGTGTTGTGTAGCAGCAGTTGAGCATCTGCTTTGAATTCCTCATAACTCCTGTACTTTCCTTCATTTACTTTCTACACAAAAGAAAACACAAGAATGTGAGAAAACTCTTCAAAGTGCTTTACCTGCTTTATGCAGAGAAGCTTGCACAGAAATCTGCATTATGCAACACACATCAGACACTGCTTTTCCTGCATACAAAATGAATACTTACAACTCTTTGACATGGTTTGTTAGTACCTGAGCATTGGCTGCCCTTTATGCAATGCCCAGAAGTAAAATAGATTCTTTAATACTTGACCAAGTTTAAAAAGGATTTTCCTGGTTGTAACAAGGTGAATCTGGAGTAGCTGCAGCATAATGTGTGGCCCAGAACAATTGTTCAAACTGAAATATGATCCCTGAGGCGAACATTTTGTACCTTAAAATATCAACTAGTCTCAAATCAATGTTGACTGCCTTTCAGGACTGAACTTCCAGGATCTTCACTTGATAGTCTGTGTTATCTGATGAAAGCTGATTGTCCCAGTCTTCCAAACTCATGAGAAATGCCTACATGAAGCCATGCAATTAATTTTCTTAGTATGGCTTTGGCCAATAGGGAATGCAGAGTTTTCAGTTGTGCTCTCTCAAGAACATCTATGACAATTCCAGTTATCAAACAAAACAACATCAGCTTATAGAATGCTATCAAGGCCAAAAGACCTTCTATGGAAGCAGGAGAAGTTGACAAAGTAAAAGGAAGGCCTGACCTATTTTCAGGCTCAACCAGTGTTGCCAGCACTTCTAGACAGGCAGCAATGCTGCTCTCCAAAGCTGTCAGTGAAGTTATTGTTTATCCATGCATTTTAATAATAAAACAAAGGCTCTTCACATCTGTGCTTGTAAAAGTCAGGATATACCACAGCATTGCATAGCAATCCAGTTGCAGGAATGAGTAAAGATGAATATGTTGTTCATTATGGTCATGTGCAGTTGATTTATATGAGTCATGATCAGACCTTTGATTTAGAAAAAAGGGACAATATATTTATTAGTACTTTATTTTTGGAACAATTAATGCAAAATAGATATTTTGGGTGAGTCTGGTTTTTCATGATCAACAAAGTGATTGGTTCTTTATGAATCATTTAGATATTTATAAAGCTGACACCCACACAAGAGCACAATGACTGAAATCAGAGTATGGTCAAAAAACATTGGGCCAGAGAAGCACACATAGGCACTTGATTCTATATTCATCCATTTAGTTAAGCAGTCCCTTCTCTGAAGATTTTAGCTACCTGCAGATCCTAGTATAACCTTAGTACAAAAGATACTGAGGATACTCTGTGTCTGAAAACTAGGCACCACTCAAAATGGTTTTACTCATTTACCTATTGAGGAAAAGTTTGACATGTTAAGCTTCCATATCTAATGCTGGATACAATACTGAAATACTGATCATAAAGAGAATTAAACAGGATTAGGACTTTTTAGACTTTATTAAAAGACACCAAAACCAGTGTAGAAGTTAGAAAGCAAGTCACTCTACCTCCTGTATAGTAGGAACATCAACAGCTGAGTGCACCAGCCTTCGATACATTGGGTGTTTGTTGTCCTTCCCTTTCTTGTTTAGATCTATAGCCTGAAAGGACCACAAGACAGTGTTTGTTATTGCATTTAGAATACACTTAAAACACATAAAAGAGGATTAGAAAATGCAATAGTTTGGAATATTTCAGGTGGGGACTACACAAGGGCAACCTGGGGATCCACAACCATGAGATTGCCTGTGTCTCAAACTTGTGTCTGTGTCTGGTGATACTGATCCAAACCACAGGGCCTGGCAAGTGTGTGTGAGAACACACACAGTGCTTATGACAGGAGAGATAAAAACCTCTTGTAGCCCTCCTCCCTGCACAGTCACACGTGGGCAGCCATGATGATGCTCAGCACTGAACAGAGCTCTGTCCCAGACTCACCCGCTCCTTCATGCGGGACACTATGAATCGCAGGTATGTGCTCATCTCTTGTTTACTTGTGTTTTTCTTCTTGATACTCTGCCAAAGAAAAATAGGATCATATCACTATTTTAAACCTGACTTCAAAGTCCAGACAATAAACATTTTCTCTGCATTAACACTTGATTTGAAAAGGTAACTTTGAATCACATAAAACACTATTTCTTAGGGAATATATTTTCGGGGAAATTAGTAACACTAACACGCCACAACGACTATATATGTTGCTTTGAATTATGTCTGGGCTGAGAACTTCAGTTACAGAAAAATTACAAGTTTTATTTCCACTTGTATCCATAATAGTTTGTCAAAACCTCTCATAAAAAAAGGTGTCTAATTAGAATAAAGCAAAGAAGAAAGTCCTTTTAGGGAGCAGCTAAAAATGGATTTAATGGTCTTTTTATTAGCAAGGCATTAATAATTTTAGTAAAATAATAAATAATTTAAAAAATAATATCCTGTACCATCTACAAATTATGTGCTTACTAAGCAAAATGACACCATCTGGGCAGAAGACAAATTTGCTCTAGCCAGTAGAAACTCTGAGCACTTTTTACTGCTCAAGAAACATTGCAGTCTGGGATTTTTGTGGTTCTTCCTTAACAAAATTTAATCCAGATTCTGGAACACAGATCACTACTTTTTAGTAGTTCAAGATCCAGAGTTTTTCCCTCTCATGTTAGACTATTATAGAGACTTATCCCCACCCTTTAAAGTATAACCAGGCTAGTGGGAAGCCCTGCATACTAAAAATGTGCTGCTAAAGAAAAGGTGTCACTCTGCAAATGCCTGATGTGCTCTTACAAAGCAGCCTTTCCAATCCCAGCTCACAGCAGCTGTGCACAGCTCTGCATGGCCCTGCAACAACAAACAGCTGGCTAGAAAGTGCTACCTGCTCCCTGCTTCTACCTACAGCAGTTCTCCAAAACAAAAGCACAGTGAAACAACAGCATGGGCTCCAGGTCTATTACCCTGAAGTGTTTCTAACTGCTCACATCCCCTGCAAGGCATTCACTCCTCCTCACACCTCCTGGTGCACTGACTGCCAGGCTGAGTTCTCCCTTCTCATGCCTCATTTCATCACTTGTGTGCAAACTGTGTGGACCAAACTGTCTCAGTTGCACCTGCATCCTCAAAATCTGATGGTCTTTTAGCAAGTTCCACATAATTGTGCAGATCATGGCTGCTTAGCAAACATGAGAAAAAAAATGAATCTAATATTCTAATAGGTAAATAAAAGAGGCTTAAAAATTATCAGTCACTAGAAATGTGCTATTTTTCATTTAATTTGTTATATATGACTCTGGACATAGGGAGCACACACACTGAGTACACAGCGTCTGCTTTTACAAATTTACTTGGTAAGAGTAAAATTACACATTAGCACAAAAAAAGCTGATAGGATTTGATTGTGTCTCCCCTGCTTATATTCCTCCTGCAAGACACTAAGGACACTGAAAACCACAGGCTGTTCCCCTGTGCTATAGCAAACTTGCAACCTATACATCTCAGGATTGTACTTATTACCTTTCTGGAAACAAAACTGCACACAGCACTACCTTCAGAGCTGCTCATTTGATTGCTTAACAGGAATTACAATCATTACACACTGTGCTGAAATACCAGTTCAGTCACAAACCTATTCAGATACTGCATTGTGCATAACAACACTACAGCTTCCCCCAACTGGGAAAAACTCTGTGTTGTGGAAAGGGCCAGCCCCAGGTATTTCTAATACCTACAGTTCCTTTAAGCATTATTTTCATAATATTAATGGCTGCCTGACCTTCCTTCCAAACTCTGGACTGACAGAGAATTTATCCTGCACTATATATCTGAATCACATTCTCTATATTCATATTTCACTCTGACTTCTGTGAGAACGTGCATTCTGCTGGAATTCCAATCACCTACTCAGTTTCTCATAAACCAACATTGCCACTGCAAATGAAAACCCAAATGTGCATTAAATTATCTGCATTATGAAACACTGCTGTCATTTTGTCATTTCAGGCACTGAAGTGCTGTGTGCTTGCTAATGACACAGCATTTTGAAAGACTGAAACTTATCAGGACACAATAAAACTCACATGCACTGACTAGTCCTACACCTCTTTTTCTGACATGGCTCTGAATTTATCATCCTTTGAAAGTATTTCAGAATTCATGTGAACCATTTTTCATGCCCTGCTGGGCAAGACAGTTTGAAAGAGACTGTTGAGATAGATGGTTTACAGCCCTATCCTTCAGATCATAAGAAAAGATAGATAGCTGGCTTTGTATAGTTATTGATGTCAGCAATTAATATCATCTTAAGCACCAATGAAAATGATATAATTAACTTGCCAATTCTGGCAAACTTTAATTTTTCCACTTTTCCTTCAATTCCCTATGCTGATTTATTTTAAGAAAAACTTGATCTCCATGTTCCTCTACTAAATTTTGAAAGGTAATAAATTTAGGAATTGGAGCCTATGAGCCAACAAAATATCTTTTTATGGCAAGGTTGCTCACCCTTTGTAGATAGCAAGTTACATTTGAAGCACTTCATTCACTTTTCAACAATAATTAGCCATTTAGGAGGTAGCATTTACACATTCTTTCGAAGTTATAATGGAAAATGTGTAGGTTTTTAATAAAAAAACCCTCCTTTGTATTTTGAAGACTAGTAGTGTTCTCAGAGAAATCAACCTAGAGCCACTTAAAGCAAGAAAATAGACAATACTAGATGGGGACTATGATTTACATAAAATCTTTTTATATTTCTCTGACACAATATAATACACCCCCTTTCAGGTCCCCTTTATAGGCAGAGTGATATAGAAGCAAATATAAATGAAAATTAGGTCTTCTAATTTCCTACTTTAAGGAAACAAAAACAACAATAGTGGCAAGATCCACTATATTTTCCCTGTCACATCTACTAAGATACTCTACTGAAAATCCTGTTCAAGTTTGTTTCAAGGAGACTGCTGAGATTCAATCCAGCCTCCAAAATGTCAGAATCCTTATACTTTTAGATAGCCTATTTGTGGGATAAATTATCTTAATATAGGGCTGTACCACGTCTGGCTGGGATGAAAGTAATTGTTTTCACAGCACCTCATTTGGTGTTGTGGTTTAGATTTGTGACCAAAACAGTGCTGGTAACACATGGATGCTTTAGCTCTTGCTGAGCTGTGCTTGCACAGCCTAAAGGCCTTGGCAATTTCTCACTGTGGCCCCACAGTGAATAGATTGGGGGGTACACAAGAGGTTGGGAGAAGACACAACAAGGCAGAAAACCTGAACTAACCAAAGAGCTCTTCCATGCCATATAACTTCATGCTCAGCAATAGAAAGGAAGAGGAGGGGGCCTAGGGGGAATTTAGCCATCTTTAACTCAGGAACTGTCTGGGCATTGACCTGTCCAAGAGGATGGGGAGTGATTGCCTTTGCACCACTTTTGTTTTGCTTCCTTTCTCAGCTGGGAGTTGAGAGAGCAGCCATGTGGTGCTTAGCTGCCTGCTGGGGTTAATCTGCAACATGGACAATTGCTGGGTCACAGCATTGCTTTAGAGAAATCTGCAAACCTTCTGCTTTGAATCAAGGTAAACTGAAAGACTTGGCCATGCCTATGTGTTTATACAGGGGATGAAGGAGTGAAGCAATAACCTTCACAATAGCAATCCTCATGTAGAAGATTAATGAGATTTGGTAGGTGAAAGGCCAAGCTTGCAGCCTAACTCTTTTCTTGTGGGCACAGGAAATACCTTATATGAGCCTTATTCTCTGCAGCACATCTGTTTCTTCTGGTACCTGAAGGTTACATTGCTCTTTATATTCAATATTCCAGATTAATTATACTGCCTAGCTGTTCAAGAGGGTAGCAATATATTGCATTGTGCAGGTGTGACTTATTTAGAAATCCTGATGTGCTTATAGCACAGGATCTCACTGCAGGACTTTACAAACCACATGAGGCTAGAGAAGCCAGGGGCACTTCCAAGAAACACTCCATCTGCAGTAGCACCAGGGATGATGGAAGTGACAAATCTCTGCACTCTGAGTTAGCTCTCAACTCCCAAGGTGGCACTGCCACTGTGCTGCAGTTGCTGCAGTCTTTCATTTGAAGAGAAAAAAATAGGAGAAAACTCTAAGGAATGCAAGGTGTCAGTGCCAGCATTCTGTCTAGCTATAAGCATTTAAATTACATTTCCACCGTTTAAAGAGGTTTCTGTTTCCCTATAATCTCCCATTAATTAATATTTTTCCCTTCCTCTCTCACCTGTCCTATGTATACACACATCAAAGAGCTGCATTTCAGTTCAGTGATGGATTATGTGAAGGCTGCTCAATGACAGATACAAGTTTCTAAGGCATCAGTTGCATTTTCAGAAGCAATTCAGGTTTCCAGGGGTCTATTTGCAGAGGGGAACTATGAGTGTGACTCTAACAGACACTCACCACTGCTCTTCAGAAACTTCTTGCTTTACACACTGGCCTTTGGACTACTTTAGGACTTAAATTGCCAGAGGAATTTGGTGCTACATATGGAAAGCTTTACTGCTCTGCAGCCCTCTCAAACTTTCAGCCCTCAGGTCCTCAGGTTTCCTGTACCATTAAGAAAGGTATGCAGGCACATGGAATAGGTCTCAGGGCATTCAATGCACCGTGTGCCCTAAGTATCACACAGAAAAGCTGCTGCAGGAGCAAAATATGCCCTAAGACTTGCCTCTTTCATGATCAGATGCAGTAATTTCAGACTTTTCAAAGCATCAGGTGCTTTTGGGAATGTTACAGCTGAATCCACAAATTGATTTCTTCTTGTATGGTGCATTAAGCACTTTCTGCATATGAAGCATCATATGAATTAAATATGCTTTTATCTGCACAAAGAAGGTGGCAGGAGGCTCTAAGTGGAGGTTTCCCAGTTTTCTCACTGCTTTGGGCAAATACCTTTATCCTTTATTATGTCCTATGCAGTGCCAAGCTCTGCAGCTCCCTGATTTACTCCAGGGTGCATGGGAGGGACTGGTGAGGACTAACACCTCCCTGTGCACTGAGCCATGTGCTGCTAAAACTGGTCCTGCACTAGGACTTCCTTTACCCACCAATCCATGACTGTTATTTGTGTGATCACACCAAATATTGTTTCAAGAATATGTTTCCCTATAGAGGTCTCAAACTCCTACCACAACACTAAGAAATAAGTCAATAAAGCCATATTCTTTCCTCCTTCCTTGTATTTTACATTAACCACCTTGACTGACAGCTGGTACCTAAACCCCCCTGATCTAAGCCCTTGAGTAACTTCACTTAAACAACCTCCATCTTCCTGTGCTTCTAACTTTCCACTGCTTGTTATTCTCACTTGTCAAATTTTGTCTGAAGTTGATTGTGAACTGCATAACAGTTTATTTTTATATACTCTAGGAAATGATCAGTACAGTATAAGAACTCACAATAAGCCTATTTATAGAATACTTATCAGCATAGTATTTAATATCTTAAGCTCTACAGATTACTTTGGTCTTCTATGTATAAACCTCAGGAATATTGAAATACCCACTATGATAGGTAAATTGGCTACAAGTCCTTGCAAAGAACATGCATGGAAGATCCAATCTCTGACCAGATGATTGTAAAAAAAAATTAGGAGTCAACTGAAACCACATGACTAATTCTTTCCTTCTGTTCCATGCATCAAAATGTATTTCTTTGGGACAAATAATATATCAAAATGCTTCATTTTTCCTTCTTATAATTTTTTAAAAATTTGGATTTTTAGACAAGAAATAATAATAGTTATACCAACATGATTGATATTCTCTTATTCATAATTCCGTATATATCTATTCCCTCTCCAAAAAATTAGTATTTTGGCAGTACTTTCTGTAGTCTTTAGATACTAAATTAAGATCTGAAGAAAATGAATTCCCTCATTTTATCTAACTAAAAAGCAGCAGTAAATGTACAAGTCTTCTACATCCTTCAGAGACTGAGTTGACTAACTCTGTCTGGAATGGACTACTCCAGTAGTGAAAAATGTAATCTCTAAGCTCATTCAATATTAAGTTTTTCTCTTGTGACCTGTCTACCAGGAATTTTGCAGATAATGCCAATTTATTTCACTTAAGACAATGATTAGTCAACAGTCAGGGAAAAATTTCAATCAGGGCAATGTGGTTTGAATTGAACTTTGTTTGACTTTTGATCCCTGCTGAGAGTTATATAGGGTACAAAAATATTCAGAGTGGTACCATCAATTTTTAAAAAGAAGCAAATGAGGAACTGAACGTTGTTGTTTATGGATACAATGGAGAAAAACCACGGGCAGGCAAACAGAGTTCAGAACAAGGTTTGAAAGGGATTCTTATAAATGATATGGGAGAAAAAAATTTAAGTTATAAACAAATCTTTAGCAATGGCCTTTATAAAATATTTCTGAGTAGTCAAGCGTGCAAGATAAAGCTGCACAGGTTGATCAAACTAATACAGCCACCAATTGTGAAATGAAAAATCCAAAGGCTTGCTGACCTTGGCAGCATTACAGAAGCAATTTTTACATAAGAATGAAGTGTTCTTAGGTTATTTCTCCCATCTATTATGTTTTAAACATACTTTTACTTCACTTTTGTAAAGAGCTTTGAAATCTCCAAGTGAAAAGTGCCATGTCCAGTTATGGAATTAAATATGAAAATATATGTATCTCTTTGTCCCAGCTATCACTTTTCTTGAAGATATATATTTACTGCTGATAAGGCAATGTAAATCCCCCATTGCCCTTATGCAAGATGGTTAAGCTCTGTTATGCCCTCTGGACATCAGCCAGGGCTCTCTCCACATTATTAGTTTTTTGAATATAGGCCACTTTCTTGCTTTTAAAATGAAATTAGAGCAGTCATTTCCTAGGAGGGTGGGGACAAAGTAGCAGAATACTGAAGGATGAATACTGACACAAGGATGCTGACTCCCACACTTAGAGGGACTATGCAAGCCTCCTTAGTCCAAGTTTGCAGAACAAGGGCTTGAAGGGATTTGAATTAACAAGAAAAATAGGAGCTGCTGGCACAGAAGGAGAAAGGATGCCATGGCATTCACAATGGCAATATCCACAAAAATATGTTGATCATGACCTGAGGCACTAAGCAAGCCAAAGGCCTCTGGGGCAGGAAGTATTTAAGAGCACCCAAAACCTCTCCTTAATATTTGTGTAACAAAAGAGGAACCAATATGCAGAGAGATAGGCAGAGAGCACATGGCTCAAGTTTCACAGATTTTTTTTTTTTTAAGGTAAACATTTATTTAATATCATTGCCATAAAGGACTTCAAGGCTTCATGATGAAAGTCAAACTGTTCCCAAAGCTGATGTATCAGAGCATATTTCAAGCAATGATTCAGCATTTCCACACTGAGGATATCCATGGTACAAGATAGATGTTATGAAACCACCTCATACACAAGGTGGCATAAACCATCCACATTCTCTACTTTCACCAGGCATCATCTAAAATTCCTGGCAAACTGGGGTGGAGACTGGATTCAATTTATCTAATTTTAACTATTTATAGGAATTATCAATACTTCTAACAAGACCCAACAATTATTAGAGAGATTAATTTAAAAATCTGAAAGTAATTTGTCTATATATGGTAATACTTCTTGTTTTTGACAGAGGGAATATTGAGTAGCTAAATTAAATGTTAGCAATTCAATATGGAGAGATACAGTATATGTCTTTATTCTTTGCAGTTTTTTCCCTGCCACTACTTCTTTTTGATTACTTACAGCTTCTTTAAGGCAGGCCTGATTTTCTTGCTATTTCCCTAAACCCTGAGAGCTCCCAATCTGAGGCAACAGCAACAGGTTTTTTGGAACTCGTTTGAAGGTAACAGCAGGCAAAAAGTGCTGTTTTGAAACAAAACAATCCATGTCTTTTCAACAACTGCTTCCCCGTTGCACAAAGTGCCTGAAACCTTACATTCCTTGTAGCACAGATCATCTTAAGGTCAGTCTGCTGCTCTACAGCTAATCCAAGCTTTTAGCAAAGGAATTGCCTCTCTCTCCAGCAATCCTAGGCAAAGTGGAACTGGCAGTTTTATGCCTTTCTGTAACAACAATTTTATCTAAAACATTCATGTGCATTATTCCTTCCACAGGAAGGAAGCCTAGCTCTGTAGAAAGTCTAGTGAAGTGCTCCATTTGGGGAGGTGGCACAGAGATGACAACAGCAACAGGTAGTTGGCTGATTCAAGGCTAGGTACCAGTAAGCACCATCCTGACCAGAATGTTTAATCTTCAGTGACATGTAGACAATGCCATTCTTGGAAAGTATTTAAAAATGCTTTTTGCTGGCTCCTGGCCATACTCATAGGAATAGCATTTTTAAAGAAAAAGCAACATAGATATGGATGCCATGAATGAAATCCAGATTGCCCTTTTTGCACCAATAGAATCCACATCAGTAAATGTAAAGCAGGATTTAACTCCAGATTTTTGATACCTAGCCTCATCAGTAACATGATTGTGGCTTTAGAACACAAAATACCCTTCCAATAAAATATTAAGAATGCAAGTCATCAAAATACAAAAATGATTCATTAAAATGACATTAAGAAAAAACAGTAGCATCTTACACAGCAATTTGTTTACTCTTGTTGAAGGTTCCCACACTTTACTGCACCTAGGTGCACACACTCTGGCAAAGGGTACTGTGCAAGTAAAACTTGGTGGAGTCTTCAAAATTGGCCATCTGCTGCATGCATCACATTTTGTATCACATCTCTGTACAGATGCTCTAGGTATGTACCATTGTTTCAATATTCAGTTCTTTACCCATTAACCTGGCCAGACCATCTGGACACCTTAATAAATCTATTATTGAATATCAATCCTCTAATCAGCACATGAAATCTCATAGGTACTCACCCTGCAAACTGGGCACTGCCAGTGACTACTGCTGTCTCTAAGCCTGAACTCATCAGACAAACACTTGGAATGATACACACGAAAACACAGGTCACATATCAACACCTCTCCAGGCAAATGGCATTCAAAACAATACCAGTCATGATTTTCTGTTTCCCAGTCCTACAAAAAATACAAAATATTTTGGTATGACATTCTGTCAAAATCTGCAGGAACTAAGAACAAAATTGATATGTCTTGAAATCCAGCAGCAATTAGACATTATAAACATTTTAAAGAAGTGTATAATGTTTAAAAAAACAGGGGAAAACCTATGTGCTTAAAGATCTTCATCAATTTAATACACACTAACTCCAATAGAATATGAATGCCAAGTTTTAATTTTTTCAAGTGTCTGATTAGTTACAATTTCAAATATGAGCTCTGTCCACAATGAAAAGTGGGTTTGTTTTCTGCCTTTGTGTAAAACATTTGTTGACCTCTCTGTATTAGACTGCAAACAAAAGTTTGTGCACCTCAACAGACCATACCTAATTTCTTGGACTACTTCCCTCAGTTTGATTGTTACATTATATTTTCAACTGTAATTTTCTGAAGGGTGGTCCCTTCCAGTCTTTACTCTCTTAAAACTGACAACTTTTCAGCATCGAGGTGTTGAGTTACAAGAAATAAATGAAATCATGAACCAATTACTGCAAGAAATGTTTCTGCTAAGCAATCCCAAAACAATTCAAAAAATACAAAATGTTTCCCTTGCCGTGCTCAATAGCACCGGGCTCATTCCTGAAATGCTCTACAGAAGACAAGGATATGGTTCTGCTGATGCACAGATGTCTTTAATATACTCTTCCTTGAAAATTCACCCCCAACGGCCAAATTCTGACCTTTGAAACATGTGCACAAGCTTTGCTGAAATAAATGAGAGCAGCATGCATATAATTTGGAGGCAGAATTTTGCTCTAGGAATCTATAGTTCTAAAACCAAGCAGAATTGCCAGTGGCCACTGCTAAATGTTTATGTTTGTTATCTGAAATGCCACAGTTTTCTCTACACTTAGAAGACAAAATAGCTGTCATATCTCAGATAAAACTCCCAATGCCTTTTCATGTCAAATGTCACTTTTCAATGGGTTCAGATCTCTGAAAAAACTACTCCTATTCTTCAATAAATTATCTTGATAAAAATCTGATCAAGCTATTTTTAATGTCATGTTGTAAAGGTGGAGTTAGCAATTCCCACTGACTGCCAGAACTGGCATTTGTCTAATTTTCATTATGCTGTGCCTGGGAAGTGCAGTCCTTGTGTGAAAGCCTCCTCCAGAGGAGCAGCATGAGAAGTGCCACACTCAAGTGGCACTGTACAGAACCGTGTTGTGTGCAGAATTCATCTGACCAGAGCCCCCACAAACACAAGAGATTTTGGGACAGCCTCACCCCAGACTGCCTGCACTAAAGTTCATGTACCATGGATGTTGGATTGCAGGGGCAGCAAGTTTAGAGGGGGAAAAACCACTCCATGAAATTTTAACCAGTGATTTTTGAAATCAGAACTTTGCCCTCCTTTGTTGTGCAGATTAACAGTGTGACTTGACCTTTTGTCATTTCTTCTCATTTCATTTTATTGGCAAATTCTATATGTCTCAAAATAGCATAACACCACCAAATGTGGCTATAAAAAAACATTCTTGTTTCACCAAATCTTTCCCCTTCCAAAGCCCAGTGGCTATGTACTTTGGGAGCCCTTTTTTTAGGTTTTTTTGTAAACAACTAAAGATACTGCATTGTTGGTGTACTTGATTTACCTGCAGACTGAGAAAAATCAGGATAAAGTAGTGTTTTCTATTTCATTTATATTAACTGTATGTATGAAATGAAAAAAAATCAGGTGGCATTAAAGGGCCAATTAAGCAAGAAAAATAATCAGCTTTTGGTTGAATGTATATTTAGATAAAAATTAAACTGAGAAGACCCCAAGAGGTCCTGCAATTTCACCACAGAATCAGAATTCCAGGATTCTTAGTTTTTATTTGTACTAGTTACAGATTCGTATCTCCCAGATATTCCATTGTTAAGAAATATGCTGGCAAAGAGATGTGGAATTTCATAAACATACGGAAATATATTTGCTGGCAAGAAAAACCATGCACTCAAGCCAGAAACCATGACGTTAAATAAAACAGCAGAAGAGGCTTCCTTCAGTATTCACACCGTAAAGATTTGAAAAACCTCATTATTTCTAAATACAAGGCTTTTCACAGAAAAAAAGTTTGTGTTTAATGCAGTATATTTAGTGCATAAGTATACATAAAACATTCATTTGTGCAATATATTTGAAAAGCTAGTTTAAAAAGATTTTTAAAAGGTACATAACCCTTATGGACAACTGCCCTATTGACTTCAATAGTGAGGTCAGATTTATTTTCCTCCAACAGCAATGAAATGTTGGTTATTGCTTCTCTCGGTTTGCCTAAGCTTGAATGGGAAGGGGACGTGCTCCCAGCACTTTATCATCTATCTACCTATCTATCTATCTATCTATCTATCTATCTATCTATCTATCTATCTATCTATTTATCTATCCATCTATCTATCCATCCATCCATCTATCTATCTATCTATGATCTATCTATCTGTCTGTCTGTTTGTTTGTTCGTTTGTTTTCAAACGGGGCTCGTTTGCCCGTGCCCAGCTCTGTGCCTCACTCGGGGCCGGGCAGCTCAGGACAGCCGGGGCAGCTGCGGCTGCAGTTCCCGCTCGCACCGCCAGGTGTCGCCGGGCGCTCCCGAAAGCGGCCCAAGGGCGGCCGCGGTGACAGCGCCGGGAGCGGCGACAGCGGAGCGGGCAGCGCCACCCCGGAGCCCCCCAACACGGGCTGCGCACCCACTCGGGACCGGGAGGGACATGGATGATGGTGGTGGCTAAGAGAGGAGACTAAGCTATCCTAATGGAAGACAGAAACGTAATAGAAAATATGACAGAATTCAAAACCACATAGTGCAAAAATTGTTCACCTTGTTTTTTGCTGCTGTCTGGGAAAAAGGCTGCATACCGTAGGCCTTTCAAAATAAAAACAAAACAAACTTTGTATCTATACTGTAATCCATCTGATTATCAGGATATACACAAGGCTAGAAAGAATTCATGCACAGTGACCAGGAAATCAATCTGTTAGTTCAAACTTCTGGTTGCATACATTTCCTCCTGCATTCCTGAAATGCTACCTGACATTCTCACCACATTTTATTTCTTCAGAATATCCCATGTACTTATATGATTAAAAGAACCCAACACCCATCATTCTTATCCATATACACACCCACCACCAGGCCAATTTAAAAATCATCAAGAATATTAATGATTGTTAATTAATCCACTCTCTTTGATACATAAACCTTCTCCGGGCATTTAAAAAAGATCATTCTAATATAATTTACTGCACAGGGAGTTGCCCCACCAAAAGCAAAGCAACACCTTTGCTGCATATTATTAAAGGTGAGGCTGTCACTTTATCTATAAAACTCACAGTCCTTATTTGTGTATAAAAGCTGACACGTTTTCCCAGGGCCATGCAGACCGAAGGAAGGATCTCTGCCACAGGGACTGGGATTGCTGGCGAGGGCAGGGGAGGCTCCCGGGTCACGGTGCTGGCAGACAAAGGGAATCCTCGGCCGTGCCCAAGCCCAGCGGTTCAGCAGCAGCGGCTGGCCCCGAGAGGGAGCGGATCTGGCAGCAGAGCTGAGTAACTCAGACCCAACAGGAGGCCTATCCTTGCCCAGCTGCCCGCTGCAGTCCTGGATCTATGCATCAGCAGGGCAGCAAATGAGTTTGGGGGACTGTGTGTCATAGCCAAAGAGCTATGCTCTGTTAGGCAGAGCGGGATCTTGCAAACACGTGGTCACTTGTTCTTTATATTCAAATCTGTCAAACATTGTATCATAAAGGTCACTTTGCACTGACATAAATAGCTGAGATTCACTCAGCAACATGAGTGAAGTACTACAACAATTTCAAAAAGGCACGTAAGCTTACTTTTCTTTGTCATTTGTCTTAAGTAGGTTGTCTTAAAGCAAATACATACATATATTCTGGAAGTACGGAAAAATAACATGGGATAGAAAATGTCAGGCTATCCAGAACATTTGACAATTTAAATACAGATAAACCCAACAGAAAGGAATGAATCATCATGTCGTAGTCTTTACTGTAAAATAAAATACATAGTTGTTGTCAAGGAAAGAATAATTTTAGTGCACAAAGAAAATGTCCATTATAATGCAAATGTACATGGAAAAGAAATGCTTACTCATTAGTAATGGAGATTTACTTAGCTGTAATTGAAATAGGGAATCTGTATGTTGGAGAATGTGACATCCTGCTGTACAATTAGCATACCATTAAGTAGGAGATGTGAAGCACATACTGACAGTAAAATTAACAATAACTTAGAGGTCACAATTGTAACTATTAGGTCACTTCCATACCACAGCAAGCCCGTAATTATTGTAAAAAAAAGATGTTAAAACAAGTAATAAATTTTCATTTTCATATAAATTATATGTAGGCATAGCACATGAAAACAGTATAACCTCCTTTCTTAGACTTTGTCTAAAAGGACCACTTTGCCTTTTTATAATGCACATTCCATTAACATAGCTCATTTCTTACCTGTTAATCTGTTTTCTCCAAGTCCCTTAATGGTAGCCCAGATACTCGGTATTAAGTCACTCTACTATCAGGTGGAGAGAGGAAAAGGGAGGGGAAAAAAAGCAAAACTCTATTCATGAAACTCCCCCTTACGGGGATTTGCTGGTTTCACACTGTTCAACTAGATTTCCCAAACAATCCAAATTATGGATATCCTTTGGACCCAACCAGTACACTAAAAAAAAAAAAAAAGGGGTCACATAGATGGGAAAGACAGTTGTAAGTCAGTTACCCCTTTGGCATGATCATGTTCATTTACGAACAGTATACATACAGTTCTGTTGTCCTAAATTCAATATGAAGCAAATGAAGGAAATATTTTCTCATGGAGTTCATGGTTCCCAGCATTTCCTGTGTGGTACTTGTCCCATAGCACTCTTTGCACTTTTTTTCCCCCAGGTGTTCTGTTTTAAGTGCTTCTCCAGTGTTTCTTTTATGTATGTGCTGCTGTGGTGTTCCTCTCTCTCTCCCCTACCCTCATGAACACACAGCACTTTCCAGATCACCAGATTTCCATTCAGATCCTCCTGTGCACAAACTCATTGTCAGCCCTGCATGGTGTCTATGCTTTAACAGTCCCTAGAGCTCCAGCTGCCCAGTGGATAAGAAACTTAGAGCAGTGTTTCTAGTCTAAAGCAAGAGTATTAGCAGATACGCAGTAGATTTCATCCATCGTGTATCATAACACTGTTGGTCTGTCACTGTGGTGGAATCTAGAATGGCAACAAGGTCCATGCCAGCAGAAAGAAGTAATTTTGAAAATATAAATTATTTAAGAATAGTAGTATTTGCATGCTACATTTATTTCTAGACGTTTTCAAATCACTAGACCAAGACTTCAGTGTAAACTTTCCATTAGTATTTCACAACCCTTTAAAGACTGTCAATAAATGAGTTCCTACTATTTCTCAGATTCCCATTTCTTTAACATTTAATGAGATAGGCCATGCTCAATTTAAAGATATAATTTCTGAAGCAAATGTTCTAGATTCTGGTATTTTAGGATTTGGGAACAGCCATAAGGAACACTTCCATCTCTTCTCACCTCTGTCAGCTTTAACATCAGAGTTCTTTACATATTCCCCCTATCACCTAAGAGAGAAGCTTTTAAAATCTTTTTTGATGTCAAGGTTTCTTTGCTGTCCTTCAATAACTCTTCACTGGAAACCAGCAAAGTTGCTACCAGTCCATATCAAGTAGAAAGATACACTGAAATAAATGCCTCACAAGAATGATGGGCTTTTTTACATCTTTGATTTTGCTTAGGTTTTGCAACATGCATCCGTCATTGTCTGCTGTTGGGAAGTAATTCCTGTCTTCTCTACTTAATCTTTCATATTTCAAACTTTCTGCTGTAAACTAAAAGCCTTTGTTATATAAGAATTGGTGGTACTGCATTCTAGCATGCATGTATCTATCATTTCATTACTCTTCTCTGGTATCCAGGTCCTCTCCTTAAAAGGACTTAGAGTATGCTGCAGGAACCTATGCTCCCACTGCCATTAAACAAAGCAGCATCTATTTCTGTCTAAACACATTTTCCATTCTTAATAAATCAGTTCCTTTCTGTCTTTTTCAGGCAGCATCTGCTCCATCAAAGCTTTCTCAATTAGGTATGAGCTTTACTTAAAGTAATTGCTAAAACCTTGCAGTACATCTTTTATGACTCACAAATATCAGGAACCACAGTGGGGATGCACTGCCTATGAGACTTCTGTCCTCCAGTACAAAAATACAAAACCTGGAGAAATGCTTCTTACTTCTACATTTGCTGCAAATAGCTACTGCCCATTTTATTTATCTGTTTTGTACTTTTCTCAAGGTATAAATACTGGAATCCCTGCCCCACACAAAAGGCAACCTGAAACAGACTTGGACAGGAGCAGTTGTTAACAGCCCTGACAAGCTGCAGAAATGCTAAACCAGCATTTAACTCAGCTTTGAAATGCCTCCCTTTGCCCATCTATCCACTGCCATTGCAATTCCATTCAACTTCCAAGTAACTGCTCTCTAGTAAGAGGAGTTCTGCAAAGTGTGGCTGATTATCTGTAGGGCTGCACAGATGGGAGCCTTACTTTTTTTTTTTTTTTCTCAGAGAGTGCAAGTGGATGTGGCACATGCACACTGGCCTCTGATTTAAACAGGATCTATCATTGGGTACAGCAGCCAGTAAGAAATCTCCAGCTTATCAGGGGTCTCTGGCAGATGTACCTGTTTCCACTCAGACACCAGCATGCATCAAATAATACCTGGGTTGAACAAACATTATGTGTCATGGAACATCATTCCCAGCATTTGTTCAAATGCAGAGGGGACACTGTGTTTGTTTTTCACCAGAGGCTTTAGCCTGCTGTGAGGGCAGTCTCCCTACTGCCCTTTGGGTCAGCCTTCTCTTCGTGCCACGTTCCTGGCTCCATCTATTCCTTAGCAAGCATGAATCCTCCTGTAAACATCCTTTCAGTAGCCTACAGGATCTGCTTTCATCTTTTCATCAGAACAATGATGAAAAGGTTAGGCTTCAAACCGAGGAAGGTGTGATTAATTCCTTGATGGCTCAGAGGACTTACTCCATATTTGCAGCAGGTAAATGGTGAGTTAGCTGTTTAATAAAGTATTTCCCTTTCATCACTGCTGTAAAGGATCCATATTTGATCAGGACGATTGCTTTCCAATGCTAAAAGTTTCTTAGATCATCACATGTTTTACATTTAATGCTAGAGCAATGCTTTGGGGTAAATTCAGCACCAAAATAAGCTTATTTTCTCCTCTGCAGTTTTCCTGTATCCGTGTGTTTACTAGATATATTTCTTCCTGTTTTGCATCTATGTTTCTCCTACTGCTTTTGCTCATCCAAAGGTCTCAGCAAATAAATAAGCATCCATCTCTCTTTCAAAGCCAAAAATACTTCAGCAGCTAGAATCCCTTTGTAAATTTTTTTTTCACTTTATCTTTTCCTTCTTTTTCTAGAAAACTACCACAGCAGGTAGCAGCAATGTGTGCTTTTACAGACAGGATAATCTATCCATTCAGATCAGTTGCCTTTATAGATTCTTTCCTTCGCTGACCTGGGCTTTATCTTTAAAATAGATTCCCATAAATTGACTCTGTAGGACACTTTGTAGGTATTCATTATTCATATTTTATCACAAAGAAATCCAAAGTAATTATGAATTCATATGTCCTCACAACTACTGAGGCATCCTGCTTTATTTCAAGTACATTTATTCATTTATTTGTTAAATATGGCTAAGGTTTTAGCATCTCAGTAATTAATTGGAGTTTCTTGTTTTACACTATTTTTAAATTCTCTTATTTTAGAAACCCCTTTTATTGTAAAAAGAACCAAAAACAAACATTAGTCAGGGGAGAGACCAAAATCTCCTTTTCCATAGTGCATGTATTTATAGGCTTGTAACAATACATTTCCATTTTTTCACTGGTAACTTCTTCCTCTTCTGATGCACTGATGCAGGAAGACTCAGCTTTTGCAGAGAATTCCACATCCTCTCAGAACACTTTTGGCTTTCTTTCACTGAATTTATTCTGCAAGCCTAAGTTTGTCTAATTAATTTATTGCCAGTTTTTCCTAGAAGTCTTCAGTTTCTGGCAGAAATCACCCAATTCTTTTCTTAATTGCTGCCAGGACAGGTAGATTTTTATTCACCTTCCTACCCTGCAGCTGTGTGCTGGACAATTTGAGGTGATAGGCCCCAAAGTAGAGACCTAAGCTCTAGCTCCCAATGCTAAAGAAATGAGTTTTTTTTAAGAAGTCTAGTAGCATGTCAGCAGCCAAACTGACTGCTTAAACCCCTGTCACACTTACCTGCTCAGCCTATGAGTTGTGCTCCTGAAGTAATGAATAAATCTGAATTTCCTTCCCAAGAAGATCAGGTTTGTGTAGTAGCAGTGTACATTATTTAAGGTGAGACAATACAAGTATTCTCCTCCAAGATAACAGAAACAGAAAATAATTTCAAGTGAAAATGTTTTTTTTTTTCTTTTCTTCATGTTCCAAGCAAGATCAAGGTTAATAGAAACTTTCAACTTATCTCCTCAGAAACTGGATTCACTCTGCTATTAATATCACAATTTTTTACTTAGGTTGAGCCAAGAGGAGGTTTGTAGGCTATTTTCATTAGGGAGATAAATCAGTGATGAAGTATTTTTCAGGTGCAATGCCTTTTATATCCACATTATGGTTTTGTTCCCCTAGAAAGAAGGTGAATCCAGACCAGAAATAAACCATCTCTTTCCTTGTTCTTCTTTGAAGAACTGTGCACAAAAATGCTCTTCTTTCCTTTTCTTGCTTAAAATATGTTGCTTCTCTGGTGTTATTTTGTAGTGTTTCTTTAGGTTGATGTTTCAGCACACACAGAAACATTTTATCTGAACAGCAGAACCTCTTACACAGGTTCCTTAAATCTCTTGTCCTTGTGTCCTGTGATTGTAGGTGTGGCTGATATTGTTTCAGCTGTCAATTGATAAAAAGGCATGGGGATTGCATTTATTGTGAAGAAGCATTAATATTAATAAGCCCATCAGCTTCAATGAAGTTTCATTCAGTGACCAGCATGTCAGAATAATAAAAGATTCAAATAAATTGCCATAGACACAGAGCATTTTGAACACACAAAGTTAATAAAAACAACACTAGTAAGTCAGGGTGGGCACAAAAGGGGTAGAAAAAACCCAAGATGCATATTTTCAAAACAAACTCAAGACAGACTGCTCTACATCATTATTCTATTAGCATAATTTAAATCCCATGATGGAACCTTTCTACAGACTAGTTTGACTAGTTTACTTCAAACTCAAAGGTACATTTTTATTCTTAGAAACACCCTTTCAATCAGAAAAGAACGTTTTGTGAAATCTATGATCAACATTATCAGTATCTCAACTCCAGAACAGAGAGTGAAAGGCTCATAGAAGAATACAGCATTACATCAACTGAATTTTTAAAAGTCAAGTTGGCAAAGCTGAGAGAGTCAAGTGAAGATGCTGACAAGGTTGTTTTACCAGTTTAAAAGGAGTAGCATCTCTCTGCTGTCAGATGGAGTCTACTAGTGTCACCTTCAGTAACGTGAAGATCCTGCAAACATTGTGAACTCCCTTTCCAAAAGGAAAAAAATAAGGCTGAGCAGAGGAGAGGGAAGAAATACCTCTGAACAGATGGGAAGAGAAAAATAAGACTGGAAAAGGAATGCAGAGAATTGCTCATTATTCTTACTCCATCTAGAGGCAGGGAGAACCTGGAATGGCTGAGGCCATTCTCATCAGCTGCATGCTAACAGCCTTCATGCAAACACAGAAGGGGGGCTTGGCTTAAATGCAGAAAGAACTTCTCATCCGTGAGCTGGGAATTCAGAATTCAAATTTGCTTTTCTAGGACAAAATAGTCCATCTTTTGATTTGATGATCTGAATATATTTGCTTTTCTGAACTTTCACAAATCCTCTTATTTTTAGTTTATTAATAAGCAGAATCACATCTGCAGTTTTTGACAATAATTTGGAACAAAAGGAATTACATTTAGTACATGAAGATTGATTTCATGGCAGTCTTTTGGAAAATTAAGCTCAAAGTGATGGGACTTTAAAGGATGGAAAGACAGACAGAAAAGATTCAAAGAGTTTTAGAAGCTCATATTCCTTGAGAGCTCTTGTGTGACCAGACTGTGATCTGACCTCACAGCCTCCTCAAACTCTCCCTGATGTGGGGTAATAAGGGATGGAAGCCAGTTTGAATTTTTTCTCTCACAGGATCAATCATTAACTCTTCGCATCAGTGAATCACCAACTGTAAAAAACATTGGCACTTTCACAATAATTAGGAATCTATCTGGAACAGTCCAGCCTGGAAAATTCTCAATTTATTCAATATGTGAAAAATATTAACTAATATGACTTGGGCTATGTTTGGCTTTGGATCAGTGAATTCACACAGGACTTTACATTAAAGGCAATACGGATGGATATGGCAAACAGAGAATTTTTTTAAACACTGAAGGAGATTTTTCTTCATTTGGTGTGACATGTTCTTCCTCTTTGTGCTCTCCAGTTGTAAGAGCTTTCACGATGAAGGCACTGGCTGTCACTATTGCTGTTTCATATTATCCTTCTGCCCCTAACTGAAAAGAATGGGATGCACATTAAAACCATTCCTCAGCCCAGTTATTTAGAAGCCCCTAGCTTGCTAGCAGGAACTGGTAGCTATTCAGGCTGGTTTTGGATTGAGGTTTGGTTTTGTCTGTTGTTGTTTGGGGGTTTTTTATTTTTTAAAATCTATTTTATGTACAGAAAAGGTTCAAACTCTCACAGTAACAGTTCTTAAGCTTTTTACAATTATCTTCACATTTATGGAGACTCAAGATGACATAGACAGTTCAAAAAACAGCTTCTGGCTACCAATACTGACCTAGCATGGAAAAATCAATATAATTACAAAAGCAATTAAGCATGGCAAGCAAGGAATGAAGCCTTTGCTCAATCTAAAGTAATTTAGATTAACACAAACATAACAGCCAAAAATATTCCTTTCTCATAGACTGATCCTAGTAAAATTGAACCTGCAACACATCAAATCACAAAAATAACTGGGTGTGCACCTAAGGTAACTTGGGTTAACAAAATCACATTCAAGACTCACAGTGCTGACAGTGGGTTACAACAAATGCTAAAATGATGGGAATACAGAGCGGAGAGATGGATTATTTAGGCAGCCTTGGGACTTGAAAGTATCTGGAGTCACTTTGAGCAAGCATCAGTACTTTCTCAATTTAAAATACTACAAAAATCCCCACTAAGGAATTAGCACATTGGGAATACGTGTGCATGTTGGGGGAAAGCACGTTTTTAGCTCTAACGTTTTCTGAAAGCAGGAAAAAGCAAGGAAACTTCCCCTCCAAACAGCTCTCCACTAAACTAAAACATCTTTAGGGGGAAGAATTGGAAAGGCAATAATTTAGATACAGAGAGGACCAAATACACAAGAGAATGACAGTAACTGACCCCCAAAGTCAGACTTAACTAGCCAGAAGAATTGCTGGCTCTTTCTATGGGCAATCATTTAAATGATCAGAAAAAACAACTCTGTAAAATAGTAATTTCTTGAAAATATAATCACCTTTTATGCATTCTTCAGTGAAAAAATAGCTCACAGTGCCTTAAGTAAGTGTGAAGCTTCACATCTCATTAGAGAATTTGGCCACTATGAACCATTTTTAAACCACAGCAATGCTGTGGGATATGTTGCAATCAGATGCAAACAATGAAACCGTGTTATGAACACATCTCCATTTTAGAAGAGCACAATATTGTCTGGCTTTATGAACACAGGAAAATTGAAATTATACATTCATAAAGCCTCTCTCTGGGTCAGAGCAGTTTTATGACTTTGATCATGAGGAGAAGAATTAGCACATTAAATGCCCAAAATAGCTCAATGCACACTGTCTATAGAAAAATGTAAATGAGTAAGACAAACTAACTCTAAAACCTGCATCTAACCCCTCCCCATAAAGCCATAGGACATTGGTATTTAAATTCAATTTCTTTCCTTGGGGTTGGACACAGTACTATGTAAATAAAAGATAAAAGTACATAAAAATCATGGCAGAACAGAAAACAGTAATTAATAGGTAAGAAGATGAATTATTTTTTTCTTGAAGAACTATGTTTCCTTTCTATTTTATCAACTACATTCAAACATAGCTAACAACACTGATTTGCAAATTTTTTTCTAAACCCAAAGAGCAAGGAGATCTTTTTTATCCTGATAATAAATAGCATATCCAAATTCCAGAAGTTCTGTGAGAAATAGAAATAAGGCATTTAGAAAAAAAGTAAAAAGTAAACTTCCACTACCAGACTTCAGGATTGACATTTCCCTTGCAAGGCAAGAAGCTGAAGAGATTTTGTTTAATTGTATAATAATGCATCAACAAACAGAAAAATGCAAAAAACCTAACTAAAATCCTGAATAAAAATGGAAAATAAATTCTTCTCACATTTATTTTGTGCAAATGCATTAATCATCTGCAAGATACGAAAGCCTGTAAGATGAAAACACATTTTGAAAATGTGCAAAACATCTGGAGACATGGCAAATGAGCAAACAAAATGAATACCTGCATAAAAGCCCTGGAGGTATAATATTTGCAGCTAAGTTCTTGTTTAGGTAGCAATCTTTAAATATCAGTTGGAATATAGTACATTTTGCTACTGACTCCACATTTTAAATTTAGTAACTTATATAAAAATATTTCTCCCACATGTATCTGACAGAATAATTTTATACTCTTAAATCTGATAAATCTTTCTTTTCCTAGTTTTTCTGAACATTAATTTTCATGAGCCATCCCTTTTGGAAGAGTCTCCTGATGCCCTCAAACAATTCTGTCTTTGCACCTCAGCTTGTCTTTTGTATATTACTAAATATACAGGTTTATGTTTTCAGGTTTTTCTGATTTTTTTTTTTACCACAGCTTCAACATACTGCTAGAACAATGAGAGCAAAGTAGTATAATTTTTCTGAAGGCTAAGAGCAGCCCTATCAGAGATCATGTCCTTACTGCATAGATCTATCATTATGTCAACCTATTGGATAGGGCAGATGTTTGGAAACCCCTCAGCAAGCACCACAGATTATCAAATGAATCTTCTCTAAACAGAGCTGTGCTCCCATAATCTCTATGCTTTCAATTATCGTCACTCTTTAGCCATCAGTCTGTAGTCACCATCCCAACCAGTACTTTCAGGTCTTGTGGCATCCTCTACTCAGGCACCTCTTACTGTAACAGACAAAGGTGCTCAGCAGTTTTGCAGCCAAGGCCAGTAATCTTTTTACTTACTAAAATTCAGATCCAAAAATCCAAAAAGTGTAAAAACCACCAAGCAAATACTCAAATAAAAAGTGGGGAAAGGGATTATAAGAATGTGTCCCTTTGCTATCTCCTTGGAGCAGCCTGTGTTTGCTGACCCACTGTGGTGCCAGGAAAGAAGCTAAAATCCAAAAGCATTCCTGTACTGGTGTCAGTGAGTGAAGAAATGGTTCTGAAGTCTTCTCTTTCCCATTTTGAGCTCTCCAAGTTCTAGTAGGACCAGTCAAACCAAATTTGACAATTAGGTCAAGGGTCTGTAACTGCTGAAGTTTGAGCCTGAAATCCCTATTTCAACATTAATAACCCTGCTTTGAACAGTTCCATCTCCTCCAAGTGCACCTCCATAAAGAATTCCGTGTATTTGTCCTCACTGAAATGTAACTTGAGCTCATGGTTCAACAGTCATTAGTACCAGATTTGAGCAGTGCTGAACTACAAAGAACTACAAACTGCCTCTTGATCAAGTGCAGACAAAACATCTGCAAAACTATCCCGTGTGTCCAAAGGAGAGAACATACCAAACTTCATGGGTTTGCACCCACTGTCGGAGAATGGAAAATACTTGATCTGATGTCGAGTGATGACAATGACACTTTGTTACTCATTAAAACTTTCTGAATAAAAGAACAAAGAGAATGACTTTTTACACCAAGTCAATGTGTTTTGCTTCATCTGTCTGCAGCATTTTGATCCAGTATTAGCATAAAAAAGTCTGGGTTTGGGTACTTTTGAAACATGGCCTGGATCAGAAGCTGATTCTTATTTTTGCATAAAACTGTTATGAGGCTGTTAAGTCAAATGTGGTGTTCTGAACTACTGAGACAGCCACCACACAGCACAAAGTATCAGTGCTTAGCAGTCATGCTGAAAATGCAGTCAATGCTTCTAACTAAAGGGTTATTCATAATGTGACTTGAACAGCATCTTTGATCAAGTAAAAGACAACATTTTTTGCTCACATATAAAATAATTGTTTAATTCTAATGACTCACTGGGAATTCACAGGATGGTAATCTTTCAAGTTTTGTTAAACAAAGGTTGCTAATAAGTAGCAGGAACATTATTTGAATGACTGTACTAGAAATGGCTATTATGAGACATTTTGATTTTTTTTTTTTTTTCTCTTAGCAATAGAGGAAACAAACATACAGAATACTTGAGATAATCACAGGTCTCAGGCTTTACGTCTTGTTGAGCCTAAACAGTTAATATCACTTCTAAACAGATAAAACTGATGTAAGAAATACCTAAAAGAGCTAAGCTGGAGTTTGGAAATGTTTCCTCCAAGGGAGAATAGTAACATACCCTTTAAAGGTTCCCTTGAGGGTTTCTAACAAAATTAGAATGAAAATCTTAACAGTGACATAATGTACATTAAATACAATGTATTGAAATTAAGGTATTTAAATTCTTGTGATATAATTTTGATGATAATGTTTTCTGTTATGGATATTGCTTGTTTCCACAAAACCAAAATCAATACATTGTTTCACTTTCAGGATCTTACTGAAAACTGCAATATTGCAATGAACATTTTGTTGTTTTTTAGAGTTTTTCAGGGTTTCCTCAAAATTTAATATATTAGCTATGTCACTATGAGAGAATGAGACAATACTGACCCTTTTATCAGCATTTAATGCAATTTATATTCCAAAGCAATAGTTTCTAGTTCAGGTATTTTAAAGCTTTGGAAAACTCTTTTTAGTTTGGAAAATATTGTCTTGTAAATAGAGAGAAGGGGCTTCTAAACAAGGCAAACCAATTGTGCAAGCTTTCTCCTGGTCTATGTGACTATTCTCACTTTGTGAGTGTGTTCCACCTCAGCTATGGAAGGATATCCAAAACATGTTTTTTTTCCCTTCATGTAACTTTCAACCTATTTAAATTGATTTTAATATTTATGTCACACATCCAGTGGAACAGTATCTGGATGCTTGTAGCTGATTTGCTAAGAAAATCCTTTCTCACTGAATGCCCTGGTGTTCATGAATATCAATAAAACATGTATTTTTATTTGTGTTTGCATATAATTTTATAATTTCATGTTGCCCTTCTGAAAGGGTGTTCTTTGTTCTTCATATTCAGATTAAAGCAAGATTAAAAAGTTTGTGACATTTTTTTTTCTTTTAAATACACCATCTTTAGGATTTGAGAATGTCTGAGGATTTCAAGTAATACCAATAATATTTACTGTCTTCCTGTACAACTGTAGAAGAGAATATTACATAAAACGGAGGCATAACCAAGCAAAGGACTTTGCCAGTTTTTCATAGCAGAAAACAGAACTGAAGAGGAAAGAGCTTCTATGGAATAGAAAAGGTTAAAAAATTTTAAGAGTGCATTACTTCTCTGTTCACAAGCACCAACACAGAATCTATAAATAGCTTTAAATATAAATTAAAACAAGTTTCATGCTAAGATATCAGAAATCGTGATTTATTTTCTCAAGGACTTTATACTCACAATCTCATCTCCTGGCAACCAATATCCTTCTTGTTCAATACCAGCTTTTGACCCTTTACACCCCACTGTCAGGGTTTCCACAATGAGACCATCCTTGACTGCTAAACTCAGCTGACGTGTGGTTTCTTTTGGATGCATACCATGGACTCGAGACATATACCTGCACACAAAGCACAGAAGTCTTTTAGTGTTAGTTTTGTATTATACAATGTGTCAGTAAAATATACTCATTTGCAAATGAGTTAGAATAATACACAGTCTCAGTTTCAAATTGTTTTTAAACAGTCAAAAATTATATAACTTCCCCCTGTACTTCAAATCAGTTTTTTTCCACTTGCAGCTGTCATGGACACATTTAGACAAGTAGTAGCACAGTAAATTTCTACCAAAAAAATCCCAAAATGAATACATACTTTGGTGGTTTCTTCCACATCCATTTGTCCTTTTAATTACATTAAGCTTGCATTTCTTTAACACTTCCTATAGCATACATACTATAGAACATACTAATGAATCTTTCTGATGCTTGTGCGTACAACACAGTTACGAAAAATGCAAAATTTTTATATCACATATGAAAACCCAACAGCTCAAGTTAGTGTGCTAAGTGGTTTTTCTCCTTTTCTTGAATTAACCACAATGATCACACTGTGACAAACTGCCTTGGTGAGAAAAAAAACACATGTAGCCTTAACTTTGTATATACATGAGATTCAGCTCTGTAATGTTGACCTTTATCCACTATAATTTGCTTCTAGGCCAACACCAAATATTAACTTGGAGTAAACAACATAAAATTATCTTCTCTCAAATAAAGATGACCTCTCTGCCTTAAGATCATTACAATTCAGGGTTTTTAAAGAAAATTCTGAGAACATATCTAGGAGTTGCTGCACACGAAGAGCTGCAATCGCATGCAATCAGCAGTCCAAGTGAATTGACTTGGAACCAATTAAGTTGTGGACAATATTTTCCTAGTTGGATCTCTTAAAGTTACAGAACTAACTGAATTTCTCTCCATTTTAGTTTCTCCAGGTACCCTGTCTTTACCTATTCCCAAGAGAGAAATCTGTAATTTGCCTGCTTTAAGACAAAGCTATCAGCTATACCGTCCTTGCTTTCCTGCTTCATAATGAATTCCAGAAACCATTATTCCTTGGTGACTGTCATCACAAATACCTTCACAAAAAATGTAATTATGATCATGAGCAAACTCAAGAAAGATTTATCTTAAGGCAGTACCATTGCATTAAAAAAGAGAGAGTTAAATCAGTTCAGATTTTTTTTAATAACATGGCTGACAGGAATTTTTAATGCCTTAGAAGTTACAAACTTACAATAAGGAGTGAAGACCACCTCCATGGTCAATTCTTCAATCAACCTCTCCCTCTGAAGATATTTGCCTTTTGAACTTCTCACTGTTTTGTATGAATAAAGGTCTTTTCCTTTCCTGCTTTCTCTCTCAAGCTTTTGTTGGAACTGGTTTATACTAATCTGATATTTTGTTTTGCTCTTAACTGTATATAAAATTGTGTAGTAGATTTCTGACTGAGTGGAAGTATATATTTGTATAGAAAATTATACAATAATCAGAGCAGAACAGGACATTTATAAATTTCCGCTTAGTATCAGAGGCATTTACATAAATACAGCATGTTTTCAGGATCTTGAGTTTTATTTTTTTTAGGATAAAAACTCTTACAGGCAGATTCTGCCATTTACCATATTTTGTAATGTCTACCATGACATGGTCCAGGTTTAATTGGTGTGTGCATGCTAGCACTGTATAAAAGCTAAGAAATTGATAACAATATTCTGCCCAAGTCTGTGTTCCAAGCTAATATATATGAATCTTCTGGTGGTTTGCACATAGAGTCAAGGGCCAAAATCAAAAGACAAGGCACTTCAGGTCTTGACCACATTGGCTGGATGTCCATCTGCCCACCTGATCCCTCCCTACTTCTACAGAAAACAAAACTCAACATGAGCACCTGTTCAAGTGAGATTATTAACAAATAAGTTTTCAAAGTTATCCAAATTCCAAGGTCTGAACCAGGCAGAGACTCAAGTCTAGTTACTTCACTTTCAAACAGAGTGCAAGAGAACACCACTGGCCTACAGAAGTGTAAAGTGTTGAAGCTTTAAAGCCCCATGAAAACTGCTCATTTGCTTAATATAATCATGTTACATGTATTTCATGTGTGTGCACATGTGCACATATTTATGCAAACACAAACAGCATTTTAAAGTGCAAATTATCTTTCTCAACATTTGCTAATGTTACTTTCTTTTCATCAAATTTCCATTTTTAACTCAGTCCTAACAACCTCCCTGACAGAGCTATAGCATTCTGTAGTGTCTGTAAGCAATTCAAGTCCTTAACAGATCTCAAAATACAGAGAATAGGCTAACTAACATTCTTCCCATTTTACTGACATAAAAAAAAATCAGACTCTGAGCATGGAAGTGATTTCCCTACACTTATATGGTGGGCTGCCATAGGTCTGAGAACAGAAATCAGGTGTTAACCCAGTGCCATAACCCTCAGGGTATCCTGCTGAAGAATCCATATATTTTGCACTGCATCATCCCTAGTTGCAGAAACACAGCCCAAACAAATTGTTAAATGTAAGCTACAGGTTCTGTTATTTCTCACTCATACCTCTGAACAGAACAGATATATAATACAAACCAAAAAGCCTTAAACCAACTCTAATCAGCTAAGAGGTTTAATCTGCCTATTTCCACTGTGGCAGGTTGTGCACTAGTGAAAAGGAGCACAAGGCTCAGAATCTCCCATTTCTCAAATCCAATCTGTGTTCTCAACCAGAGTGAAAGTACTGCTACCAACTAAACAATCTCCCCATCTTCTCCAGCTGTAAATCAGAAGCAGTAAGTTCCCAGTGGCTTTTTGAAGAGTACTTTAGTCAATGTTCAGACTGTGCCACTGGGGAGCCACAAGGTCTATGTTTTCTATTTTTAAAATAAAATGCTATCAGCTTTCATAGGAAAGAATACACATGTAAAGAGAAGAGTTTTACTTCAAAGAGTAGAACTTATATTGGAAAAGTGCACCCTCCCTCAAATTTTTACTTTATTAAAACCTGTGAAGTGCATATGACTAGATATTCACAAAGACTAGGAAACCACACTGTAGGGTTTGGATGAAAATTTCTTTATTTTCAGCCAGAAGGACTGCAGGTAAGCAAAGATGTGACTAAGACACAGGACTCAAATCAAAAAAAGATAGTTTAATAATGAAATGTGAAAAACTGTCATGGTGTGAAAAATGCTGAAAACATAGAGTAAGTTAAAATCCAGCTCAGAGACAGAAAGCATGATGTTTGGAGCCCCAGCTACTACATCAGCCTCATTATTAGATCAGGGAAAAACAATATTGAAATGCCTTTGTGCAGAAGTGACACCACTAATCCACAGAGTGCATGTCTTTTCCTGGCACTGCACGCACTGAAGCATCTGGCACCAACCAGTTAAAAAACCAGTATGGGAGATAAAGCAATCCCTGACTGCTGTTTTCAACCAAAGCTGAATAGCCTTACCTTGGAGACAGGGAGTTGAAGGAATACTGGTTTGTTATGCTCTTTCCCAGTCCTCCATATCAACAGATTTGTGAGTGCAATACAACCCAGCCACAAAAAGTAAAAGCAAATACACTCAAATGAGTGAGAATAAGGCACAGAGACAAAATAAAATCCTCTAAATCAGCAAACCAGCCCTAATCAGATAGGGGGCTGAAGAAACCATTTCAAAATACAATTTAACTGTGCTAATCCCTACTATATAAAATGAGGGTCTGTCTGATGAAAAGTGGAGGTTAGACCTGATAATCTGCATGTTAAATTCAAAATCTCACCAAATGAGGCTGCTTGTCTGCAGAATACAGAAGCAAATGAAAGCTGCTGAAAATTAGAGTGTTTATAGGTCAGTGTTTTCTCCATTTATGAACTGGCAGTGCAGATCTCCTTGACATTAGCACAGAAGAATCTAGCAAATCTAGCAAAATTACCGTTTTTGTAATCAACTTCTAAGGGCCTAGTAACGCATGTTTTCAATTATTGCAACACCACTTGGAAAGCAAAGGATAAGGATCTTTAGCATAGAGTTTATTCATTAGCACCCTTAAACAAACCTCACTGCCATACATCAAATGTATATTTAAATGTGATGACCTTCAGGAACAAGATACTACCAACAGAATCAGGTAGATGCACATGTGCATATACCTAATATATGTGTGCATCTGTCTGATGGCAAAAGAAAACCTTTAGAGGAGACTCACAAAGGATAATCATTAATAGATTCACAGATTGTATATGGATGTGATGCTCATCTGTATTTAGTCACAAAATACCAACCTAAGAAAAGTGAAGCAGCAATTTCAAACCTCTTCAGGACTGCAGATGAACAGCAGACACCACAGGGACAGCCCAAGGGGTCAGCACATGTGGAGGGGGGGCCTCCAGCAGTTCTCAGAGGGGACACACAGCCACCTGCTGCCCACCCCACCTGAGCCAGGCTGAATGCTGGGGACGAAAGATGTGCAGGGAAACGTGGAACGGGCCTTTCCAGACTCCCATTGCCTCACAGCAACACAATCTTCTCTAACTCATGCCCTACCAATTGACAACTGGATCTTGCCAAACAAACTGGACCACAGGAGTACCTGATCTACCTAAATCACCTGCCTGCCCAATACAGGACATTCCAGGAACACCAAAGTCTGTCAGCATATCACCAATTCACTCCTAAAACTTCAAAGAACTTTTCTCAATTAGCCCGTGTCCATAATGCCTTTCTATAAAAACCTACATCTAATATATATGTTTCATAACACACCTTAAAACTAAAGAAGGAAGTTTGGCTTGATCTTAGAGGTGTGTAGGAAGCAAACTCTAAAGCTGAGATCACCATGGGAGCAAAATACACACAGAAGTAGCCAGCACTTGCAGGGGATCAGATGATGAACTTTTCACCTACAGCTGTCACACAGCTCACAGCTCCTGCCTGGTGCGCTGCAAGACACAGCACGAAGATAAACTCTGTCCCAAAGAGTCAAATCTATATAGCTTCAAAATAGAGGATGGAAAAATAGCAAACTCTACTCCCAAAGAGTCCTCTTGAAGGCATCTGTGGTCTACTGAGAGGCAGAAAATGGTTTAGATGGGCACTGCTGCACTGTGACTCAAATAAGAAAGCTGGGAAAGAAGGAAGGAAGAGAAGGAAGGAAGGAAGGAAGGAAGGAAGGAAGGAAGGAAGGAAGGAAGGAAGGAAGGAAGGAAGGAAGGAAGGAAGGAAGGAAGGAAGGAAGGAAGGAAGGAAGGAAGGAAGGAAGGAAGGAAGGAAGGAAGGAAGGAAGGAAGGAAGGAAGGAAGGAAGGAAGGAAGGAAGGAAGGAAGGAAGGAAGGAAGGAAGGAAGGAAGGAAGGAAGGAAGGAAGGAAGGAAGGAAGGAAGGAAGGAAGGTTATTTAAGGTAGTAATCTGACACAGGTTATTTTGAAAAAATCTCAGTTTTTCCGAACTCATAAGGAATTGCATTTTCAATCACTTGAACTCAATCAAAAGAAAATAATTGAAAAAATGTTACAGCAAGCATATCTATACAAGACTGAAATGAAATACATATCTAAAATAGCTGCAAAAATGCAACAGTGTGGCAAGTGTAGGTAGATGTTAATTTTCACAGCATACTCTGTAATCTTGGTCTGATCATTTATCTCTCTCTATACTATTCTGGATGCCTCCAGCCTCCCCAATGCAAAGGGAAGTGGCAGCCTGCTGCTGCCAGCAGACTATCTGCTGAGCAACTCATCCAGGGATGAGTTGAGAACTGATAAATTTGAGGTCTGATAAACTGAGATCTGATAAAATGGAGATCTGAGAAAATACAGCAGATCCCATTAAACTCAACTGAAAGTCTGCCATTAATTTTGAATGTTACCTACAGGTACATAAAAATGTCCTAAATTCAGGGACAGACCTTAAAGAATAATACATAAAATAGAAGGAAAGCAGCCAAAAATCTGCTCTGAGTTTTATATTGTCTTCCTACCTCCAGTGAGAAATGATGCCTTTTGCATCAGTTTCAGGGCATGACAGCTATTTTATAGAAGGCCCACATATTTCTTTTAAGAGTTTTTTAAAAATAATTTGCAAAGAATAGGCCAGTTGGTCATACCGAAAGAAAAAGTTAAATAGATGGCTGTGATTAATTTTTTTTTTTTTTTTTAAGAAATGCAGCTCCATGATATAAGAACTTGAAATAAACAGGCTCAAATCTGAGGAATCCATCAGCTCTCGTTGTGGAAAGCCAGATGACCTGTGCTCACAGCTGTATCTCAAGGTCTCAGCTCTGAAGCTCAGGTTGCTTCCACCATGTAGCACCCTGGTAGCTATCAACTCCCACAAAACACAGACTAAACATTAAGGGTATTTGACACAGATATTCCCTGCTTGCCAGAAACTGAGAGCTGGTCTGAGAGCTGAAGACAGCACAGGCACACAGTGGAACTGGAACTGGCTACACTGGGGATGTAGCAGCTCACTTTTGTGAGGATACTTTTTGATGTGCTTACACTTTCTGAAGTTTCAATTATGGATTATATTCACTAAGATAAACACAACTAAGGCACAGTGTTCTTCCTGTGTATTTATGCTCCACAATGAGATGCAGTTATATCAACAGGCTGCATTTGATTTCCACTGCAATCCACATACCAACAGCACATGCACAGACCATGCAGACTGACAGTGCTGCTGCTTCTGCAATAAACTTCTTACATGATCTACATTTTATGCAGTCCAAAATTCCAAGAATTACAGAGAAAATATGCATTTACTTTTCCTTCTGACATCAGTATCTGTAACATTCATTTTGAAGACACATATACTATCCAAGCAGGAAATATTTTTAAAATTTGTTTCATCTCTCCTTTGTATCTAGAATGTCAGAATTTGCATGAATGTTGAAACTAAATTTGTACAGTGTTTTTCTGAAACAGAAATAATGCATGAACTTGATAGTGCAACAGTGAAATCCAGCAGTTCAGCTAAATTCAGATCTGCCTGATGTTTGTGCTGCTGTTGCTAAAAGGAAGCTTAGGAGTGATCTTGTTTGTTTTTGTGCATGCTTTAGATATCCCAGGCACCATGCATGCACCTATAATGGTAATCACCTGGGTCATTTGTGTAAAAAGCACAGTAATGTTAACCCAGGTAATTCCCTGCTTCAGTAATTTAAACTCCCACTCATACAACTTCACTCTACACTTTAGATTGTGTAACCCACCAGCATGACCGTGAAAAGCAAGTAATTTAGACACCAAGCCCTTCAACCAGTATCCAGAAAAATCTCCCCACCACCTTCTTATGGAGGAACTTATCTAAGAAAGGGCTCTCTTAAGAAAGGAACTTATCTAAGAAAAGGCTACATCCATTTTTCCAACCTAAAAGCTCACTGCTGGTAACGCACACGTGTGTGCCCTGGTCACACTGGCAAACAAGCACCAATCATTCAGGGCCTGATGCACAGGTACAAATGCTCATGTATCTGCAGGGCCACTGTTCCACCCAGCTCTTTCTCTGGATGTACTGAGAGACAAACAAGTCTTACATGACTCAGAATGTAAAATCCTAGCTAAAACCTTGCAAATGAAATATTTAGTCAGCTTGTATCGAGCATCTCAATTCAAAACATGTTAAAAAATGAAGAGTAGAATGCTTCCATGATTTCTTAGAGCTTTCTATCTAATTTAATTTCCATTCTTATCAGGGTCAAAACCTTTCTCTTTCTCTTTTTGGGGTTGGTTTTTTGTGCGTGCATTTTTTTTTTTGTTAGATTACTTTTAGTCTAGCTGAGATTCAGAATCATCACTCTGTCACACAATTGTTCACCTTATTACCATCTAGGGAACAGTACAACGGCTGGAAAAGCCATCAGGGCAGGGCTGCTGCTCTTGGTGATGATATTGTTTATATGAATGGGAATATGAAACCATAGCCTAAAATAGATGGTATGAGTAGTGCTTTGGAGATCATTCTCTCTCCACTGATTACAGAGAAAGCCTTGATGAGCACTTCAGGTCAGATAACAAGCTGTTAAATGGCCATGTCCCACTCATTTTTCTCTCTTACTTCTAATAGAAAGTCACATTTATTTACAGGAAAGAAACCAAACATAAGCTAGAAGTTCCACTTTCAAATATTACAAAGACATTATGATTTGAGCAAAAAACATAATTGTTGTGACAGAAAAATTGGTTTGCTTTTAATAATTAGAAATAAAGTTAGCCTTTTCTGTATTTTTCTGTGTAAGCTTACACAATTTCAAGATGAATATTAATAGAAATATGGAGCATATGAAAATGGGGACAGTGATTTTAAAATCAGTTCCATCCCTTTCCTTCTCAATATTCCTACTGGAGCTCATAGTTTGCATGTATTGTATTAAACATTGAATATTACAGTTTTTATAGTAACTCTCAATAAATGAGTATGCTCTTATTAACAAACATCAAACAAGGAGTATGGCTGTGGTTAATAACAATGGGTTTGTGCTGTTAGTGTGAATCACTTTATTTACCGTACTAATGTTCAGCCCAGAGATGACTTCACCTACTGAATCAATGAAGAACATTGACCTCTGAGACAGAAAAAGAAAAATGCCACACAAGCAATACCATGTAAGAGCTTTCCTAAGAGAAGAATTACTAGATAAAAAATTGATCAAGCAAAATTCATCAGAACATCTGAGCACCTATTTATTTTTTGAAGAATGAACTGTTGGAACAAGATGTGCCTGCAGTAATATCTCTGATCAAAGCAAATACACAAAAACTCCACCTTGAGCTCTAGTCCTCAACAAAATAGCCATTTATGCTAAACCCTTACAGGTATAATGGTTGCACAGCCAGCTACAGCATCTTTTCCCTTCACTGTATTCTGCATAAAGCAGGAAAAAAGCCAGCAAGGCTGGAGCAATCTGTCAGTCCCCTGGTGAAGAGTCTTCCACATCAGGCACTGAATCAGTCTTTGACAGCCAGCACTGGAAAGCAGACCCAGCAATTCAGGAAGCAACAGGGGACAATGTCTCAGTATCAAGTTGAAGGAAAAATCATCCCTAAGATATGACAAATAACACTGTTTAATACATGTGAACTTCTTTTTATGTATTCCTTTAACCAGTTTAATTAATGTGATTAAATAGAATTGTTACACAAATTGAAGAAATAAGCTGAATCAGTAAAGGAGCTCAATGGGAAAAAGAGTAATTATTAATATACATTATACACTCAAGATAATGCTGCAACCAAGTCTACTAATTTAGCAGTTTTAATTCCACTACTACTCAGAGCAAATGCAAATAGGTTCTTTATGGCCTTTTTACAAGAAAAGTTTATATTTTTCCCTGAAATCTCTGTTTCACTCTTTAGTCAATTATGTCTAAAGGCAGCACTTAAAATGGACTATTAATACGAGCAATATTAAAACTAAATTATATCCAAACCAAAAAGACATTAAAAAATCTTAAACAAAATTGAGATTAAAGACCTTATAAACAGAGAAGTAAAAGTTGTAAGGTGAATGTTTCTATCTACAGGGAACACAGGTAAAATTTAATGAACATTTGCCGTTGTGAACACCTCTTGCAATTAAATCACAATCCTTCATTCCTTCTTAAGACTTTTATAAAAAGAGTTTAGCTCAGTTTCTCACTTTTCTTTCAACTTTTTTTTAAATCTGGGTATTAAAAATCATTATTAGCTTGGTGAGTATTACCTCATTGGTCAGTCTCCAATTTACAATCAAAACTGTGTATCAGTTATGATGCATTAGCAGGTGAGAAGCCCTGTAGGTTCCTGCACATATGCAGCTCTCAGTGATCTTTTGAAAACAAATTTTTGTTTTTTGTAAAACAAATTTAATCTGAATTTATCATTTAACCTCTCTGCGAAGCCATCAGTATAAAAAATTAACGTGTCAAACATGTCAAGCATTTTGGTGTCCAGCATAGTTCTCTGCAATGTATTGCTATGCTTGTAACTGCTATTTATGCACCTATAATAATTTTTTATGTATGACTAAAGTAGTACTTGTACTAAAAATTGGTCAAAAATTGCTGAAAAAGCAGAGATGTTTTGTTTTCTGCAGTATGATCTTTGACTAAGGATTTACAAGACTTAAAATTCCAAACTCAGTTTATTCTCTTGATTTAACATAAAAATAGTGTTTTGAAAACAGAAAAACTCCACACTGGTTTAGAGCTTAAAGAAGCAGCTGAAGTTTATAATGAGAAAGAGAGAAGGAAAGTAAAAGAAATTGCAAAGGAGATTGACATAGTAGACTCAGAAAAAAGTGCCCTGTGACAGAAAATGCTTGAGGAGGTATTGAAAACTAAGAGTTTTCTACCCTGTCATCAGCCAGTGATGTATTCTGTAATACATATTATCTAGAATTATGACAATCCAATACAAACTTAAGTCAGTTTTCTCACAGGTGAACACTGAATAGACAGGCTGCCTCTGGAAGCAGCTATGTGGACTGCTGAGGAAGTATCATGCTTTTTATTGTTGGACCTTGTACTCCACAGTTCTGCTTGCCCCTGCATAACTAGGAATTGCTATAACACTGCACAGCACAATAAAAAATATTCACTGTACCAGCCAGGGTTTCAATAACACTGTTTGCTTTAAATAGTCACATTTAAATATACATGAAAATGATGTACAGATATGGAAAAGGAGCCAGTAACTCTGGTGAGAAGTGAACTCGAGTGATCACTGGATTCTCCTGCGTAACAGGAGGATGTTCTACTTCAAATAGTTGCTTTCAGATAAGCCTGCTCTCCAGCAACAAAAAGACAGATACTTAGGGGAACAGCTTGACAAAGGTTAAGAAACCAATAAAGCAAAAAAATCCCATTTCTAAGCTTGTATTTCAACCAAAGAAATATCAGGTGGTACAATACTTCTGTTCATAAAAAGTTTAACAACAGGATTATCTAGTTATAAATCCAGAGTCATCTGCTCTTCTAATCTTTCCTATGGCATACTATTTTTGTTTATGTATGACTATTTAGTTGAAACATGCAGAATACTAGGAAGACGTACATTTTCATCAAGAGTACTATGAATAGTAACAGATATTTTTTGTATTAAGTATCTAAGTTTCAAATAACCAATTCTGTAAGAATCTTGTTCTTCCAATTTTTTCTTGCCATTTCATCACATATTCTTATTTATATACTTGCCTGATTATTCCCTATCCATTCAAATTGCTCATGTTCTCATTTATACTCTGTTGTATTTATTCTGTACCTGAGAATAAATTGCTTATTCTCAACTTTACTTTAATCGCTGCTTCTATGAATTGTTTTCTGTTAAGGTAGCCTAGAAAGAGAACAGCAAAAGAACTAAGGCAACAAAACCAGATACATGAACATCAACTCTTCTCAGACACTGACTAGAGAAATTCCAAAGACTGATATTTGAGAAGAAATCCCCCTCCTAGGTCCAAACGTCAAACTGAGAGGGTCACATACTTAATCTACAACTGTTACCAACTCCATCTCAACTGTGGGACCAGAAAATCTCATTATTTTACAGTAATCTTTCATAGTGAGTAATTCCTTTCTGGCATGCTATCCCATCAATGCTGATTAATGCCTGTCTGCACAGAGCTAACAGAGTCTACTCTACACTGGCTTGGGATCTGCTCATTTCTGTTTGATGTTCTGACTTAGCTTCACCTACATTAAATTACTATATACAGGAATGAGTCCACAGAACAAATACAGGGAAAAAAGCCATGATCATTTAGGGACCTAGTATTGGACCATCCTATCTGAAAGCCAGTTAAAAGAAGAAGATTAAAGTCTTTGTATCTGTTAATGAAAACCAGTATTTTCTTGTATCACCAATCAGGTAAAACAGCTTTCTGACTGATGAAATGGATGGTTTCAGTATCATTTTATTTGAAAATAATATGAAGTGTCCAATTATAGCATATCCTAGTTAATGGTCTCTATCCATCAGCTTCACACCCCCCAAAGCTGTAATACTCTACCCTGTGTCTTACAGCCACTCTTGGTTTTATTCCCAAACAAACTTATTCTCAGGCTCCATTCTGGAAAAAGACAAGTTCTTCCTCCAGGGAAGAAGCAAAGCATGGCCTAGGGGTCGGTTTCTCGTGTCAGAGAACCCAAATGTGAGCCATGCCAAGACTGGCTCCTTCTGCCAAGGGCACCCAGCCCTGTTGCAGCACGCTGGGTGTCCTCAGATGCCTGCACATCGTGCCCAGCAGCCAATCATCATGTCTCTGTCTCCAGGTTGCAAGAATAGCTTTGCTGTGGGCTGTGTTATTTTTGGCACTTAGAACTGAGGAACCACACACACATATAAAACAAACAAAGAATACATCAGGGCCAAAGAAACACCCTGTGAGCCAAAGGCAACGAGGTGTAGCCCCAGCATAACTGCTACAGAGAGTGCCAGGGCATTCCCTGTCATGGTACATGAAGATGGTATAGACACAGCCTATATAAGGGACTGAGAGAGAAGCTAATCAACTTAATTAATCATGAAATGCAGTAGAGAGAGAGAGAAAAAAAAATCATGAGGAAGGATGTGCAGAAGAAAAGGATTATGTTTTGGTTCATTACATTAGTCTTCACGGAATAGTTTAGAAACCAGATAATTATCTGTTTACAATGGAAAAAAATCTTGAAAGCTGCCAATAATAGTTCTAAAATACTAGATTTGCCAACTGGGTATGTTAATAACATTAACTTAATAGCTAATGAACTATGAACTAATCATAAAGATTATGAAATGTTCATATATTGCTACTGAGGAAACCAAATATTTTGTGAGAAAAGGGGCATATATTTAATTAATAGTTAATTAAATCTTAGGAGTCCAATTACCTGTAAGGGAATTATGGAGAAAACACTATAAAATGAACTGGAAGATTGGAATACCCAAAAAAAAGAGAACTTTAAAAACATGTCTGTACAGAATTACTTACCAATCAGCTATGCAACTGAATGTCAATAATTTATCCTACTCATCTAAATATGCATGCCTTTTTCCCAGTGTATTTTAAGGCATTTAATTCCATAGAATCAATTCTTGAGGTTACCCCAAAACCAGAACAGATGGAAAATAATGAGGAAAAAACAGGAAGTCAAAGCATAGTTATGATTTTTAACACAAGTTAGGGATGAACAATTTGTCAGGCTGCACTTTTGACAGAGAATTCACAGGATATGGAAAGTCATTTCTCCACTAGTGCCTACAGCATAACTAATACAAATAATGCTCATCTAAATAATTGATATACTAGGGTCAAATTATCCCAATATGAAGTCTAGACAGAAAAAAAAAAGTCGTATTTCTTGATAAATACTTCTTAGAAATGCAATTTTGTTATTAAGAAATGTGGGGATTTAGAAATATTACCTAGTTCTTGTAGTCAAATTTTAAACTATTGCAATTCATTGACTTGAGATACCCTGTCACAATTTAAGCCAGGTGAGAATATTTATTTTGTGTACCTTTACAGAAATGCTACCACTGCCTTGAAGTGAGCTCTATCATTAAATAAATGCATTGAATATACTGTAGCTTATGTACAAAGATAGGAACTTAAACATGCATTTTAAAGTTCTTTTCCAAAGGTAGTTTGCATTCAAGGTACTAATTCCTTTCAATTCATGTCACTCTTGCTTCTTGTCAGTATTGGTTTTCAGTCTTTCATTCAGTTTTCAAGTTACTGAAGAATGATTCTCTCCAACCCATGGAAAGTGCATTTCCAACTAAAATGCACCCTCATAGGAAGTCAGTAAAACTGCAAAGTCGCTTTCATATGATGATTTGTTGAGGGTTTTTTTTTCTGAGACATTGAGTGTATGCAGTATGGTCTCTTCCCTACCAATGCCTTAAGTGCTTATATAATACTCCAATTAACTCTGTCACATTCTTGCCATTTTTACAACCAGGTTTAATTCTTTACAAAATAGACACCTTTCTTGTGTTTCTTATTAATTCTCTGCATGCAAAGACTTTTCTAAAAAAATTGCTAGAAGTTCAAAAAGCTTACTAATTAATTTCTTAAAGGCTCTAACTTGCATATTCAAATTTTCCAAGTGACTCTTCCCTTGATGTAAGACAGTTTTCAATCACTTCTAATCACGTATTTTTCTGTTCTTGCCTTTCCTCCTCATCAATTTAAAAAGCAAAGCATACTTGATCTCATCTACTTTTAATTAAAGGGCCTCTTTCCTTATAGGTTTTTCCTGATAATATCAGAAGTACTTTCTAGTGATCTAGGCTCCTCCTACACTATCCTCCTACTCTAATGTTCTCTACAGAAAATGCGTGCCTAGTTCTGTAGATTTTTCTTGTCTACTCTCCATTGACAGTACCTTCTTGAAGTCTTCCTTCATCCAAGTAATCTTCTATCAATTACACTTAAAGTGCACAGGTAACAATTTGCATACTTGCATGTATTATATAAATTTGTCTGGTTTGCATATTGACTTGGAACAGTTCATAGCCTACAAACAATGAATCCTCTTTTTATGTTATGAACATTTCCTCCCAGTTCATCAAAAGCAAATGTTCCTTGAGATGTACAGTGTCTTCTATTCAGCACCAGAAGACTAAGAAAAGTAAAAATTAAACTAAATAAACAAGAATATATGAAGAAGAGGGAGATGACCATGCTGAAAAGCCAACAAACAGATTTGCTTAGAAGTAAGAAACCATCTAATGAAGAAAGCAACAGTTCTTCATAGCAATTTGCTATAAAGGTGTTTAGATTAACAGGTCACAAAATACACAGAACAACTTGTCTCTAGCAGCAAATGAATGCTTAAATCAGAAGAAAAGAAAATCCATTCAAAAACCAAATCATGAATAATCTATTTAACATGTGAAGTTATCTGAAAGTACCCATTTGTCATCCACTATGTTACACATAGGAAGACTGTTACTTACCTTAAACATAGATTTATAAAAAAAATATTCTCTTACTGTTTTTATGTATTCTTAATCAGGAATATGAGTAATGCTTCCATAATGTCACTGTAGTTATTACTTTCTGTCAATCCCAAAAGATATTGACACTTCTGAAAAATGTTACTAGTACAAATATTAAAACCTTCCATTTAGCTCCAGCTATGTACATATGCTCATAATTTTCAATTTTGACCACCGGTTCTGAAAATTCTTAGTATTCGTATGTTTGCCTATATGCCCAGACACTGATTGATCTTTTAAGGAATTGCAGTTGACCTGATCAAATGATTTTGAGCTGGAAGAATATATTAGCTCCTCAGTTTTCATCAGAAGAGATATTCTGATGCCATGGTAATTTGGGAACTTTATTTTGAATATTATGCCTTATGCATAATCATTTACTATGTCATCTGTTTCTTCATCAACCGCTAGTACCATACAGCAATTCAAAGGTCTTTATCATTTCCCTGTCAAAAGTTATCTCCTTAGGAATGTCACATAATAGAAACTAGATCAGTGTTCATCACTCTTGTCATTGATGTGCATGGGGAGAATTTACAATGCCCAAGCACTCTTTAGATTACTCTTCACTGCTAACACAGTGTTCATCTTTCTCAAAGTACTAAGGCTTCTTGCATTTCTGTTTAGTCACTTATTTTTCTTCTGACTGGAAATGAGTCATACAATCTGGATCTATACTTTTTAAAAAGATCAAACTACCCATCAGTTACCAAGAGCAGCACTTCTTTTTCTAGTATCTGATTATTTGTTTTCTCAACCTTGTTTGTAATGATTTCTCTGACCTAACATTACCCAGCTAAATGTTATTCCCACTATCTTAAACTAGGCATCTCTCATAAGAGTGGGATGAATTCCCAGCTAGACATGCCTGTCTCCCTTTATTACATCTAAAAAGAGCACAAACAGCTAACAAACTCAGCTAATATGTAGCCCAGGGCAAGTAATTTGAAATGTTAAAATGGAAAGTGTATAGCATTGGTTTACCCACTTGTCTCCTTGGAGACATGATGAAAAAATATATATGCTTTAATGCATTCTAAAACTCCACTGTGATCTCAGAAGTGAAATTCCCTAAAATACAATCTCCTTTCAAACCCTCTTGGAATTCCCTATTTCTGGAAAGGTGCTTTTCAGTTTGATGATCCATTTTTCTTCTTCTAGAAGCCAGGTACACATTAATTCATTTGGGACATTGTCTGTCTTTCTGCACTTCACTGTTCATTATGTTTGGAGAACCTGAACCATTATACTTCCTCCACTCAAGAAGCCAGTTTTGCCTGTCACTTCCACCCCACAACTTCCAAACTCTGCCAGTGGACCCTTGTCAAGGACCATGTTATAATGATTTTCGCTTTGTTAAGTCACCTGCACTGTTTATAACTCTCCCTGTTAGTGGTCTCTGGTTTCATTATCAGTTCTCATTGGTTCTGGCAACTGAAGAGTTGCCAACTGGTTACTTTAGTTCTTTTAAATTATTCATATTGATTACTTTGACAAATGTGACGAACATGTCAGCCTGGAAATGCAGACAAAGCAGAGAGGCACAAAGCCCTCTGTTTTTATTATAGTGGCTGCTACATGTAATATTGTAGACATTTCTACACAGTGAAAGCTCCATAGAATAAAGAATATATATTTCTTTGTGTATCCAGCACCTAATACACTTTGATGAATATTTTAACAGTATTAATCAAAGGTGGTAATCAACTCATGTCTTCTTTAATAGCATCTTATGCACATACTGGCAAATATGGTTTCATGTCTATTTGAGCAATCTAACATTTCAGATTTCTCTTTGCCTTCTGGAAAAGTCCTACACTTGCCTCTCACATTTTCCTAAAGAAATTGTTTATTTACAGATTTTATTGGCCTTTTCTACTTAACTGTTATATCTACTTCTTGTATTTTGACCAAGCTGTCAACTCCAAAATGCTAAATTCAATAAAAGTACTAGAAATGTTACATATTTCCTAAAAATGCTTATGCAAAAACCAATACAGGATAAGATCTCAATTCAATGAATTAAACTTCACTTTCGGATCTTTAGGTGCTCAGTTTGGTAAATTTGGGTTTTTATATATAACTAATTAATAGCATAGAATTGCATGTAGCTGTTTCACAGTCTCTCACAATGTTTACTATCTCTGTCTCCAACAGTATCAACCTTCCCCCTCACCAAGACTTTTTTTGGAGTAGGTCACTTACTTTGTAATACGGTCAATGTTAGCAATTTGCTTCTGGTTCCGGATTATTTCTATAGCTGCCCAAAGATGCTGGATAGCCTTTGTATCTGCCTGCCGTCTCTTCGTTAGGCGTGCCATGACCTGTTTACCTGGTCAGCTGCAGCCAATAAATAAAAAAAAAAAAAAATACACCAAAAAGTTAACCAAGAATTATAAAATAAATGACATAAAATGTGATTACAAGGAAAAATGCATTGTTGCATAGGTGTTCAATTTGTATATAATAACATGTTTTCAAGTGCTTAAAGAGCAGTAAAAAAAAAAAAAAAAAGTTTACTAGAACCCCTTTTACATCACGTAATCTAAACAGAAGAAAAAAGACATGCAGTAAAATATATTAAATCAACAGCAAATTTAGTTTACATCCCAGTTCCTTATATTTGGTAAAAGTGCAAAACTACCCCAGCCTGAAGCTGCCACAGCCTCCTGCATTGCCTGAAGCCCTTAAAAAGGGCGAGTGGTACTTGACTGCATCATACAATGTAAACATGAATTCTGACACAGAGAAAAAGCTGGATCCACAGTTTAACATAAAGCACAGTTCTTGGAGTATTACCTTCATGTTCTTATCATTTACAGCTATTTTTAAGAAATCCATTCTATGAGGAGAAACTAGAAGTATCTTTTCATGGATAGTAATTAAAAAAAAATTTTGGAGCAGTTCCATTTTCTGTAACATGCTAAAACCCAACCAAAGTGCTTCTGATGGCATTTGCCCATCTAACCAACCCTGAACAGGAACATAATGAGCATCTGGCTTTGTTTACAAATTTTCCAAAAGCTGGAGGCAATGAGTACAGACAAGCCATAAATCGCCTACAGCTCCACTACAGGCACCCAATCCCTTTTTAAAAGCTTAACGATGCATTTTGATCACTAAATAACTTTCTTCCATTGCCACCACTTTCTCAATGAAAAAATGACTGATTTATGAGTGCTACCAAGGTCTATAATTTATTTTAGAGCTCTGTCCTCGGAATGAACCCTGTGGTATGCACGCGGATATTTGTAGCTAGCAGAATATTAACTTCAGTAACCCAAAATAATATAAAAAAATGCAAAAACATTTCACCATCTGTGCAATGTTAAAGATGGGAATTTAAGTACTAAAAGTGTCCCTGCTCTCAAATTCAGAAAAATGAAACAGATTTGAGTATTCCATCAGTTGCAGCAATGTAATTTTCAAGTCTATGGGACCTACAGGTACTTATCAAAGAGGGCTCTCAGATTTAGATCTGATATAAGCTCAGCAACAAGTACTAATAACACGTACAGGTACAATGAAACGAATGGTAACATTCCATTATTAAGGATAAGAAATTATTTAACAGCATTATACTTTATGTTATGTAGCCCATTTAAAGAAAAAAAATAAGGAAAAGAAAAGGTGATGTGAAGTGGTATGTACATGCCCAGCTCCATGAGGCATTTCTGGCTGCAGGAGATATCAGGGAAGGGCAGAACAGAGCAGCACATGAGAAGATATGGTGTGGTCACACATCAATCCCACATTTCAGCTTTAGAAATCTTCTCCCTCTGGGGTTTAGAGCAAGGGCAACTAGAGGGATCCCCAGAAAAAAAAAAAAAGGCCAAGAATAGAGTTTTGAAGGAAAGAAAAGAGCGAATGTGACAGACATACTAAGAGTGACAGCAGTAGATATCATCGCCTGACAATGATTCAGAGAAAGAATGTCTCCGTTTGGAACAGTGGGAAAAGACACTGCATCCCTGTGAGCTCCTTTGCATCCATTTCACAGAACATGAGGCCATTGCAAGTTTAAAAAAAACCTGCTAATTTGTAAGAGAAACATATAACTATTGGTAGAATTTAATTTTTAAGAAAATAAAGCATAAAAAAAAGTTTAGATCTTAATGCAAAAAGCAACAATCTTTACAGACCTATTGTTTTAGCATAAAATTTCTTTCCTAACACAGACATAACTGACAGATCATTCTTCTTATTCCAGCTCTCTACAAACTCTCTGCTACAAAAGCTGTCAGACAGCACAGCAAGCTGGACATGGGGTCTCTTGCACAGCATCACATCCCCATGCGAGGAGCAAGCGCTCATCCTTCTTGACCCCGATAGCAATGTGAAACAACAGACCAGTTCTCAGTTTATTCAGTAATCCCAACTCCTTTAAAAATAGCCACTGTTTCTGGCAGCCCAGCATATGGCTGCCATGTGAGTGTCACACCCAGCACAGGGGACGTGGGGTTTTCTCTCCCACCCCTGTGATGCCTGTGCCAAGGGCCCCGGCACAGCACAGGGTTCTGGGGAGGGGAAGCCACCTGGTGAAGCCACCTGCCACCTCTGCATGGCCCCAGAGCCCCGCCCTGGAGCCCAAGGGAAGGCTGGCCTTTGGGGAGTCCCTGCTTCCCCAGGCAGGAGAAGAAGCCCATGCAGGCAGAGGGAGAGTGAAGGAGCACTGTAACCACGAGTTCCCGAAGCCCTGTGGCTGCAGAGTGACCATGGGATCACTGATCCCTTTGGAATGTGCTTTCAGAACAAGCTCTCCAGCCAGCCCCTCGCCCCATCCTTACCGTGCTGTGTTGGCTTGAAGCACGCTCAGGCCATGCCCTAGGCTATGGCTAACTCAGCCCTCAGGACAGGTGTGCACCTCCCATCCCTGAATGCTGTAGGGCCAGAAGCCACCCCCCAAAACACAGCCCAGGTGGGTGGCCCCCAAAACAGCTCCCTGCTGCTGGCCCCTGCTCCCACTGCTGCACACACAGGCACGGCCATGGCTCTTCCCCTCTGTTTGTCTGGAATTAACAGCAATAGGGACACACATGGGACACAGCAATCACACCTGTTCAGTTGCCTTTTTTGTTTTTTCTTCAAGGTACAATAATTTTAGCAGGTGTTCTGCTTAAAAAGAATATACATTTCACTTTTATAACTTTGGTTTCCTATTTAAGAGCACTTTCGTTGAACTCAAGAGTGACACTACTACTGAAAGAGCAGTTCTTACACACCATACAGCCAAAAATACAAAAATAATTTTTTTTTTCCAAAAGTCCAGAATACTTTCGTGTGATTTTAATCTTTTAATTGCATGGTGTAGAAAAAATATAGTCTTTTTACATTACAGAAAAAGGTCAAAAGATTGTGGCATATTTCTTGCTGTTCATTGCAGTCACTCTTTCTCTATGGTAAAACTAACCACAACAGTCTACTGCCTGCACTCCTGCAAAAATATAAGCTGTTTTCTATATTACTAAAATATTTTAAAGGGAACTTGTATCCAACTGCTAATAGTTAATACAATGCCTTCAAGTGCTACTTCCAAGCAACAGAAAATCCTCCCAATGTCTCCACAGGAACAACTTATTCATGCAAATAGTAGTTTACATTTTAACAGAAGACATGTTAGAGTCTTAAATCTGTATTTATCACTTCTGATTATGTGTGGGTTCACACACACACAGAAGAGAACAAGAATAAACATGCAGTGTGTGAGAGTATGTATAAAAATCTATGGCTCAGAGGTTAAGTATCGAAAGAGGCTGATTCACTCATGCAGTCTTCTAAAGAAGTCTGAAGTCCAGAGACTCTTTAAAACCACAATACTGGATTGTACATTTACAGATAAACACTTGAAAATGTTACTCATCCTCCTCTATTGTTATAACAGTCATTTAAAAATCCTGGCACAAAGAACTAAATGCTGAAGTAAACATTCATTTCCTTTGTATGATTTGCCGGGCACTATGCTCATTTAGCTATGGTGCCCTCTGTCCATACAAAATTATTTGCTCCATGCCACTTCTGTCATGTTGTCTTGTTAGCAAGTTTATGGTAAGATACAGCTTCTGAAAGGTTGACAAACACAGATGACTGAAAATCTAGGAATTTATATCAGCAGGATCTATCTTAGGTTTTGTAGGCATCCAGGAGACCTACAGAGTATAAGGAATATCCCAACAGAGAGAGTTTTGTGTGGCTGATGCACGAGCTCGTACACTTCCATCACACCCTCACTCACACTGGGCCCAAAGTGAACTATTGATGTTCTCAATTTCCAACTCTCTAACTTTTCCGCATGCACGCCGAGTATGGTTTTACTGTACTTTGTATTTTGAATCCCTCTCTAATGTCCTAACCACATTTTGAAAAGTACACCACTTTGCTGTGTGCAGCTTTCCTCAAGAGCCAAATGCTACCCACACTTCTCACAGGCAGGCTCAACAGCCTGTGCTTTATCTTGTGAATACAAGATAACACACACAGAGCACGGCTTATCTCCCCCAGGCCCCAGCGCAGCCTCGCTGCCACGCGGCAGCAGCGGCACAGCAGTGCCAAGGCAGACCCTGTCAAAACAACGAGGCTACCAGTCATGAGCACACACTTGGCTGACCCAAACGCTGCACAGCTGTCTGCTGCAACAGTGGTGGATATGGAAATCTGAACTGCAAGTCAAAATAAACAAAAATCACCTTGCAGCACGTCAAGGAATTTAGCCCAAAGAACCTCCTGACATGCTGCTTGCATCCAATTTAGCAGATACTATCAAGTACTAAGTTTAGCTAGAAACTCTCCCTACACCCAGGAAAAACTCAAAAGTAGCCAAATCTTGCCACGTGTTAGCTGTTAAGCACCATCATCCATCAAAATATGATGCTTCTGAAAACTTAACAATAATTTGGACTTTGCACTGAAGCAGATGGCATTGCAGTTAGGTGCTGGTGCTCTGATGGGAGCTGCTAATTAAGAGCTGACAAGTAGTGGCTTGTTAAATCTTGTGTTTGTACCTCACTGCAAATGAGGCTACCTGTGGTGCTCAGCCCTTCCAGTGCAAAGTCAAACAGGTTAAATTCCATCCCTGCTATCATCCACCATTTGGCTGGGACTCTGTGTGCACTTAATTGCAATGGAAAGAAGGTTAAGGAGTTGATCCTTGCCACTGCTCAGCTACTGGTTGCTGCCTTTTGGCCTCATAGCCCTGGGACTTGCTATTGTTTCTTCCACAATGCACAGTGAAATATTTTAGGCTCAATAGCAGGAAGAAGCTAGGCTCAGTTCTGGCTTTTGTGGTTTTTATGCTGAGTTTGGGTGGTTTGGGAACTTAAACACAGTCTCAAATTCATATTTGTAAGTACTTTATAATATAGGGTCTAGTGTTTCTTAAAGTGTAACTTTTTACAGTAGGCATAAAACTGTATATATCTGCAGTACAAAGAGTTCCAAATGTCTAGCTTTGTTCTGGTACTAAACAGGAGTCTACCATTAAAATCCAGATTTGCAAATTGATGCAGAGTTTGGGTCCCCGGACTTTATACAGATCTTCATTGTACTGTGAACTTCTGCACGCCTAAAATTTAGCTTACAATTTAAACTGCTGTCAAATCATATCTTTCATCACCGGTGTAGTGGGAGTGCAAAATCTTAGTCTTCCCCTCCTACAACAATTGTGATTAAAAGTGGCAATTATCCTATTTTTAACTAGGGAAGGTACAGGTGTAAATGTCTTGACTGAGTAGCAGCATAGGTCATGCATGGGGCAAAAACAAGAGAAGGTTTAATTTCATGTCTGCCTTTCAAACCTGGTGATCCAAAAAATGTGGGGAGAAGCTGCTAGGGTGAGGACAAAGCTTTTGGTAGGAGACATTCCATATTTTGCTGACCATTTATTTGTCTTCATGAGGGGCAAGATTATAGGCATATAACCAAGGATTTGCTGGGCACCTGGCAGCAGGAGCTCTTTTGTAAGACTGAAGGTTATCAGAGACAAAGATTTTGCATACAAAGTAATTTTCAAATGTTGAGGAATGAGCAAGTGGTTTGGTATATTAGATATTTATTTTGGACTTAATCCCAACACACTAAAATCAACAAATGCCTTTCTGCTGACTTTCCAGGGTTTTGGAGTAAACTTTCAACTCCTGTCTGATTGCCACATCCTCACAATGAAAAACTTAGAGATGTGTTGAATGATGTTACTGAAACTGAAACATGTAAAAGAAGGCTTGCGGCTGAAATAGGCAATAATTCTTTGTCAATTAAACTAAACTCAGAAAATTAGACTATAAATTAATAAAAGTTACTGAATTCTGCAGTGTTTTTTGTTTGTTTTTTAGTTTGATTTTTTTTGTTTGTTTTTGGAGGGTTTTTGTTTTTGTTTTTGTTTTTTTGGTTTGGTTTGGTTGTGGGTTTTTTGTTGGGTTTTTTTTTTTTTTTTTTATTAGATTAATTAAGGCTGTAATACTGTCATTTTGGAAGTTATTAAAATACAGCTTTTTGGATGTTGAATGCATGTCATTCCTAATGAAAATCTTTTCATTTCACTGGTAGCTTAAGGTCTACACAGTCTATTCAAAGGAGGAAAGTTTATTAGCATAATTATCCTAAATATTCCTCATGTGCAAATGCAATACCCCTGCTGATCTGTGCAGCTCCACCTTTTGCATTTCCCAACCACAAGGTCTGTAACCTTGATGTCATGCAACTTTTTGAGTGAGGTTTTGCATAGCCCCCTGAAGTGCAGTCCAGACACAAAACAGGACTGCATGAATATAAAACTGTAATGTTTTGCTTCATTCTCTCAGCAATTTAATTTTTTCCCAACTCCTGTACACAGAATACATGAAAGCTTTTGCTTTTACCTTGTGCCATTTCAAGATGGCAGTGAGCCACTGTAGAAATCAGAGCCAAGGACATTACAGAATTAAAGGCCCCAAGAATACTTTTACTACACATATGTGCAAGGTCTATTTTAATCTCTGATACTGCATTTATTTCATTTGCATTGTATTCCATTCATAATGATTAAGTAAGTGTCCTTCACTGGTGCTAAGGCACACAGCACCTGAATGTTAAGCTCAGACATTTTGAATCATCAGTATATAAATGGTAGAACTCTTTATTTTTCTTTTGGTGCCAAACTTGGACTTTCTTGTTTAATTAACTCACCCTGTTAGAGAGAACTTGACATAAATGCTGAGGTGCCAATCCAAATGTGAATTTCTAAAAGTGTAAGTGCAAAGAGAGTATAACAAAATCTGATACAAAGCATCAACACAAGACGCTGAGAAAGACTGAATAGCCATATACTCCAACAAAGGCTGTCAAACTGGTCTTGTTGGTTATCAAACAAATATATGTACAGGACTAAAATGCATTCTGCTGCCCCTCCAGCCAATCCCAGTCTGGAATTTCACAGACAACAGCAAATGCTATCCTAATATTTGAAAGAAACTATGCTGTGTTCCTGTCTGGCAGAAATAGGTGAATAAAACTTTAACCAGCAATGCAAGTTTGGAAAAGAGAAGTGCATAGCTGCCAGAGAAAGTAACATATTTGAAAGAGCTGAAAGCAAAGAGCCAAAGCTGTATCCAGCAATGTACCTACACCAGCTTCTTTCAAATTACTTTTCTGGTAATGGTCATCATGTTTTACTCTCAGTATCATGCCTAGGTAAGCTGAAGCTCATAATATATTTTTTTTGCTACAGATCTGTGTTAAGATAAGGTTCCACACTGATCTTCTAAAATAAGCAGTATTCAACTTTTAATTGGTATTCAATACATAGAGAGTTAGTTTTTATAGCCAGTAAGAAAATTAGCAGTTACATAGGAACTTCAAGAACCACACAAATTTCTGTTTTATTGAGCAAATATTGTTTCAAAGCAGTTCTGGGGAGGTTTAGACTGGACATTAAGTGACATTTCTTTGCCTGCAGGGTGGTCAAACACTGGTACAGGCTTCCTAGAGAGGTGGTTCATGCCCAAAGCTTGTAAGTGTTTAAGAGGCATTTGGCATTTTCCTTTAGTAATATGTTTTACCTTTTGGTCAGTCCTGAAGTGGTCAGGCAGTTGAACTTAATGATTACTGTAGGACTCTTACAACTGAAATATTCTTTTCTTTTCTATTCTACTCCTATTTTATATGACCACTGAAAATGCATACACTGTTAATGCATTTATCAAACTTTTGAACATAATTCCAGTTAAAAAACTAATTTAGTTTAGTTTGGTTAAGGCTTGATTAATGAAATTAAGTTATGCTAAATAGTTTCCACAATGGAGCTTGCACTAGTGTAAGTTGCTTTAAAAACACAGTTCTTGCAAAATGATGCAAGTTTCTCATTAAGATAAACTTCAGCTTCCACAGTAACAAAGTCTCTTGCTTTCAAGATGATGATGTACTAGACTAATATTAAATAGACTTTAAGCTGTACCTCTCCAAAGACTACTCACCTTGGGGCAAAGAAAATTTCTATACAAAAGATAGTCCAACACGAGTAACTTCAATATCACTAAATAATACATGGCTCATACAAGGTGTAAAAAGATCATCCTACACACTTCTTGTCCTCTATCATGAAAAATAATGAGTTCCCATCAGATTTGTTTGTTTGAGGAGTTTTCAAAAAGAATCCTTGCACCCATGTTGCTGTCAGCATCATTCTGGCTTCCCTCTACAAATGCACAGGCACATGGACACAAGCAAGCCACACACATCTGCCTTGATGAGAGTCAACTAACATGTTTTACCTTCCAATTGCTAGACTAAGAGCATGAAGAGGGTCAGTTACAGAAGATTAAATGACACGTGGAGATAGGATCATGTTCTGAACCCACACTGCACACTAACACAGGCTTTCTGTGGTTTAACTCCACCCACAACCAAATCCCATATTTTCCAAAGCAGCCTGAAGCTAAACCACTGAAAGATGCTCATGTAGAATCCATGGAAGGAGTTAACTCCTAATGAGCAGTCCAGGCTATTTTCCCATGTAGACAAGCCCTTAGTAAATAGATGCTTCCTGTCTTCTCACTGGCTGCAGCCAGCAGAGATGATTAATGCAGCTATGCATCCTGACAGGCTCCAATGCTCACTTGGTCGTAAAACGGGAAAAATCATGGCCAGAGAAGGCTGATGGTGAGGGCTGGAATTTCGGTTTGGATGATAAATAGATGCCACTTTGATTCTGCAACTCCCTCTAATAAAAAGTGATAGGTGGAAGACATCTTAGAAAATGCTAAGAAATATAAATGAGAAGAGTAGCTCCTTCTCTGAAAGCAAGCTTTTGATCATCATCTTCCTTTCTGCTCTGAAAGCTAAGAAGCTTGGCTGTTTTGTAAGCCTCAACTGAACTGATGCAGTAAATATCTCTGTCACTAAGTAAGGTATAATAAATAAGGTATGATGACATAAATAAATACATGATTTTTCATGGTATATTAGCAGGGAATGTAATTCTGCATAAGGTCAGTTTCACACTAAACAATAAGAAAGAGAGATACATTTTCCAGGTCAAAGAATTATGAATGTATGGAAAAGTACTAAATCACAAAAAAAGATAAATTCATTGCAGATTATGTAAGCTATATGATGTATAACACAGAGCTGATGTTGACTTTTTTTCCCAATTTAATGTGAGATTCCAAATTGCTGGGATTTTTTTGCTTTCTCTGAACTACACCACAACTGACACTATCTTCAAAGTACAAATTGTAATTCTGGCGGTAGCAACAGGACCTAAACCTTAGATGTTTGTAACAACTATTCCTCTACCAGCCTGCATTTTTATTGACTAAAGGCAGCTGAATCAATTTTTGCTGCTCCTTAACAAAAACAAAGTCTGCCTGAACTTGTTTCTTGCAAAGCTCTTCTTTTTGGCCTCTCCCTCTCTATAAATAAAAGCACAGCTACAGAACTCCTAAAACTGCTCAGATATTGAATTATTTTAAAGGTGAGCATGTTATGCAGGCATGATCACTTTTCTCCAGCAATAAGGCCACAAGCAACATTAGCTCAGAGGAGACTTTCTCTTGTCAGCAGTCATCTCCAGGAAAGTTGATACTATATAAAGAAAACAAACACAATTCTGAACCAACTAAGGTTTCCAAACTAAAGCTCCTTCAAGGCCAATATACCTGGGCTTACCCTTGGAAACTTTCAGAAAAACACTCCGAACTTAGAGCACTAAAACACATTGATCTGTAACACAGTTAAGAGATGAGCTTACAGGCTTTCTACAGCATTAATCAAAAGAAACTTTCAGGCAGGGAGAGAATCAAATTTTAACATCTGAGCTTTAGATCCTGCTTCTGAAATTCAAGGTGAATATCAGAAATAATGGACCTGAAACTTTACTGTAATGCTCCCCAGCCGTGGGACAGTTCATCAAGAGAAAGAACAATGCATTGTGGAAATGGAAGCCTTTCCCATAGTGCTCACCTTGCTTAGCTTTCTCTTCTGTGTTTTTTAGAGAATGTATTTCCTAGGTTGGGCACAGACATCTGGCTTAAAAGTACAATCTGAAGTATATTTGGAGCATATGTTTTATCCTTCACAGGCAGTACCCAAACTCACTAATTACATGCATTCCTACACAGCTTTCCTCTCATCCTGCCCCAAACCAACTCCATCATCACTTCCTAGTGAAGCCTTAATCCCTATCCATATCTGAGATCCTTTTTTTTTTTTTTATACCGCAAAAGCAGGTAATTTATTAAGTTTGCACTTTCTTAACTTCAGATTGCCTTCAGGTCTCCCCCCAAAACGTTCATGCCTGGACAAGGACAAAGCTTGCCTAGAGGACAATTTACAGACATGTGAGAACAGCAGTTTTCATGAAAACCAATGTACAGTGAAAAACAACTGCATAACTAAACAAATCCTGAAGTGGAAAACAGCTGAGTATAATCATGATCCTTTTCTTTTTATCTTTGCTGCAAAAGTTAATAAGTGGAAAAAATGAAGAAAGTAAGTTTCAAAACCATAAACTTTCTTTATAAAGAGAAACCTTAAAAGTCTAAACATTACTCAAACAAACAAAGATCTTCCAAAGATCAGAGCAGATGATGGAAGTATGTTGCCATTACTTCAGATAACACCAGTTTCTCAGCAAACTTGGTAATAGATGATACGAAAAAAACCTCATCCTACCATTTCAGGTTGCTATCTCCTTCCTATATGCTCTTTAAAAGGGGCAGGGATGAAATATACCTCTTAACTTTATAACCAGCTCTTGGTGTGGCTCACTGGGTGGCAGAGGTGGGGAAATGGGTTTTTCTGGCACAGAATTTTTCCCAACACTGTAATCTGGGACTCCACAAAAATTTGTTGCAGCTCAAATTTGTTGAGCTGCTTCAAAGACCTTGTTTGAAATTCTAGTGTGATCTCTTTTTATATTTTTCTACTACCTATAGCTTTCAGATGCTTCTAACTCCCTATTTCTCACCTCCTCTTTCCTGAAGCCAATTTACATGTCTTTATTTTTTAATGCAGAGAATTCTTCTCAAGGTTTCTCGAGGACCAGCTGCAGGTGAATGGAATTACACAGTTTTTTCCTGAAAATCCATTTCATATCAGCCTGATTCTTGAATGTTATATCTGTTCTGTACCACTTCCTTGGTAAAATTAATACTTTGACTAGTGGCTTGCTATTATATTCATATGTATGTCTATGGCATATGCTGGAGCTACAAAGAGCCCTGTGCTGCTCTGGGACTTCAGCACTTTCACATCCACAAAATTATGTTATGTGTCTCCTCTGGTGGGTGCATCTGAAACCTTTTTCTTCAAGCACTGATGATGGTGCTGTCAACGACATAGAGCAGATTACAAAGGCTCTTTGGGGAGGACATTACTTCCTGAACGCTCAAGAGCTCTTCCTGCTCTATCATTATCCAGGGCTGAGGTTTATTATAGGCAACAGGACCATACTGTTCTGTTCTCATCCATTTCCTTTGGACACCGAAACATGGGATTAATAATTTTGTCAGAAAAACTAGGACTTCATTTTTAGATTATTTCAGTTTTCACTACTGTCAAAATTTGGCTGGGATTTTATTTTACTTCTTTAACCTGAATGCAGAGGAATGATAGGGAGCTCTGACACCAAGACACAGCCCTACAGGGTGGGAGAAATTCCTAGATGTGCAGGACATAACTGTGATGTGCCATCCCTGTGGCTTTTACAGAAGTAAAAGCCCAGAAAAATTAACTAATCCTACAATCATTTTATCCTAAATTTTAGAAAATGTCATTCATGAAATACAGCCTCCTGTTATGATTTCTGCAAAAATGTTTTCTGCAAAATGCAAAGAAAATGAACTGCAAGAATATCATAACATTATGGTGTCATCACAAAGGCCAAACCTGTTAAATTGGAATTTGGATTTACAATACACTATTCTGCAGGAAATAAAATACTGGAATTGTGGCAATCTTTCCAATCAATATCTTATTTCATCATGTGGGGTTGTTTCAACCTAGGCAGAAGACCTGGAGTCCACTGTGTTGCGGGAGCACCTGCCTGGAATTACTCCAGTTGTGATGCCTGAATGAGGCATTTAACTTGGGGCTACTTCACCAAGCACTAGAAAGCACCTGAAACACAGTCTAACACTTCATCATCCTCTTAAGCTGCTCCCTGTCCTACAGGACTGAATGCAAAGTGGAAGCAGAGAGGGTCATTTGCTCCTGGCAGAATTTTTGAAGCTGGATTACCAGATTGCATGATTTCAGATAGGTACTCCTTAGGAAAGTGGTTATTTTCTCTCAGGGGTGTAACTTTTCTTCTTATGTAAGTCAAATCCATTAATGAAAACCGCCAAGTCTAAATTTTGGAGGACTTAGTAAGAGTAGTGATTTCCTTACAGGCTTATACAGCTGCTTCTCTTTGGTACACTTACCTGCTAAAATACCTTCTAAAATGGTTTCTAGAGTGTGCTCAGCCCCCATTTCTCATTTGTTCATGCCTGTTTCCTAGAGATTTAATTTAATTTTTCATTTTGCTCTTTTGAGTACAAAACAAAAAGCAAGACTATGACAGCTTCTTTTAAATTGAGGAGCAAAGTTTCTTTGTTTCAGTGAAAAAACTGAGGCCCCGGTGGGTGACCACAAAGTGACCAATGCCTTATTCTACTCTACACCATGAAATCTAAGATGTTTTTCACTGTTTTCACCTTCATTAATAGAAACAGAATGTGTTCATCCAAGTGATGACATGCTGAAGAAAAACCTATGGGATACTGAACTGGTCATTTTTAACTGAAGGACGAAAAAAAAGTATTGTTTTTAAAAGATTCACATCTGTTCCCCCAGTGCTGAGTGATTCTGACTTTTACTACCTTTTTTCTGTTGCAAATAGTCTGTTATTTATTTTTAGACATGAGATTTCCTACTGAAATCAACTGTGGTTTACAATCTTTGCTGAGTTCCAACAACAGAAAAAAACTCCTTTTGAGGAGTATTGTCAGGTATGGTTTGTTGGAGACTGCTGCCACCACAGCTGTCAAACTAATTTAAAGCAAGAAATTGCAACTGCAAGAAATTTTACTGTCCAGTCTAGCAGCATGGTTGTTAAACCAGACACTGTCCTGTCTTCATTCGTGCTCTTACTGCAGCCTTCGAGCCATAATGGTTTTGGTGTGCTAAAGAAGACACTGACATTCATGTCAGACTCTGGATTGCAACTTCTGAGTTTATGACAGATGGGAAACCAACAGAGGAGTTAAAATCCTGTGAATCCACGCACAGCTTATAGCCAGTAGCCATCTGGCTGGGGATCTACATAATACCACAAGAGGATGACAAAAAAAAAAAAAAAAAAAAAAAAAAAAAAAAAAAAGGCAGTTTCATTTGCACTTCCATTTCTTATCCCCTTCTTTGTCCAATCTGGTTTGAATATACCATCTTACTTAGAGTTATTACAAATAGCCTTTCCAAGATTTCATACAACTAAACAAGTTAAACAACTAAAATATTTTCTTACTAGCACTTTCCACACAGAAAAATAAATTCAGTGTTAGTCAAAATGTCCAACACATGACAGCATATAAGGTTTTCTATGGTAACAGACAAATAGGCAGCATTTAAGTAAAGTGTAAGTATTTGAGGAAAGAACAAAGAAGAGAAAGCACTAAGCAACCCCATTCACCAGGGCTTCCAGTTGCTCTAAAAGCAATTCCAGGCAGAAAAAAATGTAACACAGGGCCCCTACAGTATAATTACTTGAGAAAAAAATGTGGCCAACGAAAGTTACCTAACCTGTTCAGAGAAGAAAGAAGCTCTTTACCCCTCAAATGTGCTAGAAAGGCTGAAAATCTGGTTTTCAAAGCAAAAAAAGTAAAAGCTTTAGTAAAAACCCCTTTTGCACAGCAGTGAGTTTAGCTGGTTTGAGACAGGAAACATGCAAACCCTCCTTACAGACCAAAACCCTTTTTTGCCTCAACCTGCTGAAATGTTTAGCTAGGCACTTTCAGCCCCTGCATGTTTGCTGGGGTTTTAGCTTTCTTAAAAGAGAAATTTTTGATGTAAAGAAAGAGGAGAACCCCTACACCAAGAATTCTTCTCCCTGTGAGCTGTGTTGCAAAAATGAGAGCATATTAAGCAACTTGAGAACAGGAAATAACACTGACAAACAAAACTGATATTCTTTCCATAATGTGGTCACTCAGAGGAGGACATTTGAAACTTCATCTCCCCAAATCAAGAAATGTTTATTCTACTTTTGGCAAGCCTGTGTGCTCCCTCATTCTAGTCCAAGTGTTTTATGATCCTTTCAGTGAAGCAGATTGTCACACTAGAGTAGAAACGAACACTGAGCTGCACAGTTTTCTCATAAAGCTCTCTCCTTCGAAAAATGTTGTTTTATTGGTCCCAAGATGGCTTGTGGAAATACAGCAGTAGACATGTGGGAATGTATCTAAAATCCCCTCAGCTCACCTGGAGCATCTGGCACTGCAGGTGATGGGTGCTGAAGCTCCAGCTCCACAGCCAGAGTCCTCCTGCAGCTCTGTCCTTTTGTTACCGCAGCCTCCAACGTGAGAGGCTGGAAAAACGGATTGAATGCAGACGTCTATTCCTGAGCTAATCACTCCATGCTCCCTTCACACTTGACATGATCTACTCAAGGCTACAATTCATCTTGTTGTGAAGCCGACATCGCAAATAGGTCAGATGAATTAAGCCCTAAAATTAACCATTTCTCTCCAGGGAAGATCAAGTGAGATTAGGATGAGAAGTTCGTGTGGCTGGATTTAAATCACACACACTGCACTCAGGCTGCCTGCTTTAACCAGTGCCTACACTTGCCTGGTATAAGGTCATGCTTACAGCTGAATTTCTTACATCTCAGCTGAGGGCTCTAGCCAGCATATTATTGATTTTTCTACTACTTTGCCTTTTTTGGATGAAAAACTTCATCAATATGTTTCCATTTTCCATATGGCCATCTTTAAATAACTGAAGGTATCTTAGTTTCCCCATCTGCCTAAAGAAAAAAATTGCAGTTGTGTTTTTCATTGAGAAAGGCTTAAATAACTGCAATTTTTCCTAAAAAAAATCCAAACAAAGCCAGCTATATTTCCTTTATAACCTGAGTAATATCATTGCAATTCTAGTAGAAGATTAATGACAATGTCTGATATATACTATAATTTTCAATGGGAATGTGTATTTTGAATTTTTTTTCTTGTCAGATTGAGTTTTTAATTAAGAAAAAGTGCAGCGTAAGGCACTTTTTAATTTTTCTTGTAAGAAGTGTGATTTTAATAAATGTGGCTATCTATCCAGACAAAATGAAACTGCAAAAGCATAAATGCAGAATTTTCTTCAGTGTTTTACAACAATACTTTGATCAAGTAGAAATTGAGCTAGAAAAGAAAATTAATATCCTCAGTTATTTCAAGAGGCTAACTTTCTCTAACTTTGACTCCTAGGTCACAAGGCTGTTTATTTCAGATCAGTGGTACCTTCATATAAAGTAAAGTACAAATTTTTCATCACTTTTTATAATGCTGTGGCCTTTGTCCTCTCTATCATATCACTACTAGAACTGTCATCTCATCCTCCTATCTTTATCAGCACTCAGTTAATCAAATTTATTTGGTTGGTCTGAGCTTGATTCCTACATGCATTTTCTGATTACCTCCAAACAGTTTAACAAGTTCAATAAAAAGAAGCTGCAAACTTATAAGCAGTAAAAAATTTCCATACTGATGTCTCTGTCTTCAATAATTTAAAATAAACACCTTCCTTTATTCCTTCAGTTTGACCTTGACTTTTATGGACTCCATGGAAAGTTATAAAATGGAATGCAAAATAAATTTTAAAATGCTGAAACCCAGGTTTCAAGCTCTGCTCCCAGAGAAGCTGTATATGGAATTACATCCCATGGGCCAGCAAGCCTGCTCACAGGCCATGCCCCAGTCCCTTCCAGGACTTCACTTTGGAGGAGTCATCCAAGACTTCAGAGTTAGGAGTCATCTGATACTATAATTCCAGCCTTCAGCCTTGGAAGACATCTTTATCTCTTCCTTTGATTTAGTAAGGGTTAATACAATGTTCTTTTACCTGCTCAAACATGTTACTCTTTACTAATTTTCTAACTAAGAGGAAACTGCATCTGAATTTATTCCTATAGGCTTTACTTACAGAGGACCTCACATAGGATTTAATTCTGTATATACTCCTCATATTGCACTTCAAATAAAATATTTTAACCAGCGGTTGTTATTTAGAGCAAACCACAGAAATAAAAAGCGAAAGTAAAAATCAGATATAAAATACACTTCCATTTTTATGTCAAAAGAAATTGCCTACTACATGCATTCAATTATCTTACTGCTGCTTATAAGAGATGGGGGATTTTTGCATGAACTAGAACAACTGATTTTTACAAAGAGTTGAATTAATTCTCAAAGTAATGTGCAAAAATTGTTCAAGTTCACTTCTATTTGATGTTGGCTCAGGCAATTTCGTGCTTTCACAGCGTCACATCTCCAGGATCTTTTGTTTCAGACCACGCTGGTATCACTCAACGCAGCAGCAGCACAGGGAAGCAGGGCACTGTTCTGTGTGACAGCATATGATGACATACAGAATACTGCATCCTACCCCTAACAACTGCTAGGAGCAATGCTTCAAAGAAACTAGGCACTACAAATAACCAGAATGAACCTTACTAATTGCAGAAAGCTTTGCAGGTGACAGAGAGGAACGAGGCCTTTCCAGATGCTACAGGTAATGCGCTTATGTCTTAAATCATGAGATTTGATTACCCTTCTCTAGGCATGCTTTGCTGCCACTGTTATTAGACTTTATATCATCAAGCTCTTTTTGAAAATTGAACCACTATATTTAACTATATGACCTCCACGGTATTTATACCTTATGAAATTACAAGTTACTCATAAATATCTGATTTCTTGATCTTGTTTTATGAAGCTGAAATAGAAGAAAAAAATCACTGCCTGATCATTTCACCTCATTTCATATTACTAGATATCTCAAAACCAATTTTTTTTTTTTTACTATTTCCAAAACAAACAGAATACACAGCCATCCCACCCCATCACCTCACAGACAAGACCTGTTACTCCTCTTTATATTATTTATATTTCTGTATTTTATAGGACTTTGAAAATTTTAAAATTTTAATGTTATGACTGAAAACACTAAGTCGTTATCTCTTCTTTGGTTTTTGGTCTCTCTCTTATGGTTACCAACTGCAGCAAGATGACTTCCTGATACAATCCTTTAATCCAAACCCCTCCGGCAGGACCACAGAGGAATGAAAAGGAGTTCCAGAGACATTTTTCCCCCTTCAGCTATTCTCTTTAAGAGTTATGGATTTTTCTTTACTCTTTGAAGACATCTGTATTAAATTAAGTACACAACAGTAATCCTAACAAACTCAGAATTTATTAAAACAAGGAGAAAACGGAATAAAACCAAAATAAATTGTTTGCTTAACATAGCTGAATTTACAGTTCTCATACATTAAACTAGATAAGGCATAAACTAGATAAGCTTGACTTCAGATAAAAAAAAAACCAAAATGAAACAAAACAAATAATCCTGCAGTTTATCCTTTGAAATTAAATATCCTTTCTGACCACACCAGTCAGCCTGTCAGTGCCACTTGCTGCTTGGAGACCAACAATTCTGGTTTTGTCTCCCACAGATATGCTTAATAAACCCTGGTTAAGGTTTCCTAAATACTTCTCTGAACACAAAAAAAATGGGCTTTGGTAAAAAATTTCAGTCTCTGAAGAGTTACACCATTGAGGAAACAAAAAACCTTAATTATGATTTATGACTGCCTTTTCAAGGTTTATGACCCAGCTCAAATATTGCCTTTTGCTAACCATCCTGGCTCGGTCTCTGGGTTTTGGCCAGACCCGTGGGCAAATCTCACATAAAGTACACTCCCTCCTTCTTCCACTTGTCACATGTGATGAGTTATAGACAAGGAATAAGGGTCACTCTTAAAATCAGCTACGTTTCAAAACAAAGTCCAATGGACATTTTGAAAAAGTCAGTCTTGATTAATGTCTCAAATGACAGATTGTTCTTTGTTTCCACCTTTATGGGTTTCAGGACTCACATACACAGTTTTTGCACAAGTACCCTGCGTCATTTAGCAGGTGATATTTCCCTGATATAAGCAGAGCATGACTCTTGCACAGATATAACAGAAACTGATCTGTAATGGAAACTTTTGCTACTTGGAAGTATGATGAAAATGGCAGGCTTGCTCCTCATATACAGCCATGGATGCAAATATGGCAGCAAAAATGGCTTAGATAGGCAGAGATTCTTTCTGTTAAGCAAATAAAGACAAACTGCAAACTGCAGAACAGGCTCCACACTGGGACACCAACGCTGAGGTACCCGAAGAACGAAGAGAGCAGTGGTGAACAGATCCCAAAGGTATCTAGGGATATTAAGTGTAACTATTCTCATCTTACAGCATGGTCTAAGCCATTCCTAACCCTTTATTCTCCAGCCTCTCCAATAAATTCAAAATGAGAAAAATGAGACAAAAAACACTGAAGCCATGAAAACAATGGAGGTATTACAGAGCTACCTAACACTATCCACAAAGGCTTGTCTGATGTGGTACAGCCCCAGAGCTAAACCAGGGCTGCTGTAATCTGCCATGAAAAAGAAGTAATCATGACTCAAAAGCAGATTCCTACAGGAGAAGGTTAGCTAGTGACTCCCTAGAGCTGGAAATATGTCATGTACCATTTTTGGTGTAACTGGAGGCTTGGAAGAAGCCTTTCACCAGCAGGAATTCAGGGTGCGGCTGCACTTTGGTTCCCTAAAGCCAAAAGCAAATGAACTATGATCTGTTCAATAAAACATTGTATTAATTTAATTATTTTTTTAATTATGAAATCATACATAGGACAGTCTTTCCAAGCTCCAGATCAAGTTAATTTCAGTCATTACAGAAGCAAGCAGAGTTACTCAAACATTCAATTAAAATAACCTTACAGAACTGTATTTAAATTGTATCATCACTCTGATGATATCCAAAGCAAAACATAAAATAAAGGTCAAACTAGAGAACGCTATGGAGCAAGTTAATACCCATGAAAAATGAGCACAAGGAAAACAAAACTATTCCCCAATGAAAAATGGTAGCAGAGGAGGTGAGAAGGGATGTTATTCCTCTCCTTTATTGCTGCTCATCTAACACAGAAAAAGAAAGAGAAAAAAAACTTCAAAATTTCTAATGGCAAAAAGACAACCCTGCCTTACCACATAACAAGGAAAGGAAGAGTTAGAAAAGAAGATCCATAACCAAAACAGGACCTCACTGTTTGCACATTTCCCTCTCAAGCTCCAGGACACACAGACCCTGCCATGGGTGATTTTATTTTTTCAGTTTGCTCAACAGTTTCTTACAAGGAAATAATTTTGTAATTGACTTAAGGCAAGGATTCCTTCTTAAAAACAACCAGAAAAAAATCCTAATGCTTTGGTAATCTCTCTCTTAATCCTCTCTATACATTATCACTGGAAAAGACTTCAAAACTGATTAATCCACAGATAATTATAGTCAACTGTTCACCAATGAGGAATAAAAATGTAGTGGAAGGCAGCTAATACACATCTTCCTACAGAAATAAATCAAATATTCTTTCAAAATCCTTTCACGTGTACATATTGATAATAACAATGAAAGCTAATGAATCTCACCTAAAAATCTCCAGTTGATTCTTTTCAAAAGAAAGTTTTTCTCCATTTTATAGAGCTTCTGTATACATTTGAGATGAGTCCAAGAATCTACCAATGCATTTAATTATTTATACTGCAGAAATGTTTAGATAGCATGCTTATATCTGTGAGAAAGGAAAGGCCTCCTTGTTTTTACAGGAAAAATATGTAATATGTTAGCCATAAATTAGCATGCTACTTGGAGTAGTAACCATGAAAAATCAACCTTGATACAAAATTCAAATTAGTCAGAAATACATTAATTTTAGATCCTGACCTTCTGGCTACCACTGCAGTGGAATACAATTAACACTTTTCTGAGGCTCTCACAATGTATATTCAGAGGGTTTATGACTAAGTGATATATGAAATGATACAAGGGACTCTTTGAAGTACTGCAGTCAAAAAAGAACACTGAAAAACAGTATCTGCCATGTTTACACACAAATGTTCTGCATAAGCAAAGCCAAGCTAAACACATCAACAGGATAGTTTCTTTATAGGTGGTGAATTCAGACAAATATTACTGGCCTTACATTACAAATATGACAGAATGGCAGAATTCTGTTAACAAGCCAATGTTTTAAAACAAGAAAGTGAGGACAGTGTGTATTTTCAGGATTCATTTAAACTCTAGTGTCAGAAAGGTCAGCAGAGTTTTCATAATTATCCACACTAGGGGAGGATGCTGGAAGAGTGGGAGTTGAGGCCCCATTTCAGGGGTAAGTAGGTGTGAACCAATGCTGCTAAACATGCTGAGATTTTTTTATTAAAAACCTTCAAGTACTTTTAGTTTTAATAACTGAATTATGCTATTGCCAAAACTCTACAAAAAGTGATTAACAATTGTGACTGGGCACTCAGGTTCTTTGCAATCATTTATGGACCACTGTAGGATAATTAACAGATGTACAACCCAAAACAAAATATTTGTGACGTCTCTGCATTAGTATTTGCAGTCATTTATGGAAGTTAAGATAAGATCTTTTAATACTTGAGCTATAAAGGTGTGATTCACCAGGGCTCTTGACTACAGCATGGTTTACCTGGGATTCAGGAATGCTAAACACCACCCTCCATAGCAAGGAGCTGCTCCACACCAAAGCCGGAGCTGCTGATGGACAGCCCAGGCTGGAAGGGCTCAGCTGCCCTGCTGGAGTGCTGCCACTTGCACAAATAATTAAGTATTTATTCTAACATGGCACAAACCCTCAAATCCTAGATAGCTGCACACTCCCTAAGGTTAGAGACCAAATGTCCATGTGCCTCACTTACCCACTAAATGTAAAAACTTAAGCTATACTAGGCAGGAGAAACTAACTCTCATGCTAAAAACCTCACTACAAAAACTTCCAGTGAATAAACATTCATCACTGTGACACTGACCATTAGTTTGTACCTGGAATTTAATTTTTTCTCATCCCTACAGAAGCAAGAATTAAAATTACAGTGGTTTTACTTTTTCTAATTGTACTTTTAATTGTACTGACTATTGAAGGCAAAACTCTTACAAAAACCAGGTATTTTTTAAAATCCATACCTATTTCAATTTTCACAAAAGAATCTGGAGAAAGGAAATTATGTGCTACATTTTCTTAATACATTATGCCTTCAGTGACCTTCAGCTCTGATGAAAACTGCCACCACTCTTTTTTTTTTTTAATTACTAACACAAAGCTCTGGATTAGTTAAAGAGCTTATGAACTCTTCAATACTTCAAATACATTGTTAAAGGCAAAAATGCAAATGGCCTTCATTCATAACATTTTAAATGCAGGTGACAATTCTCACAATGGCACTGTAAGAAAGCAGAGGAAATCACTCTCAAAGGGTTTGAATGATCCCAGGACAGAAGCTGGCATGTCCAGATCAGTGTGAGAGTGGAGATGGTTGTGAGATGCCCCCCACCACCACAAAGGAGCATAAGGACAAACAGAAAAGCCCTTGTTCACACGTGATGTGTGAAGAAGAGGCCCCACAAGGTCAGGGCCTGAGAGGGAGAGAGCTCCTCAGTCAGATCCCCACAAGAGCAGGACTGGGAAACGCTTTCACTGGAGACAGCCTGGCACCACTGTGCTCAGAAACCAGGTGATGATGGGATGGTAGCAGGAGCTGCATAGAGGTAGAAACTGGCAACAGAAAAATTCTGTGGGATGCTTCAGTCTAATTCTGGAAGAGGAAATATTATCCTCCACTGGGTCATGTCCACAAGTTGATTCCATGGCAAAATCCCACAGCTCAAACCATAAATTGATATATTTGGCCAATACCCTCAATACTGGACATGTCAGAGGATACAGAGCTCCAGGGTACTAAATATTATCCAAGTCTCAGAAAAATATTTAATTTCCCAAGTTCATAGATAACCCTTCAAGAAGATACTAAGAGGATACTAAGACCAGGTGACTGGGCAAGTAATTTTCTCTCCTATAATTCCTAGCACCCTACAGAAGTTGATTTTTTGGTAAGATCTTTCAAAGAACTTCAAATGCCTGCCCACAGTCTAAAGCTGGGGGAGTCGAGTCTTTGAAAGGTTAAAGGGCTTGTCCAAGATCTGTAAATAGCAAAGACAAATCTCCCAGCTCCATCTCTCCTCCCTTACTCTACCATCACGAGTCAGAAATAATCCTGCACCAAAGCTTTATCCCAGGGATTACAGAAATTATTTTGAAAGACTGCATATGGGAAAAATACATAGATCTAAAGTTCTGACATGAATTCTAAACAATTAGATTTTAAGAGGAGTAGAGTTTCAGTTCGATTCTCTGCTCCAGTTATAGTCTCTCTTCTAAAAATCAACTAAAAGAAACTCATTTCAAAATATCCAAGATGAATAAACAAGCTTTGCAGCACAGCAGCAAATCAGGTAGATGGATGTTTTAAAGATATGAGCTCCAAGTTTCACATCTCATTACTGCCTACAGCCCTCCAGTCTCAATCCTGACAACAGCCCATAGCTTTTATGAATAAGCATGTTCTGGAAGAGATGCTGGACTACATGGCTGATAAACAAGACAGATAAGATGGAACAGAAATACAAAACGTCAAACATCCATTTACCACAGGTACCAGCCCAGCAGCCTGCAGTAATGTTTATGCAGATAAGAAAACAAAGATCAAAAAGAAAGCTATGCAAATAGTTTGGTTCTATTATTGATTATAAGATTTTGACTTTGTAAATATAAATCAAATACAAATGTACGGCACTGCCAAGGAAATAAATTATATTAGATATCTGTACATTAATAACAGTAAACTAGTCTAAGGAACAAATCTAGCCATAATTCAGTCAAGAATCTGTACAGAACCACACTATTAAATTTCTATGGTATGTGAAGAATAAAACAAGTTTAAGTAATACAGTTCTTCAAATCTTATCAAAAGCAAAATGACTGCAAACTCCTAAAGCGATGTTACTAATTTATCACTGTTACAGCTCAAGAATGTAGCCACGTCACATAAATTGCTTCTCCCTCATGTAGTATCTTTGAATCGCTCAATTGAAAAAAAAAAATCCGAACGGTATTACAAAGAAACTGCACTTTTATAGCATAGGAGGTAGCAGACAGTGAAACAAGAAATAATATAATGGCATGAAGAATTATATGCATTTTGCATTGGACTTATCATTTATATGATAAATAAGTGCACAAAAATTTGAGACACTCAATTGTTTTTCTTGAAATAAAAAGTCTGTTTGTTATAGGGCAGCTAGCTGGCAGACACATAGATTTTTCAGTAATTCTGAAATGAAAGCAGTCAGTAACAGCTAAAATGTACCTCATACTACAACATGCCTTCCTAACCATTTTGGATGTTACAAGGTGTACATCTACTTCAATTAAAAACAGGATAAAGATATTTGGAATCCTAAACAACAGCTTTGCCTTCCCTGGATCTCATCCAAGAAGGAGTAGTAGACGTCATCATTTTTTTCTCTCATAATTAAAAAATGCTGGATTTCTCTTCCACTCAATTATATATTTTTCTGCAAATCCTTGTTTAAAAAAAAAAAAGAAAAAGAACAAAGGAAACATTGGGGCGCTTATTTCCTTCAGGTAATTCATCACACAGATATAATTTTGGTACTCTAAATTCTATTTGTCCCACATTCATGACCTGCTCACTGCTCTTCTCCTTAGCCATAGGATCTGCATACTTCTCTGCTGAATTCAGTTTATTTTAGTCATTTTCCCACACCAAGAGCCTTCTCAGTTGTCCAACTGATTTGCTATAAATTTTCATGGATTACAGGCCACCTCCCTGACATCCTCCCCTCTCCTTCTTTTATCTTGTTTTCTGTAGTCATGGGAAAGGGATACGAGATGTTTCAACTGTGCTCTGCCTGATTTTCTTGACGGTCCTTATTGCCTTTTATTTCCCATTTGCCAGCATCTCAAAAAGCCCAAAGATTTTGTAAAAAGTAGTACCAATCAATAAATTACAAATATTCTTTTAAATCACCCCAAAACTGCTTTGAAAGTTTAGTGCATACAGTGAACATGAAAAAGCTAATTATAAGGAATAAAAAATAAACTGACTTATGTTTTTAATTGGCCACAGCTAACAGTTAGAAGAAAGTAAGCAATAGAAGTACATATCTGAAAGCAAATCTCATTATTTAAAAATGCAATAGTTCTTTTTATTGGGAGTGTTTTAGCTGCTGTTTCAAGTAACCTACATGAGGAAATGTGAGAAGTAATTATATTGTCTCCATGTATTCAATTTTTTAAAAAAATCAGTATTTTTAATAATTTATGATCCTAGACAACAAAATTTTATTACTTTACTTTCTCTTTTTTTTCTTTAGAAAAGGAAAAGCTTGTGTAAAATCTATGCAACTATTTTTTGAAAAATAATTAAAACAGACTTCCTGACCTGATAAGCCTCAGCTAAAAGTCTAAGAAATAGAAAAGCTGAGCTGCAGGAAGATTGCACTGACTATTCTGGTGCTGAGTCTCCTGCCACATGTGCCACACCCATTTTTTTAAGCAGAAATGACAATGCATGGCCAGTTGCTGACAGCCAGCTTCAACAGTAGAGCAGATAAAATTTGTTTAAGAAGGTCTGTCCCTTAGGTATATCCAAGTTCACCTCCTGGCAGTGGCTACAGACTTGCTGTGACACCAGCAATGTTTCTTAACCAGTTTTAACCAGTTAAAAATTTTTCTAACTATTTTCTTGAGTATTCATAAACAGTCTTCATTTTTTGTAAAGTGGAAAAAATGCCAACATACACTTGCTGATTACTGAACTCTCCAGTCACTCTTGAATGATGGAGATTCAGGGTCCATGAGTGAACACTCAGATTCAATGAGTGAACATTCCTGTTTAATTACATTTAGAAAGAAATCCAAGAGGGTGTTCAACAGCACCAGCATCCTCTGATCTGAAGCCTGAAACCAGACAATTTCTGTAACAATATTCAGTTCTCTCAAAAGCTCCGAGGGCAGCTACAGACTGTATCACGGCGAATGCCTCAGCTTACTGATGACAACAGAACTTCTGATGTCACAGCAAAAAGCAAAAAATGGGCTATGAGCAAATGTAAATTGAAACACATTTCAGTCTTCCCAGAGTTGAGACATTCACTCTGAATGAAAAAATAGCAGTACAACACTGGTTCAAGAATTGCTTGCAAGATTAGTTGTCTCTTGGTGAAGATTATAAAGGAAGCTATTTCTCTGGAGGAAAATGATGCAACTTCTCATGACATTCCTTCCCAAATCATAAGCACTTTCTCAATTTCAAAGTAACATTAATAGTTACTAAGTACAAAATTTGCCAGTTCTTATTGTAGCACTTCCTTTAAAACTAATCTGAATATCATAGTGGCAAGTGTTTTTCACTATTTCTAGGACTTAAACATAATTTCATTTCCTTCTACTATGGGGGTCCCAGCAACTTGAAGTTCCAGCCATTTTTACTGAGCTGTTAAACAGTTTAGCTTATTAAATCTGCTTGCCTTTTGCTTTTGCACTTGCCTTCATTGTTATCAATACCACTTTCTCTCCATCTTGTCTCTTCTTACTTCTAATTTTCTATTCTTCTAGTGCTAAAACTATTGGCATATTATCTCTTTCTGCCTTAGAAGCAGACCTGTTCACAGAATGAAATGGAAGTTATGCCTTAGCAACTATGCCCCCTCTAATTTATACTCCATATATACTCATAATACAGCAAAGTGCTGATACTGCTACTTTACAGGGAAGAAACCATGCCATAGAAGTATATTCAGAATCTGTTACAAGCACAAAAATGAGACTGGTAAATCATTGCAGAAATCAGATGAGTTACCCTTACCAGCCCATGGTAGGCAGCCACAGCTCCTGGCTCACAGTATTTCAGGTACAGCTCTTATGAGGCTGCAGTCATGTACCTGGCAGCAGGGCCATGCTGGTGCCACGAGGGCTGAATAAACTCAGATCACTGGATTTGGAAGAATTCAGTCAACAATGGCTACTGAAGCAAACACCAGCCTAGCACTCAACACTGAAACAAGTCTCAACCTGCATTCTGGGAGCTCTCAGCTGTCCAGAGCACAGGGTATAGGAGTTTTGGCTCATATCCACATAGGAATTTTAGCATGCAATACCCACAGGGTGAGCCAGTTTGGCCATAATAGCCCCATCCAATAAAAACTTAAAAGCAGTCACAACGAACGTGATAAAGACATCATGTCAGGTTCCTCCACCTGAAATGCTCATGTTTAGATCCTACAGCCTGGCTTCCAACCCACACTTACCCAGACTGGCTGTGTGCTGTCATCCTTACACTAATACTGTGGCTTAAGTGGCTTTTTACTCTCTTCCACAATCACCTCCCTCTAGATATATTTGTACAGATCATAAGAACCACAGGGAAAAGCACATTTACTGAATTCCTGGTGCATGACATGAAGCTACTCAAATATATGGGATAGTCCAGGGCTAAAGATGGAGAAGGTAACACAAGTAACAGCATAGTTCCAGCCTCTGTTAGAACACCAATGTCAACATCTAATTCACAACAAATCTATATTCTAGCTTATTAATATAAGCAGGCTGTAAATAAAAGTAATAAAGATTAGGTATTTTTACTGACTCAGCAAACAGACCTGCATGTTTCAACCAGATGCCTTCCCATCTAAGACACCTGTAAGGCCCACAAATACCAGTTCTTTCTCTAAATCAAGCTCTGACTAGAAGAACTGACTGCTACAAGGAATCTGGAGAAACTTTTAATTTGAAGAAAACATTAAGTATCCTGAGTCTTTCTGTTGTGCTGAAGAGGAGTCCTAAAGAGAAATCTGTCCTTAGCTTAGGGCTGCTAAAGTAGAGTTGGCTGCTTGAATCCTTGGAGGCAAGAGACTCTACTCTGCCTTTGGAATCAGGAACACACCTCAGCTGAGCAAGTTACAGGAATTAATTTAAGGAAAACTGACCACATGTCTGTTCTCCTGCCTGAAAAGTTTGCTCTAATACACTTCAGTCAATGGGGTAGAGAAAAGCAAACAAACTGGGCCAGAGCTCTCACAGTACCTACAGCAGATACTCCCCTACAGTCAATTTTGAGGAAGCAAGGCAAGAGGGTGGTAAGTACTCCATGGTGAGTAGCAGCTGGATAAGGTTATTAGTGTTTTTGCACAAACCATCCTGGCAGAGGATCTTGTAGGCTTGAACGTTTTTATGCCCAAAGCACTTTGTAAGATTTTTTTTTTTTTTTTTTTCATTTTACTGTCGGAGAACCATTACACAAAAAGCTGAGTCTGGAAGGCCTAGTGAAGGTACCCAACTTCAGCACCACAATTAACAGAGTGTGCAATTTAGGAAGTCTGCTTTGCTCTCCAAGAGATCAAAATAATTTCAGTCAGTAACTAACACTGTCCAGGCAATTCTACTGTAAATAGTCCTGGGCACCCCAGTTAGCTTACAGTCAATGCACTATTTTGGTGACTTTATGCAAAACAGAAACAGTCCCCATCACAAATTTCTACTATAGACAAAAATAACATGAGCACATTAAGCTGCTTTCCCCTGTCACCCCTGATGAACTTCATATGGTAACCAGACCAAAAGCCCCTGCTGAGCCCCTGAAGCTGAATGTGAAACGGAAATATCACAAAAAAACACTGCCAGCATCCCAGAACATGACTCACACTGCGTAAGTACCAAATCACTCCATTTAGAGGATTCTCGTCTGGTTATTTTGTGTGGATAGATCAAGCACTCTGAAACTCCATTTGCTGAAGAAAGCAGACTGAGCACCAGGGCTCCTAACTTGGTAGTCACCCTCCTGTGCTAGTTAACTTCAGGCAAGTCACTGCCTATCTCTACACTACCACTTCCAAATGCAAAACTAATTACACTAATCCCTTTTCTGCAGCACTTAAACATCTACGGATGAAAACAATTATCCTAAGAACTATTTATGTTATTAGAGCAAAGAAGTAAAATACTGCATAGAAATCCAGGGCCAAGTCTGTTCTGTCAATCTGTCCCTCCTGTCAAGTATAAACTCTTAGATACAGAAATTACTACAAAATGCTGTTTAAAATCGATGGACCTTCCTGAGCAGAGTAACATGGGGAACTGCTAAGGGAAAATGACTGAAACAAGAGTAGGAAAGATGTAATCTGTCTTAAGGGCCAGATTTTCAAAGATGTCTGAAAACAGATATGATGTCCATACGTGATGAGATTTTCAGAACCAACATTTATTCAAAGTCCCGCTAACATGAATTGCAGCTAATTAGTGCTGCCTTTGCAGACAACTGCAACTTTAATCACTCTGATCATTGAAAATCTGACCCCAAGTAAACAAACTAAAACAACACTGTTTAATTTTGCTTGTATGACTGTTGTGGAAAACTTGAGACAGAAATGTGACTTTTAAACTGCAGTTTAGCAATCCATAAATGCTAATGAGATCATGTGCTGTTTTGTCTTGTGATAATTTTTTCCTATGAAAATCTTGTTCTTTTTTTAACCTAATAAGCACATCACTAGTCTAAGCACGTTCATTGTTCAAAGTTTTAATTTACAGCTAAAATAAAGAGAAGTTGCTTACCAATAACCAAAATTTTTTGAGACATTAATTCTTCATGTGTATTCAAACTACTGGGCTACATATATATCCTTTCACTTAAGACCAGTCTTTTATCTTTGCAATGAGTAAGTATGTAGGGTACTGACTGTGCCACTTTTGGTTTCCTCACAACTAGAGAAAGAAAACTCATATAAATTTTAAAAATTCCAAGGGAGAACAAAGTAATCAAAATAGAAAACGTTTATGTGAATTGCAAATATTTTTTAAAGTTGCCTATTGGCAAATCAACTCTCTTTTTTTATTTTGAGGGCACTAGTAGAGTTTATCATGTGACTTACCTGGCCACTAAGCACCTGAGGGCATGGAGTCTTTTACAGAAACCATTCTAAGAGCACTAACAGCACACAGTGAAGCTACTGATGGAGCTACAGATAGCATCAACTCCAGTACCTCAACTATTTCTTAACAATGTTTTGTGCTCTGGAGAAGTACTCTGTAGTGACAGTGGACCATTCACCATAGCAGCCTGATAGCAAATTTTGACAGAGTCTTCAACTGAATTCGACAGTCTGTGTGGAAATGGCTGAACTGTTAAATCCCCCAGAAAACACACAATGAATAGCCTGAAGCACTTAAATGTGTGAATATAGAAGTAGACAACCCATGACATAGAAGTATAAAATAAAAAATTCTGCTTTAGAGGTAGAACATCAGCAATAAAATTTTGAGTTTAAAGAAAACCTGTTGATTAAAAAGTAAAATTCTACCATGATTTGAGGCAGAAAATGAAGAATGTTATTCATAAGAACATATGTGTCTCCTGCAAAAGCCTCTGAGGAAGTGGCCTTGATGAAAGCAGAAGTAGTAAACACCAAGTCCAAGACCTTAATGAGGCTAAGTGAGAATTCAAACTCTTTTAGCCTTAAGCAGATATTCCATAACAGCTTTAATAAATGATAGAGAAGGAGGAAAAAAAAAATAAAAAAGGTAAGAAGCCACATGGATCTTATTCCCATAATGTACAGCATGTGAGTGCTGGATGGCTTTCCTTGTTCCTTATTCTGGATTTTGTTTAATAGGGAAAAGTCCACTGATGACAAAAACTAGACAGACACTAAAGTGGATAAGATACCTGTCTGTCTCAGAGCACTGACAAATGGGGCTTCAACCTTTTCTCTTATACACAACAGGTTGGCTGCTGTCACAAGGGCTTGTGATGGCATTTTCACTGAGTTTGATACAGAAGAAACTGGTAAATTATTTAAGCTGGGTAACACAAAAAAAATCTTTCCAAAATTAAGGCCAAGCCATTGAACAGACCAAAATTAAAAGAACAGTTTTCAGAAACCTATACATTGTTACAATTTTTTCTGTTGTGTAAGTACATAGTAAATTATTTACTGTCATTACTAGAAATGAAGTTATGCAAAAAGAGCTACTAACAATAAGAGACACCAGTGTTAATAAGTAATTTCTAAGGTATCTTCAAAATATTTTTTCCCATTTCTAGAAAACCAAAGAAACCCCAAACCTCTTTCTGTGAACAATCTATTTGAGTTGGAGATGATTTCACTTACAAGTACTAGTCAAAAGCATTTTTCTTGAAATCATTCTTTAAATGAAAGCTGTTTTCTCATCTACTTCTAATATCTTTGTCTAATGGGTACATATGCACTGTGGATGAAGCATCTCTAAACAGACAAGTTATTTTTGGGAGAACACTGTGACAATTCTTGTAAATATTAGGCTGCTATGGTTATGCAGTATGGTCTAATACTGGATTATCTTGATCTCCTCTGGAAATCCATTCCAGGTTAATATTGACTATTAATATCAATTAGTTTTAAGAGCAAGCTTGCAGCTTTTAAGTTCATATTTCTGCAAAATAACTCTCCACAACAGGATGTGGCTTGGGTTCTTTTTCACCTACCTCTTACTCTACAGTAACAAACAGCAAGTGCTTCCTACTGTAATTTAAGCAGAATTCTGAGAGACTGAGTGGTAAATGATAAAATGTGCCTTTGTATGTAGAAGAAAAATGTTTCTGTGCCAGCAGATGACTGCCACGTGCAGATCTGTGATTGACTAAGTCCTTTTGACATCACCACATAAACTGGCTCCCACTCCCCTGTTGACATACATGTAAAATCCATGCCTGATAACCTTGTAAAAATATATACAGTTTAACTACAATACAAACAAGCATTATTTCTCCTACTGGTGAATTATATCCATTCCTGCTGCACAATACATCATATGTTTAACAGTGCCCACTACTCAGCAACTTAACCTATTTCATAAACTCTGAAAACCTACCTCTTCTATGAATGCTATTACTGAATATGCCATTTCATATTTTTTCTGTACTGTACCATGCCACACTATACTTATTCATGCACAAATACCAAATGTAATTTGGGGCAGGGATTTTTCTAACTTTTTTTTATCCTGTGCTGTGATTTCATAAGTTTTCAAGTACATATGCATTACTGTTTAAATAAACAAAAATAACAAAACCCAGATGAAACTTCACAGAAATGTAGGTACTCAGAATGTAATTAGCTAAACTGGAATTCAGCCAGGGCAACATCCCTACTCTTGTGGAAAACACCATCAGAACATACAAATAGCCTGAATGGGTCAAAATTTTAAGTACATAAATATACTCTTTAAATGAAATTTAAAACACAACACCACATCATCTATCACTTTCTGATTATCTAGCACAGCTATCAAAGGTGTCAGAGCCTCATTAGCAAACACCTTCTCAAGGCTACCTCTACTGCAGCCTGCTGTAGTCTGAGATGCAGGAAGTGAAGGTCATCATTTAAATTCAAGACAAAGCGACTGTAAATCAGCACTTCTGCCCGATGTGGGGTTCCTGCGACAGCGGCTCACCAGCCGCTCTCCACCCGCTCTGGCAGCTCAGTTAATTTCATTAATTCAGTGGAACTCCGAAGAAACTAGGAAACTGGGGCTGTAATTTCAAGCTGTCAAGAGCTCTTTTTGTTTCTTCAATTTAGCAACTTAAATGTGAAAAGGCTTGATACCCACTGCAATATTGCACTTCATGTATTGTTTGATAAACATCTGGTCAGCACACCTACCAGAACCGGCTGAGCTCAAGGGATGCTTGTTTGCTCTCCTGCCAGGACTTCAGCCTTCTTTAACACCCTGTCCTTTGACAGCTTCTAAACTGCAATTCAGCCACCCAAACCCGCTTTTAAGAGGCTTCTTCAGCTCTTCAAAACCTGAAAGTATGTTGCATTAACACTGACACTTTGCTTTTATTGTCACTGAATTCTCATTTTACTTTGACATGCTGCTGATTTCAGCACCTTTCTTTCTTTAACCTCACCAAGTTGCCTTCCATGACTGAATTTCCTATTTACTGGTAAAGAAATACACAGTGAGGATACAGCACATTCGTCTGAGTTTGCAGCCTTGTCAGTGCTCTCCCAAAAGAAAGAGAGCAAAAGTATCAGATCCCTATTAAAACTGCCTCACTGAGGTCTAACCTCAGTAGTGGGATGGCACTTGTTACACCTTTAGTCAAACTCCTCCTCTGCTGTCAAACTCCTCATGTACATGCATCATGACATTACTTCAGGAAAAAGGAATGACATCCCAGAATGCCCAGATAAAAGTATAACAAGCAGCTGTACCAAAATTGTAATAATCTAGAGGAGCTATTAGAAGTTGGAGAGTGAAACTACTGAAAAACTCACTAATTAAGAAAATACCAAATAAGATGAACAACTGACCCTCTCCTCTGTTTAGCCTCTCTGCTGAAGGTACAGAGAGATATTTAACATGATCATAACTTATCTGATGAAGCTTTCAGTGTAGATCAGGAAAGCACAAGGAAATAGGACAAAGGATCCAGACACAAAGAGATGGAATTGGCATGTCTGGATTCTGACATGGAACAAGAGAGAAATACAGTTCCCATCTTCATATGAAACACGACTTTCTTGTTCCACCTGCACTCAGACAAACAGCAGTACTCACATTCCATCTCTGCAGGGAAATAACTGAAAAGCACACGGGTGACCCTTTAAAAACCATTGGTGCCAACTGCATCTCTGCCAAAGAAATTACCATCTCTCTCTGGACAAGATACTTGCCTATTGCATACCAAGAGGAGATTTATTTGATTATGAGTAGCTCCTCTCAGAAAATACAGGACACTTAAAAGCATCACATTTTCTTCTGCTTTTCACTGCCACCTATTAGCTGCTGCTACACTTATTGCCCTTTTTATGTATTTAGATTACTGGGTTTCTATAGTTGCAGCATTTAAGTCCAAGGTATTAAGTTTTCTAGTTGATGTTGACACAAAATACAAACTTCTCCCACTTTCTTTCACATGATTATACTTACAGAATAAGCCGTTTTCAGAGTAATATTTAAATTCAGAAAGTTATTTGGGGTTATAATTTTAAAATGTGGTTTTCATTTCATGCTATGAAATAACATACTATGTCTGTTATGTCTGTTATGAAAATATTTCATACAAGCTGCTGCCTAATTAGATGATTTAATGTTGCAAAACTCTGTATTTAAAAGAACTGCCAAACAATATCAAAATCAGATTGTTTCCCTTTGTTTGCTATGATGTGTTTTTTTTCTACTTATATCAGGTACAGAACAAAAAAGAGTTGAGTGATAAGACTATGAATTCACATTGTGTTTTTTCCCTTATAATGTTCATCACTTAACTGTTTGCTTTTTGTTTTTTTCTTTTTTTCTTAAATGACATTTAGAAGCCAATAACCCAAAGTGTATTCTGAACACTTTAACAGTGTCCAATAGGTAGACGACCTAGCTGCACAGTGATTAAATGATTTAACTGCTGGATCAATGAATGCAGCATGAATTAAAATGGCTGCAAGCTTTTCCAGGCATAAGATGAGACTTAAAAAAAAAAAAAAAAGAGGTACCTTACTTTTTATTTCACATTTCAAAGAAAATTTAACCATTTCTTTTAAATGGTTTTCTTAAAAAAACCCATGTTTTCCTGACAGAAATAACGCAGCTTTATTCTAGCATGTAGTGACTAAACCATATATTTTAATTGTCAAAGATCTAACTACATTTTGCCATTCTCATACTGAATAACCTCACTCAAGAAAAAAAGCGGTCTCTGCTCAGGAAATATAATTGTGTTAGGATCTGGTCCAAAGTGAACTGTTATCTCACGCGTGAAGATAATGAATGTTAATTTAAAATAATGTTCTTTCAACTCCAGGGTTTTTTTTTCATACAATCAATCAGGCCTGAAAGTGTGTGCGTGCACGCTCTCTCACATGCACTCCCTCTGTCACTCACCCATAAACACTGCATTTTATATTCTCGTTCCCAGAGATTCAGAAGCAAATTTTCTGCAGTTATAAACTAATATTGCTTCACTAAAGTCAACAGAGCTGCACCAAATAACATCAGCAAAGTCAGTGGTCTTGCTTTCTGTGACCAGGGTGTACCTCAACTTCCATTGAATGCACATCTCACAACAAACTCTCCCTTTCTTCTTCTCATATGTGCATTTCCCAGCTCTTACTGGTACTAAGAGACAACCACTACAGCCTTTCACTAACTCACCCCTCAAGGTCTCTTATCTCCATCAAATCCCTCAGAGAAGCAGGTGTAACAGGGCTCCTTCCCGCTACCTAGGAAAGAGCAAGAAGCTCTTGGAAAATGCACAAAGAGAAAGAGCACTGCAGTGGGAGGCTGCAAGGCATGTGGAGAGGACAGAACAGGCTTGACCTAAAAAGCAGTAAGTTTCAACATTACAGCTAAAACATTCAGTTATTACAGGAAAGAGAAATTAAAACGTTCAAAAAATAGAACAAATAAAACTTCCATATGTGTAAAAACAAGCCATGATCTAAATTACTATTGTTTGTAATAGCATGGAAAACAAGCATTCTGTAGGTTTTTACCATAGAAAATTGCCTGATTTTTGACACCTTTTTAGGAGGCATCTGATGGCTGGAAACAAGACTCTGGATTACATGATATGCTAGTTTGATCAGAAAAGGCAGTTCTCCTGGAAGAAGAGTCAAGCAGAAATTTGGATACCATTCCTTCCCAGTGGCCCAGGAAACCCTGTAACTACTTATCCACTAACTTGGCAGAGCAAACCATGTTCAGCTCCTCACTCCTTGGTGCACCTGTACTCCAAGAATCTGTGCCACCACAGAGCTTTAGCTGATATTTATTGGTGTTTTCCTGTGCCTGTGTGAAGAACAAAAGTCCTTCCATCTTATTGAAAGCTCCATGTTTCCAGGAATTAGTGCTACGACTTAGACTAACACTTGGTTGACTGGGAAATTGGTTATTTTTATACTACTTTTTAAAACTATTGAGAAAAAGAATATCAGTGTGAATTTAAAAACAAACAAACAAACCAAAAAAAGCCCCAACGAAACTGGCTCCTGGAGATGACTGACTCGTAATCTGTATTTCCTAAAAGGTGCAAGTTCAATAACAAGAGGAAATTTCATGTCTGGAACCAGAGAGGTTAGGAGTATGCTTCCAATTAGGAGATTTACAAAGAAGCCTTCTAGAAGCCAGCAGAGTAGAAAATGTGCAGGAAATGGAAGAATCTCTTTCTTACAACAAATATTTCCTGTAAGTGTATTTATTTCAGGTAAGTCTAAGCAGAAGATGAACACAAAGCTACAAAACTGAAAGACACAATTACAGACTGGAGTGTCCACGTTTCTTACTTTCCAACAGTGTCACTCTGAAATGCTCCCAAGTGTGCATCAGCCCTCTCCTTCAAAAAGCTGTGTCAGTGAAACAAAACATCTTCTTTTAACACAAAAATCCCCCAACCAACCAACCAACCAACCAACCAACCAACCAACCAACCAACCAACCAACCAACCAACCAATATTTTAATATGGTAGCTTTTAAACAGCCTGATATTCCATTCTAGTCAGACTGCTAAGAGGTCAAACACCCTGAGTTATCTGTTAGCAAATCTATATCCCTTCTCACTGCTCCTCACATTTTACTATGACCAAGAAGTTTTAAGAAAGCTATTTTTATTTGGGAATTTTTTTAAATGTCTGAGCCACTGCAAAATTATTCAGTGTGCCATACTGTATTCAAATATCAGCTTGCATGTGATGACTGACACTGAAGCTTCCTGAGAAAGGTCCATGCAGCCAGTTCTTAGGAATGTCCTAAATTCTCAACTATAGTTATGTTAAGCTAAAAATGGTGTCAGTCTGGTTCCTGGGAAAACAACCAATAACTATTCTTTGCTTTTAATTAAAAAGAAATAAAGTTTCCTGCAATTTTGAATATTTAACAAAGAAGGAATAGAAACACAAGGTGAGGAGAACATTACTCACCTAAACAATTTGTTGCATGGAACAAAAAGGATTGCCTAGATTTGCCTACTGTTTGCAGGTAAATTATAAGAACAGGATGAATCAAGATAACTTTCAGAATTCAGGTTTTTAATTTATGTTCTATGATTTTAAAAGGATTGATTACTTAACCTGCTTGCATATTCACAATTTCCATAATTTTGAAACTATGTTAAAATACAGTTTCCTGACATATCTGTTTTCTAGTTTTCCTGATATAAGACTAAACCTTTCTTCTCATAATGGTATTGGTTTTTCCAGTAGGAATTTCTTCTTTTACCATTTTCTTTATCTATAATTAAGGTTTTCTACAACACACAGGATTTAAAATATACAGAAAATGGCAGAAATCACTAACAGAAAAATATTATCCAAGTTTTCTCTGTTCTTTTCATGAACACTGTAAATTCCTTCAAAGACTAATGTAAATGTAAGAAAAATGCCTTAAATTCAATAGAAACAAGCATGAATGTAAAATTTAGAGTGTGCAAAAAATCAAGTCATACTGTTGATACTGCAAATGCATTAAAAATGCCCATGTAACAGTGCCATGTAACTCCACAGAAGAATCAAAAATACAGAATTACATAAAATTATACCAGCATAACTAATTTGGACTATGTTCTTCCTTGAATATTAAAGTCATACGTAAGATTTTAATTTTTAAAACTATTTTGTGGGACTAAACTTATCCATCAGTATGCTCCAAGGCCTATGCATTTTCATGCCTGTGGGAAACAAGTGCTTATATGATCAAGGTCTCCATCATTATATTAATATTAATCTATGGGTAACAATGAATTTTCTGCAGTGAATATCAATTTTCATCAGTGAACAATCAGCGACTGTATGGCCTATGATTACATTTTATGAAATAGCAATTCTTTTGTTTTGATTTTGTACAATTCTGAACCTGGATCCTAGTAATTACTTGGGGGTAGGAGATTATGCATAAACTCTGGGTTTCAGCTTGTCTCTGAAGTCAATGACAGCTCATAAGACACTGATCACAAAATTAATAATCGACCAGAAGGAAAACTGGAGAAACTCCCCACCATTCCGAGGCAGAATTTCCACTGTAATTTGTGCATGTGAATGCACACACTGCAGTGTTATGCAAGGCACAGACTCTGTCCTCTTCGGAAGTTTTCTTTTACAAGCAATGACACCAAGAAAATAGTAGTAAGGCACAAGCAGCCAGTGCAGACTTGGCTGGTGCTTGGTTTCTGACTTGAGAAGCATCTGTAACTGCAAACAGGTATCTGTAGTGTGAGATCCTCTCTTACTGAACGCATAAATGTTGTGTGAGACTTAACAGAAAATGATAGCGTGCTAAGAAAGATAAAGCTCTCAGATCAGTCTCTCAGATCTTAAAGATTTGTTGAGCAATAAACATAGCTTACATACTTTTAATTTCTTTTTCACTGCGTACTATTTCTAGCTACCTTGGGATTCTGCTAATCATTTTCTCTCAACTCCATTTTGTTTCACTTCATGGCTTTTCCAGAAGGTTCAAATAAAACCTAAGGTTGACAGACAAGAATCACTCTGCTAAAATTAGTAAACTAAGTGCCATGTCTCGTGAGTCACAGCATGCAACTGCCATCCAGCTCTCTTTAAAAGACCAGATAACAATGCTATGCCCTAAGTGCATGGGATCAAAGTACAAATACCCACTTGCCAAAACACTGCTTTAGAGTACTACACCTACTATCAGAGTCCTGTACTCTGCAACCAAAACATCGTTAAGTCAGCTGCGTTAAAACCATAGATTTGAACAGAATGCAAGTTGGTTTATATTTAACATAGTAACAAACATAGGAGAAATGAGAGGTAAGAAGGACTATGTTTAACTCTTCTTTTTTAAAATTACTAGACCTCAAATCAATAGTATCCTATTATGGATTTAAAAAAAATTAAGATAGTGAGCCCAGTTCTTTGCATGCAAAAATGCAATTTCTACAAAAAGGATGAATGGGATATTACTGGTATTTTTGTTGACATGTTTAAATTAATTTTTTAATAAGTAAGAGGATTTTAGTACTTCAAATTTCACTGTGTCTGGTGTTAAAATTATTTGTTAAGAATTATTTTTATATGATAGTATAAGTGAGAGTTGTATGAAGACTCAATCATGAATTCACAATGTTTTATTCTGCAATTATTTAATCCTGGAATTTAAAGCTAAATACAGTGTAAAGGTACATGTAAAGATATTCTGATTTTTAGTAAGTACACCAATAACCCGTATTTTACTTATATTTTTAATACATTTCTAATTTTGAAATTACAAATTTTTACTGCCTTTTTAATCAATAACATACTTTATACTCAAATTATATTTCTCTGTATTTTTGTAAGAGACACCTTTCGCATTTTTGTGAAGTGTAAAATGAGAAACTGGAAGAAAATCAAACCCAGTCTTTTTGTACACAAAACTCTCAATTTATCTACATGGTACAGCTACAGGATCATGCTCTGATGGGATATTACCAAAGCTGGCTAAAATTAGACACCATGAGCTTTAACTTGGGTTCATGGACATGTCATTATGTATCACATAGTGGCTGCTGTGGCCTGCTCACAGAACTAAAACACTCTGGCCATTTCAGGGAGAAAAAAAAAAGAGAAAAAGTAAATATGAATGAAATCTTACTAAAATGCTAGGTTTAAACCCCCCCCACACCTTTTTTTTTCATATAATTCAATATTCACAGCATGATAGAAATAAATAAAAAGAGTTCAGGCTTTCACAATTTACTTGATAGCAGACAGTGGTTTAAAGAGATGATAAAATTATGTTTAAATAGTACAACTGAAAATATGGTGAAAAAAAATGGGCTCAATCCAGTCCTGGTGTTTCTGGGAGCTGCATGTGGAGAGGCCTTGGAAACCAGACAGCCCCAGGTGCCAAAGGAGCTCACCTGTGCAGGCTTGAGGCCACAGCGCTTATTGCACTGCACAGAGCCACTCTGGTGTCCACCAGTTACCTTCACCACACCCAGGAATGAAGGGGTTTGTGGAGGTTTCCACATTTGTTTTGCATTTCATATGCTCTCAGCAATAACAAGTAAAGAAATTCCTGAAAAATTGAGTCATTACGTCATCTTATAAACTACCTATTCTGCAGGCTGTACTCCCACAACTGGAAGATTAAACCTTAGAACAATAACCCAATTATGAGATAAATTTACATTCAACTGATGAAAAATGATCCAGAACCTGACAAGAATAATCTTTGTTCACAATGTTTAGTACCAGCAACACTGACAGCCTAAAATATATGAGCAATATAAAAGATGACATACACTGCACTGCCCAGCTACCAAGGGCACCATGCTCCAGGTACTACACACGTACTGTGGGAGTGTTCACCACATCCTGAGACTATCGAACCCAACAAAAACCAAGGCACAAAACCCTCTGCAGATAAAAATCATGATACTACATTACCTCCTAAACAATATGGGAAAGAAGGATGGCTAAACAAAGTCCTATTATATGGAAGGAAAACCGCTGCAATTAATAAAATCAGTGGTCAGGAACTGAAACAGATTTATATATTTGCTGGGTAAATATAAGAAAAATAATTGCTCCAAGAATTCTGACCTAACTTTTTAAAAAATCTCTGAACCTTCATTCAGGAAAGTAAAACCTTGTGTGCATTTCGCCAGTAATTTTAAACAGTTCCACATTTTATGAACCAAGTTCATCACTACAGTGAGGCAGATATACCTTGCAGAGATTAATTTTGTTTATCGTTCTAGTTAGCATTTGTAACAACCTGCATTATGGGTAAAAGACATATTTTACTGACATGCTAATCTGGATCTAGCTAAAAAGTAATTCAAGAAGCAAATAGAAATTTCCAGAAGACATCTTCATCATCACCTTTCTCAGAATTTTTAGCCTGGACTGTTTCACACTGCCTGAAGTCTTCACACACTTCCAGAGATAAATGCTCTGAAAGACTGTGGAAGGCAGTTACTATGAAAATTAGTTACAGATATGTCCAAAATTTGTGAACTTTAGCTGACCGCAATTGGGTCCTCAATTTCAAAGCATGTCTCCAAATTCTAAAATTCCCCCTCATTCTCAAACTGTGTGAAAGGAGACAATTTTCTAAGTAACTTGATAATGCAGACATCTACAGAGATGTTTAGATGCCTAAAATTAAGAAAACATCTTCAATGTCGTCTTTTATCTCTTTCCTTTCGAGGTATTTTATTCTAACCCAGTGACTGCAGATGGCAGATCTCAGTGGTCCCCAAGCTGTGGTGCACTGGTAGAAATGCACACTGGTCTAGATGGAGCTGGAGCCACTTCAAGGTGAGCTTGAGGCCAAATTCATAGTCCACCTGCTCAGGGAGCACCACATCACTAACAGCAGCCGGTATGTTTTATTGATGTGCAGGCAGAAATACCAAACACACTTCACAGCCTTTCAACTTCTCACTTAATTTTGGGATGACCTTAGGCCAAAAACAACTCAGGCTCTTCTGCCACAGAGCCTCGGGTCATCCTGAACAGTCCCTTCTCCTTGGAGTCTCTGCTCCAAGGCAGGGGGAAACCCGGGACACTTGAACAGCAGATGAACAGTAGAATGCCTGTGCCTGCAAACGGTATGGACACACAGCATACGAACTACCAGTCACACATTGTGTGGACAGCAATTCAATAATGAAATCTTGTCACTCCAACAGTGCTTGCTTTTTTCCTGAAAAGTTATGAAACACTGCTCTGGCTCATACTGCAGAAGGACTATGTCAAATTATTTAGAATTTTGATTTCTGACGAACAAGCTCAAGCTGGGTTTTTTACATTTGTATTTAACAACTGCCAAGTGCTTGCTTAGATTCAAAAAACAAAACAAACAACACCTTCAGAGGTGAACTACCCTGTAAAGTTTTTGCCTCAAAGCTTCAAACTGTTGAAGAGTATCTTCTCACACATCACCAAAGTTTTAAGACCTCCTCCCAACATCCACAGACTCTCAACTCCCCTTACAAAGTTGAGTTCAACACAAGACAATTTGCATCATATTATTCAGTTCATGAAGTCATGAGGTGGAAACGAAGAGTTGTTTTTCTCACTCAGATCTTTGCTACTGAACTGGATACCAAGTATTAGTTGCAGATGCAGAGACCACCATCCACACCACAACCAACAGAGCCATCAACATAGTCACTTTTTTCCCCACTCAGTAAAACCGAACTCACAGTCAACAAGATAAAAGTGCTCTCTGCTGAACTACCCTTCCCTCCCTTCCCCATGCAACTATCTGGTCAAAGCAAAGAGGGTTGGTATAGGCATGGAAAAGCTGGCATTTTAAGGCCATAACTCCACAGTTAGAATTAATAAATGCCATAAATCCCATAAAATTGGAAATTATTCTGTGGGCACTTCCACTTTTATACAAAACATTAGTCAGCAAACAGTTGACTTCCCTAAAGACTTTCTGTAGCACACTCAAGAGTGGTTGATAATTAAAAAAAAAAAAAAAAAACAAAAACGTGGAGAGATGCCAGGTCCTTCATACTGAACGATGAGGAACTAGAAAAATCCAAAGGAGTGCAACCTGAACCACAAACTGGCATTTCTCCTCCCATTTATCCCCCTCCTCACACCTGTCTCAGCATTGACCCCTAAAATATTAAACAATTTCCTACAAAAGTAAAAGAAATCAAAAAATATCAACATTAAGCAGAACAAGAAAGCATTTTTCACTGTTTTTGTTTTCTACTGCAGTAAGATCTTAAAACTACAATAAACAGAATTACTCCTACAATACAGAGACCATGCCAGATGATCCCAGGTTAAACTATAAAAGCAAACAGGACCCAATTGAAGTTTTTTCACTCCTTTTCCTACTCTAGCATCTGTAAAGTTCACAAAAGACCAAAAACAAATTCCCCAAGTCTGCTGGTTTCAGGATAAACCCTAAAAGAAACACAAAGTTTCCCAAATCCTTAACATTAGCATTTTACAGGGGGGCTACTTTCTGGAACACACAGAAGGTCAGGAAAAGCGCACCGAAGCTCCCCATCATCCTTACCACGGGCACTCCCACACCTACACTTCCATCCTTTCCCCGGAAAAAAAGGAGACAGGCCTCTGAGCAGCCCCGAGGGAAGGGATAAAGGCGAACACCCCTCAAAGTGCACCGAGGGCAGTTATCTGCAGACACGGCTTCGAGGGTGCACGCACACAAAGATCCCCAGAAGGCGAACAAAAGCGAGCCCGTCGCCAGTTCGCATTCCCCGAACCGCCGAGTCCGGCACAGCCCCTGAGGGCCCTCCGGCCGCTGCCCCGCAGGGCGCGGGGAGCCGGGGGCGGAGAGCGGACAAATCGCTCCCTTTACCCCCCGGGCCCTGCCCCAGAGCACACAGGGGAGGCGAGGAAGCCCTCGGGGCTGTACCGAGGAGCAAGGCGATACCGGGCCCCTGCTGCCCCGCCGGACTCCGAGGCTGTCCCGGCCGCGGGGGTGGCACCGCCCGCAGCCGCCGGGGGAGGAGGGCTGGGGCTCTGAGTTCACCTTTTCCCTGTCCCCTCCCCTGCCCCCCGCGGGCACGGCAGCCATGGCCCCTCGCCCGGCCTGCGGGGGCCCCGCTGTCTCTCTCCTGTGGAGCCTCGGCGCTGTCGAGCAGCTGCCATTACTCGGGCCAAGACCCGTCCTCCAAGCAGGCATCCCCCTCCCCAGCGACGAAATGCCGCGGCGACGGGGGTGTGTGAGCGAAAGGAAAGCGGGGGAGAGTGGGGAGCAAAGCGGTGGCCCCGCGAGTGGGAGACAGCGGGGCCGGGGGGTGACGGGGCTGAGGCCGGGCTGCACCACACCCTGCCCGGCCTCGCCTCTCACGCGAGTCCCCGGCTCCCCGCGCCCTGCAGGCCCGCGCGGAGCGCTGGAAGCGGCGATTCTCCTCGGAGTGCCCCTCTCCCCACCCCACCTTCTCCCGCCCCGGCCCCGGGGCTGGGTGTACTCGGCACGGGGGACCCGCCGCCGCCTCCCAGCCGAAATTCGACCGGGGAAGGTGTGGGGACAAAAATAATCGCCGTTAATAATCACACGCGCTCCGCCGCCGTCCCCTTCTCCTCCTCGCTTTCCAAACGGGCTGCCAGATAATCCTGCCCACTCCGAAAAATGAAATAATAATAATAATAATATAATCCCGCCTTCCATCTCCCCCCCGCAGCCCCACACATTTTATTATTAAGTATAATTGCTCCCCCCTCCTCATACGGCACCCCGCGGGGAAGGATTGCCCCCTCCCCTGGTGCCCAGCCCTTCCCCTGTCCCCTCTCCCTCATCTCCTTGGAACAGTGTGTACATGATTTTGTAGTTTTTTTAAGGCGCCATGTTTATAATCCTCCATCATATTAAAAAAAAAAATCCACCCAGCATGAGACACGGCGTCTCTCGCACCCCAAAGCCAGGGAGGCAGACACAGAAATATCCACAGGGCTGTAAATTCACCCCCCCTCCCGCACACACACCCCTCCTCCCCAGACTTAAAAGTCTCTCTCACCTTGTGCTGCTGGCGCTGCTTCTGCTGCTGCAGGGGGGGGAGAAGTTAAGCCAGGGGAAACTTTTCAATCCCTTCCCCAGGCCGCTGCTGCCTCCTCCTTCCACATATTTTTCCCCTCAGAGTTTTATTGTGTCTGAATTTTCTCTCTCTCTCTCCTCTTCTGTCTGTCCACAGTTCAGGTTTCTGGGGTAAACAGGGTTTAGGATGGTGCTAGGGATATTTGGGAGAAGGAGAACTCTAGTGGTCTCTGCTGGAGTTGCTGTTTGTTTCTTTTATTATTTTTTTTTAATAATACATTTGAAACGGATCTTTAACTATTTATTATGTATGTATTTTTTCATACTCTTAGGTCTGGACCCTCTCTTGTTGCAGAGGGAAAATGTGGTGTTTATCCGGCCTTGATACATGAAAATTCCTCCTATCACGAAGTCAAACTTGGAGAAATGACAGATAATGTTTTTGAAAGTAGACACTCACCTTGAGCAACAGAAATTAAAACATAGAGAATCAACGATTTCTCTCAGAATTGTCAATACGTCGTGAGCTGTAGATCACAGAACCATAGAATCATTTAGATTGGAAAAGACCTTTATGATCATTGAGTCCAATTGTTAGCCACACTTGCATTGCAGGGTAGGGAAATACATATTAACACAAAATACATAACTTTATAGGAACATATATATATGTAAGTAGCAAGAAAACATGTACATTTTATATTTTTTATGGCTGTGAGATAAATATTAAATGGAAATATGTTCTAAAGTTTCTGAAATTCTTCAGGAATTATTAAATGGATAAGTAACACACTTCACAACCACAACTTTATAACTTGACTCGAGTTTGACTTTTATTAAAATATACTGTAAGCTTAGTTCTGTAAACATTTATGCATGCAAAAACAATTTAGTCATATGAGTAGTCATTAACATTACTAAAATAGTTGAAGGAAATAGTAGTGCTAATATTGAAAAAGATGCATCCATTGTGCCCGGACAGTCAAAGATTAAACAGTTTGCACGCTGAACAGTGAAAGTTTCTCCAGTAAATAAAATTTCTAGTAGTGTCTAAACCCATACAGTTTCTTTGAGAACTGCTGCATCAGGACATTACATCCACTTCAAAAATAAAATGCAAATAATGGTTAGTTGCTCAGCTGTGATAAAGTCTTACTTCTATTATGCATTTAAATATGGAAAGAACATTTTACATTATCTAAAATAAATCGATAGGAAAGAAATGCTGGTAAATCTGCTTTCAAAGAGTGCTTGAGGCATTGGGCAGATACGCAATAGTGGTACTGTAATTTATTAACTGCATTATATTGTTTGTATTAATAAAAAAAGCAAATGAAATTTACAGGTAATTTTTTAAGTAAAAAGGGACTTACCACCAATATAATTACAAAAAGACTACCTTATATTAAACATTTATTTGTTATGTTGGATGTGATTTTTTAAAGGCGTGTCATTTACAAAAGAAATTTGATAGAAAAATATGCCAGGTTTCCATGGGATATTGCTGGCCTGCCTGTCTTAGCTTCCTTTGAAACATTCTCTGTTCAAATTACATCTCAGCTGTATACAGGGGTGAAAAAACAAATTTGGGTTGGAGTCATTACAGTTATTGCTGTTTGTACCATGCAGTCAAGCCAACAGCTCTGCTCAAACTGACATGGTTAAGGTGCACTGATTTTTGCATCCAGAATCAGAGGACAAACACGGCTAGCAGCCACGTAACCATTTTTAATTCTTCATCCTGGACAACCAGGTGTCCCTAACAACTGGGTCGGCTGGGGGGATTTGCCATAACTCCAAAACAAAGCTCCAAAGCCAGTCTCAGCTTCTCTAGTGAAAGATTTATGGCTTTTCCGCAGTGCCTTCTCCTTACCTATGTAAATATTTATTTAAGGCAGAAGTTCAGCTATCTTCAGTATAAAGAGGTTTTAGGCCTTTATCTCTCACAGGACCCATGGAGAGCTGTCAAATAAATACTTTGGCTGCAGTTTCATCAGCATGGAAGCACATGGAGGGAAATGCCTTATGGCTTGCCTACCGTACAGGTTTTTACCTGGCATCTACCATTTGCCAACAATCTCCTGTACTTAACATATTTATAAAGGCTAGTTTGGACCAGCTCCAAATATTTGTTTCAGGATACAAATATTTGATTTTGAAAAGAACAAGGTATCCTAAAGCAAACATGTAGGGAGTGTCTGCAACCATAGCCACGTTACCCTCTCTGAGCTGGTGGGCAGTGAATTAAATCAAGTGTAGAAAGACGGGCATAGAGCTTATAAAGGGGTGTTCATGGGCTTGGTTTTGGCATGTTTTGATATCCTCATTAGGTCCCCTGAGTAGCTGTTCGCGTTCTATGGCCTTCAGGATGCACGCTGAAGGATTAAAAGGAAGCGGTTTTGTCTCGTTTTGACTTATTTTTATGAGCATTGTGGAGATTTTTTAATGCTCGTCAGTGTAGAGCTTTGAAGCTGGGCTAGCCGGGCTGGGCCAGCCGCGCTGCTGCGCTTGCCCGCAGTAGTTGGTGTCTAACAGGAGCCCTGCGGCGGCTCCCTCCCGGCCATTCACTTTCACTGGGAGCGGGGGCCGGCAGCGCCGAGCCCGGCAGACAATGGGAAGGAAATCCCCCCTCCCCCAGCCCCGGCCGCGGCGAGTTTCCTCATCGGCACGGGGAAATGTTTGTTCCAACAAAAAGCGGGCTCAGGGCCGTCTGCAGCCCCCCTTCCCCGGGCCGAGGCCGCGGGGCCGCGTTTCCTCCCGCCGGCCGGGAAGGGCCCGGGCAAGGACGGGCAGGGCCGCGGCTCCGGTCAAGGACCGGCACCTCTCGGCCTGCAGGGCTCGGCTGGGGAAACGATTTGCTGGGCCAAAAGGTTAATGATGAGGGCTCAAATCGCTTCTTACGCTTACGTGGTTGTGGGGAGAGAAAACGCACCACTGCGTCAGTGTTAGAAAGAAAACACGATAAAGTTACTTCCTTCCGAGTAGAAAGTACTTGCCGTAGGAACACATCGGTCTGTATTTGTGCTGGGTGCTTTTGCTAGTAGTGCTGCACTGGTGGGTAAACAGGCCATTTGTAGGCGCTGCTTGCCTTGGAAAGGGACTTGGAGGGGGAGAAGAAACTGTATAAACAAGAAGCACAGAATTAGCATCATCCAGACCAAGAATGTAATCTGCTGCCGTGAAATAAAGGGAATGCTGGGCAGGTTTGTGGGTTGGAGACACGCAAACCATGACTTGGGAAATCCCTGAGCTGAGCGCAGTTGGAGGCTGGGACATGATTGCCCTGTGTCCTGGCTGTTACCGTGTTCCCCAGGGAAGTCCACTGCACTTTCCAGGCAGGCGAAGACCAACACTGCCTAGTGTCATGCAGACTGGTAAATACTCCTCCATGTTCCTTTTAAATGCTACTCTTCTCATCCTTCTTTTCAAAAGATCATTATATTTTCAGTTCTAATACTGGAGAACACAATCCTTTGTGTATATGGCTTTTTATTCTTACCACAGTCTTCTGCCATTCTCTTGCTTCAGTGGTACAACCATCAAACCTGCAGGTGAACAAGTACATCATTGCTTGGTACCATGAAATCATCCACTGAATGCTGCCCTAAGAACAGGGAGTGCTGTGTCCTCCATCACAGGCCTTGTGTTAGGCTAGTGAATGCACATCCTTGCCTTCTCCCAGACTTTCTACCATCTTTCTGGCTGAATCAAACCCACCCACTATAAGCTCAAGTCTTTATCTGGCTTTGTAAGATAGCTGTCTTACTGGTGGTGCCAACCCACTTCACTCTGTGCTCCACTCCCAGCTGCACTGAAACAAAAATAATTTGAATGTGTTTCCTGAGAGGCAGGTCTGCTGTGTTGTGATCACAGAAGTATTAATGCAGAAAATTAGTGTAAATTTTTCATCAGAACGAAGTTTAGCGACATTGTTTTCTTTGCAGTAAAAATCTCAGCAAGGCATTTAATTTAGGAAGCTGGGGGAAGGGAACAAAGACTTAGTAACAACAGGCTCAGGAAATCCATGGAGCTGAAAGCAGTTGGAGGATGGGAGAGTCTTAAGCAGAAGGTTATGCTGTTCCTTTTCTCCCTGGGCATTGTAAAGAAAATACCAGGCTCAAGAGGAGGATGCAGAGCAGAGAAACTCCAATGTCTGCTGCTCCATGAAGCTGTCTGAGGAATGGGTTGAAGTCACCCAGAGTTGCTGTCCTTGCAGATGACATGATGAGGAATGAAGTAGACCCTACAGCAGCCAGGATGCTTCCTTTCTTTTCAGCTTCTCTCTGCTTCCTATGTCCCGGCCATGCTCTGCTGGCTGTGTGGTGCAGGCTACCCACAGTGCTCAGAGGAACTTGTACAGGCAGAACTTCTAGAGACATTCTGGGGGGTTTGTTGAAAACAGTACATTGTGGGGACGTGGATCTTTGGTCTGACATCCTATGGCCAGTAGTCGCATGTCTGAGTTCTTTGTGGGTATAGCTGGTAATAAAAAAACCTCACTCAGAACTAAGTCTAGCAAGTATAGATATAGACTAAGATACAAACACTTTTTTTTTTTTCTTCACTGTGCTCTCTCTTTGCATTTTCATGCACAACTGGTAATAGAGGTTTATCCTAAAAAATTTACCTGTGAGTAAACTGACATATGTTTATGACATATGACATGACGTGTTTACACCAGCATTATGGTTCATGAAAAGTGTATGCCTGATTGAGCACAGAGTATGCCAAAGGAAACTTAGCTCCATGGTTTTTTACTAATTCTGAGCAACAGAGTGAGTTGCATATTTTGTGGAAAATAAAAAGCTTTAAGTGTACATGAAATTTATCTCACACAGGTCTGTGTTGGTATAATCTAAGAAATAATTTATATCTATGCAGAATAAATGCTCAAAACTTATATTTGATTTTAGACTGAAATAGCATCTATTGTTATTTTATGAGGATGCTGTGACTGGAGAAACATCATTTGCCAGAAAACCTGCTGGGACTATGAGGAAATAAGCAGTACCTTTTGCTACTAAATAACTACAGAACTAGAGCCTTTATATGTATTCATGATGAATGCCATATTTTTAGGGAAATAATAATTATACTGCACATCATATTAAATGCCAACATAGAAAATAGTAAGGAAAAAAATCCTATGTTTAAAGTAAGTGGAGTCTTATCATTCCAAGACATGGAATGAGAGGTGCATGCATTAGGAACATGCAAAGATGTTCAAGTGCCTCTAGAAAAAAGTTAGCTCATGACAAGCCAGGTTTAACGTGTTTTGGTCCAGTACTGCCTTTGAGCTAATTAGTGCAGAAATGCTGTGTCTCTGCCCTTTGTGTCGAAGTCTTCCTTGTTCAAACTTGGCTTGCTAGCTCCAAGGTAGTGCTGGAACCCAGCTGGTTGCATGTGTTCATGGGGCACTTCTCTGGGCTTAACAAGCCCTTCCAGTGTACATTCTGTCCCTGTGCAGAGCAGACATCCAGATGTTTCTGAAAGAGAGAATGTGTTATCATTAGTACTTAACTGAAGCTAATAAGCCATATTAGGCCAGAGCTGGTCACCAGTTGTGGCTCTGTACAGCTTTTTCCCAAGCTCTAGTTTCCAGGAATACTCTGTTTTGCATAGCATTAGCTCCAGTCTCACTCTGTTTATTTTTCCAGTTGCGATGCTACACAAAAGAGGCAAAATTGTTTCTGGAACAGAGCTGCTCTCAAATCTAACACATTGCCTGAGCTAAAGATCCCTAGCAGACTGAAGCTGGCATGAAGCCATCTTCATGTGCTTGGAGCTTTGATGTGTCCTGATATCATCTGCAGCTTGACTACACCTCTTACAGATATCACTGATTGGCTGTACAAGGATGGGCTTAATTAATAGCAGCATTTGTGTCAGTTTTGAACAAATATGGTCAAGATGAAAGCTAATGTAGGAACAAAAAAAAAATCACATCTGTCATACTATACTTCAGACACCTTATTTGAAAGCTTTTTATATTATCCAAGGTAAAGATAATAAGTTGGATAAGATAAAATAGTTTTGGTCCATTATTACCCATTTAGTTTTTGTTGCATTCTGTAAGAAACCACACGTTTAAAATCTATTGTAATATTTAAGTCTAATTGTCCTTTCACTACCAACCTTCTTAAGCTGATAGAATTGGAAGAGAATGCCATGACACAATGAGACTGATTAAAATTATTGGATTTGAAAAGAGTACTGGGACAAATAGATTGTGTATTACTTGATCTTACATGTCATATAGGATATGTATTATGTATGATTCACAAGTAATTTATTTAATTTACATATTTGTTTATTTACCTATTTATCTTAGTTAATAGCTGCATTATGTTTGGTATATGGCAATATAATCCCTTAAAGATATCTCATTAAAAAAATAATTTATTAACACCCTATTAACTTTAATAAAAATAATATGGGGGTTTGAAATATCTTGTAAATTTACCAGGCAAACTAATCAAAAGCCATGGTTAGCGAGTAGTAGGGTAACTAATTACAGTTACTGTTGGAATAGTAACTTTAAATATGCTGCATTGATGAACTTGAAAAGTCTGCCTTATTTCCTTCATCCTGAATAAAAAAAAAAAAAATAAAAGGAATCAGATTAGACATCCTATACATGTGTGCCACTCAGGGAAATCTTGATAATACATTTTCTGCTCAATACCTGCACTTAATAATTTTTTTTTTGAGACATAAATCCAAATATTTTCATTCTAGTATTTGCATGCTTTATAGCCTTTTCTTAGTGCTGGACTAGTTCTAATTTTGTTCAGTTTTTAACATAAAAGGAAAGATTTATCATCCCCATGTTTCAATTCTTAACTGTAGGTCATGCTATTTTTCATCTCAGTAATTTATAAGAATGTTTTCCCTTCTAGGTGACAACAACATTGCATTTGCTTTGGAAATATTGTTGCCTTTGAATGTACCTTTAGCACAACTCCAAGGTGTTTGGACAGATATACAGAAATGTTTTTCCTTCTTTCTCCCATAACTTTCTAGAGATTTAGGGAATCCTGCCCATGTGCCAATTAAATAAGAGTTGTATTTATTTTTAAGGGGAAAAAAACCACTGCATATAGTTTCTTATGCATTACATAAGATCAAGCTAAACATAATGTGTGGTGACAATTTTAGAGTCTAAGCAATTTTTATGTGACTTTTAAAATATAAATAAAGCGTAGTGTTAGTACTGAAATCTGTGTGTGAAATAAGCAGAAAAATTGTGAAATACTAAAAATAGAAGGAATTGTACTTGGAAAATGAATCAACATAACTGGTGTTACATAATCATTCTTATATTTAAAACTATTTATCTAATGCTGTTCAGAGAAGTTGCAAACTGGAAGGTGTACACATGGTAGAGAACAGTTCTCTGCTGATGAAAACCTCAGGAAGCTGCAAGGAATTTACAAAAAGTTTCGAAGGGGATGCTGTAACAAACTTCAGGAATCAAAGCATTGTAATAATTCCTCATTATATTATTATTGGGAAATTGATTGAATTTCCAGATGGATTCTCTATTTGAAAAGGGTTCAGAGTTCCCCCTCATGCTCTTAGTTAGTGTGCTGCATTTTGCAGTTAAAATCATAGTGCTTGATAGTATAAAAACAGAACAAATCGACTTCCTCTAAAGTCCATGTTTGAATTATTGTGGACTCTAATTTGTGTCTGTAAGAGAATTCTGCAGAGGTTTTAAGTGAAACACAGTATCAATTAGTTTACCAAGAAGGTGACCAATCACTTAAAAAGTTGCATTTGCTCTCAGCTGCTGAGCTGTGAGCACGCGAGAACGTAGTACACACCATGCATATGGGGAATAAGGAAGATATGTGTATTTAAAATCAAAGGACTCATGAATACTCTAGCAGGTGATCAAAAATATTAGGAGGGGCAAAAAAAAACAACAACTCAAAATTCCTCTAAAACTAAAACACAAATAATTTTTTTAAAGCCTAAAGGTTAAGGTTTTAAAGGTTAAGACTGAACCATCTCAAAATATTTTATGCACATGTAGGGATTCCTGAAGAGACAAATTAATCCTTTTTGTCAAGTTATAAGCACTGTCCAGTGTGCATGAACAACATGTTCAAGCAAGGACTACAAGAAAATCTTCCCTCTCCTAGGAATTTAGTGATGGGGAATGAACTCAGAAGTATCCCTGTGGTAGCAGTATAGCTGCTGGTCACATTAATGTATGGGAATCCTGGTTTCGTGTCCCAGATTTGTATACTCTTTCATGTTTTACTGGTTAGTAAGGCCAGCTAGGTGAGAGGTGACACTGTTGCTAGCAGTGAACTTCTGCCTTTTCATTACCCCAATGAAATTATTCAGGTCCCCCAATGGTAAGAAAAGATAGAACAGATTTATGCACACTATATTAAAACATGATGTCCATAGGGAAAAATTATAAACTACAAAACCCTTGAAGAACACTAATTGAATTGCTAAACTGTGTTATTTACAAGCATTTTCACTCAGTCCCATTGAACTCCCAGGCTGATTGGGCATGGGGAGGTATGAGCTGTTTGTAAGCAATTAACTTGCCATGAAGTAATGATGGCAGTGTTGTTGGAATGCCTTCATGGATAAAAGGTGTGATAAGGATACATTGCTTTGGAGGATTGGAGTCTTGATTATTTTTTGCCTCAGTTCCTAGATTTACATGGCACAATGAAGACTGACAAAATTCTGCCCTTGAGTTCTAGCAGAACTTTCCTGGGAGTGTTTAAGTCAAGCCTGAACTTATTATATATGACAGCTGTGTAATTGTACTATCTTTTTTGGGGAATACCTGTTCAAATACGATACTCAAAATTATAAAAAAACCCTTTAAAATTGGCAAGTTCACGAGCTGTTAACAGTGCTAACAAAGAGATGCTTCCAAGCTTTCTCACAGAGGACCCCTTTTTTAAAATAAAAAATAAATTAAAGAGCTCATTCTTCCTTAGAGGAACAAAGAATAAAGACCAGAGTTATATGGCTACAGAATGTAAGACATGTCATTTAGTAATTCTGAAAGGAGCCAATAGTCATGATGGATAATTAGTTGAACATGAACTTGTGTAGTTAATGAAAGGATAATATTGTTGCGATAAGTAAGGTAAAGTAGAACAGATTGCAGGAGGTGTAAGGAGTTGAAGACCAAACTAAAACCAAAAAGCCTTTGCTACATTTGAAGTGGTAGGTCTGGAACAAAGTTTTTACACAATTGATTTAAGGTTTAGCTGGTGTATTTGGACATTGTTGTTGTACCCGAGACTTCAAAAAGAGGTAGCAAAGAATAAAATGCCAGAATAAAATTATGTCAGTTCAAATTTTTAGTAGAAGTTTGTGTTAGCATTTTGATCATAAGTAAAAATATTGCTGATGAATAAATTAATAAATTGTGTCTCTCATTGTTATCTAGCCCTGGCAACAACCTATGCCTTACATTCAGGTGGCTAAATTCTGTTACCTGCAAAATACAATGTTCTCATCTAAACAGTCTATTGGGAGTAGTGTCTGGGTTGTAATGCCCTTAAATCTGGCTTGGATTTTTTTTTCTCTTCAAAAACTATGCTAACCATTTAACAGAATTAGTGACCACGTGGCAGTGCCTGTGCTTGGACTTTAGCACTCCTTTATTTATCACTACAGACATTACTTCTTTATTATATTGCCTGCACATTCAAATTGATAGAAATGTATGTGAGTCCAGTTAATCTTAAGAAAAGTTAATCTATGCAGACAACCCTAAAGTCAAAGCAGAATTTCAATAACCATTGCCCTAAACAAATAACTGTTGCTATTAATATGAGCAAACTGTTTGCTACAAGTCTAGCAAGCAGTCAGAGAGTGATTGGAATGTGCATCCATGGAAATACAGTTTACAATTACTAGAATTCAATGCATCATGTCTAGTGCCTGTTAGTGTGTGAAAGACATTAATTTAACTGTTTACTCTAGTCATCTTCATAAAAAAGAATTGAAAAGCTTACTTTCTCTGTATGGAAGGCCCATGATTTCCAAGCAATTTGGAACTTCTATTTCTCAAACAACTTTTTTAACTTGTCAAGACATGCACGAGTTAGCAACCACAATACTAGCTTAATATTTAAGTATACACATACAACCTGTCTTAGTTAGACATCAGAAATGTTAAAAATAAGTGTATAAAAATAAGTGCATAAAATAAGTTTTCTAAGTCAAAAAAGTTAATACAGCCCTAAGCTCCTCATAGCCTTAGTTTTGAAAGAGTAAAATGTGAAAAATTGAAACTAAGAGAGTATGGCCTTTATTAATAGCAACAGCTGTCACATATTCATTTTTGTCTCTCTTGGATATTAAAAATGGCTAAATAGAATTGATTAAACTTTGCTTTAGAGCTATCCTGGGAAGGAAGTAGCTATGACAGATTTCATCCAACAAATTACAAATTTTTTTAAAAATTAAGGCTTATAATAAAAATACTTGAGATATTATGCAGCATTCCTTCTGTGATACTATGAAATAAAGAGGGGATAGTGGAACTGTGCTGCCATTTGTCATTTTAGAGCCATAGAAGCCATCTGCAGTCCAGAATACCTTTGTTCAGCTTGCCTATGGTTTGCAGGACCATATGTGTGAATCATTTAATTCAACAATAGAACACAGATCATACTGATCTTTTCCTATTCCACAGTTTATTTTTGGAAAAATTATTCTGATTTTCAGATAGTCTAAATATTAGTTGTGCTAGCATTTAGAAAGCACAAGTTGCAAGTAAATTTCAGTGGAATTTGGGAAGGGGCAATGGAGAAAAGAAGGGATCTGGTCCCCAACATCTTTTTCTAAACACATCAGTAGCAGTGTATGCATCTCTCATTTATTAAGATCATGAAAGTTACAATACTTAGATATCTAAATAGAGGTATAACAATATATATTTTTTTAATTACATTTTTTTGGCCATGAATAAACATCAAATCTTTAAACATAGTTTGTTGGTAAACACAAAATTCAAGTTACAATGCCATTTTAAAATACCTGCTGAGAACCATTTGAAAATATGTAGAATTTTGAATGTGCTTTATAGACTATAGTAAGAGTTCCAGCAATGACAGAATTTCTAAGTATAACTCTGAGAGAACAAAAAAAAAAAAAAAAAAAGGCATGACTGATTTCTTATGCTTTCATATTTGCCCTCCATGTGTACAGTCAGACCCTCTGTTAGGCCACACTTTACATCTCTAAATTCAAAGGTAAAGTCCTCTTGAAGTCAAGAAAATTTAGCTTGAATGATGCCTTTAGAGGTGTTCCATTTCTTCTGCTTACATTGAAATCTAGCAAAATAATACATTTGGAGGCTGTTTTTACAGGCATGAATACAAAAGAGAAATAGGAGCTCACTTTTAATATTTTACGAAAGTCGTTTAGCAAGGCAGAACAGGAAACTCCATTCTTCCTAGCAACTCAATAAATCACTCTCATGCTACTAAGTTTCAGAGTTTACTGAAGGTCTCATGAATGAGCTGGGGCCTGCTTTTTCTCTGGGAAATTTTTGTAAATGCTAAGGTGAATGTGAGATTAAATAAACTTCTCTGTGATATAGGAAGAGCCGAATCTGAATTCCAGTGAAACTGTATGGACAGAGTCTTCTGCCTTACACAACGAGAAGGAAGTCACAAATCACATGCATAACTTACAGAGCCCATGCTGCATCCGACTGGAGAGTGATTCTTAAAAGAGAAAACAAGCACAATCCCATGTATCTGGGGACAGCAGTCCATTTTCTGTCTCCTATGGGCTGGTGTTGGTGACAGCCAGGAAAGCAAGGGCAGGAAGGACCTGAGACACTGCTCAGCTGGAGAGATCAGCAACTACACCAGTCAACAGAGACACCAGGGAAAAGAGAGGCCAGGAGAGGAATGGGGGTTTTAACCAACTTGGGTGTCTTGCTTACATTCTATTATTTTATCTCCTTTTCTTATCACTTTCAATATTTCTTAAGGGAGCACTGACTGTGTGAGAGTTCCATCACAGAGAAGGACTTACGTGGACTTGAAGGGAGGAAGGAAAACACTGGAAGCACAAACCATGTCTGAGTGGATGTTGCTGAGGAGGGGCATCAGCATTTTGCTGGTGCAGCCTTGGTTGAATCTACAGTTTCACATCTTAGAAATATTTGTCTGCAACTGGGTCAGTATTTTCTAATATTTTTCTTCCTCATATATTGTGGGTGATCAAAAGCTTAAGGGAGGAGGAGGGAAGCCTTTGCACAAAACACTCAGCCCTGTATATTTGTGCAAAATGTAAAAGAGATGCCTGGCAGGCAAACAGAGAGTACATACTGCCACAGTAAACTGGTGATTGCTTTCAAACCACTGCTTTCTACTTCACTGCACATAAATAAGATCCTCCTAACCTCTTTCCTTGAGTTTGACAAGAAGAAAATCACAAGACTTCCATGCAAGAACAGGTAAAAGCGAAGTAAGAAAGTAATCTTGGAGAAAAAGTGCAGATGGGGCTCACTGCCAGAGCGATGAATCCTAAAGCACCGGAGCTCCTGGTTTGTATGGTCTAAGATACCATTCTTATTGGTAACTCCAAAGATGTATAACTGTGACCATGTCTGCATCTGAAAGCACTGTTTTGCTCTGTCTTGGAAAGTGCACTGCAAGTAGAAAGGTGGCCTGATTATACTGCCTGTGAATGGTTGCATAGTTTTCTATCAGATGGAGGGATTTTATCATTTTGAGATATCGTGGGTTAATCCCATTAGGAAGATCAACTCCACACAGCCACACTCACTCACTCACTCACTCACTCACTCACTCACTCACTCACTCACTCACTCACTCATTTACTCAGTCTACCCAGGTGGGAAGGAGGAGAGCATTGCAAGAGTAAAAGCGAGAAAAGTCATGGATCAAGATAAAGACAATTTAACAGGTAAAGCCAAAGCTTCACACTCAAGCAGAGCAAAATAAGGAATTCATTCACTGCTTCCATGGGTGGCAGGTGTCAGCCATCTGCAGGAAAGCAGGGCTCCCTGGTGCATAGCTGTGACTTGGAAAGACAAACAGCATCACTCCAAATGTGCTCTTCATTCCTTCTTTCCCCAGCTGTTATTGCTGACATGACTCCACATGATGTGTGTAGGATACCCCTCAGTCAGGTGGGGTCAGCTGTCTGTCCCTGCCTACCTGTTGCACATCACCAGCCCTCACAGCCAGGGAGAACCTTGCAGAAGCAGGAGAAGCTTGACTCAAGGAGAACCTTGAGCAATAGCTAAAACATTCCTGTGTCACCACCAGTGTTTTAGTCAAAAATCCAAAACAGCACCCAACAGGCTGCTATGAAGAGAGTTAACTCCATCCCTGCCAAAACCAGTACATGAGATAAAGTTATTACCATTCATTATATGCTTCAAATCCATTGAGAAGGGCATTCAGTAGCTTCCTGCTAAATGGAGTATATACCAGAACCATTGGACACAAGTGTCTCTGATCTCTGCATAAAGTTTAGTGTTGACTCCTCCATGTGTACAGATGGTCAGTCTGGGACTAGATTGCTAACCAAGGGAAGCAAGTTCTCATGATGTCCTCCATGTGCAGGCCTTTTGAGTGAATTCTTTAAAAAATAACTTTGAAAAATGTGTTTCAGAGATTGGTTCTATTTGTTGCCACCCAGGAGACCGTCATGATTTTCTTTTTCAGCTGCTATTTTATTTGGGAACATGAAGCAGAACAATGTTATTTAAGTCTGATGGTTGGAGATTCAAATACTGAAGAAAATTGCTGCTCTCCTAGTTTTAAAACAAATTCAAGCAATGAAAATACATTAATTTTGAGGTGGATATTCTTTTAAATATTATTATCTAATATAATTTTTAAAGTACTCTGGAAACAAAATGAGAGCTTCTCTTTTGGAAAGAGTGAAGCCTTTAGTAACAATTCATATAAAAAATATAATGTAATGAGAGATTGCTGAAGGTGATGAGGAGGAACTTGAGATGGGAAAGGAGACATAATTGCCACCATGAAAGATTTTTAAGAGGGAAGACTTTCAGACTTGGTGCACACAAGAGGTGGAAACAACACATAGTATTTTATTGAGGCTGGGACATTGCTGAATGTACTCCATCCACTTTAGTACACATATCAAACTGTAAATGAAAAAGAAATCAAATCTTGCTATGGATGCTGATAATTGTATATTGGAATGTATGAATTTGCCATCTATGAACATATCAGTGCTAAGAAATCTAGGTTCCCCCTTATTTGCATGAACGTCTTAAAAGACTGCTAGTTTTTCTTATTCAGTTTCATTGCAATTGTGGTTATAAAAATGAAGTAAAAAAATCCATTCACTATGTGGTTGAAAGATTTATTTCTTACATGTTGTGGGGATACTTATATAGTCTTTGTTGGATTCTTTTTCTACTCTTTGAAAGAACATGGGCAAGTTAAAGGATATTTGTAATTTATGTTCAGGTCGGTAGATTGCTTATCTTGCAAGGCTAATATCAATGTCAGTCCTGTGATTTGGCCTGCAGTGTTGAAAATGTTTTTTCTCTGTTTCTTCCAGACACTGCCAGTGTTATAGTAGATCAGCTGTTGACAATACGTATGGGAGTAAAGTAATGAAGCTCAGTTTGGAAAAAATCGCAGTAGTGGTGAGGATGTGAGAACACCTCCTGGGTTTGCCAGCCTGGCTTGAAAAGCTTGGATTGCCCCAGGCTGGGGGATCTGAAGGATCACAGCTCTGTTGTGTCCCTTCACAGCACTCATGTCTGTCTGATTTGCTGGTGCATGTTGCCAGCATCACACCTCTCAAGGATTCAGAGCTTGTTTAGCAAGGAGTTCATACTTCTGCAGCCTGCTTGCTAAGGGGGAAATGCTAAATGTTTTGAAAGCCTAATGTTGCAATGTAAGAAGTTTTTTACGTTCATTTCTGTGGAAAGGAAATGGGGCATTTAGTGAGGGCTTATTTGATTAATTTCTCTGGCAATGACTGATTTTTATTTCAGATTCTCACATGCTAAACATATTGGATATGCAGTGCATTTCAAAGAAATAGGGTTTTTACTTTAAATAGTGATTTTGAAAAAAAAATTGAAAAGTAGGGAAAAGGAGAGTACAAAAAGGGATAAATGACTCACATACTATGTTTTCCTGTCTAAGATAAACATCAGATAACAAACTCAGGCCCAAAGGGTATATGTTGGCAATCAATTCTGCTCAGCCAGACATTCATAAATATGATTTATTTAAATTATGTGGTGTTCAATAAACATCTGAATCTTTATTTATACCTCTTGATTTGCCAAAATGTTTTGCTTAAAATCTAAGGCTATGAGGAAATATGATAAGGACTACTGTCACCATCTGTTAAAGGAGAAAACTTGACATATTTTTTGGAAGAAACATGCATATTTTCTTCTGAAAAAATATTGTGAAAGATTGCGTATGTCATGGTCAGGGAGCAAAAGGAATGTAAAGAATATTTTAACCTACTTTTTATAGGCAAGTAGCTAAAATAGTTGTTTCAAGAATGTAGTGGGGTTTTACAGAAGTAATAAAGAATTTCTGTAATCTTCCACTACCTTTCCTTAGACAGATGTTGCAAGTGGAGACAGTTTCATTTCTTTACCATAAGCAGTTTGCTATCACAAAAGTGGGCTCGTCTGTGCATGAAAGGGCTGTGTAATTTCAGAACATTATGGGGAAAAAATAATGAAAGTAATTTTTATGTGAAGCAAATTACAAACAAGAAGGAACATGATTTTTGGCACATTTTAGGAGATTGAACTTCACAAAACTTGTTAATCCCTATTCACAGTGGTCCCTGTAGATATTCTTGGCTTTCTTTTGGCATCGGTTCACTTTACTGTTGTGACAACTAGAAGTTATGTTTTATTTTAAGTCCCAAAAGTCATAAAGGGATTCAGCCCACATAACACTAGATTCTTCAAGAAAATACAGAGAAATTATTTTCCTTCCTAAAGGTCTTACTCTGTTGTCTGTAGGGTTAGAGAAAGAAAAGGCAGGGAGAAGGGATGTGATATGTATGTAGAAATATTTAGTGTGCAACTTTTACTTGTATTTTACTGGATAATATGTAAACCCTTATTATAATTTTCTTGTTTTGTTCTACAGAGGTTTCCTTCCCAGGCCCTTTTTGAAGGGAAAAGGAAACTAAGGAAACACACAATCACATTTTGCTTGTATGAGAGAGAGGAAGAGAGAGAAAAAAAATTGTTACAAGTTTTGTGGGAAGTTGTAGTAGGATGGAGAGAGGAGAGTCTGCAGAACATTTATTAGATGATCAAAATCTACATTGCTACAAAAAGCCACTGGAAGGAGCTCCTTTCTTTGAAGAATGCTTTTGCCTATTAATAAACATCTGTGCTGTCACTTTGTTTCATCATATAACATGTATTTGCAGTTTTAACAGCTAATGTGCTCTGAAAAAGGAACTGGGATATCTAGGTGTGTAATAGGGCAGTTGGGCACTTTAAAAAATATTTTATATGTTTTTTAAAACTCAGAACACTCAGTTTTTCTTAACAAACAATGTCCTTCAGCAAGGGATTAATCACTAAAAAAGGAATAGTATTTGATAAATGTTAGATGTTGAAAATCACCAGGAGTGGTAAAATAACTAGCTGGTTCCTTGGAATCCAAGTAGTGGTAGTTAATAAAATGGTTGCCTCCAGGCATATAACACACCTTTCTGTCACCTTTGATTGTTCAATCTGTTGTGTCTACAAACAACACCAATCCCATTGTCCTGCAGGAGACAAGAATCTCAGAAGCACCCCTTTGGGGGTACTGCAGTGAGCTTGGAAGTAATAATAGTTTCTGAGAAGACACATCTATCACTACTGTTCTGTTTGTGTTTGACTATCAGGAATGCAAAAAATATTGAAGTATTACAGGAGATTTTATAGCAAAATTATGGATGAGATACATATGTCTGACTTGGCTTAGCTTAGAGGAATTTTAAGCAATTTCCCAGTGAAGACATCTCAGTGTTACACATTTAGAAGCTTTTATTAATCATAACCCCTTAGGCACCTCGGATATAAAGTTTTGGCATGAAGCAGTTTGCTTTCAGCTACACCTATGCAATCCTTCTGAGTCCAGTATGAAAGGCTTTTCTCATCTCACTCTCACGTAAGTACAATTACAGAACTGAAAACATGACTGAGAGCAATGAAACAGAGTGCTGATGGAATTGAGAACAAAGATTTGACATTGCCCTTCGTGAGAAGGTACAATACCTAGACAACCACACTGAGCAGCACCTTTGGCAGAACAAGCTTAAGAAATGCTTTCATTCAAAAAAAAAAATCTGATCATAATCAGTTTAATAGACTCTCAACTGTAGGATTAATGAGTAGTGTACATGCAGTGTTCTGCTGGTAGATTAGATGGTCTCTTCATTTCAAAGCGACTTGAAGGTAATGGTACCTTGAGATTTTATTAAGTAACTAAACCTGTCAATCCTCTGAATGTTAAATCCTTTCAAAGGCCTACAAAAAGCACATTGTCCAGTCTTTAAAAGTTGGGTTCTGAAATAAGGAAAAGTTTGCTTGGTTTAAAACTTGCTTTTGTTTCCATTTAACTGAAAGGTAAATATCTTACTGGTTTAAATGGGAACAAGGACAGATTCTTTGTGTATTTTATGTCTGAGATTTGCAAGCTGTTTTGCTTCTGCAGCACTCTGACCTATGGTTTAATTGAGTTATGCTCATAGGAATCAACTTTTTCAAATATTAAAAAAATACACAATCCAAAACTTTCAACTTTCAGTCTGCATATTCCTGGGGATTTTAATGCTGTCTCAGTTTAGTAAGTTATATGTCTATATTTTTAAGGAACTTAGCATTAAAAAAAATCAGACTTTAGATATATATTTGAATGTTGTCTAATGAGACATTTCTATGTATATCTAGAAAATTAAGAGATACCAGTTCTGTTATTTATGATTTAAGTTATGTGAAGCAATTTTTCAGAGGAAACTCATTTTCTTTGAAGAAAAGCTCAGCTGGCATGTGTTTACTATTGGCTATTAGGATTAAGAATAAAATTTTAAAAGTGAATTCTCTTATAATAGGGCCAGATCCTCAGAAGATGTAAATCATAATGGCTCAATTTAAGTAAAGCAAGCTCTGACAATTTACATCAGTTTAGGATTTGACCTTCTCCCCAGAAAATTATTTCTCTCAAGATCATACTTCCTATATTTGTCTTACTTTGTGCCTGGCAGAGAATTAATTAACACATAATTGCTTTGGTGAACTCAGGATAAAACTTCTCTGTTCAAGAACTCTATTCATTTACTGATTAACTTGCTTCATGGCTGAGTTAGTTCTGCAGGGTCATGCTGTACTAATGGCCAGAGCACAAGAACGTTGTCAAACCAATGAGGATGAGGTAGGCTTGGAAGTATTCCAAATTCTGTTCAATTAGTCACTGAAATTTCAGCTTTGGGGACAGAGTTGAAAAGTAAGTTGAAGAGAAAGTGCTTAAAGAATTAGATTCTTATTCCAGACAGAGGGAGTGGGAGGGAGGCATAACTGGATGAGACTCAAAGAAAGATGAATTGAACAAAAATGTGAAGAAATACTTAAAAAAACCAAACAACTGTATAAAACATGTTACTGATGATTTTTCAAATCAATGTGATTTTTCCTTTTTTACTGTAATTTAATTTTGGTTTTTTTCTGACACTGCCTGGTAGTGGAATCTCTGCCCGTGTGACGACCTGCATACATACAAACCATGCCTACGTAAAGGCTCATCAGGTCTAGCTTATTTGTTTTTTAAAGTTTCCTCTTTCTTTTTCACAGCCTAGATTTTATGCCACAACACACTACTATACATAACCCAAAAAAATGCTGTATTTGAGACCCAAAACTCTTTAAGGTCAATGGGGGGGTCAATTGGAAATACTTAATAATCCCTCAGAGCGGTCCCAAAGACAGGCATGATTTCTGGACACATGGTTCCAAATCCACCAGCACTACTGAGATAGTGACATTTGAACTTGAAGGAAAATGGGCTGCTCAAAGATTAGGGGAGACTGTGTTTTTTCTCCTAATCTGCAGTTCTGTTATTGATGTTTTTCAATAGCTCTCTCATTCAGCAGGTGCAGTACCATTCCATCTTCACACAGGCTACGCCAAAAGCTGAGTTTCAGAAAATTGGGCAGAATCTTCCTAATTGCATCTTGGATTTTCAGCTTTATTTTTTTTTTTTTTTTAGGCTGCTGAGGATTATTGTAGCATGTGACTTGAACCTGAATGAGAGATACTAAACACGTCACAAATGTAATTTTTTAAATATCCCCAGCTGTATTTTTTATTTCTGGGCAAAGAAATTGATTTCAGCTTTACCTAATTGAATCATCTCTGGTGAAAGAAATTCTATTGAAAGATAAGCTCTATTTTTAGCTTTCACATCAGTTAGTAGATCAAGTGAAAGCTGTATCTATGAGCTTATTTTGACCTGCCAGCTCCTGTCAAGGTTGCAAACTGTCTGGACTTCAGTGTTACCTTGCATGACTTCATAACAGCATGAAAACTCTTTTCTCATGTAAAGAAGAGAAACTAGTACTTCTATTTCTCACTCTCTAGATTCTGGTCAGTATTTTGATTTAATTTTCTAAGTAAGAAGTGAAACTCAATTCATTAAGTTTCAAAGCTTTGTCAAAATGTGTGATAGAGAAAATCATTAAAGTTAGATGCTGTTAACAAAAATAATTTCAGCAATGTGTGCCTAATACTGTAAGGACAATACAATTATGATTGAGCTGTAAAAATCGAGTACAATTTTAATAATATTTAGATATCACAATAATGTACAGTTTTACCTTAATTAGAATGACAAATAAATGTTGATTTGTTTGGTTTAGGTGTTTTTTTAACTACAGTAAAATAAATTTCCAGAAAACCAACCAACCAGCCTAACCCAATAAAAATTGCTTCTGGTGTTGAAATTTCTCAATCTATTTTTTAAACAGTTCAGTAAAATTTAAACCTTTCATGTGTATAAATCTGCTATATTGCACAGCTGGACTCTGATATTCTGCTTATTATGGCAGAACATTTCTGTAGGAGTTTCTTACATACCTCTCTGTGAACAAGTGAATGTGGTTGAAAACCCTGCCAAATTCCAGCTAACAATATATAATAACAATATACTCAAGATTTTCTTGTAGACCAAGAGGAGATTGGACTATTTTCTCAATCATTTCTGCTTGAAGCTCTTTCTTTCAGAAGAATGAGAAAAAGATTCTTTCCCTTTCCTCTCCCATCTCCAAAAGACAGAGTTATCCATGAAGAAACAGAAATCTTCAGTAGATTTCCCGCCTGCTCCACTGAAGCCACTGTCACACCATGCAAACAACTGGCCCAGATGCAGGTAAATGTGACAGATTGTGCAGTGACTGTCATCAGCCTTTGCAGATTACAGAGTTCAGTTTTAGGACAGGCTTTGGGGGGGGTGGCTGTGCTGTGTGTCAAACTTAAATCAATTTAGATAAGGTAAGTCTTGCAACAAGCCCAGATAAAACGTTACAACATTGACTGAAATGAAGAACTGAAACTAAAATGAGAGCTATTATTTAAGTTGATACTTGTTAATATGTTGATATTGTATTTTTATTATGGGAATGGCATTAACTTATCCAAAGACTGGTTTGCAATTTAGCCAGTTATCATAGTGGAGAAGCACTTACTTTTGTCACTATCATCTGGGTCCTCCAGACAGATAACTGAAGTGGAGCAGAACACAATCCCAAAACACATTTTAACTCCCTATAAAAAGACACTGAAGTGACTTATTTAGCTGTAAATCTCCATGTGTTGGTGCCTGAAGTTAGGAAAGATGAATACCATAAATCAAGGATAAATGAAATCTTCTTATTTAGAGGCATTTTCTATAGGAAGTTTAGGACTTTGTAGGTTACAGTGCATTCCTTATTTTGTAGTCAAACACCAAGAGACCATTACATTTCCTAGATGTCCAGAAGAGTGGGAAGAGACAAATCCCAAAACCTGCTGTAGCAGATACTCATTTTAGGAAGTCACAGAACTCAGGGGAAGGTAGGCATTGTCAGTAAAAAATACAGATAACTTTACAAGCTAATTATATAAATAAAATAAATCTTAAAGCATAAATGTGGGCTTGCTTTTTTGTTACTTTATGAACTATATATCAAACTCAAGGACAGAATAAAAAAAACCGCACTTATGATTACTGCACCTAAAGAGTAATATGTAGATGCAGAGACAAATAGAAGCCTCTTTTGTTTCTTCCTTTACATTAATATATTCTAAATTTTTAATACTCAAAGATGTCTCAAATTATTAAAATACAGAGGAAACAACTTTGTCTTTGGAAAATAGAAAGAGAGCAAGGTCTCTGGAATAAGTTATCGAGGCTGTCCTTCCATATGGGGCTGTGGGGAAGTGATAGACAGCCCAGGTCAGTCTGGCCTTTATACTGGACCTATCACAAAGGTGTTTGCAGTGCAGTTCCCCATTGCTTCCTCCCAATTCCATTTGACAATCTGCACTCCTTCCACTCAAGTTTTGAGGCAGAGGTTGTGCACACTGAGAGCACTGAGTTTCTCACTGCATGTCACCTCTTGGTCTCCAGCAACCAACAAAAGGAACTTCTCCAGAGGAGTCATCAGCTGTAGAATAGCTTCCAGTAGGAGATCTCTGGTATTTCAGGGACCTCCAGGTGCATTGATTACTGAGGGAAGGATCTGTTTCCCTGAGTGCATCCATTTACCTTGTTTACCTTTGCAGGCAATTTATGTAATTCAGAATAGAGGCATAGAGCCCTATATAAGAAAATAGTTTGGAAGTCAGCATCTGCCATGGAACTGTGTCCTTTTTGCTTCAGTAATCTCATAAACTGCCTTTTGTCATTACTATTCGTCTGACCCTAATTTTTTATCTAAAGTGTCCCAAATTCCGGCATTGCTGGTGTTTTGAGGAAAATTTTGAGACAGATAACTATTTGAAATTCAACTTGTAGTTGAATGTGATTGAGAAGTTGATGCAGAGTCTTTCTCATGGCTTAGATAACAGCAGGAGTGGTGGCCCCAGGTTATAGCCCCTCCTTTGGCTTCCAGACAATGTCAGTTTAAAGTTTCAGTGCTAATTTTCAAAGCAGTGTAAGACTCGTGCCACCAGCTACCCGAAGGAATTTTTTTTTTTTTATGTCAATCTATTATATAATCAGTGTTCAGAACAATACAGAGTGTGAGACCAGCATCTGAGAACTGAAAGTAAAGCCTTGGCAGTTAGAAAGTTCCAAGAAACTTCCAAGAAAGTGGTTGCGTCAAGTAAGTCCTTCCTGAGAATCACTGCATTCTGAAAGATCCTTTTTGTCAAATGGAGGATGTTCAAAGCCTTCAAACTCTGCCAGGTTTCCCCCTCAAAAGACAAAGCTTAAAAAAAGAGTTGACTGGCTTTTTATAATTACCATGGCTTTTCAAAATGTGTCCACTGTTCCCAGACTTGATCCTTGACCAAAATGAGATACAGATGGTTAAGAGAATGTGACTTTGTTATGTTTGAAAAAATGTTCAAAATTGTAGTGAAACATGAATGTTCAAAATTTCAGATGAAAAAACTAAAAGTAATGAATGACCTGTATCTAATTAGCAGGCTGATCTCGGGCATTAGCATGCTGTTGGAAATTGCTTGTAACTCCCATTTTACAGGAGTTGAAATAAATGTGTTTGTCAAGTCTCAGTGCACAGACGGTTCCTTTGCCTGACACGAGATGGCAGTGTAAGCACACACAGCGTTTGTTCACCAGGGCTCTCATTTCACAAAACAAACCACAAAACTCGCCTGCACACCCTTCAGGTCCCGGCAGCCAGACCCTCGGTGGGATGCGCTGCCGGCTGTGCTGGGGCTGCTCACACAGCGCTGCCCCAGGACCTGCCCGCACACCCCTCCTCACATATGGCATCAGTGCTGGGCAGGGCAGGCATGCAGAGACCCCCTCCATCCCCAGCACACATCCTCTTGGGAGCAGAGTCCTGCTGATCATCCCCTGAGATTGAGGATGTACATGGAGCCTTTATCACTCCTCACCTCTGGAGCCCAGCCTCAGCTCTCCGAGGTGACAGTCTATTCATTACAGAGAAATGGCTTTAGCATGGCAGGGATGGCTGACACAAGGTGCCTGAGGCTGCTGTTGAGTTGTTCAAGAGGCAGATGGAGCAGGCAGGGGCAAGTGAAAAGTGCTGTGTGAAAGTCCCTGCTGTAGTGGATGGTTTGGCTTAGGATGAATGGGATGGTTCTACCTCAGATACCATGTGAGAGATGTGCAAAAGTAATGGTGTCATCACATCATACTGTTCATCTACACTGTGGTTTCCTGCACTGTGTGTGCTCTCAGGACTCCTCTAACCCCTTTGGGTTCTCTCCCATCTCTCTGAATGCCCACAGAGTCCACAGCACAATGACAGGGAAAGTGTCTGAAGTGAGTTGTACAGAAGATCAGGGGACTGTGTGACCCCTGATCCCCCAGGATGTCCCATAGAAACCCAATAATCACTCTGCCCACTTGGCTGCTTCTATGGGAAACAGGGAAAGATTTCTAGCACCTGGCCCAGCTCTAGGCCATTTGTTCTCTGAAGGGACAGTAGTAGGTAGGGAAGATCCACACTGCTTCCCTGGCAGGCTGATAGATGGAGGAAGTCTTTTGTTTGTGCTCAGGCAGAGTGCTGTTCCCTGCCCGTGTCTGCCCTGTTTGCAAGTGGCAGAGGCTGGAGCTGTGGCACGGCCTGCATGGCTGGCACTGAACAGCACCTGGGACTCTGGGATGTGTTCCTCCTTCCATGGGGTGCAGTCCTTCAGGAAAAGGCTGCTCCACCATGGGTCCTTCAAGGGATCAGAGGTCCTGCCAGCTAACCTGCTCCAGCATGGGCCTCCATGGGCTGAAGGGACACAGCTGCCTCACCATGGTCTGCACTAGAGGCTGCAGGAGACTGGAACACCTCCTTCCCCCTCCTTCTACACCAACCTTGGGGTCTGCATGAAATAAACAGGCCAGGAAACCAGCTCCTTTTTTAAGGCCTCTATCAAAGGTCAGCTTTGGGTGGGGAACGCAAAGGGTTGCACACACCACCACTATTCCCGCTGGACAACACAAAGGAGAAGAAATTCAGCTTTGCCAAACATCAGAGTTGGGACTTCTGTCCTCACAAGAGTCCCTAGGAAAACACTTGCTGGTTCTTGGTCTAGGGGCGTCATGTCAACCGAGTGCTGTTGAAGTCATGGCGACAAGGTGAAAAAGCTCTGGTTGGTGATTCCATCTTCTCCACTGTTTTCCCCACCTGGGAGTAAAATTTTTTAGTCTTAGATGATATACTGTCTTGTTGTTTTTAGAGATTTCTTTTACTGAGTGGTATCCCATGAGCACTTGCTGTCACATGCCATTTTGGAGGGGGTAGTGGGGGTGTGCATGGATGTGAGAGTGGTACTGGGACAGGGTAAGGGACAAACAGCTAGGAGCATTTACAAAGACATAAAATGTTAACAACAAATAGTCAACACAAACATCAACAATTGTGCTAACTTGTGTTTGGTTGCTGGCCTATGTGCAGTGAAACAAGGACCTATTTCCTCCTATTCTCATATTTTCAGGCTTTAAATCCTGGTTTGCCAGGGACATTTCTGGTCCCTGAACTGCTGTTATCTGTCTGATAAGTGGTTGGAATGTTATCTAGCAGCAGCTTTGCCTGTTCCAGGTCGAATTTTGCACCCACCCTGCCCAGGAGCTCCTGGCAGTGAGGACTGGCCAGCCCAAAGAGGCATTTGCTTGCAGGTCCTTGTTTTGGAGACAATGACAGTTTGCTAACATGGATTCAGGGCACTCACTGCCTCTTGGTGTCTGTGCCCAGCATCCCCAGTTCCGCTGGGGTAGAGAGAGCACTCGTGACCAGTCTCTGGGTTCTCACCCCAGCTGAATGTCTTGGTCTGACTTTCAAGCAGTATCTGAATCTGATGGACAGAGCTTAATGATCATATTTCTCTCATGTTTTCATGTATTAGATGAACATGATCTTTTTACAACTTACTGTTTCTTGAGCACTACCAACATAATTTAAAAAATAATAGAAGTGGTGAATTACGGGTTAGAATTACAGAAAATTCCATGTTGGAAGGGACCTCTGGAGATCATTTGTACCAACCTCCAGCCAACAGCTGGGCCTTAGATTTGATTTTCCAGAGGACTGTCTAGCCAAGAAATATTTCTAGGCCAAAGGGATTCCACCACTTTGCTGGGCCTCCTATTCCAGTGTTCAATTCTTTTCAAGATGAATAATCATATTTCTGAAATCCAAATGAAAATTCCCGTGGAACAACATGTACATTCTGTTTCTTGACCTGCTACCATGCATCCTAGAGAAGACAGTGCTTGCAGCTTCCCTGTAACTTCTCTAAGGTGTTGGAACAGTGGCAAAGCAGTTTCAGGTAGTGGTGGACCTTTTGGAGATTGTGTGATTATGGGCACCCTCTGCTAGCTCTCTGTGGTGATCACATGAAATAAACTGTGCTATTCTGTGCTTTCAAAGATTTTGTGAATCTATTTAATTTTGTGAAGATTCAGGTAAGAGGATTAAATGCCTTAAATGATCGGTTCAAAGCCCACATCTTTTGGTGGGAGCTGAAATAGAATCAAAATCTGCATCTTTTAAAGTGTGTATGGCAAATTCAAAAGAGCTTGGCATTTGAATCAACTCTCTGTCTCTGAGGATTGAAATCCTAACATCAGCTGCAGTGTGCAATGGTTTCATTGTGAGCACTGGAATATCATTTGGTTGCATTTAGTTTTTCCTTGTCCTGCCAATGTTGGCTCTGCTTGTTCTGAATTTTTCCAAATTACCACAAGTCAGTAGTTAATCACAAAAATAAATCAGGTCCTTTCTGCTGATTTTTTTCCCTCCTATGTCTCCCCTGTTTTCTATGGGAAATTTCTATCACTAAGATAGTTATGCTGATTAGCTGAGTTGAATTTTTCACCTAGCCCTTTTTGGATGAAGCATCATGTAAAAGCAATAATGGCTCTTAAATAATGTAACAAATTTTAAGAACAGAAATAGCAAATATCAGCTGGTCAGAGGACATCAACATTTCTTTCATAATTCTTTTTTTTTTTTTCGTTTTGTCGGAGCTGGGATAGTAAGGAAAAAGCATTTATAATTTTGTTATATAGGAGCTCTCCAATAGAGGCAGGAGTGATACAGCTCAATTTTCCAAGGAGCTTCATTGTGGCCATTTATCACAGTCAGATATTTGACTCAAATGCAGAAATGTAGAAAACTAAGGTGATATCAGGTCTCCAAGAAGGATTAAAAGTAACCCAAACAGTAGAGAAAGGAACAAAAAAACCCCACAAAACAAACCACTACATAATTTTCCTCTCACAGACTGAAACTGTATCTTAATTTGCAGCCAAGTTGAGAATATTTTCCATGGAGAAAAAGGATAAAAACAGAATGAATGATATATGCTGAATCTTATTTTCCCCAGAAATGTGCAATCCAGTTTCCTGGTAGGGATGTTATGAATTGGGTACCTGACACTAGGATAATTTCCACAATCTTTTTGAAAGATGGTATGGTGGAGGGTGTTTGTTTAATGTATTTTTGGGAAAATAACAAACATTAACTGGGAATATGAGAAACTTGGACTATTTCTGAGTGACCTATTTTTTAGAATTTTTAAAGCCTTGAGGCAAATCCCAAACTTTGACCAAGTATTTTTAAGATACAGGCAAGTTGTTTCTTCAGTTTAATGCCTGTAGATTCCACCTTGCATGTAAACAAATTATGTTTAACATTATTGCAACCTTGAAGCCAAATAAGCTTTAAGAACAAAACCTGCTCTGTATCCAGGGATCCTGTGTGTCAGACTGCTTGTGTGAAGGGGGCACATCCTGGTTTGTTTTATAAGACAAAACTGTGGTTGCCTTTTTCTTTGGTCCCTCATTGCAACACAAATCATGGCTGTGAGGAGCATCCAGGGAGAGCCCCCGGGGCTCGCAGAGCATGATGTGCATTGCCACTGAATTTCATGTGCCATAAGATAAATAAATAAAAGAAAATAAAATAATGTTAGATAAATAAATAAAATAAAATAAAAATGAGAAAGCATTTTATTGTCAACCATCAGGACACAGCCCACTGTCTCACTGGTGAAGTCTTCACAGAAAACCATCACATTTACTGCCTTGTTATTTTTCTAAGACTCATAGGGCAAGCAGGGATGTATGTTTGGAGCAAAGGGCAAGGACAGTCCTCAAGTTTTCACTCAGGTCTCAACACACTGTGTTTTCCTTGCTGAAAGCTGTGTCTTCCTCTGCTGCAAAAACTCTGTAACTGCATTTGGGAAGACAGAGTAAGACTTAGTCCACAATTTCTGGGTTTTATTTTTTGTTTAATACACATTCACAGAAAATTCACAGACTTCAGTGAGTTGCAATTTGCTATAGTTTTTTGCATTAAAATAGGAAGTATCTTTGCAAAACCAAGTGCTTGCAAGTAGATAACTGAATTTTCTGAAGACTGCAGGTTTGAGCTGTAGCCACATTAACATGAGCAGAGCACAGATCAGCACAACCTCTCACCAGTGGCTGGTTGAATACTTGCTGCTTTTGCAGATATCCTCTTCAGCCATTAGACTGCAAATTCTGGCCTTGTGTATTGGGTTTTGATGGCAAGGTTTTGGCAGCAGGGAGCTACATGGGTGGCTTCTGAGAGAAACTTCCAGAAGCTCCCCTCATGCCTGATAGAGCCAATGCCAGCTGGCTCCAAGGCAGATCTGCTGTCTGAGGCTGAACCCAGCAATAGCAGCTGTAAGTGCTTCTGGATAACATAATTAAGAAGGGTAAAAAACCCCTAAAACTGTGCAATAGCAGCTGGAGAAAGCTTTGGGAATATGCAAGAGCAGCAGCTCTGCAGACAGCAGGATCAGTGAAAAGGGGGAAGGGGCTCCAGGTACCAGAGTGGAGATTCTCCTTCAGACTGTGCTGAAAACTCAGGAGAGGAGCTGTGCCCCTGCAGCCCAGGGAGATCCAGGGTGGCACCTGGGCTCAGCCCACCATACCTTGCTAAAATCAGTGGCAAAACTCCTCTTGGCATCAGCATGGCCACAATGGTACCCAAAGAATCTTTTTCAAACTGGTCAAATCTTTCAAAATTCAGGAAACTTTAAAATGTGACCAGCCTTGTGGCAGTTTTTTGTAAACTTGGGATGGATTTATAGCAGGAACATGTTTGCAAGGTCCATGTTAATGAAATGTGCAGCAGGAGTTCTCAGCATGCACAGTGACATTCATCACTGTCAAACTCCCTCTTTGAATTCACATCCTCCCAATATATTAATGAGGGCTTTAATCTCCAAAGACAGATCTCATCCACAATTGGATTCATGGGGAGCCACATTCCTCATGCATGACTATAGGAAAACCTGGTAAGCTCCCAGCTCAGCTGCTAAGGCCTTTGCAATGGTTTGTGTGTGTCCTCCTTACACTGACATCACACCAAACTCCAGATTTTCTGCTTTGTGTACTCAATATAAATGCATAAGGGTTTTGGTCCTGTATGTGCCAGCAAGATGTACCAGATATTTTTAGAAAGGAAAAGTGTCAAGGACAGATTAAAAGGGTTGTAAATAATTCTGCCAATGTTCAGCTCATGGGAGAATAAGCTTGTAGCTTTGAAAAACAGACCTTGTTTTGTCTTTATGCCTGGCATGACAAATCCTCTGTGTTCTGTAAAATGTTTTTCTCTCATTTGCTTCTGTCTAAACCTGAGGTTGTTTGGTAGATTCACTTCACCATGGGGTCTACTATAGGCATGTGTGAATGATGAAATTAGTTTGAAAATGCAAAATTTGTAACCTTGTCACAGTGGTTATGAATACAATAATTTACTTTTTTATATGAATTTTTTCTGGAGAACTGTGGAGCTAATGGCACTCTTAGAGTAATTTTTCCCAATTAATATGAAAAAATATTGGAGAGTTCACACAATCCATCACTAAAAGAAGCATAGCTAATCTTTCATTTAATATGTGTACAGAAACTAGACAAGTTTTCGCCTATAAACTTCCTTAAAATAAAACAAATTACAGCAACTTTTCCAGTAATTAATAAATATTCTGATAAAATCTGTTAAAATGTTGTCTTACTGAAATTCAGATATTCTGGAGGTAATATGCTGGCACTTTGGAAGGAACTGACAATTTGTGAACTCAAGTGATCATGACTGCCACTTTTTTCAGAAGCCAAAATACTTTCTGGTAATAATACATCAGGTCAACTCATAAAAAGATTTTATTTGTGTTTCAAGCAGTTGCTGCTTGGGTGATTTATTTATTCCAACTGTTTCAAAAGTCAGAGTATAAACCATGTCGTGGGTGACAAAGAGCTGATGTAGGTTAAAACATGGTTTGGGTAGTATAAGCTCATTAGCTCATATCTTCAGGTTTTAGTTTTGTTAGTTTTTTTTTTTTTTTTCTATTTGGTTTCATCATGATTCTTTAACTCCTGGCTTGGGACAGTGCAGAAAGCACGATTTTATAGAGTACATAGCAACAGCTGTTCTTGTGGCATTCCTGCCCTAATTTCTCTCATAACCATGAAACATCATGAAGAAAAATAGTGGTTCTAATAATTTTGGACTTTTCCCATCCATACTGCTGCTTTAAAATATATTCTCAAAATGTCTTACAGGCAGAATAAGGCAGGCTCCTGTATTTTCTCCTCTCCCAATCTGCTCTCTGCCATGCATCGTTCACTTCACTAAAAATCTCATATATGTGCTGTCTCAAAATACCTTGTCTTCTGCTGTCTCTGTAAACTCTGGTGTCTGCAGGCTTCTCTGACAACTCTCTGCTCTATCCAACATTTTTCATCCATACTTTTATTAATCCATGAAGAATATTACTGGGAAGCTTGTCCTTTTTTCGCTTGTTTGTAATTCTGAAGTAAGAAATAAGAAGGAAAAAGGGGACAAAATTATGTTCTTCATTACCCTTACTTATGTAAATGCATTCAATAGTAAATAATAGAATTGTAGAATGGCTTCATTTGGAAGCAGACTTAATGATGATCAAGTTCCAATGTCTCTTCCTTCCACTAGACCAGGGTTCCCCATCCATGGCTTTGAATACTTCCAATGATGGGGCAGCCACAGATTCTCTGGACAACCTGTGCCAGTGACTCACCTTCACAGTAAAGTACTTATTTCTAATATCTAACCTAAACCTGCTCTCTGTCAGCCCCTTGTACAGTCACTCCACCTGTCCTTTCCCCTTGGAAACAGTCCCTCTCCAGCTTTCCTGTACATATAAAGTTCCCTCAGAGCCTTCTCTTCTCTGGGCTGAGCAGCCCCCACTCTCCCAGCTTGTCTCCAACTCATGGGAGAGTTGCTTCAGCCCTCTAACCATGTTCATGGCATCCCCTGGACTCACTTCAGGTCCTTGTCCTGCTGTTGATAGCACAAGGGCTGGGTGCTCTGCAGGTGGGGTCTCACCAGAGCAGAGCAGAGCAGAGCAGAGCAGAGCAGAGAGGCAGAATCCCCTCCCTCCTGTGCTGCCCACGCTGCTTTTGGACTCATTTGGCTTTCTGGGCTGTGAGTTCACATTACTGGGTCATTTTGAGCTTCTCATCAACTAACACTCCCTAGTCCTTGTCCCCAGGGCTGCTCACAATCTGTTCCCTGCACAGCCTGTGCTTGGGATTGCCCCAACCCAAGGAGTTGCACTGAAGGGTCACTCAGTGCATGGCTCCCAGCCAGGCAGTGGAGAGTGACTGGTGGAGCTCTGATTGCAGCTCTCACACAACTCCAGTTTATTAGACTTTACACAATACATTATTTATTATGTTCCAATTATTGTTTTACCTATATTGATGTATAAACTGTGAAGGCAAGCCTTATAAACAAACAGAAAGGAACAATTAACAGAAAAAATAACATATATATTCAAATTCTTTATTTATTCCCTCCTGGTTCTCAGAGAGCCCTGTGACTTGCATTCATGGAGACTGAAAAAGCTGCTCACTTTGCACAAGGAGAAAATCATGTTCTTCTGGGCTTTCAGAAGGCACACATATGACATATACTATTGTTCTGAAATATATAGGCCATGAAAAAAGAACTTGAATTTGTCGCAGAGCCTGGGATCTAGTAGGAACCTCTTGGGATGAAGAGTCTAAATTTGTAAGCAGAAAATTCACTGTTTCTCATCACATCAGCAAGCAGAGTTTACAAGCTGAAGAGCACAGTGCTGGCTGGCTTCTCCAGCTTTAAACACACTGACAGCAAGTGAATCCTTCTGCATACATTCCAAGCACCTGCTCCTCAGCTCAGCCACACTATCTCATAAAAATGTATTTTTATTCCTCTTTGATGAATCCCTAAAAAAAATTCACTTGAATCATAGAGTTTATTTTGTCTTGCTGAAGATAAACAAGAAGACACACAAAAATGCAAAGGCTATTTAAATGGGATGTAAGTTAAAAGTCATCTATATCACTTGAAAAACAGAGAAGTTGAGACCTGGGTATGAATATTGTGACTTGGGTTCATTTTAAAGATAAATAGTGCAGCTAGATGCTGTGTTCATTTTTTAAAATTAATGTTATAATTGTTAATGTGCATGTATTGCAATGTTGGGGTTTTGAATTATTCAGTCAATAACCAGATAGCAAAAATGAATATGAGAGTTATGCAATAGGAAATCATAGTTAATTTAAATGTAAAATCCAATTAAAAATATAGTAAAGCTATTTTCAGGTTTAGAACTGCTGTATTGGTGTGTCCCTCCAGTAAAGTGTACACAGGTACAGACACTGGAAATAAATGCAAACAACCAGAGACTGAACTACAGACTCAGATACTGTGATATGTACAAAGGATATTATTAAGTATTATCCTTCAGCATACTCATACCTTAGCACTGTCTCCATTTGTTCTAAGCCATAGCTATAGACAGAAACAGAAATTCTATATATGGAGACAGAAATATTGGTATCTAGAAAGAAAAACACTTTTTTTTTTTCTTAATAAAGAAAAATTGAAAATTAATATATTTTTAAAGAAATCCAAGGACACATAGGACATAGATAAATTCTTTACTGCAAGGACAGTGAGACAGTGGAAGAGATTGCCCAGTGAAATTGTGGTTTCCCCATCCCTGGATGTGTTTGAGGCCAGGTTGGACAGGGCTTGGAGCACCTGGGATAGTGGAAGTTGTCCCTGCCCATGGACAGGGAAAATTCAAGGTTCCTACCAACCCAACCATTCTGTGATAGGAAGATGGAAAGATGCTTTAGTGTCCAATTAAGGAAATCTTAAAATTATTTATGGTTGTGTGTAGAGTTTACTAAAGGCAAAGTGGAAATAAGAGATTCCTTTTCAAAAACATTTCAAGAGTTTCTGAAAACTGTGCCCTAGATAGGCAGAATCTGCCACTTCTATTGTAGGTAAAAAAAGAAAACAAAAACCCTCAAAACAACAGCTTGAAGAGTTATATCTTGACACAAGGACTTGTCTTTAGGCCATCCAATATTCCTGGCCCATCTCATTCACCCATTTGCAGGACCTGTACTTTTGTGGACTCCTGTTTTGCTTTTTCTGATACAGATAGACCCAGAAGAAGAAAGTATCTAGTGGATTCTCTTTGTATTCAAGGTGATTAGTGTATCTTGGGTGATTTGTCATGCTTCATTTAGGTTCTCAGTGTAATTAGTCTTTTACTACATATGTATAACAGCATTTGCTACTTTGCTTCTGCATAATTATTTTTTGTAACATCATTCATAGAATCATAGAATATCTTGAGATAGGAAGGCCCCATCAAGTCCAGCTCCTGTCCCTGCACAGGACCATCCCCAAGAGTCACACCCTGTGCCCAAGAGCACTGTCCAAAGGCTCCTTGAGCTCTCCCAGCCTTGCTGCTGTGACCACTGCCCTGGGCAGCCTGTTCCACAGCCCAGCTCTCTGGTTCTAGAGCTTTTATCTAATATCCAACCTAAACCTCCCCTGGCACAACTTCAGGCTTGGGTCCTGTCACTGGCCACCACAGAGATCTGTGCCTGCTCCTCCTCTTCCCCTCAATGTTTGCAAAGGAACTTCTTTGGTGTTGGCAAGTGCAGCACTAATTAGTTCCCTCTGTGTAATTAAGCCATAGTCTCCTCTTGCTCAAATACTTTTGGAAAATGATATTGTGAGTCTTTGTAAAGTTCAAATCCTGTCATTAAACCACACTTCAGGGTCCTCGGTTCTTGCTAATATGATATAAAAGAACTTAATGTCCCCAGCCCCAGCAGTGTTAATTCCCTGCAGCTCCTCAGCTGCCTGTCAGGAACACAGCCTGTATTTCCTAAGCCTTTCTAAAGTGTCCTCTTTTCTGACAGTTACAGTTACTACACTATCTGCCCTTTATTTTAAGTATAAATGAATTAATTACTTCCAGGAACCCGAAGGAAGTATTTTTCATTTTAATGGATTTCATCATGTCTGGGAAGATAAAATTCCATTAAAAGCACGAGTCTTTAAAGATGAACCAGGGCACAGAGCCTTTCTAGGACATGTCATACTCCCATGGTTTATAACACTGTGTGGAATGTTAATCTCTGGGCCAAATACTTGACTGTGTGCTGAATTTTGGAAATATGAGTCTGACAGCAAAACCCCTGAAAAGGACACTTTGAATGTCTGGCTGTGCAATTTTGGTAGCAATACCTGCTGTAGGAATCCTAATCATGGCTCAAGAACTGCATAAAACCAGAGCAAAAATGCAGTCACTGCCTTACAGCACCAAAAATGCAAAATATCAGATAAAAGGCAAATGGCTGGTTAGAGCTAAATACTAAATAAGAATACCCTCAGGAAGAGATAACTGCATTGTACTGTGAGGTTTGTGTAAAGGAATGTCACTAGTCTGAACTACTCCACAACCACCCTATTCTTACAGAAAAAGAAGCAACAAGGTGTTTGCTTTCATAATCCCTTCTCTTAGTTTAAAATGATGGCTGTCACTCTTTTGGTAGGAATGTCTGGCCAGTCAGCAGTAATCACCTGTGATAACCTCAACCTTTTTCTATCTTCTCCTGGAAAAGTGGTCAGCTGAGAGGATGCTAGGATGCTAATTTCAGTACTTGTTTGAAATTTAAGCACACCTTGAAGTAAAATGAACTGACAAAAAACACCACAGTTAGAAAAATCACTGGTATTTAGTTGCTGGCTACCTGGGGAAATACAGCTCCATATCCATTCCTACAGGCATATGTTAACCTGTCTTTTCCTTTTAAACTGTTTCCATTAGATGAAATAGAGTGTGTCAGGCCTTAAATCTTCTAGATAACAGGACATGGCAGTTTGTCATTTAGGACAAAAATAACTTCTGCTCCACCGTCAGAGTTCATTACTGTCAGCTGGAGTGGAGTCCTGCTTAGGAAGTACATGTCTGATGACATGCTACATCCTCTTTGCATTTGTGAAGGCTGTATATATGTTACAGATATGCTTAAGATAAGCACTGCATGCCCAGTCCCTTCAGGGTTACTGCCCAGGCTGAAAAGACAGGAAAACTCTGACATGAAATTTATCACTAGAGACTAAAATATTCATTGCCACCAGTTTAAACTCAGACTAAACCCTGTTTTAATCTGTATGTTTAATGAGATGGCTGAAGTCATTGCTTTTCCAGGTATTTGATAAATTAAAGAAGAGTTAGGATAGGACCCTCTAGATGAACTTGGTCTGTTTTCAAATATGCTTGTGAATTTCCCTGTAGTTCAAGATTCTTGGTGATTTCAGACCTCAGCTGATCTATGCAAGTATTTTTACAGATGTTTACTAGGGAACATGCCATCAGTGGAATTGAAAATACTGAAGAACAACTGGAACCATGGAAAGGAAGTGTTAATTTATCTTTACCGACCAAATTTATGACTACAATGTACAAGTCTAATATGCTTTGACATCCAGGCCCAGAACAGCAGCACCCAAATATGTCAACATTACATTACAAGGAACAAAACACTCTTGTTGAGATCTGATGAGAAATTTTCTCATTAGTGTATTTTAGTGAAAGATAAGTAGTAACAGCCTTATACTCTGCATGAGCTGTCAGAATTTTCCATAGCTCTGGGAACTTGAGAAATAATAATAATGTAGCATTAGCAAGTCTCATTTATTCAGTCCCTGAATGAAGAGATCAGCAGAGCAGCTTCCCTGCAATCTGTTGACATCAGATCAAAACTAAACTTGAGTAAGAAAGATGAAGGGGGCATCAAGCCTTTTAAGCACACGAGGATAATGACATTGAGGAGTCAGCCAAACACAAGGGTAACTCCTACAACAAGGACAAATCATCCCAGGTACGAACAAAAGTGGCTGCCCACACAGGTTTTGTCTGAAATCCACAAAAGGCTCTAGTGGCCTGCATTTCAGATGATCCTCAAATGTTCTGGACAGTCTCATTTTGGTCTGCAGAGTTGGGCATGTCAGTGATTATGGCAAGAGTCCTCTGGGGAAATAGGTGCCTCTCTCACAGCTAAAACCTGCTGTGATTCTGGTCAGGAGCTCCCACATTTTGCATCTTGCTCAGAGCACTCTAACACTCAGCAGTGCCTGAGCCCAGTGCAGCACAGGACAGCTGCTGCTGCTTCCTCTCTACGAGAGAGGAGGAGGAGGAGGAGAAGACACCTCTGCCAGCCCTTCCATAAGGACTTTGTGGGTTTGCAGTGCCACTGACCAACCCAGCAAGCTGAAAGGCCAGACTTGGTGTAGTGGGGATTGCAGGACATTCACCAAACCACCAGATTATGGAAGAGGCTTCCAGGACAACTGTCCCCTTAAAACTGAGCTATGGTGTAACCTCAAACACAAGAAATGTGAAGTAAATGGAGAAAAATGAATACAGACTGTAGCCTTCTTTTGAGGGAAAGTTTGAACTTATCTGCCCTCTTGCAATAGTTATTTTTATGTTTCTTAGTCACTGTATTTTTTATATAATGCTGATTGCATGTGAAATGTATGAGCTAAGTTGCTGGCAATAAGTAGGGCCCAAGTGTTCTGTCTCTGGTGAGGCTGCTTCTGGCTTCCTATTGAGTTTTAGTGTCTGCTGACTTTACACGTGGATTAATTAACTCTTCTCAATACTTCTTGTCTCTCACCAAACTGAGATGAAAGGGAACCTTGCCTAGTAAACATGTGGTGAGCATTATTTATAGCTAAAACAGGCAAAGCATTTTTTGCTAAGCAAACCTTGGCAGTGATCACCATCCACTCCTAAACATTCCACCTGCTTGGCAGAACGAGATGATGAGCAGTATTTGCCAGTTTGATGAAAGTAATAAAAATAAATAAAACCATTTATTGATCCAAACCATTTATGCATGCATTTGTATATATTGCACAGTACACAGAGAATACATTTGCTTTTGGTCTCCAGTTGCACTTTGCTATATTTCTAATTTAACTTATGTCTTGACCAGTTTACAAAGCTTTTAGGGAGCTTTTCAAAATTACATGCTTTACTTAAAGTCTTGAAACTTTCTGAACACTCAGATTAAGGTATCACATTCTAACCCACCATTCTTGCTTTGTTTAAAGGCATTCCTATTTCTGCTACACCTCTGTAGACCATGCAAATTTTTTCCTAGCTGCACTTCCCTCGTTAATGCTGCTTTGCCCTCTATATTGTTTTCCTTCTGATTTCTTGCAGACATTTCCTGTTTTCTAGCTGTAAGTAGTTTTTGTCAAACTGTCCAGTTTTTGTTGGTCCCTTAGAGGGACCTAATTCCTTTCAGTCATTGAACATTGACCTTGGAAGGACTTGATTCTTCCCATTGACTGTACATCAGCTTGGCTTTTTAAAATCAACCTCTGACTCTGGCCACTGAATATTTAGGGACTGCAATGTCTGCATTAGAACTTTCAGGAGACTTCTTGCCCTTTATAGATAACTGTATGATTTTTAGGACATTTAAAATGCTAACATGTTTATAAAGTTAATGTTAATGTTTACAAATATATTTACAAAGTACTTGCAGATATTTAAGAATAGATACAGAGAGCTCTGCTGTCTAGTGTGAGAATTTTGCCACAAGTTATTTAACATTAAAATATTATATTGAATAATCTAGATTGTGGAAAGTGGTCTCTGCACAGGATAGATATTATATCAAATTGCATTTACTGCCCTGAGTAGAAGTTGCATGATTTTCACTGTTTGATTCAGACACTCAGTGAAGGAGGAAAAATCTGGAGATGGAGAGTTTACTACTAGTGTGAAACACTCTGAGAAGACATTTGCTTTTAGAAGCTAAGTTAGTGTACTTTTGCAGAGTTGTTACTTGGCTGGAGCAAGTAACAGAAGCCATTTAGTTCCTGAGAAATGCACATATTGCTCTGTGATTCTGGTGTCATTTTTTGCTCTGTAACTATGCAGAAGTTTTAGTTATGGGGGAAGTTATGAGAAACAGCAGCTGTCTGGCACATGATAGCTTCTCTTAAAGTGGGTGAATCAAAGCAAAACTTGCAGTGTTTGACATGCAGATATATTAAGTGTGCTGTTATCCAAAGGTCAAAAAGATATTTATAGATTAACTGGTGTTAAAGAAAATATTAACTATTTGCAAACGTAGGGTATACTTGGGAAAAAACCCACACTTCTGTAGTTTCTTTCTAAAGGCATTATTTTATCCTTTGTTTAACGACAAGACATTAGTTTACTTTTCCTTCTTTTGTTATTTTCGATAGAAAGACAAACTGTGCACTTACCCAGAATACCAGTGTTTATGTAAGGGTGAAATCCTCACACGGACTCTTCAAATGCAGTATTTAAAAGCTACCATCTACTGCATTAACACTCCTTCAGCATTCATCAAAAGATGCTAATTAAGGAGAAAATTGTAGCAATTTGAATGCCATTATACAGGAGTTCTGGAGTGATTGTGATTTTAAATAATTTTGGAATAAATAAAATAATAAAATTTTGTTATCCCATTCAGGCCTTTACTAAAGAAGTAACAACTTGCAGAACATTTCTAAGTCAGGAGCTGGACAGATAATTCTTTGTTTAACTAGTTGTAAAGTCAAAAAGAGCCTGTATTTGAAGTAGCTCTCTTGTATACATCTTACATTTGATATATTTTGTCAGCAGCATAATCACAGGGAGGTAGGATTAAGTACACTAATCTGAAACAGCCATATTTAGAAAATATCCATAAACGAGCTCCTTAATCTCTGATGACCTCTAAAAAAAAAAAAAAAAGAGCACTTCTGGAGATTTGGATGGTCCCTGAGAAAAAGCAGAATTCAGCTTGGAGGCGTTCAGCTCCTGGACTTGCAAAAAACACCCAGAATATCGAAATCATCTAAAGGAGTTTTGTATTCCAATGAAACACCTCTGCAGAAAAGTGTCTGGGGTTTTATTTAGTTTCATTTCATTTCATTTCTGAACATCCATGGATTTTTAGGTTGCTAAAGACCCGAAGGTGTGGAGAAGTGTTTCAGCTTTCAAGGTCCTTGCCAGGCAGATTGGAAGTGAGAAGGCAGCGGTCCCAGTTTGCCCCAGGCACCTGGGAGGCACAGGGGCATTTCTCACCCTCTCCTGCTCTCCCAGCAGCTGCTGCATTCCTGCACTTCAGTAAAACCCACATGATGGCAGAAGAGAACAGACAGCTGCAGACACAATCTGAGAGGCAAGATCACTTCTGGTATTCCTGTAAAGTATTTCTATATATATCTATTAAAATACAAAAACATCTGGAAGTACTTAAATATAAATATATAGAATAAATGAACACATATACATTTTTATATATGTGAGTGTATATATAAATACAATGCATTTATAATATAGATTTCTGATAAGTATGAGGAAATTTGTTTTAGTTTTAGATGGACCTTACTGTTCCTGGAAATCAGACAATTGTAGAGACATAAAAATATTTGACTTAAATCCTCTTCTTACTTTCATTGCCAGAAGTTGGTGGTACTTTGTTTTGTCTGTACTGGTGCACAGGTAAAATTCTATGATTAAATGAGACTAGAGTCAGACTCTAAAAGGGAGAAAACTAATTTTAAGTACTATTATGGTCAGTGAAACTCTGATTTTACTAACTTAGAGCATGATGTGCTCAGTAACTGGGAAAAAAAAACAAGAAAAAAGTTTATTTTTACCAATTCACATAGTTTTACTGCATACATTGTACATACCCATGTTTAAAATCTCTCAGCCTCACCAATCCAAAGTGATCTCAGACATGCAATGTATTTTTATAGGCAGTCTTGTAAAAAAATTTTCTTGGTTATATATTTGGAAAGCATTGACTACATTACAGACACTGAATCAGCTAATAATAATTACTGGAGTCAAAAGAATGAAATTTAGACCAAAATTAGCAAATGAGTTATATGTGGAAAATTATCAGAAACAATGATTTTAGCACAGGACTAAGACAGTCTTCCCCAGAAATTCTTCTTCCAGCTCTGCCATCTGATTCTTTGTTCATCCCTAACTAAATCTAACCTTTCTGTTTCTTATTGTCATGAAAGTTAATTTGGGTTAGATTGCACAGCCCTTGTAAAAAACATAAGAGAAAATGCTGAGCATTGTTATGATGAGGTTGAAGCTCCATGATTTGACACAGGTATACAAGTGGATGGCCTTTTAATTGCAAACACTGTCTAAGTGATACTTGCATAGTAGTTGGTTTCTAAACTAGATAAAAACTTGCAGTTAATTTTTAAAATTAAACTGTAATTAATGTTATAAGCATGAGTGACACTTAGTAATCTTCTCTTGGTTTGTGGAGGATGCCACTGTTCCAGAGCGTGTTACTGCAGGGCAGCTGCAACACAGAGGGCAACAACTTGTTTGTGCTCATGCTGGTTGGGTCCAAGCAGTGATGGAAAAGCCAAATGACCAAAACATTGTTTTTAAGTATTTCTGGATAAGTGCTTGACTCAGGAGGTTCATGTATTTCCCAAAGAGCCTGCCCTTCTTGTTGCAGTGGGACTGGACCTTTGAAAGCATCCAGCAGTGAACACTGTCATGACACTTTGCATCTTGAAAATACAATCAAGTTTAACTTTCCATATAATCTGATGAGGAAAATAACAAAATAGGGCCCAGACAGCTGATTCTCAAAGCTGATTCTCCCTCTCCTTTCCCACCCTGCAAAGGCATTGGGGATATTCCCAAAGGGGGGTCATTGACCTCCTGGAAAGCAGGAGGCTGTCCATGCTTGGCCTTTACTGATTTTTTTCACTGATTGTGGGCCAAGTGTTACCCTGATTGCAATTAGGAATGAAGTAACCTGGCTCATGAGGCCAGTGGAGTTGTTCCCAATTCACAGTTCATGAGGGAGAGCAAAAATTTTTAAAAGATTTAGCTTTTGTTATGTCAAAAGTGATCGGGACAGACTGATATTGGAAGAACAGTATGTTTTACCAAAGTGTCATGAGAAGAATGATTGACTGAAATTAAGATGTTCACTGCTAGACTGTAGGTTTGGAGGATATTTACTTTGTGTTACCTTTTGCTTGAATAAGCAGTTGTGCCTGATGGATTTTGACAGAATCAGGGAGGATATTCTGAAAGGCAAAAATTATTTACATTTCACAGCTGACTGACTAATGGTCTGTCTCTCTGTGCTGAATTCGGCAGTGTGAGCTTTGTCTCCAGTACCTCTCATCTAGCTGGGAATGAAAACAACAATGTGACTTTCCAGCCCAAGTGATTTGGGCAAGGAACTCTTGGCAGTCTTCTTCATAAAGAAAGTGAGGTGATATATTTATTACCATTTTTAAGATATAGTACACCAGTATTTTCATATAAAGTTTCCATTTAAGCTGGAAACCCCAAAATCTAGGTCAGTGAAGTTGCATAAATCTAAGAGTCTGGCAATTCTGGTTCCCAAGATGATTGTTGATACCACTGCTAAACTTTTGCCACTGGTTTCTTTGTGAAATATGCATTCTGGCCTGGAATATTTAGCATTTTGCTATGTGTTGCATTACTTCTTTATGCATCTGCAGGGAATTAATTTTGAGGAGTCTACTGCTTAATACATTATACCTTTACAATTAGTTTAATCAACATAGAGAGGTTAAAAAAAATAAAAACAGGGAAAGGAGGACTTCTTTTGATCATTCTATATGAAATTCATTGACATTTCAAAATGAAAATTAATCTTTCAAAAGCACCAGCTATGAACTCCCCTAAATCAACAGTGTCACTTTTTCCTCACTTTTGCCAGCTCAGGAATACATTAAAATGTACCTGACACCATTGCTTACAAAGCAGAATTAAATCTGGCTGCTCTGGTTATAGTATATATTGATATAGTAAGAACTGCACTAGCATAGCTACTAATAGCCAATAAATGCTACCTAATCATATTAGCTATTTTTAAATACTTAATTATATCTACCTGAGAAAGAAGAACAGCTGACATACCTTCCATGTATCCATTACTATATACTACAAATTGTCTTTATTCATAGTAACCTGAGATGACTTTGTTTGCATATTATTTAAATGAAAATAAATGCCTAAATGAGCTCCTTGGAGTCAGGCCAGACTGATACTTTCTGTGTGGTATCATTTTGAGATCCAGATTTATGTGATGTGTGATTACAGCATGAAAACTGTGGTGTTACCACAATTTTTCAAAGGCAGTCAGCAATGTGAGAGTTTTCAGGGCCTGAGTAATCTCAAGTTTCTTTAATGGTACCTGCTTTTTTAGGCCCTCTGCCTGGTTGTTTTCAGCAATGCTCAGCTCAAATGTGCCTCACTCCCAAAATTCTGAGCGCTCATTTTCAGACTGTCTCAAGAATTATGGAAGAACCTGGACCTTGTTTTCAAATTGTAAGTTGCCTTGAAGAAAAACTTGAGGTACTAAGCCACAGAGAGATTTTGAAAACTTTCAGAAATGTTGCTGTTCTGCAGGGACAGTGTGTGTGCATCTCTGAGGATCAGAAGGCATCTCCCTACAGCACATGTCCAAGCCTCACTTGGACTTCAGCAGAGTGTGCTGAAGGCTGTTTTCCAAAAGACCACTGTAAATTTTGTTTAGTTGTTGGGGCTGGAGAGGTCCTTCTGATGGTATTTGCAGCTGCACCATCTCCTTGTGCTCTGCTGCTGTTGGGATGCTGGAATGTTACTCCAGTACACTCCAGTACAGTTACTGGACCTTACTGGGTGTTACTCTGACCTTTTCATGACTCGCTGTGCTGCATGTTATCTTCACACTCATTTGTTTCAGCCTGTCAAACCCCACAGCAAGGGGCTGGAAAAAGCAAAGATTTTCAGTCTTGGGTCTAATGCACTTGGTTTCTCCTTCTGAAAAAGTAAATATTTGTGTGATAAGCTGCAGAACCCCTAAAGCAGCTGTGAAATGATCTAGCCATGAGATCTCATGAACAGATCCAGGATGGAGGAAAGCAGCCAGCAAGATCTTGTTTACCCTGCTTTGAAAATTTGACAGCTGGAATTATGGATAAAACATCTGTCTGAGAAGACACTGCCAAGTCAGAAATGTAGTGATAGAATACAGAGCTGTACCTGCTGTGCTGGTGGTAAGGGTGACCAGAGGGTTGCAAGGGAGCTCTCCCATGAACAGCTCATCCCTGATACCAGGAATGCTGTGTCCTGTGTTTACTCAAACTCAGCTTTCTGTGGTTTGCAGAATCTGGCCTTTTCTCAGCCTCAACCAACCCTTGGATGGCTCCCATGATTTCTGACCTCCCACTACCTTTTCTATGCTATTTATAGCTCAACAGCTGGGGAACATTGATGTGCATCTCTGGTTTTTTTTTACATTTTGAAGAGTGACTTTGGTTTTTATTCACATTCATGGTAGTTCAGGAAGTTGTTTGGCATCATGTGGACTTTTCTAGTCAGGCTCCCTTTGCATGCATTTATCACATTGCCTCCTCCAGTTTTGTTTTTCTTTTCCCTGCCATAAGTGATTCTCTCTGTCCTCCAGCTTTCCATTAGCTGTCTCCTTTGTTTGGAAAAAAAAGTTACCCAGGGTATATTCTTTCTTTCTTAAAAGGGTCATTTGTTACTAGGAAATAAGCATAGTGATCAGTTGGAAAGTAGACCCCAAGTCTCAGTTTGCTCAGCTGGTTTCTGGTGACCTGCTTCATGTAGATGCTGCTATCTTGTTTCAACACCTTGATCATTGTGCACTTTGCTCATTCCCATTTGATTTCCAACCAAGCTGTTCTGTTTTGTTTCATGTGTCTGCATCTGCTGTATTTTCAGCTGCTCTTTCAGATACAGCCTTTCAGTTGCATCAGATTTTATCTCATAGCTATTCCAACTTCTCAGACATAAGCTCCTGTAGTCTGGGTCCACACTGTGAATACTGGATGTGAATGTATGGGGAAATACTCAAAAAAGTAGCTGATCTGCAAGTGTGAAGGATTTAGACTCTAGCTCAGTTATTAACTTTTACTTTTTTTTTTGTGCTTAGCAACAAAAATGCAAGAATAATCCTGTACATTAATATAATGGTAGTAACTTTAGGTCATCATTATCTCAAGTGTTATTGTGCTCTTATAAAAGAGTAGATGCTTCTACACATGAGGCAGCATAATAAACCCCATATTCAGATCTTATTTTACAAAGCCTGTGGAGAGTACATAACACCTCTCTTCTCAGATAAGTGCATTCCATGAGCATTTAGGTGTTAGACTAGCAGATTCACTTGTACCATGCACAGACAGCATCCTGTTTGTACAGAAATAAAACTCAGTGATGCATGTGCCTATATTTAGGAAGTCACAAGACAACATTTAACTGCTGTGACTGGCCTTACTTCTGCACCTGAAAATTGCTATTTAAAGAAAATATTTCTTGTACTGACCTGAATAATTTGCTGCCAATATCTGCAGGCACTGAAATGAAGGTTGCTTATGGGGTGCCTGCTCTGATCATCTCTTGGGACTTCCAAATGCCCTAAAAATGTAAACCCCAAGATTTTTCATTTCAAATACTCATAAACTATACTGATGACCACTAATGATTCCCTAACAGCCCATTTCATAAGTTTTAAGCATTTTTGACTATTATTTATTGGGAATGTTAATGAAGAAATTAGAATGGTGAATACCTGGAGCTCCAAGGTTTTTGCACAGCTTCACAGACTCCAGTACATGCATTTCTGCAAAAATCAAATACTGCACTGTGAGGCTAATCCATGTATACACCACATATATGGCAGCACTGGACATAGGTAACAGTGTATGTATGCAGCCAGGGTATCTGGCTGAGTCAAAACTGGCTCAGTCAATTGGAATGGAAGGCTAAGTTGCTGGCAAACTGATGGTTGAAAGTAATGCCAAATTTGCCTTCAGACTAGGAAGAGTCAAAGGTTCGAATTTTCTTTAGATGTGTTATAGTACAATGCTTGTGCTTTGCTTCTTTCGAAAAGAGCACATTAAAATTCTGCTTCTCCACTTTGATCTACTATTTTTAAAATGTTAAAAAGATGTTGATATCTGAGCTGTAGACAGAAAGCACTCTAGGTTATGTTTACACCAGCAAATAGGGCAGCTATTGGGAGCAGACAGGTAAAAGATTTGGTGTTGTCCATATCAAACACTTCTGTGGGATTTGCTTTGGGTTACGTGCGGCCAGGGCACCTGGACTGGGCTACCCTGTTCCTTGGGAGCCCATGAGGAATGTGCTTGCAGTTACCTTCTGATTTTACCCGAAGAAAACTCTTTATGCACTCTGAGACTTTCCTATGAAATGAATCAAATTGTGGGAAATTTGAAAAAACATCCTCCTAAAACCCTAATACTAGACACAATCTTAGATTAAGTTGCTGCAATTCACTGGAGCTTCTTGTAAAATAAATCATCAGAGATTATTCTTGGTGCAGTTTGGCCTATTTTCTATCAAATAGTATCTTGTTATTTAGTGTCTTGACAAGAAACTCTTGCCTTTGTGAATTTAAATTACTGTTTTGTAGAAGATGAAAAATTTGCACGTTTTGTTCCTTCTCATCCCTCAGAATAAGCTTTAAATATTTACTTTCCCTGAGCAGTAGGAATGCTATCTGAAATGTTTCCTTTGAGCTATGAGAAATATTCATGAGACCTCTTCAAAGTTTGTAGAGTACAATAAGTCCTGTCAGCAGTAATCCCTGGGTCATCAGTCTTCCAAGCCTAGGTAAATAAAAACTTGCATTTCTGCAATCTGTATTATGACATTATTAGGTCTTGGCTGCTGTTTTCAGATACATATTGGCCCACAGTAGTCCACACTGGTAACAGGTACCATTCCTTGGCCTTTGCTGTCCCCTGGACTGTGTGACACTTTGCCTAGGAGAGCCAAAACTGTGGTACAGATTTCATTGCCTAGCCTGTCTCTACAAGTAAACAAAAAAAAGACCAGGGAACAGGATTCCAGCACCACAACAGTCACAAACAGAGGGGAGGACATTTGGGTGACCAGCCTAGGGGATGAGGGAAGGCTGTGGGTGTGTTTGCCTGGACTTCAGTAAAGTCAAGCACTGTTTCCCACAGCATTCTCCTGGAGGAGCTGGCAGCCTGGACAGGTTTGCTCCTCCCTGGGTAAGAAATGGGCTGGAAGGGTGCTGGGGAGTGCAGTCACATCCAGCTGGTGGCTGGTCACAGGTTGTGCCCCAGGGCTCAGTACTGGGACCGGTCCTGTTTGATATCTTTGTCAGTGATCTAGGAGAGAGGAACAGGGGCAGCTTCAGTTGACAGAGGACACAAAGCTGGGTGGGAGTGTTGGTCTGCTGGGGGGGGGAAGGCTCTGCAGAGGGACTGGTCTGGAGCCAAGGGTGTGAGATTCTGGGAGGCAAAGTGCTGGGTCCTGCAGTACTGCAGGCTGGGAGTAGAGGTCCTTTTCCAACCTCATGGTTCTATGAAGATATTCTATTATTAAGTGTAAAGATTGGCCTGGCATGACTGCCTCTTGCTGCCAGTGGTTTTCTGCCATGAGATGAGGGATGTGAAGCAGATGGGGGCATGTGGCTACTAAAGGGGCTGGATTCAGCTGCTCACTCTGGGTGAGAGGGACACTTGCACAGGTCCTGTGCAGTTTCAGAGCCAGCACTGGCCGGGGTTATTTACCACTGCTGTTTACTGGCTAGTTTACTAATGTAGACATAACCTCAGTGACCTGTCCTCTTAACACTTACTTGAAGACTACTGTGGGATAGTAGTCACACAAATGTAAGTTCTTAAAAACAAGGAAGCTTTCTTCTTCCCAAAGAGGGAAACATACCATCCTCAGATGTGTTATATACGTATTTTCTCTTCTGGCTTATCTGTCCTCCTTTAACCACCCTTCCCTGTCTTAGGGATATAATTCCCTATATATATATTCCCTCCTATCATAGGGATATAATTCTCTCTCTATATATATATTTCCTCCTTCAGATTTAAACTCATCACAGGAATGTTTTTCCATTATTGCCACTATTTTAAGGTATATTGGCCTCAGCATAGACTGATGGATGGGACAGCCACATGAAGATGGATGTGAGTGGGGGATCACACAGCTGAGCCACAGGGGATGTGGATGCAGCAGAACACTCCTTTGACTTGCAGGGCTACTACAACCTGACACATGAAATCCCTGTCCAGGACCAGCCCTTATTGCTGGCTACAATGTCCACACTTCCCTAGAAGCTGGATTTTCCAGCCAACAGTTCCATCACAAGGAGGGCAGCTGGGGTAGGACAAGGAAGTACATACTGATACCTAGAGAGACTGATTTGGAACAGAGGCTAGACACAGTTAAATTAACTAAATAGGTATTTATTGAAAGGATGCATCTTGGGCAGTACAAGAGCCTGGCCAGGACTACACCCAGGATGGATCCAAGATGATCTCAGTCACGAAGTTTTTACTCTTTTATAAGTTTTGGTTCATCTACACATTGGGGTCAATTATCCAACCACAGCCCCAGGCTATGAAGTCTCAGCCCCCTGCTCACCCCCTTTCCCTCGCTGTTGTTTATGCTTTTTGGGTACTGGGTGCCCTTGATTCTGTAGCTGGGAAGGGATTGTTTTGTCTAAATACCCTGTGAAGAGACCTTACTAACACTTAATATAAAGTTTCAGAGTTACATACCAGGCAGCAGAGAATCTGAAAAATATAAAAGCCAAAATCCAAGGCATCATATGCTTGCCCCTGCTCCAGCAGTGATAATCTCTTCTCTCTTCTCCCATTGTCGAAAGATTCTTTTAGCAGGCCTTAATCTTCTTTAGATTTTATCACGACTCCCTCAGTGGTTGTACCTCAAGCTATGGAAAACACTCATCTGCACCACTGAATATGTACTAGAACAACCTGTCTTTCCAGTGTGGAGCCTGTGTTTTGCCTCTTATCTCAGAAAGAAAAGGACATCAGAAAAATCCAGGAAAATAATTGTGACTGAAATTTTGCTGGGAAAAGTAAATATAATTCCAGACTCAGATTGATACATTATTTATCACTCTACAAATCTGAAGTTGATGGAACTCTCAAGTTCCATCCTCATTAAAGCATGTTGCTCAATTCCCCAGAGCTGACAGAAAATGGACAGAACGTGAGACATGCTGGAAAGCTACCAGAAGAGCATGTGTACTTCTGCAAGAGAACATGAAGTGCCCCATCCTCACCACTTCAGAGGGAAAAAACTATCCTCCTGCCTAATCATGTCACATTCTGGACTTGCTGGAGGTTTCTTGGAAAGCCAGAAAGCAACATTTCTAGTTCTGTTTGTTCATAAAAGCAGTAATTATGCAACATTCTGGAAGTAGCATTTATATCCCATTTCTTTTATATTTTTATCTCCATGCTGTTTTCACTATTATCCTTTCTTTGGCTGTTTTACTTTTCCTCATCCTCCAAAATGAGGACATATGGTTCTTAGTTTTCTTTTATTTATTTATGTTCTCTGTATGAGAACTATGACTGTTATTTCAATTTGTTTTTCTGACAAGCTAAAGTAACGTTTCTGTATGTCTTCACTGCTATGCATTAAAATAACTGCATTAAAATAATTTTCTTCTATTTTATGCTTTGATTTGTATTTCAAATCTAACACTAAAGCCTACTTTTATCTCATTATAAAACTTCTGAATCTTTAATAAACCCAATTCTAATGACTAGAATATGTTTTAAAATCTAAAAAAACAGTTAAAACTTAACTGAGATTGGTTACTTTGGGTTTTTGCATCTTCATTTTCACCTTTCATTTAGCCCAGCACACATCCCACAACTGACTTGTGGCATCAGTCATTCCTGTCTTCTGCTGTATCTGAACTCAGGTGGCAAATCCTTCTATATCATACTGTTTTGTCTTACAGGGGAACATGTTCCAGAGTAAATCAAATTTTAAATTTTCTTTTAAAGAAAAGCTTGAAAATTAAAGTTGACTGGCAGAGGTCTGTAGCTAATTCCCAGGGATATCAATGTGAGGTGTAACTATCCTTTAGGATTCCTTTACTATTTTAAGTATTTGCGTTTCACAAAAGAAATGTATCTTTGTAAGGGCAAAATATTTTTCTGGTTGGTTTGTTGGTTTCTTCCCCCATGAGGTCCAAGAGGTTGATCACTTTGGCTTTGTTGGTGCTTCAACTCTGGGTTTGGGACTGATTCACTAAATCAAACTCTCTTGATAAACTCTGGGAGGGAGTGTCAGGCCAGTTTACAATCAAGACAGTAGGAAACATCTGCTTCCCATCCTCCTCCTTTCATTCACTGTTAGAGACCATTTTGGATAAAGTGGGAGAAATTGTAGGATGCCCATTAACATGCATTATTTTATTTAGCAACTGCATTTTAATCCTCTTGTATTTGTTTCTAAGATAATCTTCATCTGCTGAGCCAAGAAAAAATGAATAAAAAGTACAAAATCTGGTGAGGCAGTAGAGATTGACAAATGACTGGAGGGGACAAGAAAAGGGACTAGTTTCAATGAGATTTTCAGCTGACACCATGAAAATTCTTCAAGACTGTCAGTGCACTATTTAGAATAAAAATATGTTGAATCCATATTAAAAAAAGAAACAACAAAACATACCACTAACTTTCTATTGTATCTAAACCAGTCATAGTCAGTGTTCAATTCATTTGCCCACATATAAATTTGTAGAGACACCTGAGATTCTTGATGGCCTTGGGTCCCTTGGCTCCAGAAGGGCATGGAGTATCCCCACCTAAATTTCACCTAGGTCCTAAATTTAGACTAGAAAAAAAGTAATCAATCGTAGGATTAGGGATTTTTTTTCTGACATTAGGAGACAGTGTGACACAGGTGCTGCTCAGGAGCACTTTGGCCCAGAGATTGTCCAAGTCACCAGAACTATCCAGCCAAAGGTGTCCTAAGGGCTGCAAAGCCTGGGAGTGTCAACATCCTCCTCTGCATAAAGCAGCTCAGTCCCTTCTGCAGGAGTTGCTCAGGGGTGAGGTCACCAACACCTCCCCACTGATTGTGGTGGCCTCAATGTCCCCCTCTTCCTTATCACTTATAAATTAAATAAGGGGGACATTAGAGAGGATAAGCCCCAATTCTAGGAAACAATGTGAGGGTGACTCTTTTACTAGCAATATAAAGTGAAAAGACAAGATGTATATGCTTTTGTTCTCTGTCACAAGCAACCAAGGTTTAAGCACCATCTATTCTGCATGGACAAAAAAGGATTCTCAAAGAAGGTGAAAAACCTTCATCATGAACTAAATCCTCCTCCTCTTTCTGATGAAAGGGTGAGTTTGCTTATCCTTGCACAATTGCGTTGTATAAAGAGAATTAATCATTACCTGGAAAGAAATCTCTTGACTCAGTGCACTGAATGTGATCCCTTTTCAAAGCTCGTGTCAATACTGGCCTATGACATTTGAAATTGTTAGCATTCTTTCCAAAGAGGTCTAAGTCTATGAATGGCTTCTTGTAATAACAACCAGAAATAGCTACATTTCTTTTGAAGTTTACACAGAGCCCCCTAAACTGCAGAGTGAATTTCCCCCACTAAAACATTTAACTTAAAAATGTCCACATTTTTCAGCTGGAGAGCAATGTATACACGTCTTAAGCTATTTTCTAGACCACACATTTCTATTATTGATCAAGACCTGGAATCAAGGTTTATTTTAATCTTTCACATAAATAGGCTAAAAGTTCTGGATCATTAGTTCTTTCTGCTTTTATTTGCTGGAAAATACTTCACATCACTTTTAGAGATTAGGATTTGGTAACACTTTATTCTAGCTGTCTTATTGTTTTAATTTATGTGGTCTTAGGAATAACAGAGATCATAACAAATTCTTTGGGTATTAAAGAGGGTGGTATATGCACACAGATGCAGTCAGTGACAGACTTTTTTTCCTCTCCTTCAGAATCTATAATGCTCAATTTGAAGACTCAGGCAGCAAATTAATCTGAAGATGTTTATCTTTTGCTGAACAGTCAAATGTGTCATTTAAAAACTGCACTGTAATTAGGTTATTTTAAAAGCTTAAATGGGAGGAAGTTTGAGGTCTCAGGATAAATAAAATTTTGGCAGGACACTGATTCTTAAGCTATTTTGGAAAACAGAGGCCACAAATAAATATCAAATGTCTTGTCATTTTCTTTACCCTCCATGGTCTTCATGTAGGCTGGCAATGAGTCTGGAGTCTGAATCTGAGACTGTATCATAAGTCTAAGGTAGCAGAAAGAGGAAACTCAGGAGAGTTTGATGTCTAGAAGAGTTGAAGACTAATTTTTTGAAGGAGACTGGAGGAATGGGATGCTCAGTTTTCCATGAATTTCAGTGATACCTGTGGTATCTGCCCTGAACACATCTTCAGAGCCTCTCTTTTGCTGAGGACACATCTTCTCACCAGCAACTGTCCCACTGGCAGGAGGAAAGGAGCAGAGGAAAGTGTTCTTATCTAAAGGAGAAACAGAAGGGGAGAAAGGCTACCCTGAGGTTAAATACTAGAGGAGTTCTGAAACTCTTGCCTAAAAGGGGAGGTGAAAAAAAGAAAAACTGACTATAAATATCACAGGAATCCTTGTCTAGGAAACCTATTACATAACCATAAATCCTGGGAATGAACAGTGAGCAAGAACTGTGTCCTGTTAAAGTGAATCAGTCTGAGTATAAAGAATAACCTACTTTTATTTATGTGCAGGTGTAATGCTGTCATCCTTGCCACCAGATACTGAGATTGAAGAGATTAGTTCTGCACTTACTGGACTTCTGTGGGCAAATTGCAGCTCACAAGGACTGGGGGAATTTCTCCATGAGTTTTTCCTTACTTTAATGGTGTATCACTATAACTTAAGATGAGTTATATTCTTGGTATATTTTAAAAAATGTGATGACTTAGGGATTGATATAAAATATTTGCTGGGACTATGAGTTATTGCTGGAGGACAAGGAGTGTCACCTGGGCTGTACCTGCTTGGTGGCAGGCTCCTGGGAGACACAAGTTGGTTGCTTCCAGAATGATCTGAAGTGCAAATTCTCAATCTGGAGGTAACTTTGGCTTTCCCCCCGTCCTCTCTGTGGGATATAGACTGTTTGCAAGATCATTTAAAGTGATCTGACCTAGCTGGTTCTCCATCACTGTGGTCATTTCAGAGTGTCCTCAGTGGCCAAGTTTTAGCAAAAGGCATTATACAAGAAGTCAGACTATATCACAGTTTCTTCAAGTCTGAAGAAACTGCATTAAATGCTATGAGATTTCTAATGTAAATGGAATGATAAGTATCAGATTTAGTACCTTAAAGTCTTGCTGGAGACTCCTTTTACTCTGTGAAACAGGATAAGGTTCAAACATAACTCAGTAGCACAGGAATTCACTGTGCATTAACACTCAATCATTTTATTAGAAACTTCTCTTATCCATGTTTTAGTCAGCCCTAGTCCAAAGTGTCTGGAATGGGCATGGAGATGCATCACTTCTCATGCATATGATCACTAAGAACAAATAAATGTGTGTTCCTGATCCATATTTAGGAGCTAAATAAGTGGCTTCACTTGGAGTGATGCTACACACTTGAAGATGTGCCCAGCAGCATGAGACCCACAACAGATGCTGATTATTATTGACATTTGCTTTCAACCAGACACAAACCTCCCAGCTGACAGCTGCACTGGCAGTTTGCTGTTGCCCTCCAAGAGGTCATGGAGCTGTGTAAAACGTGGTAACCACCATTTTTACTGGTCTGGCACACAGCCAAGGCAAGTTTTGGAGTCCAGGATGCATCCCAGAGAGAACAGCAGGGTCATGGAATCAAAGTGGATGATAAAGGCTCAGGAGCACAGTCTGGTTAGGTCACATTTCTGTGTAAGAGAAGCTGATGACTGCAGGAGGGCTAATTATGGGGCTCCTGGTCACAGCATCCTGTAACTATGATTTCTCTTGGGAAAAGAATCAAAAATCCAATGAAATATTCAGTGCTGCAGCTCCCAAATGCTAGCTGCTGTCTGGCACTGAGAATTCACAATGCTTTGATGGACACCTAAATTGCTATGCTGAAAGTAAGTATTAAGTGAGGCCAAAAAAAAAAAAAAAAAAAAAGGCATTTAAAGGAACCATAAGCTAAATCAGCTGGTAGAAAAAACTAAGCTGAGGCCTGCAGATGAAAATATTTCTCTCTCTTCTCTCACAGGTTCCTAATTCAAAACTTTTTTCAATTTCCTCTGAGTAGCTTTCTATTGCACAGTGAATATTTAGCCTCTGGTTTCTGAATTTCCATACCCCGTGTCCAGAATCAGTTCTGCCACAAGGATTTTTTAATATTATTTTTTAAATTCTGAATAATGGACCTGTAATGACTCAGATTTCAATAAAGGTCTAATGCAAACATTCCCATCAAGAGAACTGGGTCCAGAGTGTGCTGCAAGGAGACACATTTTCAAATCAATGTGCAAATTCTTTGCTTGGGACTGATAGCCCTTGATATATTTTTCATAGATAGATAAAGCTTTTGCTATAAATGCAGTTATCTAAGGATTAAATACTTTCTTATTTGTTTGGTTTTTTGGTTTTTTGGTTTGGTTTGGTTTTTTCACTTGTTTTTTGGGTTTTTTTTGGGTTGGTTTTTTTTTGTTTGTTTTTTGTTTCTTGTTTTTTGTTGTTTTTTTATGTCTAAGATGATGTGAATTTTCATGCTGTATTAAAAGGTGGCCTATAACACCAAACCAGTGCCAGGCTACCTTTTGTTGTGCTCACAGCCTAAGAAGATTCATAAATTATCTCCATTTATATCTCTATCACACTATGTAATTTGATCGTTTCTCTTTTTTAAAACATATGTTTATGAGTTCACCTTGCTAAGATTTGTGATAGTGTTGTCAGACATTTAGAAAATAATTGTATCATTCATCCAAATGGAGTGGTTACTTGGGAAAAGTGTCAATATTTGATGATGGAATAAGTAAATAGTATGAAAGTGTAGGAGCAGTACAGTAGACATTCAGGAATTCTTAATTGTTCTGAAACGAACAAGAAGTAAAGAGTTCTGATTGAAATCGGTGAATTACGAGTGAGTAATAAATAGTGAAAAGTAGTAGAAACTTCATATGGGCAGGAACTACAGACCCCTTGAGTTAACTTGAACTTACAGGAAAATTGGAGGGATGAAATCTGTGAAGGTTTCATACCTGCTCTGTAACATAGGTGTAGCAGGTGAGTTGTATTTTTATTATTGAAATTAAAAATGGGCTGAATTATCCCTTCGTCTTTTGAATACTGGATTGTTGCAGATACAGGGGAGAGAAAAACAAGAAAATGTCTGCAGTGAATGAAACAAGACAAAGACACGAGTTCAAAAACTCGTGGGAATAGATGTTTTGACATTTCTACTCCCTTATCTCTCTCCTCATAAATACATTTACAGATATTTTGGGAGACCTATTTTACATTAGCAGGTATGTACTTTTAATTCCAATTGAAAATTTGAAGATAAGGTATTACAGTGGTACATATTAATGTCATGGTTAAAGACTGAATTTTTGTCAGTTTGAATTTTACTGTCTAGAGTATTTTTATATTAAGATTCAGAAGATAATAATTTAAAAAACCTGATGGTGAGGTGAAAATAGATTTAATGGGTAAAAAGGAACAGTGAAGAGCCTTAGGGACAGATGTCCCTGGGTGCTTAACAGAGTAACCCCAGTTAATAATTTGTATTATGGTTTGTGGAGTGCTTCAGGATCCTTCAGAACTTGGATAATGGCAAATTGCAACTAAACAGAGCTATGACAAAGCAAACAAGGCAAACCTAAAATTTTGTGCAATGGATAGCTTAGTTACTTTGGCTAGAAAGAGCTAAAATAGTAGGGATAGAGAACACATGCTCCAGAGGATGAGGTTTTATTTTATTGGCTTTCTTCTGCATCTGAGTTGAAGGTTTGACCATTTCAGATATTCACAGTATTGGCAGGCTCACAGCAAAAAAACCTTTTGTTGTTCTGCACAGTCTGAACACTGCTGGACACTGCTCTTGCATGCCTGACTCTACTGCCATTCCCAAGCACTTGGGAGTTCCTAAGGTTTTGCCCCAGAATTAAAACATTGCCTAAAACTTGTCAAACACACACTGCAGTACCTATAGTCCACAATGAGGACATACCACTAGACATTTATTAAACTAAAGAAGTTGAAAAAACTCAGTCTTTTGGGTAGCTCTTACAAATCATATTGGCAAAGGAAAAAGGCATCAGAAACATGAGTTTGACAGAAAAGGAAATTTGCTGTTGCATTTGCTTGCACATATTGTTAGCAAATGTTTTTCCAGCGCAAAGTACTTCCCAGAAAAAAAGGTTTTCCCACTGATTAATATTTTTACATAGGAAATCCCTTCAAGTCCGCAAAATAACACTTAACAAATTCAAATAAATACATTCAAGTCCCATAATTTGTTTTTGTCCAATAAATATCTGTATTTTGTGATGAGAAAATAGTCCAGTTCTCCCTGAGGGTTGCAAATGTGATCCCTTTATGCAGCTGACAGCATTTATTATACAATATGAAGAATAGTTGTGCTACTGCATGAGTGTGATGAATTTCTCCAGCTTTGAAGCATGTTAAAGGGTGGAGATTACCAGAAGCTTTTTTTGGGCCTGGCTGTATCAGTTTTTTTTTTTTTTTTTTTTTTCTTTTTTGTTTTTTCTCTCCTTCACTTGTCTCCTTTACCTACCTATCCCTTGCTCTACTGCTTGACCTGGACTCTCAAAGGCTGTTCATCCCAATAATGCCATTTATCACAAAACTCAAAGGTAGCCCATTGCCCCTCTTCAAACGGCCCCTGCTCCCCAGATTTCTCACCTGCCCTGAAGATGTGGGTCCCAGCAGAGCTAAGAAGTCCTCAGCAGGTTTTAACTTGCAATCCCCATTCTACCTCCTCACTGCTGGGCACATCACTGTGACTAATAAGAAACTTCAAAAATAGTGAAATACTGATATCATGGTGCAAACTAAAATAGGAGACAAGAAAAGCACCTACAGGCAGACAGATGAATGTATGAAAATATTCTGGGTACAAATACTACAGATCTGTTTCAAAAAGAAAAAAAAGAAAGAAAGCATTAATAAGTCAGATAAATAGTCTTGGAGTCACTAAAGGAAATCTTGCTAGCATAAAGCCACAACTATTCTATTTCCTCATTTTGCAGGAAAATGCATCTCTGCTGCCACTGCCTCCATTTACTGAGACCCACCCACAATTCGAGGAACTAATTTTGTCCTACTCATAGTTTTCTGGTGGACAGTGTGTAAATTCTCTGTCTTGTCAATGGGGAGAGGGAGAGGGCTCTCAGTTCTCCAGAAGACTCAAGGTGCCTAACTTGCTTATGTGCATGCTGTCTATGGAGGGCAGCAAGGAGAGTCCTGGCAGGCAGCAATACTCAGCCTGGCCTGACAAAACAGTGCTGTATCCACTCTCTGTCCTTACCCTGAGACTCCTCTGGGTCACACCTGAGACACCCTTTCTCTAGGACTGGTTTGGGTTTTTTGAGATTTTTCAGTTCAGATTACTAAAGGTATCAAGAGTACCATGTAAATAGGAGTCTCAACTACTTTGGTCCTCAGATCATTGTGTTACACTAAATATTTTATACTGCTATAAAATCTAAATAATATACCAAACATATCATCACATGCTTCTCAGGATAAACTAATTTCTCACTCTGGCTTAAAGGCTTTTTTATAATTTTATATGTAAGTAGATACATATGTATTTCTGTGTATGCAATTAGACAAAAAAATATAAGCATTTGAATGAATTGAGTGGGACGTCACTTTGCAAAAGTGGCTTCAAAGGTGTCTCTCCCTCTAGAGAAGGAAAATGTCCACAAACTGTGTCTGATTTACAGACACAAATTTCTACATTTATTATGGATCATGAGCTACTTATTGCACATTATTTACAATGGAAGCCTTGTAAACCTAAAGTATCTAAGGTAAAAAAAGATCTTTTGGTTCTTACATACCAGCTGCAATAACCATGCAGAAACTCACTGTTTCCCCTTCTTAAGATCAGACCTGCAGAACTCAATTAATGTACAGATGTGAAAACACCTTCCAGTTTTAAAACATACTGTAGAGAGAGGCTGAAATCCTGTTGTATCCAGTTGTGTGTGCAGAGTCTATCACTGCTAAAGCAGAAGAAGCCTGCAGACAGGGACAGTGATATATACTATTAATTTTTATTATTATTTTTATTATTACTATTATTATTGGTATTTCTTCAGTGGGCACACACCAGCACTATTACCAGCTTGATCCAGCAATTACTAGTAAAAAATATTTGTAGAGTGGATGTGTTAGCAGCCTTTGACTTCATTTTGTGTAGTGCTTGTAGTTTTCCTTCTAAAAAAAAAAAAAAGAAAAAAAGCTTTTATATGAAAGAAAGACAATCTGTCTTATGTTATTTAATAAGTTCCCGAAAATGCATGAACTCAATTTTTGTTCAGCTTTCAAACAGATGTTATCTTCTTTAAAAATGATCACATCCCAAATGCAGCAATTTTAAGTGCACATTCACTGTGTAGTCCAACACTTCTTAGGTTTAAAAACACATTTTTTACAAGCCAGAACATAAGATCTTGAAACAGATTGTGCATATATTCTGAGGAGCAGGGACTGAAGAGCAGATGCCCTTGGTCCCAGATGAACCATGAGGATGAAAAAAAAATTGTCCTCTTCTCACTTTACCCTTTTCTTAATCATATTAATGATGCATATTTGTTTTCTCCATCCATCCAAGCTTTCCTCCCACAAACCAGGTCACAAAACCAGTCTGTCTTTTAACCTGATGGATTAGGACTATCAATTAGAAAAGCTGGGTTGAGATGCCCTGGCAGATAATTTCTCTTCCACTTCCCATCCTGCAGTGTGGCCATCCCATCTCTACAGCGAAGCACTGCACAAGTCCAGCCCAGGTCAGGGTTTTCAGAGCAGGACGTCTAAATCTGGCCTCAGAAGGGTCTCTGGATATTTTCAAAACTTTGGGATTACCTAAATTCCTAATTGCTCAGAACTATTGAGACATATTCTTCTGGGCATAGCCAAAGCACATGAGGACTTTGAGGCTATGGAGCTTTTGGAAACTGGATTCCATTCCAAAATTTTCCTCTTTTGGAATGGGGAAACTTAAGGAACATGTTGCCTCTTTGGGAATGCAGAATCTGAACAGATATATAAATGCTTTTCATTTCAGCAAGTGCACTGCTCTTTCTTGTAGATCTGCCTGAGAGGCTTATATGTGATGTATTGGAATTTAAATCATGCACAGGGCTTGAAAGTAGAGCAGGTCCTTCCTTGAAGTGCCCTGTCCCAGGTAGGGGTGCTCTGCCAGAGCAAGTCCCTCCTGTGCAGGTGGAGTGAGGCCTGCCATGGCATCATTCATTGGTCCAGTTGTAAATACAGTGAGAAGCAGATTCTCTCTTTGTCCTTTTCTTTCTCTATTTTTCCCTTACACTTTGTCATTCATCACTGACAATTCTGGCAGACAGGGATGGAGTGAATTTTTCTTTTCACCAGAATATAAACTTTCGCAATGCACTTGTGTTAATGCCGTGCAGCTGTTTGATGATCTGACTGTAAAGGACCAAGAAGACATTTAAAGCTTGGACTTTTTCAGACAATGTACTCCTGATTGCTTTTCAGTCAGCTCAGAAGCAGCCTGGTTGCAGGAATAGGCTGACTCTGCCATTCAGGCTGCTTTAAATTGAGACACAAGAATCAACACAGAATGAAAGTGTGTGTTTGGTGAAGAGCCCAAGCATAGGGAGAGGAACCCAAGAGTAAGGAGAGAACCCAACCACCAGGAGGTTTAACTTCACACTGCCCATTACTAGAAAGGGGGTCAGGTCATGGGGTAACTTTTCTGAATCTATAGCAGTAAGGCAAAGGAAAAAGGGACAAACAGTAAAAACCACAAACAAGATCAAGGCTGCCCAGGAAAGGGTGGAATGAATCATCATCCTTGGAAGTCTTCAAAAGGTGTGTGGGTGTGGTACTTGTAGGCATGATTTAGTGAACATGGCAGTGCTGGGTCAATAGTTGGACTTGGTGATCTTGGAGATCTCTTCCAACCTTAGTAAATCTAAACGAACATTAGAAATATTGTTTACTGCTTGCCAAGTATGAAGCCACTTGAACGAGCCACTTAAAGTCCTTGTACAGAATCAGAAACTTCTAAATTTATAATTACAGCATCAAAGTTGTTGAAGAAGTCTGTTTTAAATAAAAGATGATGAGACTGAAAAGAGTTGAATGCAGAAAGAATCAGTCTGGACCACCAAGTAATAGAAAGATCACATCTCAATGGGATTAAAAAAAAAAAAAAGGCATTTTAAATAGTTATCAGTTCTTAATACAGAGTTGGATAAGATTTAGAAAATTATCCTGGCTAAAATTACCCTGTTTCATCCTCCATGAATAAACTGCAAGGTTTTGCTACCCACGTTTCTCAGCTGACATTCACAGGTTTTCTCTGTCCAAAGACCAGGGCCAGGTAGGTCCCACCTGTTTCCCATCCAGAAAATCTGAAGAGTCCAGCTGCATGTCCTACCTATGAGAAACCTTCCTATTGGAGCACACAGATCTCTCCTGCCTCCCCAGCCATGAGTTGCATCACTGAAGCAGTCAGCATTAACCTAGGAGCTTTTTGGCCTGTTACAGGAAATTCTGATATGTAAATGGAGAATATTGCTGTGAATAGAGAGAATGACATTTAGTTTAAAAGAATATGATTTAAGTGGATTTACCTCTTCAGGTCATCTGTCAGATTATAAAGGTTCCATTTTTTAATTCTTCAAATAATACTTTTGAAGCATAAATACTGTTGCTCTAAGTTTATCACAACAGTTTAGGGGTTTAAATAAGACCTTCAATTTTCATTAGTTTGCCTGGCCTGATGTTTCTTTAAACCTTTTCCCTGACACGATGCTGCAAATGAAAATGCAAAAATTCTGATGTTAAAAATTAAACAAAAATTATGTTATATTTTAATAATTTTGGATTGAAGGTGAGAGGATGGCAAGTGATGCACATTGTGCCCCATGTCAGCAGTTTCAGAAAAACTATGTCACTTTACAACAAAGCTGAATTCTTTGGTTTCAAAGTGCAAAGTGTAATTAGATCTTTTCTTTTAACAGAAATTCCCAGTGTGTGTAGGCAAGATCAGCTGCTTGCTTTGTGTGAATTCTCAGATTGCAAAGCTACTTTCGCTTTGTCTGATTTCATTTGAAAAAGCCTATTTCTTTAGAATGAATTCATCCATTTTCATTGTAAATGAGGTACAAAACATAATTACTTTATAAGAGTTGGAAACTCAGAATGGCCTTATTTAGAAGACAGAAGCCTTGGGATTATTGGCAATTTGTAAGAAGTTATGATTATATTGCTGTGATCTGTCAAACTAGCAAATAGGAATATGGTTATGCATGCTTTAGAAAATAACCCCAAGAAGCTAATCCTGGATTACCATAGTGCTCATGGCTCTCCAATTAAATCTGTAGAAGTGATTATTCTTCCCTCTTCATTTTCAGAAGTGACAAAGATTTTTAAAAGTTTATTCATTTTCAGTGGTGGAGGGTAATGTGATGCAGATGAAGTGAAAGAGGTTTTTCATTTGTTGTTTTGATTAGCAAGAATGGCATTTAAAGGATAGATTTTAAGGATGATAGAAATAGCTGTGGGGGTACTTGGAAGAGGAGAAAGAAGTCAGAGGGTGGTCTGAAGGATTAGAAGCAGAGGAGAAAACATAGACAACAATGACAGAGAAATTGAAGGAGCAGTCAGAGAGATGGAATATAGAGGGAAAGAATGATAAGTATAAGTTTTCTCAAGTGATAGAAAAACATTAAAATATTTAGAAAAATCAGGAGGAAAAGGAAATTCAAATCAAAGCGTGCAGATGACAAACCAAGGGAATGATAACAGCAGATAATTCTACATAACTGCATGGTAATTCTACAGACAGCAAAAAGTGTTGTCAGTGGAAAGGGCCTCAGTGTGCTGGAAGCAAAGCTGCAGAGGAGAGAGCAACTGCTGGAGCAGGGGCAGAATGATGGGAGCTGAAGATAGAGCTGAGCAACAGCCAGCTTGGACTTGGCAAGAACAGATAATGTCAGACTTTTCAAACTTCCTCCTGCAGCTCTGTGAGTGGAAGACAAGCAGAAGATACCAGGGTGGTGTCTGTAAAAAGTCTTTTGATGCTGCTTTATAAAGCGTTCTCACAAGCAGGACTTGCAAATATGTTTCTAAATGGAACTACAAAGGGCTGAGTCATGAAACAGGCTGGAAATGTGAACTCTGTAGTGATAATGAAGGGGATGCTGTGGAGCCTGTTATCATTAACTATGGAAGGACAGAGAATGGGAATGCTCATTAAACAGACAGAGAACATGCAACTGTGAGGAGAATGTATAATATGATCAGAATCACGGAACAAAAAAAAAAAAAAAAAAAAAAGAGAGAGAGAAAAAGATAGCTTGGGGAAAAAAAAAAACAAAACTAAAATTAGGACACATTTCAATGAGAATAAATCCTGGTGCATACTTCTTAGGTAGATATAATGAGCCTAAAGGAAAGATCTGATATTGAGAGGTAATCACAATCTTATAAAGAGTTCTTGCTAGCAAAGTATCTTCAGTAAGTTTCTGCAAGAAGAAACTCTAGAAACTTAACCCATTTTTTTCCCTCCTTTCCTTTTGCAAAATAGACTACCTTATAATTCCACTCATTGATTTTACCAGCATTTTAAAAATATAATGGTTCTACCATCTGTTGATGCAACCTGATATCAGCTAATCTTTCCCTTACCATACCAGAGCTAGAAGGTCTGAAAGCAAGTTTCAGCTATTTGCTCTTGCAAAATCATTTTCCTCTGGAGAACAAGAAAATGAATTAGTAATCCGAGAAGATACAAGGTCAAACTTTGTTCTTAAGAATATGAATTTAACAGTTGAAGGGATTTTTGTAAATTACATTGACAACTGGACTCACCAATGCATTTTTTCTTAAAAGCCATCTAATTTTACCTGTTAAGTTCAATGAAAAAGATCAATAACTGTAATGATCAGAAGACAATTGCCTCTCTTTCCTAGCAGAGATTTTTAATGACTAACATCTCTTTAAATCCTGCTGGTTTTGGAAAAAAGTAAGTTTAACTAGTCCAAGTTGAACACGTATTCATATATAATAATGGGCTTTACTCTTCAAGAACGTTGGATGTTTTGTTGGATCATTTCTTTCCAAAGAAAATCTCTGTGCCCAGAACTCCTGGGAAGTATTACAGACTCCTCCCAAGTGAGTTAATTCCCCAGGATCCCACATCTCACTGCTGGGGTAAGATTTGATTGATTAAAAACACAGCCAATTCTCTCTTGAAAAGTTTTTAGAAGCCAATCTAAATGGGGATCCAGGTGCCACAACCAGAGCCCATCCTGGATCTGTGGGAGTCACCAGAGGTGGATAATCATGTTTAGTTTATTAGTTGCTGAGAGGTACTTGCATTAAAGAACAACAAAACTAAATAATTTTAAACTATTGAAAATTATAAGGTCCTACATGTATAATGAATTTTTATTGTGATAGCATAGAAATCATTATTTCTGAATTTAATGTTTCATCTTTTAAATGTGGAAATAAGCTAGTAATGTAAGTCCAAAAGGCAGTTCCTCTGAGGGTCTCCAAGGTCTGTCCAAGGCAGCTTTCTTTCATTTCTACAGACTCTCTCCAGTTTCCATTTTACCTTGGGCTCCTGGGAAGTCTCCAAAAATTACTATAGATGCCATCAAAGCATGCAAGCAAGTTGGTATTTCCCTGTGGGTTGGTTATTCCACAAAAAAACAACTAAACAAATCCCAAAACATCCACAACAAAAAAGCAATGTAATGAAATCCATAATTATCTATCACGAAGTTTTTTGGCATTTTCCACTGGAAGAGGAGAAAGTACATTTAATGAACCACTGGTCTTACTTGATAGACCAGCTCTTATGTATCCTTATTTTCTGCATGAATGGAATGAATGATCAAATATTTTAGAAAAAAAAATCAGGAAACGAAACACTGAGTTATTTCCTTCCTAATGATTGTTCTGTAAATCCACTGTTTTAAATTATGTTCACAGAGCTATAGGTTGAGGGTTTTTCTCTTGCATGTTGGTAGACAATTCTATTTAACTTTTTTAGTAGAATTTCAAAATAGATACATAAAAACTAATGTGAGCACTGAGAAACATGAAGTTCATTACAAAAAGTAGGGGTAAGAATACTTCACATAATCTGGTTTTTGTTTCTAAAAACCTTTTCACATTGTGTTCCCCTGGTGACTCTGAAAGCAGGAGCAGTAGGGGCAGGATGAGCTCCCACATGTAGCTGCACATTGCTGGTATGGGGGATTTGCAGTTCCAAAGAGCTGTGCTAAAAGCACCACTGGGTACAGATGCGTGTGATTAATTCCGAGTTCTGTGTTAACAAAATGACTGTTTTAAGCCCTTTCTTTCCACTGGGCTTTTACTGAACAAAAAACAGTTGACAACCGTGGACAAAGAGCCCCGAGTGCTTTATGTTTGTCAAATTGCCTCTTTAGTGGATGCACTAGGAATCAGAAGCATAAGAAAAATTCAAATTACTTCAGGCTTTTCTGGTGAAACTTCTTTACCAGATGTCTTTTTTAACCTTCACAATGTACATATCTTTTATTAACCTGATGATCCAAAGACATACCTTCAGGTTTGTTTTAGGACAAAGAAACAATGAGAGGGAGGACTCAAGGGCATTTAACCCATTAAACTCATCTCTTATTAGACTTCTTTTCTCCCTGGGTAACATTTAACTTTTCTGCAGTGACTCATACCCCGTGTTTTCACAACTGAGGAAATTGACATTCTCTGTGCAACTTTAATATAGATGGCTTTCTTCTTGTTGTTGTCCTTTATTTTCTCATAATCCATTATTTTCATTGGTTAAAATAATTGATTGATTGATTGATTGATATAAGATGAAGGGGTAAGTTAATAGAAATATTGGTCAAATTGCAGGTTACAATTTAAATCTTTAAGTGAAATGGATGTGGTTGAAAAATCTGTAGTGGATAAACCTTTTTTTATTTGTTCTTCGGGAATTAACTTGTCTTTCATGAGAGTCACAGGTGGCTTCTAGACTAGAAGCACTGGTCTAAATAAACTCTGTTGGAAATAAATAAATTTGTAAAAGAAAAACACTTTGATAAATCATTTAATCATGCATTGGGGATGAAACCCAGGGTTTTCAGCTTCCACGAGAAAAAAAAAAATTAGCCTCCTCTTTTGGGCACCTGATATCTAGGTTATGGTAGGTCAAGAATCCATAAATACTGGTTAACTTCTCCAATGTATGAACAAAAGCTAAAGCAGTAAAGAAAAAGCAATCTCTCTTCCTCCCTCCATCATAAGACTTTTTGAACCAAGTTTCTCTAATCTTACAGGCAACAGGGAGGAAAGTTCCACTCCAGCCCTGAGAAAGACAAATGTATAACATCATACAGAGTATTGCTATATTATAATATTGTATTGCACATATAGCACATATACCATGCATGGTTATGTGTATGCAAATGCTGATGTATAAACAGTAATACTACATATAAAGATAGAGATTCCCTTATTTGATGTAAAGTTCTGCTGGTTTTCATGCAAGAAATGAATGAATGTTTGGGAAGCAAGAGGTGGCTGTGAGCAAAGGACCATTAAACACATACAAGACACAACAGTACAATGCCATAGAGCTGCCTGGCCATAATAACCAAGACTACAACATTTCACACGTATTTGAGGAAACAAGAAGGATAATTTTCCATCTTGAGAATAATACCTGAGTTACTCCTTCAGATTAGATGACTAAAGAAAAAATTCAATTAGACCAGTTCCTGAAAGGCGTATCTCAATGCCTTAATTAAAGCTTAAGCTGTAGTGAGCATCCAGCTCCTTGTGCAGGCTGTGTGGAAATCACAGCAAAGCCAGCTTGCCCAGCTGGGCAAGGAAAAGAGAACATGAATATCAGCAGCCCAGCTCTGTAAAACTCCTATGGCTGTTTCAAATCCAGCACAGACTGAAGCTGAGAAGAAAGGCATCCAATATTTCCTCTCTGTGAGTGTGGCTGCCCTAAAATGGATGCGAGAGACTTTAAAACCAGAGCTTTCATTTGAGGCAAAGGGCTGGAGGTTTCAAAAGAGGGTATAGGCTCTTTGTCAGCATTTTCAGCATCCAGAAGTTGCCACTGTCAGCTGAAAGTGGCTGCCCTGATACCCAGACACGAAGACAGCCTGTGTAGAAATGAATCCCACTGCAATGGCAATAAAACAATTTTACTGACTGTCTTCACTCATGCACTGTAACCTTCTGCAATGGTTTAAGCAAGGGTATTTTAGTTCACATTATCAAAAGATGCAAACCATGTTCACGTACTCCAGCTCAGCTGGAAGAGGCTGACTTCACCACACACACCACTTAGTTTCTCGCAGCTGATTATCCTTAGAGGCTGGTCTCAGTTTTACTGAATTCTGGGTCAACAGCCAGTGTTTAATTCCTTGTAAAAGAGAGAACAGAAGAAAAATTTCTCATGAGAAAGTTGTCTGGTGGTAATCTGTATAACTGTTTCCCTGAGTCTTCTGGCAGATACCAACTACTGGGGCCCTTAATGCTATATCCAAGGGCATAGTGCTGGAGTTTACAGACTTGAAAACCATTATTTACAGTAATTTAAGATTCATTTGAAAATCCAGTGAAAACATTTCTGTAGAAAGCAGATAACTAAGAAATCTTCTATTTCAAGGTCACATTTTAAACATTTTGTCCACCATTTTTCATTTGAAGGGCTGTGAGCAAACTTAAGTTAGTTCAGGCTGGCTGTTTGAGTCATGGTGTGTGCAAGGTGTCCAGGGAAAGAGAGATGAGTTTGGGGTCTGAAATGCTGAAACCTAGAGATTGTCTGCCTGGTTTGGGACATGAGAAGAGAGAGCAGGTAAGGGTTTGCTGTCCAAGCAGAGAAACAGCAGAAATAGACAGGTCTTCATGGTTGATTTAGTATTTCTTCATCTCTGCAATATCTTGAGTATCATTTTCTGTTGTGTTAATTTGGAAGCACCTAAGCTGACTCAGGATCTGGGTTACAAGAGGCACAGGGTGTAGAAGGCACCTTGCAGTGAATTTTTGGATTTTGTGGAAATTTGACCCTGGTCTGGTTGGACAGTCTCAGGAATGGCTAGGGTGGCACTGCTGTAACCTCTGGGAAATATCTGCTGTGTCTCCCAATGCCTAGCTCAGGAGGACTACAGTACAGCAGGGCACAAACCAGGAGGAAATATCACAACCAGGTCTGTGCTCTTCTGCCTCTCTTTATGGCCTCATCTCTGTAGTGAGCTGTACTCATGCTAGGGCTGAATTGACAGCACTAGAACATGTGGCAGAAGGCAGAGCTGCTTCAGGGCCAGCTACAGAAAGCACCTCAGACCCAGAACTGCTGTCACTGAGCAGGGAAGAGAGCTGTGGCTGGCACCTGGTGTCATCAGGACACTGCTGGGAGCCAAGAAAGCAGCCTTTTCTCAGGCTGCTCAAGGACAAAGAATTATAACAATGATTAAATACCTGCTGGAGACTTCAGAGATGTGATGTTTTGCAGAAAACATGTTTGCAAAGAGGTGTTGCCTTTTCTATTTTGTATTGCATGAACTATTCTATATAAGTGTAGTGTTTCTTTAAATAAAAGCTCTCTTTCTGCTTCTCCATTACATGAAGAACTATGTTGCATTATTCTTTTTGCCTCTCTCTGATAGTTCAAATGCAACAACCTGGTGTCCTGAGCTCACTTCCAGCTGGGAGCACTGGAGTCCCCAGAGCCCTGAGGCTGCCACAGCCCCAGCAGCCGTGTCAGAATCTCTCCCAGGGGTCACATCTGGTCCAGCACTGCTGCTGTGAGCAGAGACACTGAGGGACATCCCCACTTAAGAGAAGAGGGCAATTATCTGTTGGCTAAGGCACACAGCAGAAGCCAAGGACTTACAACTTACTGGGCTGAGCATTGGTGTGTCTCACTGTCTCTGGTGAGAAACCTGCACGCTTTGCAGGCAGCACAGACCCTTGTGCTGATGAGCTGCCATCTTCCTATACTCTGCCTTTCCCCCTCGGGTTTTGTACCTTGTCATACCAGTATTTACCTTGTCATATCAGTATTTATCCTCCTGGCACACTGAGCTGCTGCTAGTCTCTTAGCAAAAATACCTTTCTGCTTCTGCTTTTTTTACCTGGCATGGATTCAGCCTACAGCTCTGCTCACACCTCCACAATCATCTTTTTGGTTAAACCAAGCCAAGGATGCCTCCTGAAAGGAGGTTGTAGCAAGGTTGATGCCTTAAGTTTTTAGCTTTTGTAATTTTCCTATCCTGTAGTGCATTAATGTATAACCTTGAACTCCATATAGAGTGTTAGTAAGCTCTCTTCACATTTTGGTCAACAAAACAATCCTTCCAGGCCTGAACCAAGGCCACCATCACAGCCTCAGGCCCAGAAAAGTATACAAAAGTGAATTGGGGAGGGGCAAACTGGGGGAATATGACTTCATTACCTGAAGCTGTAATGGGAGGATTAATGTCTGATGTGCAAATAGACCAAACTTATATCTGTCTGCAAAACTTGTGACATTGTTCATCTTGGGTGTAGCCTCAGAGAGGCTTTTGGCTGCCCAAGGTGTATCTACTGAAGGCCTTTAATAAATACCCACTTCATCCTCCTAATTCTGTCTAGCCTCTGTTCTAGGCAGACATTACAAGGCATCAAGGTGGGTGTCCATCTCTCCTCCCAAGAAATAAGTGATAGGATAAGAAGAAATAGCCTCAAGTTGCAGCTGGGGAGGTCTAGATTAGAAAAATTTCACCTAAAAGGTGGTGAAGTGTTGGAACAGGCAGCCCAGGGAAGTGGTGGAACTGCTATCCCTGAAGGTATTTCAAAAGATGTGTAGTTCAGCAGTGTGAAATCAGGATCTGAATGCAGGTCATTCACCCCAAGTACATGCTTGGGCATTCCTGTGCCTCAAGACTGTCTTCAGTCAGCTCCACTCCTCTCTTCTTGGTGCAAGGACCATCCATGAGTTCACTACAGAGACAGGAGGATCTAAGGATCTAAGCTTTTGAGTGCTCTTTGGAGAGAAAAGAGAGGCTAATACAGCTTTGTAGATGCTCTTTTGATTTTTAGGATTAGAGAATCAAAAAGTAGGATAACATAGATTATGAAAACCATTAAAAAATGAATCCTTGTCCTGCCCATCAGAACTGTAGTAATGAAATATGCCATCCATCTAGATTAAAATCAGAAACTCTGTGCTTTTAAAATGTTGTGAAACAAACAGTTGTTACACCCCAAGACCAGTTTATTATTTGAAGGAGATTGAAGTCCTGAGTGCTCAGTGATGCTGTTGAGAGCTCTGTTACCTCTGAATTCTGTTTATTTCTAGAAGGGCTCCCAGCATGATAGCTACTTCTTCATTTATTTCATGCAGGTTTGAATCCTGGGAAAAACTGCAAAATAGTCATATTCCATTTCTAGTTGTTGTGTAATCTGTGTTTTTGCTAGTGTGTGGGATTGCTTTTTGCTCTTCTGTGAATATAAGGAAAACCCTGGGAAAAAAATTGTGGATCTTTTGGACGCTCCTGTCAAAGTAGTTTTATTAAAAAAACCCAAAATTGAAATTCTTGTCATTAGGTGGCTCTTTGGCAGGTACACACAGTTCCACAAAGTTAAATGAGTGAGCCATTTGTAGCTTCCTTACCATGGATCTGAGAGGCTGAATTCCTTTACAAGGTGCTGCTTAGAGCTCGTGTCTGCTGAGATTTCTTGGCAGCATCTTTCAGAAACAGCCCCTCTTCCCCTTCCCCATCTCCTGCTAAGTAAATGCTCTTAACTAGTAACCCTGGCATCCTGCTATGGCTGTGTACAGCCATGTGCATAGGCCTCTGGCCATATATGAATCAAAAGGCAGTGAATTTAAATCAATTTTTTTCCCAACAATCAATAATCAACATAAAATCCTCAGTATGTATGTAAGCCATACATACACACACTGACAAATATTCAGCAAACTACTTATTAGAGAATCTCTGCTACAAGAAGACAGGTAAAAATGCAGCCTGTTTGGTCATAATTTACCAAAAGAGTGCAATGCTCTAAGAGAAGGCATTGACAAAAGGTGCTTAATGTCAGTATAGGTGCTGTGTGGCACCTGTTCACACCTAACACAGGTTATAAAGCCCAAAATGCAGAATTTTAATAGGGTCTCAAGGTTTCCTAAACACCAAAAGCTTATTCACTTCCACTTTCTTCTAATGTTCAGGCAATCTTCAGTGCAACTCAGAGCAGGAACAGAGGACAAAGTCTCTTCCCATGGCATGTCCTAGCAGGTGGCACGGTGTGACAGGACAGTGACACACACACATCTGGAGTGGTGGCCAGCGGGTCCAGCACTGCAACAGGGAAACATGGAAACAGGGAAACAGGAAAACAGGAAAACATGGAAATAAGGAATCAGGGAAACATGGAAACATGGAAACAGGGAAACAGGGAATGCTTTGCCTTCCCTAGTGGATGTGGCTGTGGCTGCGTTTTGGCAGGATAAAAGATTTCATTTAACAGAAACCAGACACACCAGCATCAGTTCCCAGATGTAACAAAAACATGTTTTCCTGAGGATTCCCACAGCACTGAGAAGCAATCTTGTCCTCAGCTATACCAGAAAACATTTTCTCACTCTGCAGTGACAAAATCCTGGAGCCTGCTCTGCTGAGATGAACAGCTAGATGTAATTATTCTGATAATTAGTTCATACAGCAATTGCTAAGCATAATACCGTGCCCAGTGAAGAATTTGTGGTTTAGTTACATCTTTTATAAATTCGAATATAACATCTAGAACATGAGTTAAATTATACTTGTATCTGCTAGAGGCACTTTCAGCAATGAATGTTTAAGAGCAGCTGTTTGATTTAGTCTTGAGGAAAGCTTTTCATGGATCAGAGATTAATATTCAGCTTCTCTGTAAAGGGCTTTCCAGGCCTATGTGTTTAGGTAATTTTAATTAAAGAGTATATATTTTTCAAAATTTTCTAAGCCTGTGTAAACTGAGGAAGCATTTCTCACTTCAGTGGGGTTGTGACCATTTACCAGGGGCTGGTCTTTGGCCTCCAGGCTGGAGCTACAACCCTCACCAATGCAACATCAGAGAAATTTTACAACTGTTTTTTTGACTAATGTTAGACATAGCTCCCATGGATATGACCTGTTTCCTGATCTTCTAATTTCCTGTACAATTCTTTGTGTTGTTATGAGAGCAGCAGATGAAACCCACCACTTCTAACCTTTTGAAAACAGCCCACAAGAAATAGGCATCACCTCTGTACAAACTTGCATTGGCTTTTTCTCTATTTTAAATTTCTAAAGGAAGGTATATCCTTATTTTCAATGTTATTTCTGACAAAAAAAAAAAAAAGTAAAATGCAGAAAATCACAGCCTGTATGATTATCTGCTTTTTATCATCCTTCCTGCACTTTAGCTCCTTTTCTGAATGGGAGCCAGCAGAATGAAAATAAAATACAAAACAATGTATATAAATGCAGCATGGAAAAAAAGAAAATCATTCACAAATATTTAGAATCATGCTTATTTTATGGCTTTAATACTTGGTAAAAATAGCCCCCAAAACTGATTGCATGTGGAAAAAAAGCAAACTCTGCTCTGCATCTCCGAAATGCAAATGTGTTAATGGCACATACAAAACTCAAGCAGCACACTGCAAAAATGGATTTCTGTGTGTAATCAGAGTGGATAGGACGCAGCTATCCATTGAACCTTTCCTATAAAGTAAATGTTGTGATTTCAGGTCCTATTTTCACTTTCTCCTGGCACCATGGCATGCTCAACAGTTGCCTGTTGTTTTGCCCACTGGTATCATGTTCCCAATTACACACTATTTATCACTTCTGCAATTACCAGAGTAATACATCTTGTGCAAATCTGCCTTGTATTCTGTTTGCCAAGGCTTCCATATAAACACCAGCACCCACTTAGCTTTTCTCACTCAGCCATGTCTCTAAAGATAGTGGCAAGCTCCACATCTCCTTGGAAGAGCTCTCAGATTTGAGAAGCTTTGGAGCTGTGAGGGGGGATATGCTGCAAATGCAGTCTAAGGGTGTAATTACATCTGTAATAGTCTGTCACTCATGTAAGTGGGCCATAACCATCTTTTTCTCTTGGTTAACATAATTCTGAACACATGGAGGAGGCTTTGAGAAATGAAAAAAATGATCTTCAAACTAACTTGTAAAATAAATATATAGGTGTGCAAAGAGGAGAGAGGAGATGCCCTGAGTGGGGTGGACAGTGCCCAGGCAGAAAGGGACCTGGGGGCACTGATGGACAGCAGCTGGACCTGAGCCAGCAGTGTGCCCTGGTGGCCAAGAGGCCAATGGCCAATGGCCTGGATCAGGAATGGTGTGGCCAGCAGGAGCAGGGAGCTCATTCTTCCCTGTAGCCAGCACTGGTGAGGCCACACCTCGAGTGCTGTGCCCAGTTCTGTCCCTCAGTTCAGGAAGGGCTTTGAGATGCTCAGAGGCATCCAGAGGAGGCAACAGGGCTGGAGAGGGGCTTGGAACACAAACCCTGTGAGGAGCAGCTGAGGGAGCTGGGGATGTTCAACCTGGAGAAAAGGAGACTCAGGGGTGACCTCATCACTCTGTACAACCATCTGAAAGGAGGGTGCAGCCAGATGGGGGTCAGCCTCTTCTCACAGGCAACCAGCAGCAGGACAAGAGGACAGAGCCATAAGCTGTACCAGGGCCAGACATTAGTAAAAAAATTCTTCACAGCAAGAGTGGTTGGGCTGCCCAGAGAGGTGGTGGAATCACCATCCCTGGAGGTATTTAAAAACAGACTGGATGTGGCACTCAGTGCCATGGTTTAGTTGATAAGGTGGTGTTAGGTCATAGGCTGGACTTGGTGATCTCCAAGGTCGTTTCTAACGTAGCTGACTTGGTGATTCTGTGATTCTGTGATTCTGTGGGTGATCTCTGCTCAGCTTGCACATGGTAAGACCTGGAACTATTGACACGTGAGAAACATTTGCAAAGAGAAGAGAAATGTGCCACCATTTACTGAAAAATTGGTTATGTTCTGTTTAATCCTTTCGTCGTTCTTTTCTTGGACTTTCTTTTTTTCCTTTGCTGCCTTTCCATGGAAACATAACACAGCCTATTGTTTTGTTTAATTTTTGTCATTTGCTTCTCCTCTATCGACCTCTTCTAATTTGTGTCTGATTCTATTTTTTTTTTTTCAGACAAGCTAATGATCCAGGAAGAGGAAAGACATTTTCAGGGCAGCACGAATATTAATGATAAACTGTAAGTCACATTTGTTTGCACATGGATAGTATTTGTGGTTTCACACTGTTCCAAAGCAGGGGCTCTGCTTCCAAGAACTGGCTGGGTAGTCTGCCTGTTATTTATCACACTGTCCCAAGCAGATGATTCCTGGATGATTAACAGAGCTATCACTGCATTCTTACATGCAGGCCAAACTTATCCTGATACTTTTGAAACACTTCATAATTGTTAAAAATAACAATAAAAAATGAACAAAACCCCGCAGGAATACTCATCTGCTAACCTTCTTCTTAAATGTCTTCTAAATGCTAGCATTATTTCAGCTGTAATTAAAGCCTAGATGAACTTTTCCAGCTTTCTCATTGTCCATGGCTTGCAATCTGTTACAAAGCCAAGATTTCTTTAAATCACAGAGAGGAGATTACTCTAATGATTACTGACTTCTCAGAGTGGAAAGTCTCAGAGAAAAAGAGCATAGATAAGTTTGCTTTCAGCATCCCAAAGAGGTTAATTCGAGCAGTAGCTGGAACTACAAAATATTTCAGGTAGTTTTTCTCTCTCTGTTTAGAAACTAGATAAGCATAGCCCTAAATTAAGGATGATACTACCAGGGAAATTCTTCAATTAGCCTGGAAAACATCTGCCAGTCTTCCTGTTCAGTTTATGGAAGTGAAAGGCGTAATCTGAGGCTGCCCTTGGAAATGCAAATTCAACTTAAAACCCACAGAGTTGTCTGTCTTCTTACTACATGTGTTTAACAAATCCCATTTACAAGACTTGCTCTGTACTATGTTGGGGGAGTTATCTGTGCTCTGTTTAGGAACATTTTATGATTAAAGGATAGGAAGTTATTATTTTTACTTCAACTGGTTAAACTGCTCACATTGCACAGTGGTAGCAAAGTCTGTGACCTGAGAAAATTTGCCAAGTTCCATGACATATCTCAATACAAGCAAGTAGTTTCTAAACCCATCTTGGGTTACTTTATTTTCCATTTCTGATCTGTGGGAAGCTAAAGGAGAATCTATGAATGTTATTATTATCATTAGGTTCACTTGTTTCATATTGCTGAGCCTGAGCATCAGCCCTGTAGAAGTAGAAAAGAGTCAAAAACATTCTTTAAATCTCTTGTCATAGATTCTAAGCTGTATTTATCTCTGTATTTCCTGCTTATTAATGTGATTCATCTATTTAAATATTTTAGAGAGGATTCAGTCTTGGAGCATGCAGATATACACTGAAATTCCTAAAGATGAGCAAGAAACACAAGGGGTTTTTCAAAAGTAACTAGGCTTCTTTCCTATCGATTTCTTCATGGCTTTTTATTTTCTATAAGTAATGTGGGTGCTGGCCCAAGGGAGAATGGAAAAGAGAAAAGGCTTCATTTTACCCATAGGGGAATGGGCCAAGGTCAGCCCTCTGCCCCTGCACTAACAGGGGACGTTGTGCCTCATTTTAACTCATTTTATCTTTGAATACCTCATAGGAGCTCATCAAAACCACCTTCCAAAAGGTCTTGTTTTGCTTAGTGAAGAAAATCTTTTGCTTTGTGGTTAGATTTGAAATCCAGTTCTGTTGGGAAAGTGTTTAATCTAGTGTTTGCTACAGAGAAAAATAAACCCAGTAATTTTGCTGTTCTTTATCTAGATAAAGCAGTAACTAAAAAAATGTAAATAATGATACTTCATGGTACCTCCTCTGTGGTGGAGATCTATTTTAATTCTGTTTTCATAAGAATAGGACTCTTAACCTGACCTGCAACATTTTTTTCTCTTTTTTGCTCTGTTTTCCAGATGCTATCTTCTACTTTGGCAGTATGGCCATTTTCCTGTCAGAGAAGCCCAACAAAAGAAGGAAAACAAATGCAAAATTTCCTATTGAATGATTCAATTCACCTGGAATAGCATTTGAAATAATGAAAGCTGTCTTCCATTAGCAAAGTCCTGTGCCCACTATTGAAACTAAATTGTGTGCTGTGGAATTGCAGTTCTATCTTCAAAAAAAAAAAGAGATTTTCCTACTGGGAGAGCACTGGATGATGAAATACACTCTGCTCAAAATAACACAGGGATTTATAACACTCATGTCAATACAAGAAAGGACTAATTTACAGGTTATTAATCAGAAAATTTTTCAACAGTTTCAGTGCCAAATGTTAATGCATTATGTAGTAAGGTCTCTAGATTGTGATAAATTTTGAATTATTTTTAATTGGTTTTGAAAGTCATACCGAGTCCTGTGATTGCCTTTTGATTTCTAAATGCATAGAAGTTGCCATAAACTTGTAAATATCCATATCCTGAATCAGGTCTTACTGAATACTGTTTCCTCCCAAACCACTGATTCATGTTCCAAACTCTAAGTGTTCATAAGCACATTATTTGGCCAAATGCTGTAAAGTCAGTTAAAAATGACTGCTGTCCTGAACAATAGCAAAAGTGGTGAATGTATATTAATTCCTGCTCTTTTTCCATATAAATGGCCTCAACTACTTACTCTCATAGGTTTATTTCAGCAAACAGTCCTCTGCACTCAGTGGATTAGCTGATTTAATATACTTTTATGCATGACAAGAGTCTGATCACCAAAACATACTGAATCTTACTTCTGGAATTCATGCTGTTTTCCATTTTACTGTTAATGTCAAGTGGTACAAATGCCCCTCATGAGGCCTTGAGAGAGGACTCAAGACAGCAAGATGTGTCTGGTTGCAATTGTCTGATGAAAACTGATGGATCCTTCTGGAGTAACCTTAGTGGCATAGAGAGACCACTTGTTCTCTTTCTAACGTTTAATTTAATGTGCTGTATTTCAACATTGCTGCACTCAAAAATATTTCATATGTATAATAAAAGAACTTTTTCTGTCTATGACGTAAATATGTAAGAATAGTTGACGTGTGCCAAACTTATTTTATAACAGACAATGGGAAGCAAGGTCAGATCTGTATAATTAGAATAAATTTTGAGAAAACTCTACTGTATCTCAAGAATAAGCTCAGTTGTTAGCTAACCCCACAATTCCTGTTGAGACCTCAGGGGATATGAAGTTTATCTGACATTTCTTTCACTCAAAAAATTCCTACAGAACTCTGTCTAGCAGCCCATCTCTGTTTTTTCCAAGTCTGGCAGCACCCAGAGTATTTGAAGACCAGCTGAGAGAGGGTCATTTGGATATAATGTGTTAATCTTTAAAACCTGAAAGATTTTCATGAGGAGTCTCCATGAAAGTTCAGGAGAGTTGTTCTGGATACCAGGATACCAGTTTGGCTCATGTGGATTTTGGCTGCTGTACCAGAGCAGGAGACCATAGCTGACAGAAGCCTGTACTCTGGTGCTCCAGTAGTTCCCTTGGAAAGGATTTTGTTATACTCCAACTTTTAGCTATTCAGAACAGATTGAATTGAAATTAAATTCAGGATGGGAGTCAGCCATTAATGAAAGAGAATTTTTGCTGTCTGGTGACTGTTCAGATGCAGTTAGCTGTAATTAGCTTTATTGTTCCCCAATTAGCCATATTTGGCCTTCTGCCACCCTGCTTTATAATGGTAATATAAAAGAACTGAATTCACATGTAGCCTGTTACAACTTCAGAGTGGCCTCTGCTTATCTACTTTTTTATAAAAAATATACATCATCATTTCATAAGAAATCTGAAAGAATGGAGGACAACAAACTGAGGCTTGCCACTTCCAACATCTTACCGTTATATTTTGGAATACTTTTACAGTTCCAGGCCCCGCTTTTGTGTGCTGGGAAGGTTTCCACCACTTAGATCTCACAGCTGGTGTTGCATCTAAGCATCATTTCATCTTTAGGTTCCTTGCTTCAGTGAGAGTGCATCTCCAAAAGCAGCTTTGGTGCAATTCAAGTGTCTGTGCATTACTGAAACTATTCCATCAGAAAACCATTTAATTCCTTAGTTCTTTTGGTTCCTCAAGACATCCTTAATTTTACCCTCAAACTGGTTCTCAGCATCCAGGAAATTTAGTTAGATTTTAGTAGCTGCATATGAAGAACGTTAACGACAAAAAAGGCACTAAGAAATGTGTAATGTAGTAATTACATTACTTTACAAAAATTTAACTAAATCTCAGGCTGAGTTACTAGATTCAGATGGCCTTCCCTTTCATGCAGTTGAAACTGATTTCCCTCTTTGAAAATTACTGTTTTCTGTTCACAGAATCATTAAAGTTGGAAATGACCTCCAAGACAAGATCACCAAGCCCACTCTTTGAAGACCACCATGCTCACTAAACCATATCCCAGTATACCATGTCCACTCATTTTTAGAACACTTCCAGGAATGGTGACTCCACCATCTGCCTGGGAATCCTGTTCCAATGCTGAACTATTCTTGCAGTGAAGTTTTTCCTAGTATATAACATGAGCTTCCCCAGGTGCAGCCTGGCTGCCCCCTCCCTTCAGGTGATTGTGGAGAGCAAGGTCTCCACCAGCTCTTTTCCTCCAGCCTGAACAAGCCCTGCTCTGCCAGCTGTTCCTCATAAGACTGATTTTCTAGACCTTTCACAAGCCTTGTTGCCCTCTTCAGACACACTCCAGCACTTCAGTGTCCCTCCTGAAGGGAGTGGCCCAGGGCTGGACACAATGGCACTCAGGTGATCTGTGCCATGGCTTTGCCCAGCGCTGGGCTCAGGCTGCCAGGCTGCAGTGCCCTGGATTCTCCTTGCAGCCCTCCTGATGGATGGGTGCCACACTGACTGGCCTCCAGCTGTCTTGGACCTCCCCAGTTTAGCAGAAGAAATTTCATTTTCCCATTCAGTTCTCCTGGAACTTGCAAATTACACACTTTTTAAATCTCTTGTAGGACTCTTAAAGCACTGATGCTCACATAATTTCTCATGTTCAGGCTACACTTTAAATGGCATTGAATTTGAGAACAACTGAGCATTTATGTGTGACAAAAACATATATGACTGTCTAGTCAGTCTTTAAAAGCTCTGAAAAGTAAGAATTACAGTGGAAAAAAGTCCAAAAATTATGAAATCAGAAAACATTATCTATTGTACTAGGGCAACTGTAAACCTACACCACTGTGACAACATGCAGTGACTTTATTCTCATGACTAAAGCATATTATTATTCTTACTACTACATTAGCTTAAACCTTTTAAAAAGAGTGGCTATTTCCTCTTTGTGATTTCCCTCACTGATACACATTACTCTTTTAGTTCTACATTTTGTGACCTTATATTTATTATGTTCTTTATTATGTTCTTTATTATGTTCTGATTCCTTTTACAAGGAACATTATTTAGTTTCTGCTATACTACAGCCTTCATCTTATAATCACTTCAGTTTATCTTCTGTTTTTGCTGTGTAGAGGAGAACAGGGCACCTCCTTCTTTTGAATGTATCTTGTTTTGAATCTCCTGTAACAAAGTGGAAATAATGAGGTTTTCACTATACTTGTGTGAAACCAAAGGAAGGAAAAATCATTAACAAATACTTGGTCTACTTGGTCATTAGGTCCATGCAAGCAGCACAGGAGAAATACACCAATTAACAAGGTGTGGTGCTTTTGAAGTAGAGGAAGGAGGGAATGAAGCACAGTGTTTTTGTGCTAGTATGACTTCCTTTTACTCTCCTACTATTTTTGAAATTGCTTGAACCAGTGTTTTGATTAGTTGAAGCTAGGTAAGAAAGTGATAGCTGAATTTTTGACATTGTTTGGTTCACCTTTAATTAGCACATTCTACCTTTTCAGAAATTATTGTTAATCTTTTACATAGCATCTTAATGAACTTGTGTAAGGATTTGTCATGTTTTAGTACTAATTGCTGCCTTACAACAGAAGATGAAAGTGGGACTCCAGCTCTTCAAGATAAAGTTGAATGTCAGCTTTTACAGAGCTTCTGATAAATAACACTCTGAGTCTCTATTGTGTTATAAAGGCCATTTGTCCACTTAAGAAACAATTTGAGAGCATCTGTTGCTGTCTTTGTTTTGCTTCAGTGCACTATGCACTAAAAGCATTATTTCCACAAGGGAAATTAGAAAATCCACATGCAGTATTATCACTATACCTCCAAGCCAGCTGGAAAATATTCACAGCAACTTCTTCTTGTTGTTTAATTTAGTTAATCAAGAATGCAAAAGAAATCCAAATAAAAATAATTAAACTTGTTGGGTTTTCTTTCCTTCCTGTCTGAGTGACAGTTACAATAACACTTGAACTTTCTTTCCTTTAATGCCTTTTGCCTTAGGACAAGTCATGTATACTTTTATAAATGTGCTCTAAATTGAAAACTTCTTCTGTTCTGTAACTGAAACTTCTCTTTTGCTGGGAAAAGAAATAACTACTAAAATATCCATTCTGAAATAGTGTAGATACTACATGAACATATTAGTAAAAACCCTCATAACTCTTGGATCTTTCCAGTATGACCATTTTCTGAAATCTGATATATTTGGTGAGCTGCAGGAGATGTGTCCTACTTGGACACATGTCCTGGAACCTTGGTGTTTTAGGAGCTGCACAGAAAACAGAAGAAAAACATAGTCAAAATCCTGACAAGTTGGATTTAATGTGGAAGAAGCAGCAGATCAATAAAAGTCTCACAAGTGCTTGTCAGCAGAGAGGGGACAGTTGCTACAGGAAACTGTCAAACAAGCAGAGGGGCTGTTGAAACTTTATGGAAAAAGAGGTTTTAAGAAAGAATTTGAAGACTTACTGGGAAGTTTTGCTCATATTTTAAGAGTCTGTTCTCAAACATTAGCAGTGGCTGGAAAAAAAGAATAAAGCTGCTTTTTGAAAATTTAAGGTAAAAGAGAGCCACATGATCTAAAATGAGAAAAAAATATGAAGACAAATATTACTTTTATAGTGGCTATGCTGAGCTTAAATGTCTACAAAGAAGTGTTAGAGATGATGTGGAATTTTAGTTTAGACAAAAGTGCAGGATTTATCCTACCTAACTTTCAATAGCTACAATGTGGATATTACCCTTCATTGTGAAAGATATATAGATATTGTTCTTTACCACTTAGATTAATTGAAATATATAGTTCTTTAAGTATTATTGTCTTGCTTTTCAGACTACACAGAGACCCTACATTGGGTTCTTCAGAAATAAAAATCTACATTCAGATACCTGAACCCCAGTTTTGGGCACAGAATACGGGGTAGATACAAGGAGAATTTATGTTTGTAGATGACATTTACTTTAAAAAGACACACAGAAAAGACAGAGCTGTAGAAGATCCCCAAAGGGGGATGGAAAAAGACAAGGACACACTGAAGAACATACAAAAAGAATGGTTTGAGAGATAGGAGTGTTTATTTACTTTAGAGCAGTAACTAGGGACTGTGGAGAAAAACACAAAAGAGGGCTAAGGATGGTGAGTTGAGCATACATGGAAAAATACACCAGAGCTTGTCAGTTTTATCTTGGAATAAATAAATCAGGCATTTTGGGGAAATGAGAAGCAGAGGCAGGCATATGGAACATTTTGAGCAATGTGTCAATTTGTTGATAAATTTTGTCTTTTCCTAAAACTCATTTTTTTCCACAACTCTTCCAAAACTCACCTGAGAAATGGGACCACAGCAAGTACTGCATCCTGAATCATCAAGCAGAGCATGCAGGTATTGTTCCTGGAGATGAATGACAGCAGGAGCCAGAGCCACTCTTGGTCCTTAGCAGAACTTCCTAATTCTTTCTGCTTCTCATTGCACTGCCTCAGGTACTCCCTTGCAGTGAATCAAGGTACTCTCTTTCCTCCAAGGCCACACTTTGTGGAGTGTCCTACTCCTCCATGAAGTAAAATATGGCAAAGCAAAATCTGGTTCTCTGATTTTATGCCACAGTTCACACCTGGTACACATGAGCAGTGGTTCTGTGAAACTCTTCATTTCTTTTCCATCTTTCCCTGTCCCACATATCTTCCACTTTTGTCTTTAGGGAAAAACAGCTAGAAAGGGAAAGTTACAAGATGTGCTATTGGTGAATTATTCATTGGATGCAGTTAAAAAGTCATGCAAAGGGTGAGCTGGATGGTATTACAGATACACCAGGAATAAAACTGCTCAGGGCAAACTGCTGCCTGTGTATTGGGGCTCTGGAACGTGCACGTCACAAGCAATGAAGAAAGATTTTCCAGTGGGAAAAATTAAACTGCTCAGCTGTCAAACAGGCAGCACAGATTACAAATCAGGATTCTCTATTTTCAGTATAATAATTAATTATTTGAGATTAAGTTTTGCAGACATAGCAGTTGCTGATTCAAAGCAATATTCATTAGTCTCTGAGTTTTCTGGGGTGGTTGGGCTTTGATTTTTAACAGACATCACTATCACTAGTATTTCATAACACTGGCATCTTCATCACTGCAAGGTGATTAAAACAATTTGTTTCAGTTTGATCCAGGCAAGTGGTCTTTTGTACTATAGCAAGAATGAACAATCCAGAGGAAAATCATTACTTCTCAGCTTGGGGAAAACTCAAGGTTTGTGTTGATTCTTCTCTTCTAAAAATACTCTATAGCTGGCTGTAAGCCTACTTGGCAGGGTACTTGTGGGGATTTTCAGTTTTGAAACTCTGCTTCAGGTGTTGATCGTCACCTGCTAACTTTTTGGCAAAAAATAAATACATGGAACTTGGATTTTAGGAGAATGGGGCTTGATGGAATTCCAGGAACAATAATTCACTTGTATGTCCAGCTCCATTGAAAATTTGGAAAACCATTTAAAAGACTTCTGCCACTTCAGGGGTTACATTTCCAGTGTATTTTAATTCCAACAAGGTTCATGTGTCTCTGGAAATAGAAATACTCGTTTTTCTTCTTTAGTTCACCAGTGACGTCTCTAGTTAGATTACTGCCTGTAACATGGACAACGATAAGAGAGTTTTCAGGCAATGTAAGACCCAGATCTTTAGATTTTCCCCAAAAATAGACTATTCAGGATAGGAAAACTTCCAAGGTTTTTGAAAATGTGAATGAAAACAATAATATTTTTTAAAATTAAACCTGTTTCTGACATGCTGGATATTCATACCTCAGAGTATCACACAAGTGCATGAGAACTAACTGACTTACGTCACTTTGTGTTCTAAAATGAAGGCATAATTTGCTTAAAAAGCCAAAATGCATTTATTTTTATACTCATGATGGCTCATGTTATAAAGGAAGCTAATTTCAAAATGCTTTTCTAATTATAAAGGAACAGATTATTTTGCTGCATTACAATAGCACTTTCCTCCAAATTTTTTCTGCACACTATTATATAATACTGAATGACTTGCATTTCTAAGGAAAATGTTTGAACACCTTTGAATCCAGCTCTGTGGATTTATTAAGATTTATCGCAGTAATTTTTTTTCTATCTTGTGATTTATTTACATTAAGATGTCCTTGTGCAATTCTGAATGCATTATGTTATTACATGTACAATAATGTGTGAGGATAAAACACCATAATAAGGTGCATGTTGTGACTTTTCCTACAGTAACATTCCTTGTTTTACCCTCTTGAGTTCAGTTTTCCCCATTAGTCTGCTTTGGCATTCCATGCCACTTGGTGCAGACACCCTTGTGGTCCTCAGGATTTTAGCTGCTTTCTTTTCAGGCTAAAGTAGAAAATTTGGGAGGTGATGCAATGCACACTGTACATAGATGATATGGATAATACAAACTGTTTCACTGGCTGTAGCTGCTTATTTTCTCTTTGCATTGAAATAAAAAGAAGTCTGGCTAACTTAAGTGACTTGATCCATTGTTATGTGCAACCTTCAGAAATGCAGTAGCAGGATTGCTGTTGGCTGAGACTTACTTTAGAGGAAGAGTGGTTTTAATGACCTGGTGGGAGGCATGGCTGGACCCTGATGGAGTATTACATGCAAATTTAATAACCTATGTTCTAGTCTCCATGAAAAAAAAATGCAGGAAATCAAGAGGGGAAAAAAAAAGAGTGCAAGAGATTTGTCTTCTTTGACTGCATGAAGCAAACCCTGAGAGGGAATATCATGGGTTTGGAAATATATCAAAACAGAGTAAAAACAAAGTGCTGTTAGTATTACCTAATATAACTAGCAAGGGAAATAATGAATGCAGACTGTCTAGGAATACAGGTGGGCTGGAAGTCAGGGTTAGTTTTACCCATCAAAGCAGTGTGGTCTGGAACAACTTTCCAGTACAATAAATATAGTAAAAGCTGTAGAGAGCTTAATCATGATCAGTTTTTAAAAAATCAGGCCATAAAATCTGAGGTCTCCAAGTGATATTTTATACAAAGTTTTGAATCTTTAAAATGTCATTTGAGGCCACTACACAACTGTAATTCCAGACAATGTTTACTGAAGGTTTTTGAGTTGGAAGAAACATCACTGTTTTATCTCTGGCTCAGAAAGCCTGTTATTTCCAGTGGTTAGGGGAAAACGATATTTTATCACAAACTAAATAACGTAAGAGAATCAAATATATAGCTGAATGTGGAAGGCTTTGTACAGTCCTATGGCTGCACATTTATAGTATCACAGGATTCATAAACATTCTGCATTAATTTGTTCAAGCAGTGTAGCAGTTGCTCATTTCTCCCTACATTTATAATGTTTATAATTGGAAAATATTTGACAAACAAATACTTCTGAAATGATCTGTGTTACTAGAAGTCTCTAAGATTTTTCTTTTCTTTTCTTGGAATGCTAGTTTCTAAGAGCAACCCATAAATTCTTTCCTCTAAAACTTCTCTTTACTGTCAGTGATACTGTGTATCACTGTTAATACTTTCTTAAAATGTTACTTATATGCCAAAACCTCTCTAACAAAAAGATGTATGGAATGTGAAAAACAGGTTGAGGTTGGGTTCTCCAAATGAACAGTATACTTAATGCCATGGTCCACTGAAACCACATGGAAACCTCATCAAACCAATTTAAGAACAGCACAAATGGGATTTTGGGGGGTTTGAATGGGCCTCTGCATTGTGTCCCATCAATGGTTTCAAGGGAAAGGATGAAGACTCTGTATTAGTGAACACATTTATTCCAGGAAAAATAGTTTGTCAAATACCGTACCTGAAAAAATCCTTATTTTTTGAATGTTATTATCCTGAGCATACTCCTGGTGGCAAAGAGAGAGGTGGAGGCTCTCCAGTCATTAAAAGACTTTTACAGTGTCTGAAACCTCTGTTTGGGAATTCAACCCCACTGTGGTTTTTTTAAGTGTCTGTAATGGGCATTCTGCATTATAATTTTGAATATAATCACCTTGACTCTCCCAGGTGCCTCCCCCCCTCTCTCACCACAGAGGTTTTACAATGTAGTCCCAGCCACTCTCATACATTTTGCAGCTAGAATGTTCTCTCTTCTACATGGCAAAACTGAATCTCTCAAGTGTGCATTACATACTTCAACTTCATGGTGAGTTTTCCTAAGCTAGTTCTCCCTGCATTAACATTGCATAATAGTCTCAGATTAAACTTTAAATGTGCTGCTGCTGCTGCTTTAATTTGAAATAAATAGATTTTGTTTACATCTTTCAGTTCCTTAATTTATTTGATCTCAGAAGAATCAGTTATTCTTGGGCATTGATTAATACTTAAATTATCTATGAGAAATACATTAATAAGTATTATGATGATAACACTAATACTCTGATTAAGATGGTAGTTTTAAATCACGAATATAAATTGCCTCCAGCCTGAGATTCCATGTGTTAAGTTTTAGGAGAATATGCACTTAGCACAGCCAGACTGACGTCTTTACAAAAAAAAAATATTAGCATAGAAAATCTAAAGTGAAAGCCCTAAGAATTTTTAAAATAGTATTGATGTGGGTTTGCATCCAAGAAGTATCACAATGTTGGATATGTTCAGTCTTTAAGTTCACTAATGCATGTGATTAGACACAAGTATGTGCTTATAATAGAATCTTGCTGCAGAGCTGGGGAAGTGTGTTTGTCTGCATGCACAACAGTTTAAATAATTCAAGGGCAGAGGAAAATGCTGTTACTTGAATAATAGATAGGTCAGAAGACTGAGAAAGAGATATAAAATAAAACCAGTTATCTGAAAATCCTTGTTCAGTGACAAGGAAGATAGTTTTGATGACTCAGAGATTCTCTATCTTCAGAAATTAAGTGAAATGGCTGTCTCGGTAAACAGGGATCATTTGAGGATTTATAATGGAACAGTTATTCTGGCTATTTCATCACTTTTTCAAATGGGAACAAGCCTTGACTACTGATATATTTATAAGTTTAGCTGCTGGCGTTATTTAAAGTTAATGTTTGCAGCAGTTGGATGACTTCAATGATTAATCGTAAAGTCAAGGATGAGACAGCTACAGCCATCCCAAATGTTTCTGCACAGTCCATTTACCTTATTAGCACCATGCTTCCCACAGCTGAGGTGTCAGCACTATCTGAGACTAGATAATAACAACTTTCTTGTTATAAAGAAGGCAAAAGAGCTTTTTCTATCATAGACATTACTAGCAGAAGTCTATTTTAATCACATGCTAAAATAGCTGAATAAAATTGCCTCTATATATTGAGCTACCTGGCCATGGAGAAGGATCTTGTGTGTTCCTCAATGCATTGCTGGGTATCAGCCCAGGGACCCACAGCTCTGGATTATCTGCTATGCTGCTGCTTGATGTGGTTGTTATTAAAGGAAATACCAGAAAATGTAGGTCTAAATGCAAGAAAATTTGGACTGAAGGATTTTTGGATGCTCTCACCAAGGAGAAGCCCAGTTCTTAGGCCTTTATCCTTATTCTGCTGGTAGGAGACATGTAAAATTTGGCTTATTTACAGAAAGCTTCCACTGACAGAAGGCCTAATTTGGGTTGGGACAAAAGTCCAACGTGTCTGGGTTGGGAAGGCTGGAGAATTTGGTCATGTATTTAGTAAGCACTCACATATTTACCTCACAGCAGTTAGTGCTGGGATACAAATTAGTTATTCCCTATTTTAGTGAATCATTCCAAATTGTTCTCTCTTCTAAACATATCTTGAATAACTCACTATTCTTGATAGAATTCTGTAGATCTCTTTATCCAAACTTTAAACAGGTAGCTCAATACTTATTATTGTGGGATATCACCAGCCAATTTCTCTCTTCTTAGATTACTTATAATTTTTCATTGTCAGTAGAACACAAGCATGGTTTTGATTGAGCTGTCTTGTTGTCTAAGCCAAACTGATTTAATTTTCTCTCTAGACTATCATATGCTTCCTTAGCAAATTCCTGTCTAAAATCCAAGTATATCCATGACACTCTCTGACTTCAGTTTTCTGCCTTAAAACTATCAAGTTTGTCTGGCCAGCTTTATTTTTAGTATTTCGATGCAGTTTAGTTTCCATGACAACAGCCCCATCTATGGTTTGGTGACAGCCCATCATCTATCACATGGGGACTAGGGGGCTCTGGAACATCTCATGACATTGACATTGCCCAGCCTCACTTGGGTGTCACCCAGGCCATGAGAGTGAGCCCAAGGACTGCTCTCAAAGTCATCTGGAAGGCAAGCACCAAGAATAAACAAAAAGCTTTGTTGGCTACAGCCCGAGCTCCAATGGGTGCTAAACAGCTCCACTGGAACAGGCACACAGACATCCTCTCAAACATGGGGAAAGCAGTGACACAGCTAGGATGGGAATATCAGAGGCACAGTGTGCAGGAGGAGCTGAGGGATCCACTGGGAACAGGACACAGCCCTTAGGAAGGAGGTTGTGTTAGATCTGCTGCCATCCCAAGAATTGTCCCCATGTGATGTTTGCTTCAAGATGAGCTGAAATCTCACCCCAGAGCCAGGATGCACAGTGAGGCTGGATGATTTCAGCTTGGTCTTTCAAGGGATTCAGGTTTGGCTGAGGTAAAGCAGAGGTTTTTTCATGACATGTGATGCATTTGGGAAAGATAATGAATACTTTTGTGGTATATTTTCTATCATGGTTGCTCAAATAGGGCAGGTTGTCACTCCACAGTAAGGGAGAGTGTGTTTATCAGATTAGTGCAAAGTAATTTAAAACTGCATTCTAGTATATTTTCTGAGTTTCAAATCTCATTCTGACAAAGAAAGATCTCTTTCCTTTTAAAAAGGAACCAATCACCAAATCACACTCAAAAAGTGTGAGTGTATTGAAGAATGTTAAAACTTTCTGTGTTAATGGATTAAATATAGTGAACTATTTGTTCTGCAGCAACTGCTTTTTTCCTTCATTGAAACAACTTCAAGTTTTCCTTCTACCTGCCCTCTCAACAGCATTCTAAGTATCAAACACACATAGTCAAGTGAAAGTCAAAATAAGAATAACAACAATAAATAAATAAAATATAAGATGCCTTTAAAACAGCTTGAACAGCTCCTGCAACTTCACTCAAGGAAGAGTGAATAGGTATTTCTTACCTGCATTAGAGAAATAAACTTTTCTCTTGAGCACCTATCCTTAATGCCTAGTTCTAGTCACATAAGCATGAACCATTATATTTTAGTGATTTTTTTTCAAGTTTTTGAAGCCTTCAGAGGAATCTTAGCTGCAATATTGACCTAATTTGAGTATTTCATAGTCATATGTCACCATGTACACAGGAAAGCCAACTCTACCAGGGTAGTAGACATAATGGCTTCCCTGATTGGTGGAAAGACAAATTATAACAGCAAAAAAAGTTTGAGCCCAGTACAGTCTCCTAAACATGAAGAAGCAGTGGATTGCAAACTGGAGGAGGAAAACATTCCAGAAGGACAAAAGTAGTGAGGTCACTCTTTTTTTAATGCATTTTTTAAAAGTGAAGCAAAAGCCCCTTGTTTTCTAGCCCACATGTCACCACTCTGTGGGTTTTCAGGTGCTTTCTTGAAATTCAGCACATTCTCAAGTCCTCTCATCATTTATGTGTTTTGCATTTCAGTGTGACAAAACCAAATATATCCGTTTCTATGTTACACAGCTTTGAGACAGAAGACATTGTTTCAGGTTTCCATTGTTTCAGGCACCTGAAGTGAGCTAACTCAGGTCTCCATTTATCCATGCTGCTGTGCCAGCCTCATCCTCAGATGGGGTTTGTGTTATGACACAGGACTGAGCTGGTACAGGTGGTTAACTTTAACTGCAGGAGAAGGTGCTGGCTGTGAACCCCAAAGTACCTGTGATGCTTCACACTGTTGGGGAACAGCACAGCCAAACAGGAGCACTTTGGGCACTGTAAAGGGAATCATGAATTTTTAATCTCCCTGTAATCAGGATCCTCACAAGATTAAGCTGTAATTTTAAGCTGTAATACTTGAATAGTGAAGTTAAGGTGAATCACATTAAATATCTTGTCTTCCACAGAGAACCCTTAGGTGCCTGGTATGAAAATGAAATATTTCAGGTGTAGAATTATCTAGCAAGAGCTAACTTATATGATACATTTACAATAATTATTTCCACCAAAGTGTAATCAGGTATGGTCTCATAATGATCCTCTTACTCAGCTTCTATTTAGCAAATCTGTTGTGTAAAAGTTATGTCTTTTTATCTGTACTTGCTGTTATTACCTCTGCTATGACTTGTACCTTTTTTATGCTTGGAAGCTACTTTTTCCAGACTACTAGTGAGAAGCCATGGGTCAGACATTTATATACAAAACCATCACATGTGGGATGGATAATGGCAATGAAATTACCATGAAAATCATTTGTCTGAAAGAGTGAAATTACATCTATTGTGCTCCCAAGGAAACAATACATGAAGTGCTAAGGGAAGTGTTATAATCAGATACTTTGATTAAGCTTATCAAGAGAAGCATGAAAAGCTGCTATTATGAGTGCCTATTCCCAAAGCCATTGGCAATTTTCATATATGTTTTCAAACAAACAAACAAACCAAACAAATTGCAACCCCCTCAATTCCTCCTCTAAATTAGGAGAACAAGTAGCACCAGTTTAGGTCAAAGATAATGTTTGTTTCCAGCACTTGTAGTGAGTTAGGTATCAAAATTTTGGCTGTTGATTTTGTCTTAGACTAAGCATGCAAAGTTTCTGTGGCTTCACTGAGCTTCTTAAATCTTTAAAACAGATCTGGAAAGACTAAAATAGAATTATTGTATTAATGTTTTTCTTGTTTTCTGTAATTCTGTCCCTTTCTAATCAAATTGAGCATGTGGCCATGTCAAAAACATTCATCTAACTCTGGCTATTCATTATCTTTTTTATCTTTATGTGAAAGACCTTCTCATTCCCAAGTTGCCCCAAAATGCCACTGAGTTATTTTAAAAACAAATGTTCCTCTTTTCTTAGAACTATTTTCTCCCAAAAAATATGAAACTGTGTTATCTCTTGGGTCCACTAAATCTCTTTCTGGATGAAAGCTCAGGAATAAGTCACAACAGATTTTCATGTCCTCATGTTTTCAACATGTCCAGAGAACAAATACAGCTTGATGGTCCCAGGGAAAGTGGCAGTACTCATTTCTGGAGCACAGCAGCTCTCCTCTGAGCACTGTAGAATATGGGAAACCTCTGCCTTGTACAGAAAAGTCAATTTTACATTGAAATTGAAAAGCTGGAGTGGAGCAGTCAGGATCAAACAGGGAGTTGCTTGATAAATTCTGTAATTTTAGGACTTACTGAAGAGTTATCTTAAAAATGAATTGGGTTTCCCTTCCAAATTCTACTTTGGAGTCTGGCTATTAAGTAAACATCTACATGATTTGTCTAATAATTCAGCCTTAGAATTCCCCCTAGTTTGAAAAAGTCAAGTCCCCCAAGTAAACTGTCTTGAAGATAAAATGAGAAATTGTAAACTTTGTAATAACTTCTAATATTTTATTTTTGTAAACTCAAAAAAGTTAATCTTTCTGCTTTTTTGCTATATAGAAAAAAGCACTTGCCAGTTTATTGCAGGTCTGACACCGAAATTACTATTCTAAAATTATTTTCTTTTATTTTCTTTACATATAATACTCAGCTGAGCTCAGTAAATCTGTTTTTGAGGTAATTCAAATAAAATGAAGTCCCCCTTGTTGTATGTTTTAGAGGAACAAACCTATCAGTGCAACAGGAAGGTATGATTACACTGAATAGGTTGACTGCAAAGAGACTCAGCCTACTGCTCTCTGCTTTGCAAGGCTTTTACTGCTGAGAGCCCACGGCCACATTTACATTCCATGTACAGATTTACATGTTCCAAATGCTGGGCAAGTACTAGGTGAAAATTCAACAACAATGGACTGGTTATTCCTTTGCAGGTCCATCCATTCTACAACTGTAAAGTCACATTAGCAATACATTGATAAAATTCTTACATACATTGTGCTAAAAACAAGGCCTGCTTGACTCAAGTGTTTGATGCAATAATTTTGCTTAATATAGAACTAATCAAGGCTCCATCTTGATGTGAACCAAGAAAATAGCTGTCTTCTATCATCAGCTTCAATGACATTAGATAATTATGCTTTCCCTCTTGCACAATGTGTATTTATAGTGTAGCAGATAACTGCACTGAGTATATTCTTGGAAGCCAAGATAAAGCCCTTACTTTTCTGCACAAATAATTTGGTTTTCAAAAGCATTCAGATGTAAAAATAATGTTAATATGTATGTCAAAATAACCTCCAGAGGCAATACTGTGGTAATTTATCAAGTAGGAGTTTAAAATGCCTACATCCACATTTTTATGATTTTAAAATGTCCATTTTGACCTCAAAGTGTTACTCTTGACTAAAATAACAACTGTGCTGGAGTTTTGCTGAGTCTTCAGAAACTGGGGAAAATTTAATCTAAACTGAGACAGCCTTCTTAATTTAGGCATCTGGTTTGTCTGTCTGTTCCCAACAAACAGATAATAACCTCCTGCAAATGCAGTCCATCATCTAGGCTAGTAACCAAAGTGTCGCTTGGCTCTGCAGTTGTTGATTTCAGCTGCCAGGAGATCAAAAGAACCAAAAGGTTTGCTGCTTTGAGGTTGGTTTTTTTGTTGTTTTTTTTTCTGTTGGTTTTTTTTTGTTGGTTTTTTTTTTGGTTTTTCCTTTTAAGGCCTGTTTAAAGAACAAACTGTTACAATGTCTCCTTCCTGGCAGCAAAAAAAAAATTAAAAAAATTTGAATTAATTTTTTCCCCACTCTATTACAATGCTGCAACGTCCAAGAGCTAACTAGGGTTATATATATTACTATGGTTATAAATGCTAATAAGCCCTCATTCACATCAACAATATAGCATTCAATATTATTAAGTATTTGAAAATATCATGTCTATGGCAATGATTCTGTTTTTCTTCATGACAATGGAACTATTCTTTGCTTAAAAGCTTTAATTTCTTCTGCAGGAGGGAATTTCTCCAGGGAAAAACGTACACGTTAGTTAGAGAGAAGGAAAAATTTGTACTCATAAATTTTAATGTGTAATTTATTTGCTTGTTTCTGTGGATTAGTCTGAAGAAAAATGTGCAAGGCAAAAGCCAGCATGGCTTGATTAATGGTCCAAAAAGCCTTTCAGGGATTAGGGATTTGGATGAATTGTTTAATAACATCTAGGGTTTTAAGAAGGCCCTTCTAAATGTTTTAATTTATACCAATACCTATGAAAATTGCATAATAATAATTCTACCATATGGTGAATGTAACTGTTTTCCAAAGGCCTCTTTCCAATTTGACTTGCTCTGCTTTAACTCTCTCTTGAATGCGTGGCAATACATTCTTGTCATGTACAGCAGGAGATGAAATACAAATTGGTCACTGGAGATAAGAGAAATAAAAACATGTGCTACCAACTCCTAGTTCATATCAACAATACTGTACTAAGAAAAAAAAAATGGAATATTTGAAACTAACACAGTTATGGTAATGGCACCCCTCCTGTCTACTGCTGATTATAACTGGCTGCATCCCCCAGAGGTCACTGGCTGGGAAGAGAGTGAGATCTACCTCTAAATTCTAATCAAAATTACATTTTGATTAAAGAATTGGCAGCCTTGGTTGCTTTGGCTAATTAGTGGTTAAAGTTTGTTTTCCAGGTTTAAACATAACTCGGAAGAGTGAGAATATGGAGTGAGGCTTTCTTGGAAAAACCCCACAAAACTGGTTCACCACCTGGACATGCCACCTCTGACTAGCACAGTCTGGTGATTTGAGAGCCTCCTGAATACAAACACTGTATTTTTTTAAGCTATATTTAATAAAAAAAAAAAAAAGTACTGTCAAAGACATGGCAGGAAAATAATTTAAAGAAATATTTACTGACTGACTGTGTCTCATTCCATTCCCATAATAGTATCTCAACCTAACTGTGGAGAGCTTTTGTTTTTAGATTAGGAAAAAAAGAATTTACAAACAAATAAAAAGAAAGGGAAAACAAATCTGAACTAAGCAAAGAATCTGGGCAAGATCCTTTCCTGTTTTCACATAAACTCCAACCCCAGTTTGCTTAAATAAATCTCCAGCGAGGTTAATGAGGAACTTCAGACCCAGTGGCTGGGAAAACAACTCAGAATAAATGTACAAATATAGCATGAGTTTCCAAACTGGAATGATGCACAGACATCTGAGTTGTTTCTGGCACAGAAGATCATGAATTATATTTCCTCATGAAGAAATATATGAAGTAATTTGGAATTCTCCCAGCAGAGCTACCAGGTACCATGTATGTATTGGAAAAAACTTACATGAATATCTGGCTTTGCTCCAATCCTAATCCTCAGAACCAAATATAACAAACTATATGTGATAACAAGGCAGATGAAACATAAGGAAAAAAAACAACACTGGAAAAGAGTAATTTGAGCATGGAGAACTAAGAGAAGTACTATTTTACTGCACATTTTCAAACAGAACTAAAGATTTCACATGCAGAAACCCCTACTCATCACAGACCATCAACACTGACATCTTGAAGCCTTTTCTCTCTGACAGTATCATAAATTCAGGAAAAAAAAGTAGTTTCCACAGAGGCAATCCTTCAGCATGGGTAGATATAGAGGTCTATGAACCAAAGGAAATCAGAAATAAATACACTTTTCAAAAAAATGTTTAAAAACTCCAACAAACTCCCAACTCTTCACTGTGAAGCAAAATCAATAAAAATCACATCAATAAAAGCAGTACAGAAAAATCCAAGAGGATTTACATGAAAAGTAAGAAAATTGATACAAATCTTAAAAGATGTGGTAGTAAATCACAAGGCTTCCATACATCTATAGTATTAAGTTATAAGAGATAAATAAATTATGAAACTCAACCTAGGAAAAGTTCAACAGAAATTATAAGTAAATATGTTACTTACAAAAGCATCTTAAAAAGAATGAAAAAAAAGTTAGCAAGAGCAAGGCTAATATTCACCAGTCTTCAAGCACATTTTCAGCCACAAAAGTCTATGTCAGAAATATATCAAGCAGCAACAAATATTATAAGAAAATATTTGATAGCCTCCTTTTTGGAATGTTATATAAGCAGGAAGAGTATAGGCTGGTTTTATATCAGGGCGTATCTTACAGAGATGAAGTGTACTCGATGTTGACAATAGTAGCACTGATGTCAGAGAAGTTCTCTCAGTGTGGCATTTGGCACTGAAAATACAAGTTTTTAGGATGAAGTCAGACAGAGAAAGCAAGAACAGAGTGATCCAACAACAGAGCACCACTTATGTTTTACTAATGTCCATCAACTAAGAGGAAAGTGAATCAGCACTGTAAGAAAAGGTGGCCTAATAAGCAGTCATAAAAACAATGCAGAGCACCAAATATTTTCTAATTTTGGCACTGTATTTAAGGGCAATGGGTATTAAGACAATTTGCTTTCATGTAGATATGAGAAGTGATCAATTGGAAAAGCTGTTATGAGCTGGAATTGCATCATTCATTGAATCAAAAGAAATGGTCACTGCAAATTTAGTAACTCAAGACCAAACTAATCCTTGTTTCAAATATAATTTCCAAATTCACATCTGGATGTCTCCATAATTTTAAAAGCCAGTGCTATGGAAAAATAGTAAATATTGAGCAGGGATTAATTTATATCAAATTTACAGGTTTATCCTAAAATTCCGTAATTCCAGCACATTCTGGAATGAAGCTAGGGAATATGACTGCCTGATGAATGCCTGTCAGGAAAATGTGGAAAAGGATCAGAGAAAGTAACTTCACATATAGGAAGATTTGGGGGAACTTAGAGAACATAAATGGCATAAAGGAAGGGGAATAGAAAATTTTTTCTTCTTTTTTTTCCTAGCTCTTTTCTGATTGTATGGGAGAATCTAGATTCAGACAAAAGCCAAGCCACTGACTATTTTCACAGTCAGGTCTTTGCAGTTATAGTTGCCTTTCATGCCTTGAGGAAAGAAAGAAGCTGTTACTTCTCACAAGATCCCTCGTTACAGCTCTGAAGTTACTGCTGATTTCATGAATGCAGTTTCCTTTCACTTTAATAACTGAGAAATATTGACCTTGGGTATTGTGAACCTGCATTTGTGAAGCTGATGATGCTGACAGAATGAATCACACAGGCTTGCATTTCCATTTAATTCATATGTCTTTTGAATTGGGCCGTTTTCACACATCATATCCTGAATTTAGACCTTGGAAAATTGAATTGCTAGTTGAATTATAGTCATAAGTGCCACTTTGGAATGCCTATAGAAAGTTCTCCATTTTTCTATTGGTGATATGCAGTACTAATTTTTGAAAGTCATTAGGGTTAGCTTATCTTTCCAGAGAACTATTTTTGAACATGACAAACACACCCTCCCCTCCCCTCTCCCCATGTAGAGCCCAGAAGAGTTGGTTTGGCTGGTGAAGGGATAGAGGCTGAGCAGGAGAGAGCCTGAGCCTGCAGAGACACTCAGCTGGGGATGGGATCCATCAGGGCACTCAGAGCAGCTCATTGCAGAATGGCACAGTGGAGAATGCCACAGTCCTCTGCAGCCACCATGGGGCCAAAATGTGCTTGTTTTGCCTTTGAGCCCTGAGAAGTTGGAACCTTGTCAGGACTCTGCTGGGTAAAAGTCATGAGCAGAGGTGCTGGTAAACCCTTCTTCCATCAGGAGCCAATGCTCCCACTTTTCCTGGCTGGCAGCCCTTTGTGGCTGTTCTTCAGTTCGCCCCTGACCTCTGGCTTTGATCTTATCATTCCTCCTTCCCTCACTTTTCAGCAGGAATCAACAGGTCTGAGTCCTTGTTCCTCAGACCTGGAGCAAGAAAATTAAAATGAAAGAGTGTCTGCCCTGCTGGGAGGCCCTGAGCTGGAACTGTGAGCTGAAATTGTCTGTGAATGCACTGCAGACAAGACCTGGCCACATACTTGACCTGCTGGAGTAAACCCTCCTCACATGATCCCAGCCTGGACTAAGCTTTATGCCCAGCCAGGTCAGAGCAGCAATAGAAGCACTTTGGAAAATCACCTCCGTCCAAACCAGCAATCTGTTGTGAGGTGAGTTACAAGTTCTCCCTGTGCCCAGAGAAGCTGTGGATGCTCCATCTCTGGAGGAGTTCAAGGCCAGCCTGGATGGAGCCCTGAGCTGGTGAAGTGGTGCCACTTTTGTCTGGGGAAGGTGGTTTGGACTTGGCTGATCTCAAAGGTCCCTTCCAATCCAAGCGTTTGTGATTTCTGTGATTCCATGAAACCAATCTGTCAATGTATACATTTCTCCCAGGGCAAAGTAGAAGAGCACAATCCTGCTTTTAACTGTGCTGGAGGCAGCACAGCCTCTCCTGGAGCCTCTCCAGTGTCACACCTGCGTGTGCCCAGAGCTGGGGTGGAATCACTTGAGTGTGCTGCCTAGAAAACCAGAGATCTTGTTTCCACTGTCTTTGGGGCATTGTGTCTGTATCACTGCTGCCATGCCATCCCTAAGAGCATCAGTGCTTGCTTTGCTTAAAAAAACAAACCAAAAAAACCAAGCAGTCCAGTGTTTCACTTCTTAGTACTGGAAGAATTATGGAATAACTATAAATATATGTACCCTGCTCCAAGGCTAAGTCCCTTCTGAACATGATTAGCCTTGAAATATGTGGAAGTTCTCAGTGCTTTTAAACCATAAATATGTCAGGATACATCCTTTTTTCTGACTTTCTGCTATATGAGTTCAATGTGAAAGAATTACTTTTTCAGTCTGCCTTTTTCCAATCTGGAAAGACATTTCTGGATATGCATTTATTTATCTGAGTGAATGAAAATTGATTCTCTCATTCTTGATATATGGTTTATTTTATGGTTAAGGTTACCATAAAGGGCACTTTTGAAAAGTTTTTCTTTCTTCCTCATAGCTTTTTTGATTTTTTTTCCTCTGTGAAAAAATTACTTTTAGATTGGTGAATTCTGTAATTTCTATTGTCTCTTCCATTAAACTTTTTTTTTTTTTTTTTAAGTGAAGTGAGGGAGGAGGAATTCAAAGGAAGAAATGTCAGTTTAGCCAGCAAAAAAAAAAAAATTTCAAAATGTTGTTGTTGAGGTACCATGACTATCTATCATATTTTTATTGTAATCTGTTCATAATTTCCTGAGGAACTTGTCTGAAGATTGAGACCTTGGCAGGTATGCCCTGGCTCAGGTATGGTTTTTAGAGATAAGCAATTCAATCTTTTTCCCTCAGCTGCAACCTGTTCCTTCTGCTTGCTCATGTATAAATTCAGATATTATAGATTAGAAGACAGAGAAAGGTGAGAACTTTGATTTGGATAAGTTACTACTAAGGGCTGATCTAAATTATAGTTCCAGGAAATAAAATACTTTTTTTTTTTTTTTTAAATATGTTAGGGTAAGTATTCTGGATCTGCATGAAGGAATTAAGACAAGCTCTTAAAAAAAATACAACAAAAAAAAACCCCCACGTAAACAACCAAACAGACAAACAAAAAGGGAATGATCTATCTATCTGTCTGTCTGTCTGTCTGTCTATCTATCTATACAATGATATCTTGTCCAAAATTTTATAAATTTCCAATTCCAAATTTTAGCTCCAGAACTGAAGGTTCAGAAAACAAAACAGAAACCAGAAAGCAAATTGTGTTGCTTTGCAATATCATCACATAGCTCTGCTTCTAATGTACCTCTTCTGGAGTTTCCTTTTTTAGCAAAAAGCTGCAAAAGGTTTTTTGTCATACAACTAACATTCTAAGCTTTTTGAAAGCAAAATCCTTTTTTATTCTTAAATAAATAAATTTTAAAAATCTAAATGAACTCCAAACAAAAGAAAATATGCATACACAATAGATTGTACAATATTTTGGTATATGGATTTTAATGCATAGGACAAAGGAATCTTGACGACATTCTGGTCAGCTTATCCTAGGAAATCAGTTTGATCCTAGGCAAGAAAGCAAACCATGGTTGGGTCTCATGAGCTGGTGTAGGATCTTGTTCAGCCCTCTGAAGGAACTCAATAAGTAGATTATGCAGTCCAGGGTAGTTCTCATATCCAAGCAAATGAAAAATACCAGCATAACAGTTATTTGTTTCCTAAATTGCTAGGTATGTTTGAAGAATACTGTCACATCAATCATATTTTGATGGGAAGACTGGCCCATCTCCTGTGTATTATGATGTTGAAAATAATAGATGAGCCAAAAAAAACCTAAAAATATGGGGGAAGTAAGTATTTTCAGATGTGCCAGCTCTGGATTCAGCATGGAGTGTTTGACATGATGAATTGGTTAAATGGGTACTAGAAAGCAACTAAACAAGTTAAAGTTAGTAATAGGCAGCTGCAGGCTGAAAACTTGCCCAGTTTCTGAGGAGTGGAAAGATGAAAGATGATAGAATATTTCTTCCTGTTCTGTGTGTTTGTGTTCCCCTCAAAGAGTTAAGAAGAATGTTAAGAGAAAGAAATATATTCATATATCCTATATTGTCCACAATTCTGTTGACAGTGTGGACAGCTGGCAGAAGTCAAGAGCCTTAGGAGCTTTTTCTTTCTGCTGTGTACCCCAGAACTCTGACTTTCTGCCTTTGCACCAATACAGCAAAATCTGTGATCTTAGAAACCTCCTTCAAAAAAAAGTTGTATCTCAAAACATAGCACCCAAATGAAGTTTATCCACTCTAAGTGCAAGAAAGCTCTTTGGCTTACATCAGGGTAATCAGAACCAAATCCAGCCAATGTTTTGAGTATTTATTTTGGTTATTTTCCCTGCTTTATGGAAAGCTCCACCACAGTCTGTTTAGTTACTGCAGCCTCAGAAGCAGAAGATGTTGCTTCGTCTATTTGCTACAGAAGGTTAATGTTGTTCAGGGATTTAAACATGGATAGATTTACTAGATTTACTAAGTTTGATCCCCTATATGCATCAGAAGAGAAAATTAAAACATCCTCTCTCCTCCAACACCAAGTGAGGTCCCAGAATGTCTGTGCTGAGGTCTGTGTCTGGATAGAGTCCAGTCCTCTTGCCATTGATAAGAAATCTCTGACTTTTTCTTAAAAAGGTTTAATCAAATAGAGGGCCACATATCCTTGACAGGATTTTTTTTTTTTTTCTCTTCATTTTCCATTATTTGGAATGAAATTCTCTGCCTCATTTAGCTGCATATCTGGTCCTTGCTGTGTCCCATATTGGGGTAATACTCCCATATAGACAAAAATTCCTTTGTGATCCAAAATACTTCGATATTGGCATAGGCATTTTCACATTTACAAATAGAGAGATAGAGGACACAACTCTGACAGGACTGTGAACGGAAATGGAGCACAATTAAAGCCAGAACTAAAACAGAGATAAAAAGAGAATACACTTGATATTCTTTTTGTAAGTTTGTGCAAATAAATTAAACTCATCATTAACTCTTTTTCCTTTTATTAAAATACTTGTTTACAAAAATTGAGAGCCAAGATTTCACATTAAAAATAACAAAAGGTTAAACCTTTTTAATCAGAACCTAAATGTAATTTTGATATTGGTCAGAATATTACCTAGAATTTATGAAGTATTTTTGTAAATTAGCAGTTAGAGTTCACCTCATTTAATAAGTACCATTTAAAAGGTGAGCAGGACATCTCAGAACCCCCATCTCAGTGGTGGGTCAAATGCACCTCCTGAAAAAGAATAGGCATCCCAGACTGTTGAGATGAGCTGCTTTTTCCCTACTGTCTGCTTCTATAAATTACTGGGAAAAGGTGACCCAAAAGGTTTCCCTCAAAAATTTTCATCTCAGGTGAAGTGAATCCCATTTAAGATTAATAAATTTGGAGAAATACTGAAGTGGAAAAAAAAGCCACCAACAAAACCCAGGCATTCTGCAATGTAGGGTATTTGTGTGTCTTCCCACAAGTAAAATTATGGTTTGGATAATAAATGTGCCTATAAATATCAGGTAGCTATGGGAATTTTTAAAGATTGCATGCTGCTGAAAGGATAAATAGGAACTGACTGTCAGTGCTGGTGAGATGGGAAATCTTTCTCACAACAAAATACTTGTAAGTTGCTATTCACACATGAAACATTGTAGAGGAAAATATTTAAGAGTCAAATCTAGTAAAAATTGGATAGGAGTGATATGGCTAGCACACTGGGTAGGTTTCAGTAGTGAGCAGTAGAGCCCCTCAGACCCTGAGAAATCCTGAATGTTCCTTGATAAAGAACATGTTCATTTTCACCACACAGCAAATACTGCAACGTTAAAGGAAATTTAATTCTTGCCTCAGTCTCAAATAACTCTTAGACTATCTAGATTGTTGGCTGGCATTATTTCACACTGTCACGGTCCGCCCAACCTGAGCGGGGGTCGTGAGAGGTTCTTTTAGGGATCTCAAAGCGCAAAAGACACAGCAGGGGACAAAATCAGTTTACTTTGCAGAAATGCACTTTATTAGTGCCAAACCAAAATGCGGTAGGAGGGACAGAAAAAGAGAGAGAGAGAGAGAAAGAGGGGTTCGGGGTTATAGCTACCAAGATGGGCAGATGAATCCTCATGGAAACCAGCCAATAGATGTCTGATGTCGTCTGGGGAGATCTCAGGGGTCTTCGGTCCAGGGGTGTGTCTTTATAGTCCTTTCCAAAGTGAGTGGCTTCTGGCCAAAAGGTGGGAAGATTTATGGACTTTTGTATATGGAGATCGGTGCTCCGTGGAGACAGGTGAAAACAGGACGTGGTCGCCAGCAAACTGCTCCAGAGCAGGGCATGGCAGCAATCTCAGGGCCACCAAAACAGCCTTGTCATGGGACAAACACGGGGTACCCCCGTGCCTGAACAGCCCATTGTTCTTCCACCTGTGTGAGCTTTGATAAGTAAACACAGTTCCGCGCCCCATGACTAGTTGTCATGAGAACCAGTCCTGGTCACCTGCGAACAGTCCTTGGCACTCCTCCCATCTCTGGCCAGAACTGCAGTTTGAGGGGGCTCTCAGGCCTCAGACGAGGGTCGTTGGGCAGAAACAAACAAGAGGCTGGACGGACTCTTCTGGGATAAGAAAATATTCTGAAAGCTTTAGGGATACACCCAAAGATTTAGGAACTCAAAAGTTAGATATTTTAATTCTGAGCTGCTAAAGCCTGATCCCAGAGCAGAGCTCACTGCACTCACCATGCTGCACTGGAGGATGAGTCCCCAGCTCTGGTCACACTCACCCCTCAAGCAGACCAAAACTAACGTGTGAAGTTACCTGTGAAACACAACCCACCCTGCAGCACTTTTCACAGGGCTGTGCACTCTGTATGTTCAAGTTCTGTGTCTATAACCATTGTTTGAAGAAGAATGCGTAGGTCACTCTTCCTTTCTTTTTCTTCCTAAAACTTTTTTGATTCTCAAAACATAGGAACCATCCCTATTTTTACACCTTTGAACTAAAGAACAAACAGCCCTAAAAGAGAGAAAGAAATCCAAGCATGTTTTCATCTCAGCAGTTCTGCACCCATCTTTTAGGGAAATGTCCCTCCTGAAGAGCTGTGAGCTGCCTGGAGGAGTGGTGCAAGCTGCTCCAGCTGAATCTGCTCCAAGATACAGAAAGCAGGTAATTAGAAACTATTATATACTTCCATTTGCTCAAATTATATAACTGGGGAAAATGACAAACTTTGGTGCTCCAGGTGGCTTTATCAAAATTGCCAAGAGAGGAAAAAAACAAAAAAACATTAGTTGCAGTAAATTAAGCACACAAATTTCATTTGTTTTGCTACAGTTTAGTAACTTTGCATTGTCTTACCCCTTTTGTTAACAAGAAACATTTTCCCCAAATTCATCTGTAATTCCACTGAGATTAATTTTTCTCATGAAAGACACCTACTTCTGCTCCCAAACCTTGCCCTTGATATCTTGAATACAGTCAGATAAAAGTGTTTTGAGGCAAAGTAATTTGAGCTACAAATTGTACAGAAACAGCTCTGTAACCACAGGGGTGATGAGTGTGATCCTTCCCTGCCTGTCAGGAATGTGGATGTATTAAAAGATAAAGGTTGATAAGCTATAGATATGTAAGATATTTTATATCAAACTATATAGGTAAAATATATTTATATCAGCTCCTAAACTTCTGTTAGGTTACCATTCTGGAGTCCTGGCAAACTTCGCATCCCATTAAATTAATCTTTAACCAGTATTTTGTTATTAGAAGTCTGGGAAAATACCGTCAGATGATAAGGAAATTCTTCAGTCATTACTTGTTGATATATATAACACTGTCCTGGATTTGTCCAGTGTGAATTAGAAGTCCTTGTGCCAAGATTTTATCTCTTTCCTTACCAGGAAACTTCCTTATTTTCACAGTGAAAATCCAAGATAAATACCATTTTCCCCTCCCTTTCCATTGTGGGCTTGAAGTTTTTCAAAGGATCAGAGAAAATATAAAAAAAAAGACATTGTCCCAGCATTTGCTGTGTATTATTGGCAGGTAAATGCAGAGAACTCAGGAAAAAATCCAACTACTTCGACACTCTAGTCTCTCAAGACACGTTCAAGAGGATTGCTACTCTCCAAGAAGGATTACAATTTTTCCATTCACATTTTCTGTTTCCTAGGAGTCACCCATGCTGGGGGGCTGCAGGGAAACCTCTCAGCCCTGAAGGCAGGCTCTGTGTTCATAGAGATGGTTTCTTTCTACCCTCACTCCGACCTATGACATGAAGATGCAACATCAAGCACACAGCTCTAGATTCGCAGTTACACATCTCAGTCTGCACACCTGCAGCCAAGAATCATTGTACAGCAGCAGGGATGAACCAGCAATTTCTGGTATCTAATATTCAACAGTTCTCCAGAGTATTAATGTAGTCGTGACTGACCATTTAATAAAAAAAAAAATAAAATACCACATGTAAAACCTAAGTTGTTTTGGACTGAAGGTTCAGTTTTTATAGGCTGAATTGCCATATCAAATTCATAAGCAACTTTATAGCCTACCAAACTAAATTCTCTTCAGGCACAAATGAAAAATGAACAGCAACAGCAAAAAAGGAAAGCTTTCCCCCTAAAAAGCCTGAGAAAATAAAGTCCTTGAGGTCCTTAAATATAATTAATAACTACCTGCTAAAATAAGCTTCCAATATAATCTTGCCAATGACGCCAATGATTTGCACAAATGGTGTTTGGCTAATGGACAATTTATGTTCCATTTTCTGGAATGAGTCTGGCAGGAACCGATCCTCAGCAAATACTCCCTTGGTTCTGCCACTCTCTTCCCAACAAACTATTCCAGAGAATCCTGAATGCCAGTGTGCTAGCAATGATAAAGTCTTTGCACAAGGAAGACTGGTTATATTTCTAGTTACTCTGTATGGTTGGAACAGTGTTAGTGGTGATTCTTGTTTTGGCTTATAGGTGGGGGCTTTGGAGAGGTCTGATCTCAAATGTCTGCCCACATTAATATCTGTACTAGGGCTGGAGTGTGCAATGAGCACTGCCAGTCTGTGCCTAGGAGATTGCTTACGGGATCAGATGTGTGAATGGAAAAATTTTGTTACGCTCTCACCTCCTCTAAGAAATTCCTTGTCCTAGAAAGGAGTCCACAGTTTACTAGAGAAAACTCTGTTTCCAGGCCTGCCCTTCTTGTCTGCACCATCTCTGGTAAGGCATAGCTTGGCCCTGCTCATGTAGTGCTGCAAAAATAGAAAATCCCCCATACCCAGAAAGGAGCAGGATAAACATGGCTGAAGATCAAAAGCTGAGGTGTTCCTTTTCGATCATGTAGCATTAAAATGAGCTCTCTGAAGGAACTTCAGCTGTTTCTCCAAATCCTGGAGCTGGTGATGAGTTTCCTTCCACACAGTGACCTCAGGTGTGGCTACCCCAAGATCTTCAGGCTCTGCCTAAGCCAGACTTCACTGCAGTTTAAAGCAATTCCTAATCAGAGTACAACTGGTGCATTTGAATGGGAATCAGTACATTTGGCCAGAACTAGCGTGGAAATAATTTCATTTACATTTTCCAGGCTATGCAAAAGTTGGTAGACAAGAACATTATTTTGTAGGCATTCTTGAATTAAATGAATGTGTGAGTCAGCATGTCCTTTAACATGGCATTCAAAAAGTTATTTCTTAGACTGTCTTCCAGCTGTTGTATAATATTCTGATTTAATTTATAATATGTGCAGTCCCACAAATTCTGTTGACGTCAGTTGTGGTTCATTCCTTATAATTAGTGCATAATGCTTATCTCATGTTTAACACAGGGAAGTGGAGGAATCATTAATTTTTCTAAAATAATTAAGTTGTCATCAAAATATAATGAAGACAAAAAATTAAACAAACTCTCTTATGAGTCTAAATGAAATTTAAACTGAAAAAAAATTGACAGCAGTCTATGTCTGGGCTTTTTTTCCAGAAGTAAATAACCTTATTAAAAAAAGAAAAAGACACTTCAGCTGGCTCCTTGACAAGTGTGTACATCTGTCACATTAGGAGCAATCCCTAAACACTTAAATAAAGGAATAATTAAGGATATCAAAACTCTTATGCCACGCACATAATTATGTCACTTTAGTAATATATCACTGCATAAAGCAGTAGTCTCAGAATGGATTCCTCTGGTGCAGAAGTAAAAGTGCTGACATTTATCTTAAAGCTACATTTGTCCCACATCAGCCCCTCTCCTGGGCCTCAGATCAATGAAATACACATTAGAATCAACAGAAAAACTCTCTGTGATGCTAAAAAGCCTTAAAATAATGCAAATGTCCTCAAATATGAAAGATAGGATATAGCCTTTTATTCATGTCTGTTCATAGAATAGGTTTGATTGGAAAGGGCCTTAAAGATCATCTAGTTCCATTCCCCCTGTCAGGAGCAGGAGTAATAATTGTAATGTCTCTATTAAAAAAAAAAACAACAACAAACCACCAATAAAAAATGTTCTGGATTACTATTACAGTAAAAAAATGAAATTAAGCCTGGGTAAAAAAAGAAACTGTTAGGTAATCAGTTAATTTTACAGAAGTGGATCAGAAACAGCACGGTCAGTGCATCACTCATCACGCAAAAACTTCCATTTGTCATTAATTTAAAACCTTTTGAAAAGTGTCTTTGATAAAACTGTACATTTGGAAGAAATTTATCTGATAATGCCAAGGCTAAGCCATGGATGCTTCTTTTAATTCAAGCCTATTGGATACATGAAGAATATCTGTTCTGCAGAAGAGGATCTGAAAAAGTTTTCTTCAAAACTTATTTCTTTCTCCTAAATTAAAAAAAAAAAAACCTACTACTTTTCATTGTTGCAGAAGACCAAATTTGTATCTTCTGGCGTGTCCACAGGAATGGTTCTATCCTGCAGATGACAACTCTGAGAGCTGCCAAGCCCTGTAATGACAGAAAACCCAATGATTGGGAGCATTATTTGTTAGTCTGACTTTGAAGAGCTCAATGATCCGTGAACAGACAGAAACAAAAGACTCATTTGCAAGGTACAGTCTTGGGTATGTGAGGCTTTTCTGTATACTCAGTTTCAGACCCAGTTATTCCAGCATATACAGCTGAAAAATTGCAGCTTATTTTCCAGCTTCTAAATAAGGAAAGACTTGGGACCTGATCCAAATCTCAGTGAAGTCAGTGGGCATATTTCCATAGACTCCAATGGACTTTGAACTGGGATCTTTGATCAAAACACTGCTAGTAAGCAAAACTGGGAGAAAGTATTACCAGTAGTTTCTCTGCTGAGCAGCTTTAGGAAAAAACTTGTCTGTGAGACATGGCTTTGCATGTGTGTGTGGGTATGTATACAAATTGTATACAAATTTTATACAAATTACACACAAACAGGCAAATGCATTTTCATAACCAAACTACTTTCCTTAAATGACTCCCTCCTGGCCTGGCTATTTTTGACTGAAAGTACTATAAACAGAGCAGAGCAGATATTTGTATTGTTCAGATAATGATTTCTCTTGGGTCAGCATAAGAGCAAACACAATTAAGTCACCTCCTGAATGAGGCATTGGATATGCACAAGCAACCAAAGCTTTCCATGATCCCCTTGTTTTTGTGCCAACTTCTCACATTGACATCACCCATACTGGCCTTACATTCCTTCCTCATCACCAAATGGCCAGTGGCTCTTTGCCATTTCTCTCCTCCCCACCACTGCACCCAAATCCCACCCACCCTTTGGAAATTCCTGCCTGTGTCCTGAAAGAGCTGTCTGTTTCTCCAGGACATTTCCAATTACTCAGAAGGAGAGCAAGAAAAAGCCAATTGGAATTTGTCATTATATCTCAATGGATTTCCATTGAATCTGCCCATCTCTCTCTCTTCTAGTCTCTGGCTTAGTCTCTTTTAACTGTATATGCTATGCAAGATCTTTGCAAATGCAGAGTTAACCTTGTCCAGCCTATTTACTCTCTCTATCACTGCCAGGCTCCCTTGATCATCATAGAGTCTAATTATATACTGGTCAAGATGTTCATCTATACAAAGAGACCATTTAAGGACTTTTAATTAACTTAGCAAATCATTTTATTATGCCATAGACACAAAACAAACATTATCCACACAAGTGATATGTGAAGAAAACAGATCCCCAAATCTGCTGCTTAAAAACCCCGTGATAACCTCCTTGTGTTTGTCTTGCTGAGATAGTTGGTAGCTATAATATTGCTGTAAATACATAAGATTTGACTTATAGCCCAAAGGAGATGGTGTTCAAGCCTGAGATTAGTATGTAGGAAATAATGCACTATACTCCACCAAAGATCTTGTCATCCATTCTGAAAATCCCCAAATTCACCAGTTTCACTGCCATTTCTCATTCTATAATTTTGTTGGACAACTACAGCCTACTCCCATAAGGTTAATAGTCCATTCACTTCTCTTCCCTAATCCTCTCCAGATTTATAATTAAAAGTGATGGGTATGACTACAATGATGGATATGAATACAATGCAGACTTCTCAATGTGGTAAATCAGTCTTTGTTAAGGGCTTTCATTCCAGAATCATTCCAGTTAAGAGTACCACAACACTAGTGAGTAAGCAACAATTCCTCTGCTGAAAACTTAGGAGCAAAAGCTCATTTTTAGGTGGGATTCAGAGAATTAGGGTTGATTGTCTAGTCAGTGGACAGGTTTGGACACTCTTTAGAATCACATCACTGCTTTATTTAGATCAGATATTTTGAAAAAAATTTACCGTGAGGGTGGTGAGGTTGGGAATGCCCCATTCCTGGAGATGTTCAAGGCCAGGTTGGATGGAGCTCTGAGCAAACTGGTCTAGAGAAAAGTGTCCCTGTAGACAGTGGGAGTGGATGGAAGTGGATGGAAGTGGATGATCCTTAAGGTTCCTTCCAACCCATACTTCCTATGATTCTATGTAATATATCTGCTTATTAAAAGCTTTTAATTACTACTAAAGCAGAAATCATGTCAAGTCCTGTAAGTAAAAACCCAACCTTTCATTTATTTGCTCTGTCCTGACATGTCAGATGGTCTCCATGTAGTGTGGAGTGGGTAAGGACTTCCCTGTTTGCAGTAAGTGTTAAAGAAGATTAAGGAGTATATATAGCCATAAGAGATACAACTTTTATCCTTGCATAGCTGATTCAAGAATGTAAGGCCAGCAGAATTAAGAAACTGCATAAACCCTCTGGCATTTATAAAATACCACTCATCCACACAGTGGGGTGCAAGAACTGCCTCCTTAAAGACAAATTGTCCTTCCTTAAAAGCTCTGCAGCTGGCCAGCAGGGATTACTAACCTCATTAGTATCTCATGCTTAGTTCTAGTTCATAAATAGAGCCTCAATTATGCATGTACATGGTCTATTCAGCTAAGTGTTCTTATCGTTTTTTCCTTCTGTCCTCTTCTCCAGTCTCCCCATTTATTTTATTTGTTCACTGTGTCTGAATTCAGCCTGTTAGCTTTAGAGATAAGAAATGTTTGTACAGTTAGCATGATAAGATGATCTTGCTCTGACAGGAGCTGTGAAAATACAAAGGTAATACAAATGCTGCTAATTTGTAATGCTGATAATCTGCTTGACAAAATGCTTTTGCAGCTATTTCATTAATAAAGGAATACACACTCTGGTGAGTAGTAGATGGATTAGAGCACTGGAGACTCAGGCCAGAAATTACAGCATACATCACTTTTTCCTCCCAACTTCCTTAGATGATATAAGCTGCAATCTCAGTGCTCCTTATAACTGTTTTTAGTTCTTGAAAGGAAGGCAACTGCTTGTTCCTGAAAACAGTTCACTCTATGATTGCCTCTCCTGCTCATCTGTGTTGAGGAAAATATCAATGATAAAACTGTTCACAGTGAACATATTTATTTCTTGATAGGTCTCATAAAATGAAACAATCAGTGGGGAATAAAAAAAAAAGACAAAAATTTATGATCTTTCCTTCTCTAACATAAAAAAAATTAAATTATATGTTTTCAACTATGAGAAAAATGTTTCATTTGAATATCAGGCCCCAACCTTAGCTGTGACATGAAAATATGAGTGTGACACTGAACTCTGTAAACTGAAATTAGGTCATCACCCTTGGTTAGAGCTCTCAGGTTGGCTCCTCCACTGTTTTTAAAAGGTTCCCAGATTTCCCACCATGTTCCCACCCTACTCTGCTAGAAGTAAAAAATATCAACATTGTCACTGAGACAAAGAGTGACTTCACAGCGTACCTGTTGTCCCTTCCTGGGTGTGGCTGTGTTTAGGTGACCTCACTTCTGTGATTAGTGTAGTACAGTTTGTGGCAGGCTATGAATATGGGAGGGAGATGCTTGGGAAGAGGGAGAGGTGGATGTCAATCTCTAACAAAGAAAAGGAAATGTATGTTCTCCATTCCTTGGGTAAAAGCTTAACTGCTGTATCAAAGGATTCAACATTTTCCAGTATTTTGTGATTCTAACTGATGATTTCTCTTCCACTTTGGTCAGATTATCTTAATAAAAATAAAAAGTAAGTTACCAATAACTTTGTATAATATGCAATAAGTGAATAATAAGCAATATTTTTCAATAACAACTTCTCTCTGAATTCAGTTGGCAATTATAAGTGGTTTGGGGTCATTCAAAAACATTTTCTAGCTAACAAACAGCTGATATGGAAAAAGTCATCCAATGTTACATCAGCTACAGATGAACATAATTCTCCCTTAGAAAAACCTAAGATGTTTTCAGACTGTTGCTGGACTCTTCCTGACTCCATGTTACAGTTGTAACACAATGAATGTAGAAAAGCAGTTAAATCATAGAATCATAGAAGAGTTGCAAGTGACCTTAGAGATCATCCAGTTTCAATCTCCCTGCCCTGGGCAAGGACCCCTTCCACTAGAGCAGGTATTTCAAAGCCTCACCCAACCTGGCCTTAGACAATTCCAGGGATGGGACACCCACAGCTCCTCTGGACAGCCATATCCTGTGTCTCACCATCCTCACAGTAAAGAATTTTTTCCTAATATCCAATCTAAATTGACCTCTTTCATTGTAGAGAAACACCTTGTAGCTGTGAATTTACACAGTTCACTAGTGCTCATCTGCACTGACTTCTTTTACAGTATCACAATGCAACCCTGAGATTTTGCAGACATTTCTTGATATATTCCACATCAATGTTTCAGAGCATGTGAAAATGTTTTCTACTCTACACTAAATGTCAGAAGAGACATAGTATACAACTAATGAACCAGCAACCAATGACCACTTGCAGTCAAATATATCTATTTTGCTGTTTTTTTTTTTTCTTTTGAGAAAGATTACTATAGCTTGAAGTTGTGCAAATAAGTCTTGCAACAAAACTGTCTCATATTTCTTCAGGGTGTTAATTTAATTCCCCTTTAGTCATCCTGCCTTCTTCCTACACCTCTTCTTTTGATTTCAGGCAGGTTGTGAGAGAAAAATTTTAGGGCCAGATAACATATATCTTCATATAAACCTTCACCGAGGCAACAAAGCAAAATACTTTGGTTTTGTATAGAGAAATAGCTTGGCACATTCTTGAACTCCAGAAACTGCTTTAAATTTATTTGAAGTAGTCCATAAAAATCATTAATTCACTCTAAACTTGAGTCCACCACTCAAGCTCTGCTTTTTGGTATTACTTGGCCCATACCCTGGCTTCTGTGGGAAAAACCCACTTCTCACTGACACACTCCTGGTCCTCTACATCCTCTCTTCTTCCATCCCTGACTGCACTCCCACTCCAGGGCTCAGGCTTGGAACAGGTAGAGAGACAAAGTCCTGCTGGTGGCACCTGGAGCTGGAGCTGCTCCACTGTGCCTACAAATACAGCACCATTTCCAATTTGTCACACTTGTGTTCTGCCATGACACTGCAGACACTTTTTCTTTTTTTAATATGTATATTTACAAATATTCCATCAGCTTAAAACAAATAAAGAAGCCCTTCCACCAGGCATACATGTGTGTTCAGGGTTAGAGTGGAGGCAGAAAGTTCAAAGGAGGTGGACTATTAGAGTAATATTGACCAGACTGACAGTGGTAAGTTGAAATGCATGATTCCTCCATAAGAATTTGCCAGAAACCAGATATTTAAGGCCATGCTCTTGTAGACTTAACTATAGATTAAAAAATATTTTTACTTCCTCAAACTAATACGGAATTTACAGGAATTAGCATATCAATGTCTATGTAAAATTTCCATGCAATTTAATTGCAATTAAAAAATATTAGGGAAGATTACATAAACTAATTAAGTTTGTAAAAACACTTAAAATATATAATTAAAAAAGCACTAAATAATTATGCAAATTAATTAGATAATTATATCTCTACAGTAGTATTCTTTGGGAAGTTTTAAATAAATTTATAAAGCTTATTATTTTCTGTTTATAAAGCATAGAAATATACAGCACTGATTTTTTACTGATTAAAAATGTTGTGTGCTTGCCTATTCATTGAGTTCATTGACATGGCATAGGTTTGATGACAATGATCTGATACTCAGAAATATCAGCTAGAGATTAAACCAAAGCAGAGCAAACCCAAGGAGATAGCTTTGTGCAGTACCCTTGAAATGGGAAGATGATTGCTTTCTCAAAATATTTAGGGGTGTTGGTTTTCCAGACTCAGTACAAAAATACTTATTTTTCTCTTGTTTTGAGATGCCTCCTAATCTGAGTTCACCACTGCAGTCTCCAAAATGTTGAGCATATTCAAGAAATTATGGAACAAATATATTCATAATTGTGAAGCTCTTTACATCTAGACTGCAGTTTCATTGTTTCATTTAATTATTTCTCAAAAAGGTACTTACTGTTCCCAAGCCTCTGTAACTTGCCAATTTTGAATGAAACAGGAGTACATAGAAAATATTCAAAACTCACTTGATATTATTTTGTAACACTCTAAGAAATGGTTCCAGTACTTCCCTTGTCATACACAACTGCAATTATTAACTGTTTACTAAAAAGTGCAGAAATACTGCAGATTAATAGGTTTGCTTGCTTAAAACCCACCAATGTCATGATGATAAGGCTGAAGTAGCATTGCAAGAAGTGTTTTGAGCCGTTTGGGGCTGATCACAAATAAATATGTTGTTAAGGGCATTATCCAAATGACTCAAACTTTGACAGGCTTGGGAAGGTTGTGAGTGGGAGTAGGAGGTGTTCATGTAACAATTGCACATTAAACAATCATTCCAGTGAATGAAATTAGGGGACCTCTGTGGTTTGGAGGGTTATCCTGGCTTCACTCCTAAGTAAATCTTCCAAAGTATGTGTGTGTTGTGAAGTTCTGAAAACATCAGTCAGCAATAGAAACTTGTCAGTTTTTAATAACTGGATAAGTCTCCTGGGAGTTTATTAACACTCAGTATGCTGCAGTCCACACCTTCACAGCTTGAGCTGTTCTTTCCTTTCCTTGCAATTGCTTTTTTTTTTTTTTTTTTTTTTTTTTTTGTGGTGGTACTAAAAACATTAAGAAGTTTTTGCTGTTCTCTCCATTTACCTATTGCTTGGAAAAAAAAGTAAAGGCATGGGAGTGAGGGGGAGAGAGTCTGCATGAAGCACATAAGAAATAAACAGAAGAAACAGGGAAAAAATATTCAGGACATAATACAAAAATAATGCATAATTAGTAAAACCAGGAATCCCGGACACATTATAGAAGAACATGTTGAAATCCATGACAAGCACTTCAACCATAATGAGAGGAATGCTGATGTTAATTTACCATTTTCAGAAATTGGTATGACATTCATAGTTAACTTAAGTAGTGTAATGGTTGAAAATTCAGCCATTCAAAAGATAAGAAATAAAACAAAATGTGTAAAGGTGTCATGTGCACAAGTGTTATGCTGGGGTCCAGGAGATCTAAGTCTCATTGCCTCTTCTGCCCACCCAGAGCCATTTCCCAGGCTGGTGGGAGCACTCCCACACACACCTGTGGTAGCTCCAAAAACAGGCAACAAGGTGAGGATTTCTCCTTTCCTTTGGCTCTGGTCAAAACACCTGGCTGTTCTCACCTCTTCACACAAAAACTTCTCTTCCCTTGCTCCTCCTAAAATTATTATCACAGTTAGCTCTGTCCTGGGACAGACCACACCAGAGACTGAAAGACCATTTCTTTCTATAAAGTTTAAACTGATTTCTTCTCTATTTTACTGCTCACATTCTGATAACAAAGGTGTACAAATCCCCTTGGGACACTTTGTTATATTTATCACAGGAACGTTTAGGCCCAAGACCTTCCTCATACCACCACTGACACCTGAGCCATGTAAGCTAAATGATGATGACAATCCAGAGTTTGTATGTGTAGAACAGCCTGGGGGGCAAGGCTGTTGTGTGCTGGAGGTAGGGATGTGCTGGTGTTCATTTGGTAATTTTCCTGATCAAGAGTGGGTTGTCTGGCCCTTTTCTACTCATTCAATTTTATGGGATAAAGCAAACCCTTGTTTTCAGCTGAAGGCTAAACTACAAGGAAAGGGAAGCTTGAGATAGGATTTGGTGTCTTGTTTGTTTTGTTTTCTTAGGTAAAAGAGGAAAATGCTTTTCTGGTAGAAGCAAAGACCTCAATTAATATTTAAAGATGGTTATCAAGGCTTCTTTTTCTACACTCACTGGGGAGATCAGAAGTGCTCTGTCCTGGCCAGTGTAATAATGGTTTATGTCCCAGAGACCTCCCACATTCACAAAAAGCAGGGGAAGGTTGCCCAGCTGCTCTCTCTGAAGGACCCTGTGAGGTTCTGATGTGGTTTTTTGCTTTAGCCAGGCATGAAGGCTTCCTGCAGGAGGTGGCATTCCCTCCCCAGAAGGTGACATACCTGGGGTGTGCTGGCAGGCCTGGCCTGAAACCTGGAATGTTGAAGATGCTCCCTCTACGCTGTCCCTCAAAAAAGCTGACACCATGTCCTGGTTTAAAGGACAGGTGTCTGCCAACAAAGGCAGGAGCTTCTCTTTGAAATGGAGAATGTAAACCCCCTCCCTCCAAATTATTATAATTTTGAAATTAAGGGGCTCTCAGGCAAAGATATGGGAACTAGGAATAGCAATTCTTTACTGGGAAAATTAAAATAGAAATACAGTATTACAAAGAACAATCCCAAAAACACTGACAGAGTCAGAATACAACCTGGAACCCTGTCAGTCAGGGTGTTGGTAGCAGTGCCATTAAATGGTGGCTGCATCCTCCTGCAGTGGCAGATGTGGTTCAGCTGAAGCAGTGGTCCTGTAGAAGGTGCAGTTTTCCTCTGAAGGTCCAGGGATGATGTGGAAAGGTCCAGCTTTCCTCTGGAATCCAGTGTAAAAAGGTATCTTGTTCAAAATCTCAGTTTTTATCTAGGTAGGAAAGGCTTGGCTCCTCCCCCTGGGTGGAGCATCTCCCAATGGGATGATGTGATTTTATCAGTCATGCAGTGGGACTGAATGGGCCAGCAGCAGATGATATCTCCTGGAGGGAGAATGGGTTGTGGAAAAGATAAAGGTGGTTGCCCCATCCTGTCTTAAAGATGGTCCATTAGCAGATAATATGTGCCACAGAGATAAGGAATCACTGCCCCACCTGGCTTCAACAGATGGTGATAGAATACACATTTCTGGTTACGTCCTGCGTTGCAACCCAAGACAGATCACAGAGGAAGTTCCATTCTTGCAGTAGCCCGTAGGGGCGGAGAGCCCATGGAGGTACAGTGGAATTCTTTGGAATTCAGAGAAGCTGAGCTCAGCCTGGCTTCCCTCTCTCCCACAAAAGTCTGGCTGATCACCTCCAAGGCAGGAGCTGCCCTGCTGTGCCAGGAGGGCAGGTCACAGGTAGAGCACTGTGGGGTGAGGGGGTGACCACTGCAAAGTCCTTGCAGGATGATAGTGAGACCTGTGTCTTTCTGGGATCTTCTGCTGGCATTCAATGCTGATTTCATTGGGACTGGACTCACCAAAGTATTTCAAAATTGCAGTTTGCAGGTTACTGGCAAGTACCATAGGAACTCCTAAACAATTAGGCTGCAGGCATTTTGGCTTGGAATACAAAATTAGGTAGTCACCTTCTGATCTTCATCTCCAGGTCCCTACAAAGTGGTAATAATGTTCCACCTCATCTGGGTGCTGTGAAAATTAATCCATTCCATTTGTGAAGCATCCAAATGCTCTGACACTGAGCACAGTAGAACAGCCATCGAGAAAATTGACAAATCTCTGTTCTAAGGAGGGTTTGGATAGCATGAATTAAGTAAGATGTCTGGGGTCACATACTGAATAAAATAAAAGAAATTACTCTATGTACATGAACTGAATGAGGGATAGATAACTAGGAGGAAAATGCCATCCTGTAATGAAGGTCTGAATTGTAATGCACACACCCAGAAGGTCAACACAAAGTTACGGGCAACCTTTACTCTTCCCTTCCAAAGCTTCTGAATCCTTGGCTTTGCAGCCTTAGTGCTAGGGAAATGCATTTCACATACATTTTGTTTTCATTCTTTTCCATGAGCCAGGTTACCTGGTTGAATTGCAACTTCCAAGGTGCAATGTGGTCTTTATTCTTCTCAAAAGAAGCATAGCAGGTCATTGGAGAAAAAAGGGAAGTAATCAATCTCAAAGTAATCCATGTCTGGTTGTCAATATAATGATTCTACTAGATCCAAAATATTTCCTATGTCAGTATTTATATTCAAAACAATATGAAAAACAGAAACATAGTAAAATATAGAAAATTGGATATAATAGGTAATACTTTACTATTTTTCTTAATTTTATTGTTATTTTACTAGTTTTTCCTTTTTTGTGTCTCACTCTCTCTATGAAAACAGAAATATCTGCTGAGCTCTGAAAGCAAAGGTATAGAGATTCTAAGTCATTAACATTGCCAGTATGTAGGATCATATAACTGAGGCTTAAAATAAAGCTAGACCTGAGGATGTATTATTAGAACAGTATAAATAAATTTTATCACTTTAAAAAGCTATATCTAGAATAGTATCTTTGTTAAATTCCATTTTTTCTTTGTTTACAGTGGATTTTTATATATTGTATCATATAATAAGGAGAGTTTTTTTGCATTCAAGCACAACCCCCAAAAAGCCAGGTTATCTTATTACTGCGGAAAGATAGACACTAAGTTGCCAGAAATTTTATGAAAAAAGCTGAATCAAAAAGGGAAGAATTCCTTCAGTTTAACCATCCCCAGAGAAGAACACAGTAGTAGTTCTGGCCTTGCTATGTAGAAGAGAATTCATGGAATACAGAAATGTTAGAAATATTCTAACCATGGGAAAAATGTCACTGGGAACTTTACCCTATTAGGCACTGATGAATGCATTCCTCCCTCAATATTTTTCTTCCATGTGAGTTCCCTTCACCAATGCTCCTGTTTAATACTAAACACACATCTTTTAAAATGCTGTTCTCTTCCATTAATCCAGCAATTACTTTTTTCCTGGTTGATTCTATTTGGATTTTAAGATTCTAGGAGCTTATATATGTCTAGAACAAAAGTTTTGTACTTCGGAAAATTCTGTGGCCAGTTTTGGTGGCAAGTTTTTAAGTCATTGAATTGAATGTGTTAGATATTCTGGAAAACCTCAGCCCTCCCTTTATGATTTTCTTTGCTAGATAGCACAAGCTAAAATAGAATTTCTTCTCTCCATAGTACATGGAGTTTAATGAGGTTGCAGCTAAGAGGTATATCCCTTTATTAGAATATGAGCAGACTGTAAAACCTGTCTGAAAAGATTAGTAGAATAGTGACTTGTACATCAGAAGTGACAACCCGGGATCAAAGGCAGTGAAACTGGAGCTACTCAGAACAGAAAACATTTTCTCTAAAACTAAGGAAAATGTTCTGGGTTTTCATGGCTCTTAATGTTTTGTTACTTAAGTTCAAGAGGCCATTTGAAAAATATTTGGCATCACATCTGAAAAAAGGTATTAACAGATGACATCCTCATTTTTCAAAATAATGATTAAACAAAACAAAGTAAGAGTTGATACTTATTGAGGTTTTTTTAGGTGAACTGGGAGAAAACCCAAACAATACCCCCCCAACACTCTCCTCCTCAAATCCTATATTTTTATAAATGGTAGACAGTACATACATGCCAGCAGTGTCATCACAAAAAACTTACAGCCTTAGAAAACCAGATACAATTTTTGAAGACCACCTTTAAGACAGGTCTTCAAATTTGCAAAGTATGTCCAGCAAATTCGTTTATCTTAAAAATGAGTTCATAAGACATGAGAAGTTTTCCATTTAAGAGGCTGAGACCTCAGCTGACATATGCATTACAGTCTATAAATAAACAGACATTTCTCTCCATGCATAGTGAATAAAAACTATTGCAAAGAAATTTTTATAAAAATATGAATCTAAAATGAAAATTTCAGGGTAATACTATAGAAATTGGGACCTTGAAAACATTTTTTATTATTATTTTGAGGTCTGCTGCTGTGAAACTGAAATAACCTCAATCAAAATAATGTTGACAGCATTTTAAAAAGTGTCTGCCATCTTTTTAATCCACTTATTTTAATGTAGCTGATTTTAATATTTTTATGCATTTAGGGGCAGGAATTGGCAGAAGATATTATGCTACCTGGGAAGGAAAGTGAAGGATATCTTATATGCCAAGTTTATTCACGTGTGTGCTTGTGCATGTACCATGGAATATAGAAGTCAAAGACAGCTCATGAGAGATACTAAAACCTCATTTTGGGAACTGCTAAAAAAAAATTTACTTTTTGTTTAATTAACAATTAAAACATTAAAAAAACAAACAAGCAGAAGAATTGTGTATTTTCTGTGATCCTGGTATTTTTTTGAAATGCAGTAACTTTATTGGCTCAAACTTTCCTCAGTATTCTGAGCAGATGCTGCAATTTAATCTCAAGGAAATTTTAAGATGACAGTCTCTTCATTTTCCAAGGGAAGACCAAATGTTGCCTTCAGTTTCAGGAAATTAAAATTCAGCCCCCAGCCCACAGGCTGAGTTCAGGAAAGCAGTCTCTGAGGGACATTTGAAATGCTTGCAATACTCATTCTGGCAGAACCTTATTTAAAGCTGGTGAGTGCAGATCAAGTAGAAAGACATGAAAGCCATCCAGTGCCCAGTATTTGGTCCCATAATCAAGCATTGTTACCAAAGCCTTCTAACAGAAAATCAGGGCTAATTCACTTCATCTGGAATGAGGAACTGGACACAAAGACCTGTGCTAACATTCTGGAATGTATTTAATCTTCTTTGGCCTGACACCCAATTATATGTTTCAAAACTTCAATTTTCTGTTTGAGAATGAAACTAGCTTATAGCTGCTTTATCTGATTTGTTTACAATTCAATAGGAAGGATTTGGATATTAGACTTATCTGTCAGAGAAAGTTATTACAGAGAAATGAAGCAGTTTGAAACAAAAATAATAAACAAGGATATATATTCATCTCAACAATACTGACCTTGCAGGAAATTATTTTTCTCTTAATATTTCTCTTTCTGGGCAATTTCAGGGAAAATGTTACTAAACAATACACATTTTTTTTTAGTGAAATACATTTTTAACTATAAATATTCGGAGGTAATTAAACAGTTTGAGCATTTGTATTGGGACTCAATCCAGCCGTGTGGTGTTGAGGCTGGTTAGTCTTCACCCAGGAGCACTTTTAGGATGGGATCCTAAAATCACAGCCAAAGTCTTGCAACATATTGATGCACACTTTTGGAAATTAGAATCTTCAAAAAAAATGAGCAGGAGCTACAAACTCTTCTCATCGTGGTAATCTGCATGTACCAAGGCTGAGCCCAGAATTTTCCAAAAAACATTTTTTTGTCCATTAGCAAAAGATTTTGGAGTTTTTGGGATTGTTTCCATTTAAAACTTACCTTTTGGGCATTCTTTGTCCAACATTTTTAAAACTTAATTTCTGCCATATTTTTCTCAAATCTGAGAAAACAAAAAATTCACTGTGGGAGAGATCTGGATAGTCTTTAGAAATAGGGCAGTCAAAGCCAGCCATACTGTCACTATATCCACATATGTCTTATGAGATTCAAGGAAGTAAATTGTCTTTTCTCTGTGCACAGAGTTTTTACCAAGGCACCTCACATCCCAAATTCATAAGCAAAGTCTTAAAAAAAGACTGTGAAAAAGTCTGTGAAAAAGTAACCCATGCTCCCACACTAACATGGAAGCAATTGCTTCTTTCTATCCAGTTACTCACCCAATACTGTAGAAAATTATGTGCTCCCAAATCACTGATTGATGCTGCTTGAATCAGTTTCTTCCCTGTCATTGAGAAAAGCATCAATAAGAAGCTCTTCCAGGGTGATGTTCACTGACTGTCCAAAATCACCAATGCCCTCATATGAGGACAGCTCCCTTCAGGAGGATTGTCAGTCTTAACAGTGTCTGCAAGTCAATCTCCTCTGTGTGCTCTATACCTGAGTTGTGAGGAAGCCTTTTTCTCCCAAGCATGTTTTTACTGTAGCATTGTACCTGACAGCATCATCCTTGTCTTACTCATGGTCCTTTGAAAAACTGGATATTGATTTTCCTTTGGAGAGGTGTATTGTCTCTTTTTGTACATTCTGGCTACTTTTTGTTCCATCACTTTGTAACGTTCAGCCTGTGTGAAGAGTTGTGTTAAATGGACATTTCTTGCATTTGCTTGGCTAAGGAAAACATGATATACCCCAGGAATATCACATTTGTTCTGCCAAGAGCTAATAAAGACCATCCTGAAAGATCTTTCAGTTCAGCCTCTGAGACAGGCCAGCCATGCTGCAGTAATTTATTGCTAATGCAAAGTTTTGGAGGAGAGTACAGAAATGCTGTGGGTCATTCCATATATTCTGCAATTCTTTGGAGCTCCAATTGTGAATGTTATTTTAAACTTCTAGGATAAGGGGACTCAAAGACTGTATGAGGTACATTGTACCCGATTAATTTATGGAATAAGTGGTGTAAAAGTAAATTTATATGCCAAATAAAATATCAATCAAAATAGATCTTTCTGTGCTTGCTGGTTTGGGAACACAGTGTACAACAGATTTGTCCGATACGTATTTCTAGTTGATGTTTCTGCCCTTTAATAAACTCTTTAGAGTCTGGTATGATTTAAGTTTTCCATTTCCTTACAATTAAGTGGACACATAAAGTGCTTAAGCAAACTTAGGATGACAAATATATTATCATAAAAATATTGGTAATTTTGCCTGTCATGAAGAAATGTGTGCACTTTAAACTAGTATTTACTAATGTGTGTACCTTTACTCGAAGTGTATGAAAATCAAAAGGGCAAATTAAAACTAAAACTAGTGTGATAAAAAACAAAACTAAAAGGAAGAGTTTTGATGCTGCCCGTCCCTTTCCTATTGTTTCTTTATCTCTCAGTTTTTTCTTACATATTTTGGGGAGAGATGAAGAAGAGTTAAATAAACAGGAATTATTGGCCTCATTTGTTCATCTTCCAGGGAGTAACTTCTAATCCCAAACTCTGTGCAGATATAGGTTATTGAGGATGATTCTGAAGAAGGAATCTGTCCTCTTCCTGTTAATTACCTGGAAAACAACAAGCAGAAATTCATTTGCTTCTTAAAACCACTGGAACATAAAAGCTAACATTATCAGGACTGCATATTAATCCAACACAATGTCTCTGACATCAGCAAACAGCAAATATGTGCAGAAGAGTGTTAAAATGGGACAAAGACAGTTGGTCTCTGATGAGTATTCTCCCAGAATCCAGTGATTTGCATTGGAGGTGTTTCCTAAGCCACTGGTAATATCTTTGTACTTAACCCTCTGTGAGCTTTCCTTCAATCAATTTGTTCAATTTCTATGCTGCATAAATTTTTAGGAACCAGCATTCTCTGGAAAGGTCTAAAAATCGTTTGTGCATTGTGTGAAAAAGGTAACTTGGTAGTTTAATTTCACATCCTAACTAATCTTTGTATTAAGAGTATCGGTGAACTTTCATTATTCATCTTCCTGACATCCTCACCTGTCCCCTGGTATCCCATTTAAAAGTTTGTATCATATTTTCTCACTGCCAGCCTTCTGCACCAAAGATTTAAATGAAACATCACACACTATTAGCAGCTCAGTTAGCAGCTCAGTTCTTTCACTTGGAAATTCATCTAAGATCCTTTGGGAATATTGCCAGATCTCGTAGTTACTGTTCTCCTTGTCTCTTTATTCCATAAAATTCTACTAAAATCTTAACTAGAGACAGATTTTCTGAAACATCACTTATGTTCTGCCATGGTGAGCTCTCTATACTCACTCCTTCACTGTGTTCACAGGTGGAATTAATCCATTTGGCTTTTTTTCTAAGGCTTATCTTTTTTTAAATGCTGATGCTTCTTGATCCTCTATCTGCTAAACTGATGCTCCAGCAGGCTTCTGATGCTTCTGATGTGTTTGAGAAAGACTTTATTAGTACTGGTGCCATTTGAAAGTTCATCTCCTGTTCTGCTTTTTCATATGTATTATAAGGCATTTTATGATTTTTCTGGTTATTCTCTTTTGGGTGTATTTTCAGAATTTGAAGGTTCTTGCATCTAATAACCTTTCCTACCCTTCTGGTCAGCCATGCTGGACTTCTTTTTTTCTTTCTAAAATGAGATGCAGTTGGCCTGAATTCCCATAAGGTACCTTTGAAGAGCCTCTGCTGCTTGCCAGGGCTTTACCCTTTGACTATCCCTTTAACTGAGCTTCCTCCCCTGCATGTAATTCTTGTTTTTGAGAAAAAGAGGTGTGGCATTCTTGTTTATGTATCTTCTACCTTATTTGAAAGTTACACCAATATTTAGGCCTTACACAGAGACATCTCAGGGGCATCACACTACATAGAAAGTGACAGACTGTTGAGCATCATTCTATAGCCCTTTATTTATTTATAGACCATGAACATTTATTGGATTGGATCATTCCATGATCAACTGTCTATTTCTTCAACTTTGTATTACCTCTGTGAATATAATTTTCCCCTTATGCATCATTTCTGCAGTCTCACATCTGCATCTTTCTTCTCTTCTGCATTAACATAATCAATGCACTCAGACCTTGGCAGAATGGCAAGCCCTTCATATTTGAGAGTATCTACAAGAGAATAGAAAAACATACCATTAATTTTCAGAAACACATAATTCAGAAATAACAGAAAGGCTCTTAGTTCAAATTCAGCTAGGTAAATGACCTCTATAACAATATATTCAAAATGAAGTAATAGTGAAGTTGCTCTGGCTACTGCAGTCAAAAACACAGCCCCTGGCTATGCTAAAATCCATACACTGACCAAACACTGCACTGCCAAAGTAAATTATCATCAGGGCTTGATGATGGAGAGTCAGAAAATTACCTTAAGAAGGTGTTGGAGGAGATTGTTACCAATGTTATCTAATGTCCAGCCAGTACAAGGCAGATAGACAGCAGGGCAGAAAGGCCACATGACAATAAACATTGAGATAATCAAGCACAACAAAAATTGAGAACATTAGTAGACAACACTTTGAGTCTGAAGCCTGCAATTCATCACCATTCTACAACTGAAACACAAACCAGCAGCACCAGTGAAGGGACATAACTTACAAAGACTTACACAGAGTGAGAGTTTGGGGCTGTTTCAGTAATGGAGAGGGAGTATCAAGTACAATTAACATGTAAGTTTAGTGCTGCATGAAAGCTGGTATCAGCATTTGACCTGACAACCTTCCATGTCTTCCTGTGACCCTGTGGACTGAGATACTTAGAGTGAGCAGATGCAGTTACTTCAAGCATAATGTAATTTGGAGCTCATTTACCACAGAGCAGTCCATGCAATCAAAGCTCTGTGATGAAAGCTGTTTTTCAAATAAAAAGCATCAACATTAAAGGTTTGTTACCAATTGGCACATGCAAATGCATTAAGAAAAAGCAAGGGAAAGTACACTTTTTAACAAGGGAAATTGTGCACTGTGTGTGCTCTTGATACACTATTTGTACAGAGTGTCAACATCTCAATCCTGCCTGAAAAGAAGAAAGAATAAAATTTAAAATCCATGCAGACAATTGCTCATAATAAACTTCTAGGACATTCTGAGCTTGTTCCTTTGTTTTGTGTTGTCTTGTTTTAATTGCTTTGTGCCCATGTTATCTCTAACAAGTGTGGAAGGAATATGTAAAATACCACCAAACTTGGAAAATTAGCACATTATATCCACTCCAGTCATTTTGCTCCAGTGTAAATCACTGCATAAAGCACAAGATAATAGAGACTGAGTGCCATAGTTATTTCCATAGCCTGACCTTAATATTAAATCCTATGACTGGTGAGTCAGTTTCTGTCTGGTGTTTTGACATTTGCCTCTCACTAATCATTCTGCACAATTCCATTAAAAACAGTATATATTAAAGCAGGGAAATTACTTCTAGAATCAGTTTCTCAGTCCAAAATAGCATTGCAACTGGGGGAAAGTTCTACTGGCATTTCAACTCTGGGGACTGAGTTAGCTAATTCCTGGCATTTTTAGTGCATGTCATTCCTCACTACATGAGATTCCCCACACTACAGCTGATGTAGGGTACTTTAAAAAGGAAGGGTCTGTGCCATCATTCCTATGGTGATCATAAGCCCAGCCAGATATGTGCTCATGTCAAAAAGAGTGCTGTGATTTATAGAAATTTTAGATTTTAGTAGAATTTACATGGTTTTACAGCCAAATGCTTGATTTAGTTCCCAGCTGAAGCCAATGGGACTGTTGCCACTGATCTCAAGGTGAACAGGGCTGGGCCACAAATGAAGGATTCAGGCAGTACTCAAGTTTCTCTGGAGGGTTCCATGATTCCAGTCTGAGCTTTCTCAATATCCAGTGCCACTGCACCAATATAAGGACTCTCAGCACATCCCTAGGACCAGAGCTAAAGAGATTTCAGAATTACGTTCTGAGGGTTTAGTTAGCACTTGTTAAAGTATGATTGAGGAAATATGGGGCAAAATCTGGTCCATGGACACCCATTTTCCAGCAAAATGAAAGCATCTAGGGCCTACCAGCACTTTATTTTGTCTGTTCAAAATTGTTAATGCCTATATTCTGTGCAATACCACAGCAATAAATGCACTTTTCCAGAAAGAGGGAAATGCAGGCATCCAGGGTAAGGTAAGCCTGAGAGATCTAAGCACACAACTCCTGGCTGTCCAATCCACCAGGCTCTCTGCTCAATGACATCCCCTGTGTCCCCCTGAAGCAGGGCCACTCTGTCACCATGGGTCTGGCTCTCATTTTCTTTCCAACTCTTTCTAACATCTTTCAAACCAGGTAGCTCCTCTCGATCCAAGAGCTCATCTCAATCCAGGACACAGTACCAAAGGTGTAATCTAGAGAAGGACAGAGCACACCTCTGCTCTTAATATTGCATTTCCCAGAGAGACCCCTACCTGAATGTCTGTCTGTCTTCACCCAGTAATGCTGGCAGCCCATAGCACAACTGCCCTGCCTTTTCCTGTCCCTCTGGTGTTTTCTGTATAACTTGGGACCTGAACTGGGTGGTGCTGATTCTGTCTATGGAACATTGCTGTGGATTACAAGACCTTGTTTTGTCAATATGTGTTTCTTTTACCCTCCTGTTATGTGGGAAAATTCTTCATACAAGCCTCAGTAATCCTTTCCTGATCTGAGTGTCATTCAGATCACATTACACTGGAGAATTAGGCTTCACTTACAGTGTTGTTACTTTGCTACCTGATGATTTTTTCTCATAATGGAGACAGTAATTTTAGAATGTTTAAATGTTTGATTACATCAATTATGACATTTTTCCTTTCGTATCTCCTGGGTAGGCTTGAGCTAAGTAACAGAAACCAAGCCTCATATTGATAACTACACCAAAATCTCATCTCTCCTCTTTCTAAAATTGTTGCTCTATTTATATCCATTAGGATCATGGTTAGTCAAAGTTTTTGACAGAATGATGTTCTTAATTTCAAAGGCATTTCAGTCTTCTTCTTGAAGTGTCAAAAAACCCACCACGGTGTAAACAATGTTCTGTCCTAAAGAGACAAAAACGTGAAAATTGAAACAATCTCGAAGTGCAAACTTACTCTGACTAAAAATTCACAATATGTTTACTTGGATCTACTCCAAGGTTCAAAATAGTGCAAAACTAGCACTTAGTCCTTTGACTACATAAAAGCAGTTCTCCCCGTCTCGCTTCACCAAGATGAGTGATGGCTGGAATTTTCATCTCTTTTTTCAATCATCCTTTAATACAAATCTAAATGTTTTACTTTCCTCTGTTTCTGGAGAAGAGGCCAGTACAGGTTTCCTGATACAAATACTCTCAGGTTACCAAAAAAAGAGGATCCAGATGCAGTTTTTGCAAATTTGCCTAAAATCTGCTCTGCTCCAAGAAAAATTTCCATTGAACAAAAAAAGCTCCAGAAAGTAGAGCCTAATAGTGACTTCTGTTTCCCCTCTAGCAAAATTTATGGTTGTTTTGAAAAGCCCTAAATGGAAATATTTATCCAAAAGTAAATATTTGTATTTCTGGCAAAAATAGTCAGATTTTTGATGAAAAATAGAATTTTCTGCAAAGGTGTGCACTCTGTATAGAAAACCACCATTTCTGTGTAAACAGAAAAAAAATCCAGCAACTGATTTTCCATAGAACAGTGATTTTGACAGAAAATTTGGAGAAGGACTATTTATGACAAAGTAGGATAGGGGCTTGGAAAAGACCTATAGAAAATCACAGTCTATTGTTTGTGCACAGAGCCACAGCACAAAATCCTTTCAATAGGCTGATCATGTTCTGTCTTGAAAAAGAAAAAAAATTCTTTGCCTTCACTGTTAAAATATTTGTCCAGAACAGCCACCTGCATATGAATCTGCACATTTACTCTCACCTAGATTAATCCACCCATTTTTCTGCCAAATTTCCTTTAGTCTACATAGTTCCTTTCCTGATGACATATTTCATCTCAGTTTACATTTTCACAGGCAATTGAACCAAACATTCTCTAAAATCCTTAAGTCTTCATTAATGTGTTCTTTATCTGCTGAATTCATCTTTCTTGACTGCAGATTGCTAAATTTATATGCAGTGCTCCAGGGAAGACCCAACCAGACCTCTGTGTGTTACCTGGCCTCATTTATTGCTTTTTAACTCTACAACAAGTCTCTGTCCCACGTGTCCTGAGATCACATTCATTTTTCACAGCCATGTCACATTAATACTTGTATTTGCCACACACTGACTGCATACACAGGACTTCCCTCTATTGCACTTTAGCTTATGGTGGTAACATTTATTTGCTGTTTTTAGCACATGATGTTTCATCTTGCTTTATTAAATTTTAGGACTTTCAGGTGATCCAGTTCTGTAGCATTACCTGGCTACTGCTTACTACTGACAGGACCTTGAATCAGCAGCTAATTTTGTTTTGTCAAAAATGAAAATAATTACTGAAATGAATAAAACAGGATCCTAGCCTGATCTCTGAGGAACTTTACTGCTATTTCCTTTTTTCCTCCTGTTTATACCTTAGCATTATTAGTCAGGTTTGTTTAATGACATTTTAACCAAATAGATGTTTCATTAAGATCTAGCAATTCAGCTAGCAATTTCTATGGCAGCATACAAACACATTACTGACAGCTATCTAAAACAAATCTAATGACTTTTCTTTGTACAGAAAGACATTTTCTTACTTTTTCTCAGTAAAATATCATCTCATGCTAGTACTAAACTTCCTTTGATAAACACTACTTGTATTTTTTTTTTCTAATTTGTCTTCCCTTCTGCACTTACTCTTGCCCATTCTTCTAAAGCCTTTTATGCCACTTTATCAATTAATTTTTTCTGTAGTTTTTGTATTTTGTCTTTAGAGTTTTTTGGGAAGATCTATCCTTTGCTTTAAATTGTAAAAATAATAAAAATAAAATCAAACATCCTAACTAACCATTACAAAACCCCTAAAACTAAATGGGAGAATTTTCTCCTCATTGTATCAGAAGAAAAGATTTGATGTTTTTGTGTCCAGTAAACTCTCAAAAAAAAAAAAAAAAAAAAAAAAAAAAGGCACTGACCAAATCTGGAGCTTTGCCAAATACCCAACTTAGTTATTTTAAATTTAACCTATAAATTTAAAAGATCTAATTCTACTTTTGTAACTGAATGCCTATTAGTTTAATGAGTATAATAAGGATCTGAGTATATTGGAAATCAGAAAAATTGGATACCCTGGCCAAGAAATTGAAAGAGTTCATTACACTAAAGGGATCTCTCTCACTCTTTTGAAATTACATGGAAGTCTTCTAAATTTGAAAGAGAGAAAGAACAAAATTGCATACTTTACATTAAGTATTGTAGACATTTTGTGTCTTAAGTGAAGTGTCCCTGTCCCTTCTGACTGAGAATTTCACAGTTACAGACATCACTTTAAACAACTGAACTTAACAAAGCAGACAGAAAAGTGTCTTTGTTTTCACTGAATTATCTTTGTATTTGTGATCTGCAGAAACATCTTTGTTTGGCCAAGCTACTCTCACATTACAGAAAGACAGCTCTGTAGGGTTCTTCATATCACTGCAGCTGGCTGGGGATCTCTGCCTTGGGGTGGAGCTGATATTGGCCAACTGCCACTGCCAAAAAGTGTTTTGTGGAGCAGTTTGAGCCTCACCACTAGAAGATGTACCCCCTGCTGCATCATAAAGGTACTCTTCATGCCCAGACACAGCAGGGCACTGTTGGGGATGCTCAGAGGGAGGACAATGAAAAAGCTGAGGTGACACACTGGAGGACAGCCTTTCCTTAGAAAACTCTGTCTGTGTGGTGTTGCTTCTCTGCCTAGAAAACAACACAGGGTTCAAGAGATTATGGGGACATAGTATGATTGATAATGGTGACAAGAGTTTAGAACTTCTGGACTCTATCTAGATCTTCAGATAAAACGCAGAGAACCTCAATTTCATTTTCTGGTTATTATTGAGAGAACATGAATTTCATCTTCTCCTCTTACTGCAGTACAATATTTGATGCAGGAGGGTTGGACATGAGCATCACTGTGCTATCTCAAAGGATGGTGCTGCAGCCATGTTCCCTGGAGCACACCCAAGGTCTCAAATCCCATTGTCATGAGCAGGACACATACTGTTTGCCTCACTCAGGCCTGGAATCTTCTTTGTTGTATTTTATCTGATCACTGAGAGAGGCTTAGTAAGATCAAGTGTGTTAATAGTAACTGATACTAGAATTTTTCAGAACTTTAATTTTTTCCAGTATAAAAGATCTAAACTGCACATACATTAGTCACAATCTTTTTTTCCTGGAAACCCTTTCTAAAATCTATTTCCTTCCAAGGCTGATGGAATCTTTCCTTAAATAAGGCTACAGGAAAACAACAACAACAACAACAACAAAAACCCAACAAAAACAAAACAAACAACCTAACGAAATTCAGGATGACAGTAGAGAGTGCCTTTGGGAGATTTAGGAATATCTGATGAAGACCTGGTGTCTTTGTGAGGATCAAGGAAGAACACTCCTTTGGCAATGAGGCTTAATACAGCATTCCACATAAACTCTCTGGTCTGGAAAGCAGGGATCAAAACACATGAAACAGCTTGAGCAGCTCAAGAGACAGCCTCTTGCAAGAGGGATGTTGTTCAGCATGGCTGGTACACAGGCTTTGAGGGAAACTCTTCAAAACTTTTCATGCATCTGGTATGTACTGCATTATGTGAGCAATAATTGATAGATGATTGAACAAAAAACTCCTTTTAAACAATGAAAGCAATGGATTAATAGTTTTTATACACAGAACATGAACAAGATTTGTGGGTAAAATACAAATTTTCAAAGCATCTTGACCTCCATCAAGAATTTAAGAAAGAATTGAGCTGAAAGGGGATTGGTGTCTATACTTCAGTATGGAAAGTCTAAATCAGCTATTTACTGCCAGCACTGTATGAGAGAATTCTGAATAGACAGGTGGCCAGGCAGCAAGTACTTGTTACTTACAGCTCCACTGGCATGTACCTTTCCTCAGCAGGCAGACTCTTGCAATAACTGGAATTGAAGAAAGCTTTTGGGTCCTGAATGTGTTGTGAGAGCAGAGAACTTGCTGTACCTTGGCACTGCCTGCCACTGTGTCCATTGCCTGTCGCTGAACTTTCTATTTCCACTTTTACTGCCCTCTGAGGAACACCCAAGCTCAGCTGATCCAAAATAATATTTATTTCAGTCAAAATGCATTTTCTTCTCTACCACCCCTATTGTGATGAATTTCTATGGCTCCATTCTCTCTGTGTGTTTGCAGTCCTGTACCTCATTGATACCTCCATAAAATTTTTCCTTTTAATTTGACAACTCCTTCTCTGAAATGTCATCAAATCAACTCTTTCCAAATTTATATGACTTCTTTGTTCTGTCATAAACCTATCTGTTTTTTGCTGATTAACAGAATCAGTTTCATCTGCATTTATCTCTGTATATCAACAGCTGTTCTAGTTTCATTCTTGTTCTTTATTTCCCTTCTACATCTGCTGTAACAGAGCCCTGAACTGTGATATGTTTAAGTGAAAAGAACTTGAACCATGATTTCTGGACTTCATCCATCAAGAATTCATTTTCTTCTTAGGAAAAAAAGCACTTAGCTACATATAAACAATAATACTAGTATTTGATGCATCTCCTTTGTCTGCTCTTTCATGTCAAAGAGTCACTAGGAACAGCAGCAGAGGAAAGGGCTGATAAATAACTGAGGATATTTCCTTTCACCTAAAAATGCTGATTCATTAAAAACCAAACATCACAAAAATCTGACTGTGTACAATCTTCTGACAGAAAAGATGCAAGTTTCAAAATTTCTTTGCTAGTTCTAGGGTATGTGGACTACTAATATTTGAGATATTAGCTTCTGTCATTCCACAGAAGGAATAATGATGACAGTTCCCAAGACTGTTTCTACACAGAACATTAACAATAATTTGTTAATTGGTTTCCCAGGCTACTCAGCTTCATCAGCCTAATGAATCATTTGCTCAAAGAATTAAACACTGGGGTTTGGTGTCTGGCAGCTCCTGTGTCCTCAAGTCTTGTGTCCTGCCCAGCTGGGGGACAGCCTGCCTGGTGGCTCCTGTGCACAGGGACTGCCCTGGGGTTTGCTGCTGATGAACATGATGAGCCTTGGCACGGATTAATTCCACTCATGAGAATGACTGCTCTCTTAGCTGGATGTCAGTCATCACAAAGGGCAAGAAAGAACTTCTAAAGACAAAAGACAGGAAGGATTTTCAAAGCCTTGCAGTAATATAAAACATCAGATTCTCGTGAATGGTAAAAGAAAGTTTTGATACTGTTATTTTGGAAAGACTGATAGCTCTTAAGAAATTGTGAGAAGCACATCCAGACTGCCTGTGTCAACCAAGAGCCTGAAGAGGAATCTCAGATCCTGGTCTCAGGAATCAAAAGGGTTGCACTGTGCAATTCTCCATGTCTTGGAGTTTTGACCTGAGAGCTTGCCTGGGAATCTCAGAGCTGACAGCATAACCAGGCTCCTCTGCAAACTGGCTGTGTCAGGAGTAGGTGCAATCTGGCCTTTCAGTCCACCTGTCACATACAGATCAAAGCCAATCCAAAGAGGTACTCTTTTCTGCTACAATGAGAATACTTCCATTACCTGACAATATGCCATCCTACAAGTTTTTCTTTATACATTAACGTTTCCCTCTGCTTTCAGCATGTAGATCATGACACTGTTTATTAGTTTGTAGTATTTCTTTTTTATGGTATCAAAGATGTTATAATCAGGTACTTCTTAATATATGAAAATAATTTTTGAATACGCCTTAAAAATTAAAATTCTCTTTAGGTTTTCTCATAGAAGTGTCCTTGCTTTGCATGTACCTGGTTATTTTGGGAGGCTGTTAAGGAGTTTTATACTGCCTCCTCAGTCCCTTTTAATTCATAATACTTACAACACATATTAAGTCAATGGAAAGGCAACTCTAATATATTTCCATCCTCAGCTCAAAGCCAATATATAAACACTTCATTTTCTATAACATAAGGCATGTGCTAACACGTCGCTTAACTGCCTACTTTCTCTGCCTTGGGAGGCAAAATCCAGATCCATGCCTGGTGTAAACTGCCAGGCAATAATATGGAGTTGCCTAAAACTCTTGGTTCTCTACTGAGACCTCAAAAAAACCCCAGTTGTGGGGAAGAAAGACTTAGTCATAGAACTGCGGCTCTCCACAGTGGCAAGACTGACCCTGCCAGGGATCACTTCACTCATCCCTCAATGTTTTTGGTGCGTGCCTGGCTTGGGGGAACCGTGCTCGATGATCTTGCTGGTGTCACCGGCAAAAGGCACCCAGCGCGGGCACGGTGCGCTGCCGGGACGGGCACCCAGCGCCCTGGGGTGTGCCGTGGGAAGGGGCGTTCTGCGGCCCCCGGGAGCGGGCAGCGAGGGGTGAGAGGCACCCAGAGCCCGCAGCAGCCCGGGGTGGCGGGGCGGGGGCACCTGCGGGGCGCTGCGATGGGCGGGGGGCGTCAGGCTCGGGGCAGCGGCTCGCACCGATCCTGGGGGGAGCGGCGGGGCAGCGAGAGGGAGGAGGAGAAAAGGAAGGCGAGGAGAGGGGCTGGGGAGACACGGGCGGGCGGGCAGGAGCCGGGGGCTAGAGGAGGAGCTCCGGCAGAGCGGCGGCGGGCACGGCCGCGGTGGGGCCGGCAGCGGAGGCGCCGGAGCGGGGCAGGTGCGGGAGCGGCCAGCGAGGGCGGGGAGCCGCCAGCGGCCCCGGAGCAGCCGGCAGCGGCCCCGGGCTCCCTATGGTGCCGGGCGGGACCCGGAGCCCGCTCCCCGCCTTCGAACGGGGCCCGCGGAGCGCCGCGGGGCAGCGCAGCCCGGCGGGGCCGGCACTCGGCGGGCATGAGCGCCCTGCCCATCCTCCTGCTCTCGCTCTGCTGGAGCCTGGGGCTGGTAAGTCTGCGGAGCACAGCCCGCCCGAGCGAGCACTCGCTCCGCTCCTGACCGCGGGGTGACCCCACGGCTCTTTCCTGAGAGCCCGTGCGGAGCGCTCCGCGCTGTTCCCGCAGCTCCGCGGGCCGGGCGGGAGCGGCGGGAGCGGCGGGAGCGGCAGGAGCGGCAGGTGCGGAGGCTCCGGGACAACCGAGCCTCCCTCCAGCCCTGCCCTCCGGCTGTCCCCGGGCGGGGAACGCCAGGGCAGGAGGTGCGCAGGCCCCGCCGGGACCCCCGGGCGCTCCCCCTGCGCTCCTGCCCCATCCCCGGGACAGTTCCCCACGCCCGGGACGGCTCCGCATCCCCGGGACGGCTCCCACATCCCCGGGACAGTTCCCCACGCCCGGGACGGCTCCGCATCCCCGGGACGGCTCCGCATCCCCGGGACGGCTCCCCATTCCCGGGACAGTTCCCCATGCCCGGGATGGCTCCGCATCCCCGGGACGGCTCCCCATCCCCGGGACGGCTCCCCATCCCCAGGACAGTTCCGCATCCCCGGGACGGCTCCCCATCCCATCCGCGCTCCCATCCGCGCGGAGCCGCCCCTCGATCCCCGCAGTTTCCCCGGTGGGCACCGCTGGTTTGCGAAGAGTTTTCACGCAGCGCTGCCCGGGAGCGGTCCAGGGGCCGTCATCGGGGGGAAAAGCCCCACATCCACAACTGCTCTGCAATACGTGCAGGTTGCGATGTACAGAGTATTCAGATATTGAAGTCTTCTTTAGGGCGCCTGCATTTATCACTTTATATTTTCAAGTGTTTCTTAAGCAGGTTGTAAAAGTCAGTTAGATTGATTGAAATACGATTTTTTAAAAAAAATTAAAAGCCTTTTAAATTTTTTGTTACTATATAACACCAAATGTCGGGAAACCATACTGAAGGTGAGTGTAAGCTGCTTGTCAAGGAAATGTTTATCTGTCAAACTGCTGGTTTAGATGCTTTAGAAATTGTTAAGCTGCTTAAAACGCAGAGAGTCTTCTGAGCTGGATTTCCAGCTCAGTGTGCACCTTTACACGAGGTTCTGTATCCATTGGGACAATGAATACTGTTGGTTAAGCAGAGGGAAAGATAAATGAGCACAAGTCTTAAAAAGTGGTGAATGCCCTCAAAATCCTGGATGTGTTTTGGGAGCTGGTCAGAGCCATGTAGTCTGGAACCCAAAATCTCTTCAGCTTTGTGAGGTCCATCTGAATGAACTGGATGTATTAGAACAAAGTATGGTACAGTTTAGCATGTAGCCCAGCAGTGAAAAGTAGTATGCTACCTTTGGGTAGTAACAAATGTATGTTTTCAAATTAAGCTTTACTATTAATCACTGATATTTCTGAGGTACCAGTAAGTGAAGTTGTTTATTCAGCAAGCTTCTTAATTGCAGTAGCTAGTTTGACTTGTCCTTCATTTAGTTAACATTTTTAGTTACTGAACCTTACTTTCCAAGACCCACTAATTTTAATACTTCTTGAGTAGGAAATCCACTGTCAGTTGCTGAATATTTGTACTTGGAGATGAAAAATAGCCAGAAATATGTTCTGTGAAAGGAAAGTGCTATTAAAAACATTATGTATACATGAGACTTTTATTTTACAAGGCCGCCCTCTGCAAAATGGATTACAAATACCAAAATGTAGGTATTTTCAGTATAATGCTGAACTTTAAATTATAAGTTCTAGAAATCCTAGTTTATGTTAAATATGTGTCTCTGAAAGGAAAAGAATTCTGCACTTGAAACATGTAATTTCAACATAAAGAAAAGACATGGAAAAGGAAGTCAGGTTTTATGTTGTAGATGGTGAAATCAAACATTTGGAGAAGGAACAGATTTTTGTGAGTTTTCATAACAGCCCCTGCTGTTATGCTTCTGGCTCTTGAGCTGTATTTTTTAAAGCTGTGTAAGTGGTTTGTCCACAAAGAGGCTGCAGCATCACCAGGTTCTCACTCCTAACTCTGGATCTGAAGTTCTGGGACCAGAATTACAACTTAATTAGTTATTATAATTTTTTAAATTGCTGTGTCATATATCAGAGATTCTGCTATTAAATGTCCCCTAAAAGATGTGAAAGAAAAGACAGAAACTTGGAGACCACATTTTTCTTGGTAATTACAGGTGTGAGGTGTGAGAATGACTGAAGTACTGCATATTCCCATTTTATTTATTTAAGATGGATTTCATTTGAGCTAATCACTGTCCCATCAGCTCCACTGACGTTTCCAGCTTTTCCATGTGCCACCTCCTTCAGTAATTTCTACCATACATTCTCCTACAGACCCTGTAAGAATCTGTGTTTCTCTGTGAGACTCTGACTGACTCTGAATTCAGCTGAGCCCAGTACAACTTTCCAGAGTCTTGTTTCTCTCCCCAGTACTGCTGCATTCCTGTCTCTTCCCATGGACTTTTCTGGAAACCAAAAACTGAGGGCAAGGCTTTGAACCAGTAAAGGCATTAGTGCTTTAATTTTTAAGTAGTGGAGTTTTCTTCAAGCATTTGCTTGAATCAAATAATCATGCTCTGGGGCCTTCAGGAGATAAAATATACGTGGTGGAAAAAGGAAGAAAAGCAGAATTTACCATGTTAAAGAGAATGAAATTTGACCAATTTTCATGTTCTGTGATTTGTATTAAACTTTCCCTAACTTACTACAAAAGGGAAGGAAAGCAAATGTATCTACTCTCCTGTTTCAGTTCCAGCTCAGAGTTTTTCTGGAGAAAAAGATCTGATGGCACAATATTGAGGAATGCACTAGAAAGCTAAGTGAATACTACAGGAAGAAGCCAGTAGATTATTTCAACATTTTGTTCTGAAAAGTCAATGTGTGAGAATCTAAACTTGGCATCGAGTGTGAAAAATGCCTGGCACGTGCTTGGGTGAAACCTGTGCCAGTTAAAGTTGTGACTTTTGTTGTTGGGAGTTACATTCTTCATTGAAACATTTTGATTCTTGTTTCAAGACATAACCCATTTGTTAATTTGACCCAGGTGAATGGTGTCCATCCAGAATGCAGATTTCAGCTGGAGATTCACAAGGAGGAAACCAGGTGCATGGAACTTCTAAAGAATGCAAAACCAGTGGACTACAAAGGTAAGAAAGCTGTAATGTATGGATAACTGGAGTGTTGAAGATTTTCTCTCTTTACCTTCTTTATTGTTGTGATTGCAGTTTCCATAGTTATCTGAACTGTGCTTGGGATTTTATGGTTTTTAGAATTCATGCAATTTTGTATTAAATATACAGCTGCAGCAAGCATGTGGTGAGAGGTGTGCAGGTGCTAAGAGTGCCCTGGCTGGGAGAAAACACGTTCTCATGTGCTGAGATGTTGTTGTAGTATTTTCTGGCTGGCAGAGCAGCTGCAGGCTGGTGATGACAGGACCAGTAGAAAGAGCAAATCTGAGGGAAAGCTGAAAGCCTTGGACCCAAGAATCTCTCCCTAGCTGTGGTTGAGAGTAAAGTACTAGTGGCAGGAAGGATCTCTGGGTTTCCCAAGTGGATAATGTTTCAGACTGAAGATCAGATTCACACCCAGAGGACCATGGAGTGGTGCAAAGGGAAAACCAGACAACTGTCACACCCCAAACCCCAAATCCCCCCTGTTACTTTATTGTGTTCATTTTCTTTCTGCACATAAAGATATCACTGGCTATATAGCTAGTGATACAGCAAACTGTAATTTAATGGAGGGAAGAAGAATATTAGATGTAGGGGGTTTTGTTAGGTTTCTGGGCTTGGGGGTTTTTCGGTTTGAATTTTTTGTGGGGGGTTTGGGTTTAGATTTTATTAGATTTCCTTCCTACATTTTCATGTGAGAAGAAAAATAGTTTATGGAAAAATGACATTTTTCTTTTAAGTTGAAGCTGCTGGTAAGGCCATTTGTTCAGCAAGTGGAATAAAAAGGGGACAGAAAAATTCAGATTGTCAATACATGGTTTATTTGGGCTTTTTGTGTTCATTTTGTTTTGAATGCACTCTGAAGATGATTATGGGACCTCAGAGACCTGCCATCTGCAGTGCTCTTTGGGCATAAACATGAGTCTCAACTTATGATGCTTTTTCCACCTCTCCTCAATTTAAATGTGTAACACTCTCAGGGCATATTCTAACACTGATTTGTATAAAATTAAAAAAATTCAAAGGACCATCAACAGTTTGTATTTTATTATAATTTCTCCATTTTATTAATCAAGATCGGTAATTTAAAAAATGCAAAATCTTACTGGAATAATTAATCTGGAATATATAATAAAGCCATAAGGTTTATGACTTTTATTTATATATGGGTGGTGAAGAGAGATGGCTGTTACATAAATAATACTAGTGCGAAACCAGATGGAGAAATAATTAGTAGCCCAGCTTAATAAATTAAATCATGAACCAGTAAATTCACCGTTAGATGTTACATGGCTTTGAAAGTCAAACTTTCCTCAAGATACACTTTTTGTGATGCTGAACTGCTCCAAGGGAATCTTTGTGATGGACACCAGTTTTATTTTGGCTTCCCTGGGGGGAGAAAGAAGTTTGCTGTCAGTATTTTCTTCCCAGAATTTTCACTGGAAGAGGGGTGCCTCCTGAAGGCAAACTGCTGTGAAAGAAAACTTGTGTCTTGGAAGGTCACAGGATGTCTGATGGTGTTGATTCAACCCTGCAGACAGTGGCAAAACAGCAGTGAAAGGATTTAGACATTTTATTGAATGCCCGTCTGAAACTAAAGGAATATTTCATTTTGTTGGAGACTGGAATAAAGCCCCTGTGGTGATGAAAGCTGCATGGTTAATATTGCAGGAGAATTTGTTCTGTGCTTCCTGTTACAGATACCCTCACCAAGAACCTTCAGAGAGTAGCTTATGTTAAATATATGAATTCACATTTATAAAAATAGACATTCTCTGTATGTCCTTATTTTCCTAGTAAGCTCTCTGTAATCATACGAACAAGTAAGGACTATTTTGTACAGTAATACTCTGACTAGTGATAAAGAGGAATTACTAATGAAAATTGGCAAGCTGGAACTAGTCCAAGTTGTAGCTCCACGTGTAACTTGTAGTAGATTTGAAACATAATTCTTTACAATAAATTCCCAAATGCTATTCCACTTTTTCCTGCATGGGAAAGATGGTTATACAACCCTTGTCATACTTCTCTAGCTTTAGTGTTTGCTATCTGACTTACAAAAGCTGATAAAGAAATCTTGGGGCACCTGAGAAACCTGTACACCTCTATGTCACATGCTCCAGAACTTGACTGGCATGCACAGCCTCTGAATTTTGGAGGATCCAAATTGTATGGGACAAGTAGTTTCTTCTTTGAACTAGATGGCAATTACCTGTTGAATATCTTATCTAATCTTCTCAGCTCCCAGTTAGGGAGATGAAAAGGAAACAATTAAAGGCTGTTGGGATTTCTTTGACATGATAAAATTATTTTACACCTGAGCTGCCTTAAGACATGGACTGAAAATGGTTGCTGAATATTTTTTACATTTCTCCTAAAATCACTATGAAGTCTATGAAGCACTTGTTAACTTCAAGGCTTAATAAGACAGTAGTGTGTTTTGCAAAGAAACACTTTATAAAGACAGTTTAAGTATCCTCTGAACTATGCTAAGGATATGCCAAAACCAAAGGACCCAAATTCTGCTCATTTGCCAATATCAAACTGAGACACCCAGACCTCTTGCTTTGCACCCTTTGGGGGATTTTCAGGCATTTTTATTTTTCCATTAGTGGACAGCATTACACTCCATTTAGAGAAGAAGTCACTCTCCAAAGACCTGTGAATGTGCTTTCCTCTCTGCAGTGCTCTTTAGAACATCTGGTTGTTTATTTTATGAAGACTGCATTAACTTCTACCCACATTTGTTGTGTTCTTTCCTCCTATAATTTGGCCCCTGAGGTATGGATGCACCTTAGTTGGAAGCCTAGGAGAGGTTCTTCTGTCTTTGTGCACATTTCTTTATTTTTGAAGGGCAGATTAATTGTATCTTAACTAGCTCATGATGGCTGCAGATTTTCAGGTCTGTATGGAAAAAAAACTAATTTGTTTTTTATCTGCTACCCATGTCTTGTCATCTTACAAAAAAAAAAAAAAAAAAAAGGCTCCCAAGGAAAGTGATTGAAAATATATAAAAAATGCCCTTCTGCAAATTTCTACTTTTTTTCACTATTTAGAATATTTTCCTCATAAAGTAACTGTCTCATTTCTCTTCATCCTCAAATGAAAAATGAAATCTTATGGTAAAAATATTAAAACTCAGGAGATTTTTTTAACAGGGCTCTACAACTAAAAGTTCTGAAAATAGATGTCATTATGAAAATAATGAAGTTTAGGGATTTTTTTATTCATCTTGGATGAGTGGCTGCACAGTTAAATGTGTCTTTTCAGATTTTGATTTCCAAAATATATTTTTGTGAGACCCATATGTCAGATAACTTTTTAAATTTTCAATATGGCATTTTAACTTTGAGGAAGGGATGTTGCTGAAAGGAAAAATGGCTTTGGAAAGAATCTCATAAATCTCTCAAAGAGAAGCTTCATAATGCAGCTTGTAATAGGAAATTAAAAGGGACAAGACACCAAAATAATGCTCTTAGTTATTCATAAGTTTAAAGCAAGAGGGACCAATATTGCTGTGTAATCCAATCTCCTGAATTGCATTGTTAATAGAATTTTCCTCAGTGATTCCAGCACTGAGCTCATGATCTTGTGGATGAAACAGAGCTGTTCAGGATGGTGGGATGAACATACAAATGTTGGACCCCTGGCAAGTTGTCCAGAAGTTAAATTTATCTGACTAGCTTACTTACCTGTTAAGGTTGTTTTTTCAGGAAGAAAGGTGCATAATTTGCATTTACACCCCCACACACACCTTTGTGTATAATACACACACCTCTCTCTATAAACACACTGTGATCACTCTATCCTCTACATCAGTGAATAGAAGACTGACACAAAGCCAGATGAGGCCTTTCTTTTGCTACATGAAAAGGAATCTCCTCAAGGTTCCCCCCTTCTTAAGGCTCCCTGACTCATCAAGGTCTTGCATCAGGTTTTGTTTAGTTTTGAAGCTATTTTTTTATGTAAAATGAGTCAGTAGTTTAGACTGCAGTGGTGCTGACAGTCCTCTGATGTAACATTCAAAGTAGAATTAAATGAGGTGCAGGTCATGGAACTTCTTTCATGCTGCACCAGTAACTCTTGGAAGAATAGCTTTAGCTTTCTTGAATCTCTGTGCTGATGGTTTTCCAGCTGTAGTACAGATACATTGCTACTTTTTAGCTCACACTTCTTTCTTTTTTGTGAAGGAAGCCAAAGGGGCTGCTTTGGATATTTTTGTTTTGGCTTTCACTGATTGAAGTGTCATCATTAATGGCACCACATAAAACTGACTCTTACGGTATTGACTGTCTGGGCTTTGTGGAAGCTGTACTTAAATATTTGAGGGCAGAAGGGAGGCAGAGCTTTGTCTTTCAAGGAGGCTGGATGAGAAAGGTGAGAAAGAGCCTTGAATGAAAGGAGTTTCCTACTGAAAAGTAACTAACTATAAATAAAATGGTGTAGACCAAGAAAACATCCTTGTCATCCTCATTCAGAAATCTCACATAAAATAAAGTTTATTAAGAGTGACAGTAACAACCCTTTTGGAAAGAAGAGAAGCACCAGGTGTCCACAATGATTTTGAAGACATGAAATTCCTGCTCTACCCAAAATTTAAATAGAAACTTAACAGTAGACATTAATATATGGCACTTGTAGTCCTATTAATATATGGCACTTGTAGTCCTAAAGAAGGAAAGTGCACAGCCATAAATGAATTTATTGTGTTTTCCAGATTCTAAAAGAAATTCTTCCCAGCATAGTCTTGCACTTCAGTTCTGTTAAAGACAGCTGTGGCCATGGCAATCTGTTCTCCATGTTCAACATCCAAAGCTGAAATACCACAAGGAAGGAAATCTGAGTACCAAAACACTGAAAAAGCTTCAGCTGATACAACAAGGAGCACATGGGTTAGACATAGCACATTCTAGCAGAAATCTATGGTCCTGCTTCTTTATAGAAACTTTTAATATTTTGTGGTGGGGCTTATATGAATAGGAGATTTATTTTTAATGGTAATTTTCAAGAATTCAAGAATTTCAAAGCATGTCAGGATTGGGGCAACATAAACATGAAGGTACCTCTCAAAGCTTTGTCTATACACACATGAATATATTTACACAAGAATAGAAAATATTGTTCTTATGGTAAGATTTGCACACTGTCCAGTCATACCAAAATAAGTGCTCTTGTCTCCAAAGGACAATTTGAGTAATTGGAAAGCAGAATTTATCTGGAAAATTTGTTTTCTTTTTTGAGAGGGGTTTTTTCCAAAGGTTTAGCTGGCAATTTCTGTATTTCCCCACAGAACCCTAAAAATATGTAAATTACATTAAATGTAAAACTGGCCATTAGATTTTTGATTCTCTGCAGTGAAGATGTTCTTCTAAAAGGAAACAAGACATTTCTTCTGAAGTGTTTAATCTCGTGAAAATCCACAAGTCCCTTAGAAATCTCAGAAACAGCATTTTTGCCATTCCTGGTAATAGAACTGGCTTTTGAAGAACCTATGAACTGTAAATATTTTAGGTTAATAGGAGATAAATTCTATTGGCTTCATCATTCTTTTTAAACTAGTTAAATCTGATATATACTACAGAATTTCAAATTTCTGTTTGCTGTTTACGAGTAGTGTTTGTTGACCTTAACTAAAAGTTTTTACATTGGTGTTCCCTCAGTGTTTCTGAGTAACTGGGGCTGCTTCTTGAACACATTGTGGCTTGTGCTGTTATTGTTTTTATTGTTTTTATTGTTTTTATCGCTTTTATTGTTTTTATTGTTTTTATTGTCACACGACTGCAGCTCCACGCAGAGGGATGTTGGACAGGCAGGGTCTGGCAGGTCATTTCCCCCAAGCCAGGACAGTCCCAGCCCCCAGCATGTGTCACTGTCATCAGGGGTCACCTCCCTGGGACAGGGACATCAGCCTGCAGAGGTGGGTCAGAGCCCAGCACAGAGCACCAGGGCTGAGCCACAATGCAGGACAAGACAGGGGCAGGCTCTGAGGGGGATTGAAGGCAGGTGCAGCCCCAGAGCCATCACAGCCTGTTCGTGGTCCCTGACAAAAGCAGGTGGAAGCAGTCTTTTTTTGGACTGTCTCATTCCTATTCCTACTCTAAGTTCTGCTTTGCTCACAGTTTGCTAGCTATCTACTTGTGCAGTACCTCCTTTTGGCTTCCTTTTTACCACTTGTGTGAAAATGCAGGAGTGTCAGTCCATATATGTTCATAACTCCAATGCAACCCAAGTTCCATGCTATGGTACACAGACCTGCAGTCTAGAAATCATTGCCCATAAGAGGTGAGATGGCTTCTGCTTTGCCAAGTTAAGTACAAAACTCAAAACACTGAAAAATAAACCCTAGGCTAGCTGTCGACTTTCTGACTCGTTTTCAAAGCACTCTGTTGTTTCTTCATGTTTTATGCACTCCTAGACAGATTTAAAAAATGCTAAACCACTCTTAGAAGTGACAATTTTTAAGTCCAAATACAAAGTGCCATCTAGTGGTTATATATTTATAAAATGTGTCTATAAACAAAATTTCCCAGCACACGCCCCAGTGTTTCAAGTTTTTATAGATGAAGAAGCACACATAGGTAAGTGAACTTGTTGCTCAAAGACTGGATCTCAAAAAGCAGGATGATGAATGGGGTGGCAGTACTTATGTAAGCTGAAGAATATGGGAAACAAAATGTAGTTTATAGTCTGTTTCCTTTTATTATGAACTATCCACAAATGCATGACAAGCATTAAAGACCAAACATTCAAATAAAGTAAGTGATCTCATTGGAACTAGCTAACAATAGCATCTGCAGTATCCTCTGGAGGAACAGGAGGGGATCAGTAGAAGAGACTTTGGGTGAGTCACTGAGCAAAGGTTTTTGGGCAAGTTTGGTTGTTTACTTGGATATGCTGTGGATGAGACATCAGAGAAATGAATGGTGCAAATGAAGAGATTGAAAAGGATTGTTCTATGCAGGCTGCAGGAGTGTTCTTCTAGACACCACAGAATCAGGGATGAAGAACTTTCTTCTTTTTGCCTTTGCTAGTTTTATTAACAGTTGTTAATGGCTTAACCCCAGAGATCAGCCCTGCACAGACCTGCACTCACTCACTGCCACACCTGCAGGGCTGGGGAGAGAATTGGGAAGGTAAAAGCTGCAAAGTTCTTCCACTGAGATAAGAACAGTTTAATAGGGAAAGCAAAAACCCACTGTTCACCACAAATCCAAAACACAGCCTCATATCAGCAACTGCAAAGAAAAATAACTCTATCCCAGCCAGAACCAGTTCAATAGTTAAATGAAAAAGTAAAGAATATAGTAGTAGACTTGCCAAAAAAGTTGAGGAGCTAGCACAGATCTAAGCTGGACTGACTTTTTATGTGTGCATATCAAAATGAAAGGACAAAATCACTCAATGCTTGAGAATTTATTGAAACACAGTGCAAACATAGAGAATAATTCCAATTATGAACACAAAATAAAAAAAGATGTACATTAAAGTACATCTGGGTACTTATAATATTTTAAAAATATTATAAATATTATATGAAATAAACATTGGAGCAATTAAAGTTTTGCCTTAAAAGTGGGCGACAGAAAGAAATAGAAAGCTAGCTATAGAAAGTATCATTTTACTGGTAAAAATGTTACCAGAACTAAAATGTAGAACCTCATTTAAACCTAAAACTATGAATATTTTTTAATCTTACTTGATTAATATCCTTCAGAGATAGTAGGAAGCAGGCCTATATATGTGAGAGATGGGTAAAATTTCCAAAAAATGAGACTTCAGATAATGATTTTATGAGTGCTGAACTGGTGGATGACAGTCTCCAGAAATCCTAACACTGACTGAATTAATGGCTGGACAGAGAGTTGAAGAGAGTAGAGAGGCGAATGCTCAGTTTGGTCAAGTTAGATATTCTATGTAGAGAAACAGAAACGTTTAACATATCATTATCACACCTTCACTTCCCAAGAGTGGTATTTAAAGTACCATAGACTGCTTTGTGGTCTCTGGAAAGAAGCAGGCAATCGTTGGGAGCAATTAACCTGGCCTAATTGCACAGGTTTTAGGATGAAGTCAAGTTAATTGTATCCCAACTCTGCATAAAGGTATGCTTTCCTAAGAGAAAAAGAAGATACATTAATGCAATATTCTTAAAAGTCCATGGTTAGTCTGGGCCAACCTTAGCCCAGTCAATATGCAGCAGCATATGAAAAATTTGTAAAGGCCTTATTCTGAGCTGTTGGCAGATTACTGTAACAAACTCATCATTTTACAGAGAGTGGATTAAGCAAAAGGGAAAATTTGAGAAAGTCATCAGCTTCCATGGGTGTGCATGAAAGGTTTCATGGTTCATCTCAGCTCTCACTGCTAGTGGAAATGGGGTTGCAATAAAAGCATCTGAGGTCTTAGAAGATGATAATTATTCTTGTGTATGCCAGGGCTTGTTTATGCTGGCTCAGACAGTGCATCAATCAAAGCCAAAAGAGTTTCATTTTGTCTCTGTAGTTCTGAGTGCTGGCAGATGAAGAAAATAGTTTTTTTGTCTTCCTGATTACTTGTATATCGTGTTGTTGATGTTGGTTTTGGCTTAAGATCAATTGGAATGAAGCATGACCTGAATTGGTTCAGGTAAACATTCTCTTGCTTTGTGTAATCCCTGGTGCTGCATCATAGAGATTTGGAGTTGGTTTTGACCCAGAACTGCAGCTCAGGAAGCACCTAAGCATGTTGAAATTCCATTTCAAAGGCTATGAAGGTGACCTGCTCAGTTTAAACCTCTGAAATTACATACAGCTGGCCAAGCCACCATCAGAGATCACTCAGGGATATTGATGGTAATGCCAAGAGAGGCTGATGCAGCATATAGAGCAGTGGAGGATAAGGAAATATGTTATCTGTGCACAGAGATAAACTTTGTGAAGTATTCCCTTTAGTAATTGCTTATTTTTGGCATAATCTTTCTGAATATAGAACAGATGTTGCATTTAGAACTGTACAATCCTAAAAGGAGTAAAGAAAGTCCCAATCCCCACAAGCAAGTGAATCCTCTGGAGAATTCCACTTCCTTGGGAAACTGTATAAAGAGGACTCTGTGGAATTGGTGATCAAATGCAGAATTTCCCCCATAATCCTCCCCTCATCTCCATTTATCATCTCTAAACCTTGTTCTTGGTGCCGCACAGAGGCTCCCTCCCAGCTATCACACTTGGATGGATGTTTCCAAAGGAAAGCAAGGCCCATGGGAACACTGTGCCACTGGTTTTCTTTCGTGCTGCAGCTAGGACACAGCCCTGGGACAAATCCAGCTGCTGGTCCTGGAACACATTCTTTGGTTCCCTAGTTTACGTGTGCTTTGAAAGTAACTTAAACTTTGAAAGCAGGATGCTGCATATTTTAAGTCAACGCAAGCTGTCCAAGTCTAACTGCACGAAAAAGTTTTTATACAAATATAGAACTTCTAAATACTCCTTTTCAAGTTTCGTTTAACTCATGTGGCTTGATTTTGGGTATGACCTCACCAGTCAAAATAAATTAATAATGAATTGTTAATACTATAAATATTCTGAAGAATAATATGACTGTGAGCAGTTCCCAGTCCAGGTTTTATGTTCTCTACTGGAAGGAACAAACTGTCCCTTATACTGCGAATAATCTTATGGAGATAACACCAGTGGGATAATAGTTTGATTTCTGTGTTTACCATTAATTAAAATTTAATTTTTAAGGGTCTTGTCTGATGACATAAATGCCCAGAATTTTGCACGATTTCTTTTTTCTAAATAACTTGAACTGAGACAATACGAGTAACATTTCCTTACTTCTTTGTCCTCACAAGGCTTGTGTTGACAAACTTTCATAGCTCCTTGCTTAGCTTAGAAGATATGCATTATCAACAGACACCTTTACAGAGAGTGTGATTGAGCCTATAGCAGCTGTAGGAAGATTTACACTCATTCACACCGTACAGCCTTTGAGCCACATTAATATGAATATCAACATGGGTAAAGCTGTAGCAAGTTACTCTCTACTTGCAACAAGCATTTACTGCCACTATAAAATGTATCTGTGAAATTTAAAGACCCTCTCACCTTCCTGAAACCAATGTATAGAAGCATTCTTTGCTCAAATGTCTATTATTTAGTTTGAGAGATTATTCTGTAAGTCCATGCCTATTGTTCCAAACACTCCCCAATCATAATGCATTCTTATCTTATGTGGTGCTGAGTCCAATGACCAACTCACATATTTATTTGTGATCAATCTGCTTGATAGAAAACTCTGTTTTAACTGTGATGACGAAATTCTCAAAATTTTGCAATTCTTAATAATCCATATCACTGCTCAGGAGTTTTGTTTTAATATTTCTTATTTATTTTCTCAGCATCCTCACATCACAATGGCATATTTTTAATGAGAGATTTTGCAAACAATGTATTAACTGACCTAAAAATTGTCTGGTTAATCAGCAAATTCTTGTGATTCTTTTAAAGTTTTCATAGAAAATATCATCTTTGTACCTTTCTTGATGGAGTCTAATACTTTTTGATCTGCTGGTCTAAAGCTTTGACCAGGTCTTTATAAGGTAAACTCCCTTATAAAGTGTGTTAACACTGGTTTTGTTTCAGGATGTGTTGGAGTTTGGGATAACATCACCTGTTGGCGTCCTGCGAAGATTGGAGAGACTGTCACTGTCCCTTGTCCAAAAGTATTTAGCCTTTTTTCTGGCAAACCAGGTATTTTATTTTAAGGTGTATTTTTACTGGCTTCTCTCTAGTATTCTGCAACATAATGTGCTGAAAATGATTTATTTGGCAGTTTAAATTTTCTTTATAGATTAGAAGTTCTTGCCAGAGCTGTTCAGGATACACCATGAAAAGACCAAATGATCATCTTTGTGTTCTGTTTGGTGTTCTTTGAGTTAGGTACTAAATATATTTTCTGATACAGTGACATTCATCACAGCTGCCAACTTGCCTGCTCTTTTTTGACCTATTTTATTAATTATTAAGGCAGCTGAGCCTGACTGAGATCTCTAAGAGTTGCCAGCAGGTCACATGTAGGTTGTTCCTTCTGTGCCTCAGGAGGGGAGCTCTGCCTTGCCATCATGAGAATAAAGAGGCCACATTAACAGATAATATCTAAAAATTACTGCTATTGCAATTTAAGGTAGTTATTATGAAACCTTTTATTCTGCTTTTTAATGGAACTTGAAAAGAGCTAATCAGTGTCTCAGACTGCTGAAACAATGAACTGGTTAAAGTCTCCCATCTTCTGCACCATCTTGTCAATACATCATATTTTGCCCTGTGGCATGTAAGTGGGGTTTTGAGAATAGATGATGCACACAGAGTATTTCACATGTATCTCAAAATGCTGCAGGGAAAATCTCATCCCCATTGCTCAGGTGGGAAACCATTGTCATGAAGAGGTGGTGAAAGATGAAAAATTTTGCACAGTTATGTAATTCTTCCTTGGGGGGTATGGGAGTGGGGTTAGTGTCTCTGTAGAGAGCTTTAAAAATATTAATTTTAACTTAGAGGCTAATTTGGGGTATGACTAAAATACCTTTAGAGTCAAAACTGTTGAATAAATCTTGTTCCAGTAAAAAGTAGATAAGTAAAACAATCTACAGATGAGCAAAGGTTTTTATTCCTGGAACTGGTGAATCTTGATTAGTTTATCATGAATAGTCTAAACAATTTGTAAAGGGGAAAGTATGTGTAATCGTTGCTAAATGTTGTGAAATCTATAAAAGTTTTCAAATCACTCAAACAAAGATAATAAACTGTTGTCATGAGACAAAGCAAACAAATATCAAAAATTCAAAATCTGAATTAAATCATTCTGCTTCTGTCTACTTGCCAAAAGTTACAGCATGCACACTCTCTCTGGAGTTTATTTCACAAACTTTAGTTATATTACAACAACTTTATAATTTTACTATAAAACAACTGCAATAAATATTGAAGTCTGAAACCTTCACAGTGCATTACAACCCTATCTCACTTCACCATGGCTTCATCAAGACTGAAAGATTACTTCATTTAATAGTTTGCTATGATTTTCCTGGATCCAGCTTTTTTGCACAGCTACCTGTTTGCTTCCTGCTTGTGGAACTAACTGGGTTGATTTTTAGAGGTTCCTGTTCAATTAAGAGTGTTTTTTAACCCTGGTCTTTCTATAATTTCAGAGAAGGAAGACAACAAACATTTTGCATGGTTGATTCAATTAAGAGCTAACTAAGCATCTTGGTACTTTCATAAGTTGATTACGCTCAGGAATATGTAATTTATTTAATTCATACTCAGCACATTACAAATTAACTTCATTCTTATACTGGAAAATTATGAAAAAACCTTGAAACAAGAAATTAAACTCTTTTTATTTAGCCAGACTTGTGAGATGTATGTTTTTAGTGTTTAGGAGGAGTTAAAATTCTACTACAAGATGATCTAGAATACCTGTTTTTGTGCAAATATTCCAAACCACAAGTAGGATTTTAAATACCATCAATTCCATAAAGGATTTCCCAATTTAAATTGTGAATTTTAAAAACTAGTTGTCTTCTCATTTTTAGAACTTTTGGAGAGCAGGCTCTAAATTTTTTATGTGGTACTCTATGTAATAGTTTAAGCATGCCACATGATTAACTATGTATTGTATTTAGTAACTTTTGATTAAAAAGAGTTTTTACTGTAAAAGCAATCATATTATCCTATAATGTTTTTCCTGTATTGTACAAGTTTATGAGTCTCAGAAAGTGATTCTGTAAAGTTTTTATTCAAATGTATGTGTCAGGTTATAGATTTTTAATAAGGTTGCCATCTAAAATGTTTCATTGCATGAAAAGATGTTGTAGAAATAAACAATGCCTTTCTAGAGCATTGCCCAGCTCTCTTTAGGTTAGAAGATATTGCAGTATCTGAAGTAGAAAATAGTTCAGCTATTTTCTAATGTCTTGAGTACATTGAGTTTTTTCTTGCAAAACTGGCTTTGATGCAATTTGTGGTTCTGTTAACACATTCCTCTGCTCTGCCTAGTCAGAGAATCTTGATGTACTTTTAAAGTGAAGACTCTCCACTGTGTATAAATAGGTTACATTTTCTTTTAAAAATGTCATTTCTATGCCAAATGGCAAAAGTGGTCCCGTTGTTTGAGGAGACTGTGGGTTTAGGTCAAGGCCTTTTTATTAGCTGGAAAGATTTGGTTGTTGGCTGATGAACCATTTATGGGATATTTACAACTTTGCACTGAAGACTTTATACAAAGAAGAAATTCCAGTAACCAATGAACAAAGTAAAGCTCACAAAAGCTTTAGTTTGGAGTGTATATAAACAAGGTTGGTTATTATTGACCAACACTGGCCTATGACACATAAATTTATTTTTCTATGGTGAAAACCAGGCATCTTTAAGTCAATTATAGACCAATGGTTAACTGCAAACCAAAGGAATATATTATTATAGATTTCCCATATCATAGATATACAAATTGCTCTGAGAAATGTGAGGGGAAGTTGGCTATGATTAACATTGTAACAGCAAACTATAATAAATGTGATGACTATTTTTCTGTCTGACATCAGGCTTTTCTGTTTTCCCCCCTTGAAGTTGTTCCATATTGCAAGAAAATTAATTTATTTTAATTAGATTGAGAAGTAGGATCATGGGTTGCCCCTATCTCACCTATGGGACTTCATCTCTGGGAAGAATCAACTTCTTCTATCAGTTCCAAGCAGAAACTTTCTGAAATTAATAAATATTCAAAACTCCTTTCCAGCCATACTTTTACACGTCCTGTACATTCCCTGTACTACATTGTTTCAGTATTGGTTCAAAGAGTGAAATTCAGCACACATCTTTATTCCTCATTCTTCAGCTTATGACATAATTTGGCCTTCAAACTTCATTGCCAAACTTACCAACATTTGCTGTAGCAGTAAGTCATCACCTTTATGTCTAAGAGCTTTTGTAACTCTTCAGTAGATCCCTTGCTATTGGCTTCTCAGAAGGCTTAAATAGAAGGTTAGAACAACTCTCACTGAAATTACTTTTCTTTTAAATTGCTTTGCCTACAAATAGCCCCCTTACAGAGTGAAGTTATGGTTCCCTTCTGAGTATTTTAAATAAAACAGCAGAACAGTTTAGGCTTTTGCAGATATGTAAGAGAAATTGCTGTTATACCAAAGGAAAAGTCTTGGGTTTACTTCTGTTTTTCTGTAATGCAAAGGCAACTCCAGGCAGGAGTAAAAGCCAAAGTAATATGAATGAAAAGCACATGAAAGAAAAGGGCTGGGTTGAGTCCTAGGAAATAAAGGAAAAAGAGCTAGGTTGCAACCAGCTAATGACACAGTTAGATTGTTTAAGAAGTCATTGATGAGAAGATTTTTGAATCTTTCTGATTTAAACTGTCTAATTTTGCTTTACAGGAAACATTAGCAAAAATTGTACAAGTAATGGATGGTCAGATATATTTCCTGACATCTTAAGTACTTGTGGATATAATGACTACGAAGACGATTATAAGGTAGGAAAAATACTTTTTCTATTAATATAGATACAAATGAATGGTATTCACTATCAGCTATCAGTTCAGCTATTGGATATATTCTGGTTCTAAATAAATCCCATTTTACTCATACTGAATAAAATGAAAATCTGTAGTGATTTTTCATAACATTGGTTGCAATATGTTTGGATTGTCGTTGTCTAATGAGATAAAATCAGGATTATAGAACCCAGTAACTGTTTGAAACTCAAGGCTGTAAACAGTTGATAATTGCAGTAAAATATCTGCATACCTACAGTGGCACTCAGCTGGTGCACCATATGTTTTGCTTTGTGTTGTTTCTAGAAGTTTGTTATTTCAAAAGAATATTTTTTAAAAGTCATCTCAAAACCTAATACTAATAATCTGTTCTAATCTGCTAATGTTACATGCATCACTTGGTTGATGCTATGTGTTAAAGTTACAAGTAAAATAGAAATGTTTTACGTCATTGGAGTTATTGGCAGACTTATATTGGACTTGAAATTGTGCTAGCAATTGTAAGTTATTCAGAAGGTATCCTCGATGCACTATGCATGGAAAACTGAATTTGTTCACTTTGCAGATAATATCTCTTTTTGTTGAGGGAAGGGTTTTTACCATCATGTTTTATGTATTTTCTGTCTGTTTTCCTGCTGAGGCTAACAGAGCAAGAGTTTGTTTACAAGGATGAGCTCATAGTGTCAGTAAAATTCTTGTTACCCAAAACAGATTAAGTTGTCTCATGAACAAAGATACTTGGCCAGTTGTTTTTTTTCCCTGGATTTTAGTATGTGTGGAATAGCTGTAGCAGATCTGTTCTGTCTGGCTTGCAGAGATGCACTGGTATTCCATCTGAGGCAGGAAACTTTTGGCATTTTTTCCTGTATTTAAAAGCCCAATCATTACTGCAGTTGAAAATATATAATAGAGAAAACTTGAAGAGTATGTTGTTTCCCCAAATTTTCTGAATTCAAGTTCTAAAACATCTGTGTAATCTGACAGCTTGGGAACACACATGTATTACTGCTAAAACAACCACTTTAAACATTGTCACTCAACCCAGGAATTGTCATGTGGTGTGAAAATGGGTCAAAACATAAAAATTCAAATTAACAAAATATAATATTTCAAGTACTGAGAAACAGTTAGAAGATGAACTAGTATAATAGAAAAGCAGCTCTTGTTTGACATATTCATTAGCAATTTGAAGGAGGTGAATGAAATGCAAATTGAGTATACTTGCAGGAATTAACCTAGACAACTTGAAATAGGATATAGCAGCAACATTTGCAAAAGTTTTGAAAAAAAGCAAATAATAAAAGTGTGAGGATGAAAATCAAGAGAGGGATGTGGAAAGCAGGTGCTGGAAAATTATTGTCAAACATACAACCGATATAATATCATACATATAAATCATAGAGACAATAGAAATATGCAAATATCATGCAGCAGTGAGATTTCAGGAGGCATTTGAGGTTCTGCACCAGGTACTTGTTTACACAGAAGATGTTTTCTTGAATTCAGATCTTAGTGCTCAATGGTAGCCCCTCAAACCAGAATCTTTACTCAGCATAAATCAATATAGTTCTTTTTTTTTCTTTTTTCTTTTTTTTTTTTTTTTAATCTAATATTTCAACTATGAGAGCTAAGAATGAAGTCCTAATATTTGGATACTGAGTTTTCTGGGCATAAAATGTCATGCAACAACATGCTCTGCAGTATGGGGTATGAAGTATATGAGGTTGTCTTCAAATTTACATTAAGTAATATTTTAGGGAAGGTGAAAAAATAGTTTTCCTAGAGTGAGTCCTAAGTTTTCTTCTTTATGTTTGATTTGAAGATGATGTTAGAGGAGTAGGTAGAAACAGTCTTTGGTGTAACTTTGGTGCCTGCATCTTCACTACTGAATTAATTTCCATTATAGATCCATTGAAGTATGTGTTCCTGTAGAGGTTTTTTTCTGTCTTTTAATATACAGACTTTTTAATGCAAAGAGGGCTTATTTCTATGCATATTCTACATATTGTATATATATATCTATACTCACAGGTATATATCTCTCTCATCATATATGCAGATATGCATTTGTTTTGTGCAGCTTTGAATAGCTTTGAATATTCTAGAGAAGGTTTAAATGATAAAGATCCATGAGCAAATACTGAATGATTTGTTAACAGGTACCAAATTGCTATGCTTAAAAATGCACTGAAATGAGGAAGCTTAATAAAAAATAGCATAAACATGTCAGCTCTTATTTCCTTACGGAAAGATCTTGCATGCTTCCACAGTTTGTACTGATTTTATGTTCAAATTAAAATGTTCCATTTTTATTCCATGTTAATGATTAGCAGGTTCTGTAAAAAGAAACAATTTGCTTAACATTTTGAAGTTAACTGTAAGTGCCTGATACAAAACCCTTGGTTTATTCTATGTTACATCTTAGTGTTCTTTACTGCTCTTGCCATTATTGGGGGATCAGTTTGATAAATATAACTGTTTCAGCTGGGATGGAGTTAATTTTCTATCTAGTAGCTGGTACAGGGCTGTGTTTTGGTTTTAGTGTGACAATATTGTTGGTAACACACTGTTTTAGCTGTAGCTAAGTAGTGCTCACCCTAAGTCAAGGACTTTTCAGCTTCCTGTGCTCTGCCAGCAAGCCTGAGCACAGGGAGAGAGCACGGCCAGGAGAGCTGATCCCAGCTGGCCAGAGGGATATTCCCCACCACAGAATGCCACATCCAGTGTGCTAACTGGGAGGAGCTGGCTGGCAGCTGTCACCTGCTGCTCAGGGATGGGCTGGGCATCAGTCAGGGGCTGCTGAACAATGGAGTTGGGCATCTCTTGTCTTCTTATCCCAACCCAGGTTTTACCTTCTTCCCAGTTCTCCTCCCCGCCCATGCCAGAGGGAAGGAGAGAGGGAGTGGTTGTGTGATGTTTTGTTGCCACTGGGGTTAAAGCACAACAATGATAATGTCTGAACAACATATTTGCATGTTGTTATGACATTGAAGTGTAGATCTAAACCTTTATTATACATTTCCAGACCTCCTTCTGTAAGTAAAATAGTTATTGCTAACCTTCAAGATCAAGTTTCAGCTTCATCTCAGGTGTTTAGATAAGTATCTATTTTTCCCCTTTTATATTTCTGTGCAGCTCATGACAGTACAACATGCAAACAGCAAAAAAACCAATGATTTGACCATATTAGAAACACACATCAAGATGTGTTGCCCAAACCCAAGCCTCACTGCAGTCTTTCCTTGAGATACTTTGACATCTTCTATCTAGACTGAGCAAGCTGGAGATCTGTCCTAGCTGTTGTCAGAAGTTATTAAACTCTGTGTCAGCATTATTAATATACAGCAAGATGTCTGGTGAATTAAAGCACTGAAATGTGTCCACTTTATTTAAAATAAGGGCTGAATCTATTATACAGCTTTGTCTGATCTCAGTGGATTTATTTGATCACACAAAAGCCCCACTATATACAAGTTACAGGCTGTGTGATTTGAATGTGTAGTGTCATACGAAGAGGAATTCATGGAGAGAAGGATCCTCAGGGCTGTTAAGTGGGTGATACTGCTGCAGTTTGTGCCTTTAGTAAAAGCATCATTCATGGAAGAAGCATCCCCCATTTAGCCAGATTCCTGGAGTGCTCACATCACCCTGGATGTGCAGAAAACACCATCCCAGACAAGTGGAGTTGACGCAGTGAGGACAGAGTGGCACAAGTTAAAAGTGGTATTTGCACTATTTAATTAGTGGCTTGTCTTTATTTTCCTTTGTTTTTAGTTAGAGTCAGGATTAAAAACACGAAGGAGACAAATTTTCTCATGTTCAGGCTAGGTTGTTTATTAAATCTTATCTAAAGTACAGAGAGTTTTGCAACACTTCTACCTACCAGCTAAAGTGAGCAAAATGGAGGTAAATTTATCTAGTTATAAGGTTTTTTTAAAGCTAAACATTTCAATAGAGAAATATTGGAAGCCTTCTCCAAGGCCTCAAGTCAAAAGCAGTGTTCTCCTGGGGGGTCAGTGGCAGAAAGCACAGAAAGCTCAAAACTCCCAGGTTTCTGGGTTCCAGCAACAAGCAGTGCCTTGGCTGTAGCTGCCTTTAGAAAACAGATGCATTACTGCAATAATGGATGGTTTCCAGTGAGTCTAAATGGAATCCTTGCCTCTCACCAAAATCTGACACCAGGCAGACATCTACCCAGGTGTTTTCTTGTGCCTGTAAGTCATGCTAAATTTACTTATGTTGTGCTGCATTTTTCATTAATATTTTTCCACAAAGTATGGTTAAGAAACCAGTATTCCTTAAAATAAGTGCAAAATCTTCCATTGACTTCAAGTGAGGACTAGGACTGAATATTAGCTGATATTCTCTCATGTGGAGCAGAGGGAATTTGCTTTAATTGCAGAATATTCAACAAACTTCTAAATTCCAGTAGACAATGAGCATTCACATTCACAGATGCATCTGCTGATACACATTTACACAGGAAAATGTGGCAGTCTGTGCATTTACAAAGTTGTCATCTCTTCCACTATGGTTAGGGAACTTTGAATAAGAAGACATTCTGACTGGCATAATGAAAATTAATTATTACTAAGAGACACTTATGGCAATGCTGGTCTCATCTTTTTTTGGGTGGTGTTTAGGCTCAAAGTGAATTGAAGGAAAAATGTCAGAAAAAGGATATCATTAATTACTTGTATAAAGATTATTAAATACCATGAGGAATACCATTTATTACATGTCTTATTAGTAAATTCTATTCTTCTCTACATACATAAATTAAAAATGTGTAGAAGTGTTCTATAAGAGAATATTTCATTTTCCACAACATGTAATCCTTCTCTTTATCTCAGTTTATATTTATTCTTGTATAAGTACAAGATTTAAAAATGACTACTGCCTTGTTGAAGTTAATTTTGCAGAAGGAAAGAACTAGGGTCCCTTCTTCCATTTCTATTTCCATTTGCTCATTTCAGTGTTTCTAAGGCACTGATTTCCTAGGCCCAGTTCTTATTTTATGTTGTACAGTTTAAGATTTTCTGATATGTTCTTCAAGTATGAATATTCAAATATTATGAAATATTCTAATATTAACACATGGATCATGAAAATTTAAGATCACCAATTTTAATACAGTTGTAATTAATTATACCTGTAAAGAGGAAACTCTTACTGCAGTATTACAGGATTATATTAGCCCATGGAGTAAACAAAATGAAGAGTCAGTCGGGATGATAATGGTCATATATTCCTTAGCAATGTTAAATTGTATTTCTGAGCAAATGAATAAAAAGTTGAGGGCTTTTCATTTACATTAAGAGTGATTTGTGGTCAACAGTAAAACTCTTTTGGACAAAGAATCAAGCCCTTAACTGTCTCCAGTGTTTTCTCGTTCAGCATTGAGGAACCTTCTCACCCCTAGAGGTCCTTCCAAACCAAGGCTGAGCTTGAGAGATTCACCGGGGCACTGTCAGCTCTGACTAGGAAGCGTCTCTGCTCTTCTGCACTATTTTGTAAATAAACAGAAGAATTCTGTCTCCTGAACTTAGTAAAAATAACATGAAACTAAATTTAAAGGAAACATTAGCAGAAACAGGTGCCTTTTCTGAGTAAACAAAATACAAGTGTGCCTAAAAATAAATTTTACGAAAAATAATTGAAGTTAAGACAAATTAGGCAAACTTGTACTAATCCAACTTCATTTTATGTGTGGGGATT